>OX422220.1:81159807-81781300 GCA_949130495.1 Sambucus nigra
ACAAATTAGCCTTACTCAACGACTCGATCCCCACGTGTCTTGATGCTCCTTCTGATCTTCTACCGTTCTTCAATAGTGTCCACGCATAAATTCCATCTTCCACGATGCTCGTCCACAACACTCAACTCCATAAATGTCTCGGTGTCCACCGATATGGCTTGATACGTCTACGATGTTAAACACAATGTTCGTCGCTTCTCCACCACAAAACCAACAATCACAAGTTGTCCAAAGATGAACAAACCGAACTTGGTGCAACAAAGATCACATAAACATACAATAAGGATAACTCGAATATTTGTAAACTCTAAGGATGTGTTTTAGCCTTTGAAACCTTGGAAAAATATGTGCAGAAAAACGTACTGTTTGAAAAGTGAATTCGTTCTGCACGCACACCACGAAAAGGACTAAAACCTGACTTAAATAAAAAATTCAAGTCGGTTCAATCTCGTTCAAGCGAGATGACATATCGTTCGAACGAGAGTGCATCTCGTTTGAACGACATCTAAAGTCGTTTGAACGATGTCGTCAGATAGAGTTCCAAACTGTTCCAATTTTAATAAAAGAGTTTTATTTAAAACCAACTCTAATCCAACACAAATCCGTCCTTTATTTGATTTGTAAACATTTAAACATTTTAAAAACATTTTCCTTTAAAAAATAACGTCCTTATTTTTTATAAAATGAATTCCAAGTTTCATTAACATTATGCATTCATACCTGTGTGATTCAAAATATAATTAAACATTGAAGACGCATAATTGCACCAATTAAACTTCGACATGATTGAGTCTTTGTAGCTTTGCTGCAACATCTTCAATAAATCTTCAATACGTCATAGACTCGTGGGATCATAAAATTAAAACTATCCATGACTCAAACCTATTTTGTTCAGAGAATAAGTCAAAACTACATTAAGACTCAATTGGACATTTGGTCCTTACATAGAAATATTGCACTTGTGTATATTTAACACTCATCTAGTACATAAAACTATAGCATCCCCGGAATGTCCCCTCATGATGGTGGCATACTCTGCTATCAAGTCCATGTACCTCTCATACCTAATCAAGGACTATTGGTTCAGAATGTCTCCTCGAACCCAAAATCAATCAACACACACTGGAGGCGAACATGATACTAAGCCTTTGGGATAAGCACATTCCTAACGTACCCAAACGATACGACGATCCTACTAATACACAACACACAGTGAGCCTCCATAAGTTCCATGTTCTGGTATACACATCCAAACCTTACTGGAATTGTCAAGGTGGGATCCCTCTTTGCACGGAAACCTCGGGGTAACAGGCATCGTTTGTATGTTCTCACATATAATCAAATCACAACAATAGGTATCCTCACATATTATTTAGTGGGTATACACACATACCAATCATATAAGTCCATACGTAGTATATATCTCTCGCATACTCAACGTACTAAAATAAATCTCAAATATTATTTATTTCATGAAGTTTTTGGGCATTACGCACTATCCAAAGGGTCCCATATATCCCTTATGTAAATTCAGTAGTTGTACATCTCTCAACTACTAATTTATATCTTAGGTTATCATTCACACTTCCCGTAACCTAAATCGCACATTTTCGATACATCTCTATATCGGTTAAGCATTGTCAGTCCAAGTGTTAATTTACTTTCTCTAAGTATCACCGAGTCTAAGTTTTATACCTACCGACCTTCCTTAGTCTTTGTGCAAGTATTAAACTTACCCCCAAAGTTTTCCATAATTATTTTCCTTAGAAATTAACATAATAGAATTTTTAGTTCTAACAGGAACCCCAAACCGATTCGAACCCCCTGGGTCTTCTTCTTCTGCACTATTACGAATTTCACCTTTTTTCGACGCATAATTTCTTCATATAACACACCCAAACTCTAATATAATTTATCCCAACATCATACAATAGCGTATATATCAATTCTTACAATTCTCTAACGTTAAAACATCATTAAATTCGTAAATCCCAAGATTTCATCAAGGTTTTCTACACAAAACCCCAGCTATGGTGTTCTTCATATAAGTTCATCAAAAACTCAGATTTCTTTCATGCTCTTTATCCCATAATTTCTGATTTCATTTTCCCTACATAAAGGGATTCGTTCTACATGCAATCCTACCCAAGTTTATGTATTTTATTCATCAATCTCCTAAGAACATTATCAATTTATATTAAATCAAGAATTTTACACTACATGGATATTATAACTCATAAAATCATGCAAGATAAACACTTGCCTTATCAAGCAGGTCAGAATTCATTTTGGGTTGTGTGATGAAGGTTCCTCCCTTCCTTTTAATCATGATTTTTGTAAGATTTTTGAAAAAAATAGATTGCACCTCCAAGAACTCTCTTTTCTTCCTCTCTAATGGCCTTTGCTCTATTCTCTTTTGTTTTTTAGGGTTTGGGATGTGCTGTGCTTCTTCCTAAATTATCTGGATTAGGTTTATAACTCCCAATTCCCAAAATTAGACAAATGGGCCAAGCCCGAATGACCCGAACACTCCCGTGTGGGCTCGGTTATGACTTAAAAGACCCCGAAACTCAATTACAACCCCTGAGTACACTTTTTTGACCATATTGACCCATTCGGAATCAATCGTGACCTCAAAATTGCCATCCGAGTCACTTTAAAATAAATTCCTCTCCCGATCCCAATTAATCTACACACGACTCCCGGTTGAGATATAATGCTGCCATGCCACTTGGACGTAAAATAATCATTTAATATTCACCTAGAAATCTTACTCCACAAATATTAACCATTATCTCTCTCGATTATTATTATTAATTTACACATAATAATGATTTCAATTAAATTACAACACACGTGTAATTTAAAAATGCTCGAATTAATTAAATAATAAATGCTCAAGAATACGGGGTGTTACAACGACATGGAAGAATATGGGTAAAGGAGGATGGATGAATGTCTCCCCAAAATTTGAATGTCTTCAATGTCTATTCTGTAAAATAGGCTAGACGCTGTGATGATTAATAATATATAAAGCCACGTATAACATAAAGGGAAAATGATATTCTAAGCTTAATTATTCTCTGTAACCTCTCATAAAGTAATAAAAGAGCTCCCCCTTCCCTTTACCCCGTGGCCATAAGTCATCCCGACTGAACCATGTATATCGTGTGTCCTATCTCAATTACTTATCCTTTACTTTACAGTTCACATGCTCTCATTATCCAATCATTGTGTTGTGCATAGAAATTACATCTTTGTACCAACATAATTGGCGCTATCTGTTGAAAACGATAGTTTCTATAAAGCTATAAATAGGAACCAGAAAACAAAGTCCATTGAAGGCCTCAGAGAGAAACAACATGAACTTCAAGATTAATTCGTCGTACTTCTCATCCATTTACCACCATATCCACCTCCTCAATTGGAGAAACAAGTTGATCAAGACCCGATGGTGGTCCAAAATATAGAAAATAGGGTACCCCCATCACCCGACCATGGCCCAACACTCTCCATCAATGTACATCGAGTGTTAGCTTCTCGGGATGTTGAACAACAGCTTGCCTATGAGAATGTGTGGTAAGATGAGTGGGAATCCCCATTTAGCAGGGAAGTTATGGAAATTCCCATGCCGACAAACTTTAAGATCCCCCTATGGATACTTGTGATGGTATGACAGACCTGACGGACCATATCGACCATTATAGGGTGCATATGGATTTTTGATCCAACCCCAATTAGATAAGGTATAGGGCATTCTTCACCACGTTAAAAGGCTTAGCAAGGACGTGGTTCAACTAAATGCCATTGTACCTGATTACATGCTTTAGAGAACTCTCTGAGTGCTTCATTCGTCACTTTGCGGGGAGTAGGATACACCGGAAGACAATCGACCATCTGTTTAATGTTCGTGTGACTAGAGATTAAGGCCTCAGAAAGCATGTGAAATGGTTGAATGATGAGCTACTGCATATCGACAATCCCAATGAAAAGGTGTCCGTATATCTAGCGACAATTGTATCTATTCGCTATCCAAAAACTCGCCCACTAACATGACCGGACTAATGAAGAAGGTGAAAAAACACATCCACATACAAAATAAATGCTCAGTAGCCGACAACTGAGTCACCAACCTAGATATTTTGGAGAGAGAAAGTATAAAGATGAGTAAGGAAAGAGGAAGCCACCGACCACGAGTTAACCACACCAGCACCGAGAAAATCATGCCTCGCAACACAATTATAGGGAGGGTTATGAACATCATAACTAACCCTAAAATGTTAAAATGGCACATCAGACTGAAGCACCATCGTATCAAGTCCCAACCCCAACTTGTATTGCCAATTCCACAGGGATTATATCCATGACACTAATGACTGTTCGCACCTAAAAAATCGGATCGAATCCCTTGTGCAAAGGGGATACCTGAGTGAGTTTGTCTAGAGGGGTGTCTCTCAGCAGGACGAGGGAGGTGGCGAGAAGCGAGACAAAAGAAGAAGGAGACGCTCTAAGGAAAGGAAATTAAGGCATGAAGAGAGTAAATAAGGGACCCTGAGTGAAGGAGGAAGGAGAATAAACATGATTTTTGGTAGGTTTATAATAGAAAGAGAATCAACCTCAACCTAATATGCATACCACGGATAAAAAAGGGAACTGATGGAGGTGCAATATGGAAAACCCTCCGAAGACTGGGAAGACATCATTTTCACACCAAAGTATTCAAGAGACTTGATCATACATTATGATGACCCTCTTATGATAATGATAATAATTTCTAACTAGACGGTGGAGAGAATTATGGTCGATACGGGGAGTTCGGTTGACCTTATTTACTACGAATGTTTTCAACAAATGAAGCTAAATGGGGCTTGATTGAAGTCGATACATGGACCTTTTTTATGGTTCTCTAAGGAGAAAGTATACCAAAAAGGTTTAATATAATCATTGTTCATGATTGTTAGGGACGTCAGATGTCTGGGTGGCTATCAAACATTATCATGGTGAGAAAGCCAACAAAAATGGAGACTGTGTGTTGATTACTCTAATGTAAATGATGATTGTCCAAAATACTCGTATCCGTTACAAATGATTGATTACCTTGTAAACGGAACAACGAGGCATGCAACACTTTCTTTTATAAACATCTACTCTGAATACAACCATATCAGATGCAACCAGGGGATAAAAAAAATCATTTATCGTAGATCGATATACGTGCTATTATTGAGTCATGCCATTTGATCTGAAAAATAATGAGGCAGCCTACCAGAGGCTGGTAAATCGAATGTTTGAAGACTAGAGGGAGATAATATAACTGAATTAAAAGAGATGTTTAAGATTTTAGACTGATATAAGATGAAGTTAAACCCAAAAAAGTATACCTTTGGAGTAGCTTTCGAGAAGTTCCTCGGATTCGTGGTAACACAAAGTGGGATAGAAGACAACGCTGAGAAAATCTAAGCAATAGTGAACATGAGAAGTCCATTGGCTGTAAAGGAGGTACACTCATTAACATGAGGGGTGACAAATTTAAATTGGTTTATGAGCACGGCCACTGATTGGTGCATGCTGTTCTTTAAAATGTTAAATAAAGCATTCATCTGGACAAATGAGATCGAATAAGCGCTCTAAAACTTAAAAGAATATCTGATGGAACTCCAATTTCTCTCAAATCCCACTAGGAGAAGTATTATACCTTTATCTCCCCGTGTTATCAACGATGATTGATTTGGCGTTAATAAGGGATGATGATGGGGACTAATGATCTATTTATTATGTAAGTAGGGTATTCATGGGAGCTAAAGGTAAGTATCCGATTATTGAAAAATTAGCCTTCACACTGATCATAATAGCTCGAAAGCTAAGACTGTACTTTCAATCTCACAAGACTATTTTTTTTATAAATTTCCCTCTCAAGAAGGTCCTTTATAAACTAGAGGTCTCTAGGAGGCTCATGAAATGGTTAGTGGAACTCAGATAATTTGACATGAACTACAAACCGAAGGTAATAATGAAAGAGCAAGAAATCATCAATTCTATCATAAAATTCTTGGATGAAGAAGGGGAGAATATAATCCAACCAACTGATGATCGTAGGCCGATCTGGACGGTCCATGTAGACATATCATCAAACAAAGAGGGATGCAGGCATTACTGGTATTTAAAACACACGATGGCACTAGTGTGGAGTATGCATTATGTTTTAACTTCACAGTCCAACAAGGAGGTTGAGTATGAAGCACTAATAGCAGGGGCACAACTCCCTCCCTCCCTTAAAGCTAAACGAGTCAAATTTTTGAGAGATTCAAACCTGGTATTCCAGAAGGTGATAGGGTATTATGATGTAAAAGGAAATAATATGATATCCTACCTGGAGAAATTTCAATAAATAGCAAAATAGTTTAAGGCTTTCAATATCAAACATATCCAAAGGGAGGACAATACCAGAGCTGATCACCTGACAAGGATGACATCAATAGATTGTGAAAATTTACTCGTGGAGATGTTAAACCGACTAAGCATCCGGGATAAAGAGACCAAGACCATCAATGCCATCGAACTTGGGCCTAGATGGATTAATAAATATATATTATTTTTACGAGAAGGGGCCTTACTAGATGACCTGGTGGAAGCAAGGAAAGTACGCATCAAAACCATGACACATCTGATGTACGAAGGGATTTTATACCATAGGGGATACTCAAGACCAATACTAAAGTGTGTCCACCCTATAGAGGTCGAGATAATCTTTCCAAGGATCCATGAAGGCACATGTAGAGGGCAGCCTAGGAGGAGGAACTTGGCACATAGAGTTTTAGCACAGGGTTATTACTAGACAATAATGAACAGAGATGCACACTACACCAAAATGCTAATTTTGTGACTCCCTCTTTATGACTGTTAATGGGAGTGACAAACTTATCACTCCCGGGAGTAGTTATAAAACTATTTGTAACTGCCATTAGGGGAGATAAAATAAATGGGCAATAAAATTTTGAGTTAATTAGTTTGTCACCTCTAATGAGAGTCACAAATATTACCATATAATTAATTTGTGACTCCTATAAGTAGTCACAAATCTATAACCGTCATAAGCAGTCATAAATTTATGAGTAGGCATAAGTTATGACTCTTATGAGTAGTCACAAAATTATAACTTCTATGAGGAGTCACAAATTTTGGACTAATACTATATTTGTGACTGTCATAGACAATCATAAATTTGTAACTGCTCGTAGCGGTCACAAATTTTGGCCCAAGACTTAATTTGTAACAGCTACTGACAATCATAAATTTATAACTGCTCCCAGCAGTCACAAATTTTGGCTTAAGACTTAATTTGTGACTCCTATTAGGGGTCGCCAAATTTTTGCCGTACTTTAATTCCCCTCTTCTCTCTCTCTTCTCACAACTCCCGCCCCTCTCTCTTACATTCGTGAAGAACTCTCTTTAGCTATGAAGAACTCTCTTTCACTGTGAGTTTTGGATTTTTTGTTAGTTTTGTGTTTGTGTTATTTTGTGTTTTATTAGTTTGAGTTTTGGGTTAGTTTCGTTAGTTTGAGTTTTGTGGAAATCGATTGATATTATTTAATGTTCTTGGTTTGATATTTGTTTGTATTTCTCCATTACAATAAGTAGTTTGATTTGTTAGTTCCAATCGATAATAATGAACAAGAATAGTAAAATGGTTATGATAAGCTCTATGGTTTTCTCGTATGCATAATTTTATTGTTATATTGCTTATACAATTTACCGTTAATCTGTGAATCTTACTTATTGCCCTGCTTTATGTTATATTGCTCTGTTATCATTGTTGTATGGGCTTTTCATTGAGATATATGAGGTTATCATTGAGATTTAATGTTATATTGCCCTATTAAAACACATTGTTGTTAAGTAATTGAGTGGTGAGCTTCATCTATTCAGGTTAGGCATTTTCCTATATATATTATTTGCCACTCAATACACAAGTTAACTTGCAATTTTCCACTCAATACACTCAATACACACAATAAACCTATTTTCCCTCACATATCTCTTGTTATATAACAAGTGAACTTGCTATTTCACATGTTTGGCTTTTCGGTTTATTTATGTTTGATTTCGTAGATAAAAGTTTTCACTAAAATACTTATGCTAAGCATATATGTATATATGCCATTTTTCATTATGAAGGACATATTCATTTAGTTTTATAATTTACTGAGTTTCTATTTGTTTGTATTGTAGAATTAATGGGGTTTCCACAATATAGAGAGTGGACGGGTTAAAGTTGTAGAGTGGGGCTAGTATACGTTAGTGGGGTTAAAGACTTTGTGAATTATGCAATGAAGAATCTCAAAACTGACAATATCCCATGCCTGTGCAATCGTTGTAAAAATGGTAAACATTTGAAAGGGGTAGAAGTAAAGGTACATTTGTTTTATTAGGGTAAGCAAGCTGGATACACGTTTTGGAATTTCCACGGGGATAGGGATTTTAAGTATATTACAGAAGAAATACTTGTCAATGAAACGGTTCACACAGATGGTGACCCGTTAGTACGTACTAGGTTAAACGATCTCATAAATGATATGTGTAAAGTGCACGTAGCACAAGAAAAGTAAGATAGTAGAGGGAATGATATAGGTTGCGAGGATCAAGTTGACAACATTAGTGACCAAGATAGGAATTATATACAGTTAAAAGCAACAGCTGCAACACCATTATACAATAACTCCAGCCCTGACCACACAAATGTTATATGGAACGGTTAGGTTGCACAACATAAAGAGCCAATTTGACTTGTCGGGGATAAATGTGATAGCAATACTCCTTTGGGCAAAAGATTTGCTCCCAAAAGATACTACATTGCTAATTAATTATCCAATCGTGAAGCGTAATTTGAAAGGTTTGGGTATGAAATACAAATCAATTCATTGTTTCAAGTATGATTGTGTTTTATACTATAAGGAGCACAATGACAAACGAGCTTGTCCTGTATGTAAGGAACCTAGATATGAACAGAAGATGATAGTACACAATAAATTCTTGTTGAAAGTAGATACGCAAATACCCAAGAAGGTGTTAAAATATTTCCCTTTAGGTCCTCGATTGAAGAGACTTTACACTATACCTTGGATAGCAGAGGCGATGACTTGGCATGGTCGAGCAGAGGTGGGTGAGAATCTCATGTGACATGCGATTGATTCATCTATGTGGAAATCTGTAAAGCAGTGATACCCAGACTTTGGTAAAGAAATACGCAACATTCGCCTCGCAATATCAACCGATGGGTTTAACCCGTTTAGCAAATTGAGCACAGACAAGAGTATATGGCCAGTGTTCGTTGCGCCTTTAATTTCCCCCCGTCGTTATGCAAGAGAAAGGAGTTCTCAATTTTGACGTTGTTGATACCAGGTCCAAAAGAACCGGGTAGTGACATTGATGTTTTCTTAGCGCCACTTATAAATGAATTGAATGAGTTATGGGTTGAAGGTGTGAAAGCGTTGACTCATACAAACATGAGGAATTCACTTTGAGAGCTATGTTGATATGGAAAATTCATGATTTTCCTGCTTATGGTACTGTATCTGGGTACAATGTACATGGTTACTTTGGTTTTCCTATTTATAGAGAGGAGACTGAAGCCAAATGGCTTAAGAAAAGCAGTAAACTTTTTTTAATCATAGTCATCGAAGATTTTTGCCTCAAAGTCACAAATTCAGGTTAATACGAAGCAATTTTCTCCTAAAAGGCACCGAGATGAGGCCAACTCCAAGAAGACTTTATGGTCTAGAAATTGAAGAAAGGTCATTAAAGGATGATCAAAAGTTGAGGGGGAAACACCCCATAATTTTGTCCCAGAAGTGTAAAAAAATGATGTTAAAATGCAGACAGGGTGGTAGAGGAGATCAATAATATTTGATTTGCCATACTGGAAGGAACATACCGTATGACACGTGATAGACATTATGCATGTTGAGAAGAATATTATTGAGCATCTCATAAGAACAAGCATTGGTGGTTCTTATTCCAAGAAGTGAGAAAAAGCCAGTGAAGAACTTCATGATTTGAGGATTAGAAGATCATTATAGTTGAAAGAAGATCCGAACACTGGGAAAAAGTATATGCCAGTTGCATTTTAGACTTTGAGCATTGAAGAAAGAAATATGTTCTTAGAAACATTAAATGGATTGAAGTCCCCTTCTAATTTCTCATCCAATTTACGCAGGATTGTCTGCGACGCAATAAAGATTTAAAAAAGTGCAAGTTTCACTATTGGCATGTGATAATGCAAGTTGTCTCTATGTTATCCGAACACTATTTTTCAAAACACAAGGATCTTTGGAGGGCCATTCTATAAATTAGCTTATGTTTCTCCCTATTGTGTGAGAAAGTTGTCAACAGGAAGCACGTAATGGCGACGAAAGAAACTTTGGCCGAGGCTATATGTGTTTTGGAGAAGTAATTTCTTCCCTCATTCTTTGACATAATCATCCACATTTTAGTTCATTTATGTGATGAAGCTCTTTTATGTGGACCAGTAAGGTACCGATGGATGTATCCGTTCGAACGATTAATGAAAAAATTTAAAGATTACGTTAAGAATACACGGTATGCTAAGGGGTCCATTGCTGAGGAGTACATGATGGAAGAGGCTTCCTTGTATGCAAAGCAATATATTCCTAACTCAAAAATTGGCGGCCGTGAACGGTTTGTTGATGAATTAGAAGAGTTTACAGATGAGGAGGCTCTGGGGAATGGTAAGGTAGTGAAGCTAACAAGCACATAATATAATTAGGTGGCTCGATATGTATTCGAGACGCATGACGGCATAGATATATTGAAAATGTGAGTTTATTAAAAATGTTTTTAAAAATATGTAATATCTTCGATGTTATATTCATAAGAAGTTAATATTGATTATTTCAATATAGGAAATATAATGAGTGCGGGCGTGCCAAGAGGAAGAAGGGAGGAGCAAGCGCAAACAATGACTTTAGGCATTAGGTTGCTTCCGAGGTGACTATGGGAATAACTCAATTTTATTTACTGTCTTTGCAACATATTCACAATGCAAATACTTTCATGGTTTCAGTTATTAAAAGCTGGTGAAGTATCAACGAGGCTTGCACGTCTAGCAAATAAGCCTAGTTTTGTATCCAAGGAGTTTGGATAATATCGTATCATTTGTTTTGTGTTCTCTTCAAGCACACACGAGCTAAAACTCATTAGGAAACACAACAGTGGCATTTTATATAAAGCGTCAACTTATTTCAGGGAAAGCGCAAAAGATAAAAACTTGATAGATACTGAGATGTCGTATTATGGGATTATAAGAAAAATTGTGTTATTAGATTATATATCTTTCAGCGTACCTATATTCTACTGCGATTGGGTGAGAGTGGAGGACAAGAATGCATATATGGTCGACCCTGACACCCACATGGTGAAGGTTGATTTGTACAAATTGAAGAGTAAAGATGATGTGAATGACGAGCCATTCGTTTGTGCATTCCAAAATTTAAAGCAAGTGTTTTTTGCAAAGAGCCCTAACAACGATATATGGTCTATTGTTTTACATTCCCCTAAGTTCTTGACTACGTCGGTAGACGACATAGCTGCACCTATCAAGATTCAGTCTGTTTTAGACGACAACCTATAATTAAAGAAATTATTAGACATATTAGAGGAGTAGATGTTTAATCGCAGCATGTTCTGTTGTTTTAAATGTTGACTTAAAAGTTATTTATAATAACATGTTTCAGTTATTTCATAGCACATATTCATAGTGCATTTTGTTCACAAGTTATTATTACTTTTTTCAGGATGTCATATATTGTATATACATGCAACGACTTTCAAAACAGGTCTTTTATAGAGAACACATTAATTTATCGGCATGACTATCGAAAAATCAAACAATGCAATTACTTACTAGATCACGAGTGGAACATACCCAAACCACATATATTTCAATCAATACTAGGCACACTACCTCAAAGTTGGGATGAAGCAGGTTGAAGGGTATTTATAAAACACAATCCAAGTAAAGCGATGCAATTAGTAGAGTTTATAGAACTCGAAGAAAGAAAAACCCATCCTTTGTGGATAGAACTGAAGAGGATAATGATGCGTTAAGACTCTACCGTGAGAAAACATATGCATAACAAAGTTGACATATATTATCGGCTTAGGAGATAAGGCATACGTCCTAACATATTTAGTGTCAGAAATGCAATTGTCAACACACTTCCGCGGACATGGCCAATAAAAACTTTGTGCGAATGATGAAGTATGAAACTTATGACATAATCGAATTATCAAAACTTTTAGAATATGTTGAAAAGTTATAACTTATATTATATTTTTTTATCTTATTTCCTTACTCATGCATTAACATATGGACTAATGCATATATATATAAATGCAGAAAAGGATGTTCGAGAATGAAATCCCATCATTATGGAAAGAAAGTTCAAGCTACGATGAACATTCAGCTAGTGATTCTCATGCAGAGGTTTCCCTTAACCTATTTGGTTTGCCAATAGGTGGCAAGAATCCTTTGGAAGCTCGAGCCTTGTCTTTGGTAAAATCATATATAGGCTTAAAATATGAGAGTTGGGACATGGTTGAGCAAGTAAAAAAAGATGACTTGTGTAATATACTCATGAAAGAGTTCAATATTTTGGCCAACTGAAAGGAGGAGAACATGAAAGCCCTCTGTATTCAATTGAAGATGTTTTGAAGTAACCTCCGCTCGGCTTATTTTAAGGGATTGAATTATGATGGGATTAAGACCTTGAAGGATTGATTACCGAAAAAAGAGCTTATCCCTGTCCATGAGTGGAATGAATTCATCTTACGCGAAGCATCTGAGAAACAAAGACACCAAGGCCAGGTGAACAGGGCTAAAAAGATTAATGTCTATTGTCTTGGTCGGATGTCATATACTGAGAAAATCGAGTAGATGGTACCTACACTTTATTATTTTAATGTATGTATATATATAATTTATCTTGCTCAAATAGTTAATGAGCAATTAATTTGTAGGTGCTTAAAAATAAAAGACTTGTTGATCGTTCGGAAGTGTATATTGAAAGTCGTAAGCAGAAAACTAGGGAGTTTCTCCCAAAGGTAGTAGATATTATGGTGAGTTTCGTAACCTCAATTGTAATAATTGAATTCCTTAAAGTTTATTTGTTCAATCATTTTAATAGATTCATTAATAATTTTGCAATAAAAATTGAGTGAGATAAGAAGTAACCAAGGTTCTTCAAGCCAAACCAGTTTGGATACTGATGCTTTGATCACCTTTAAAGGAAAGGACACTAGGGGCGACTCGTGGTGTTGGACCCATGTCTAAAACTAAACTTAAGGCCATTGCTCCCATAGTATCACAAAGGAATGGAGCACTATCCTCACAGTCATAGTTGAATGCGGATATAGCTTTTCTCAAATCGTCCGTTACCATGATTTTAAGCGCTTTTGAAAAGAGTGGTCTCAAACTACCAAACCAAACTGAACAATTATTACCGTAGTCAAGTTCGCACGATTAAAATTCCATCCCATATCCAAGTTCTTAATATTACACTCCAGTCCCGCATCCAGGTTCTCAAGATTACACGCCTATCCCTCTGCCAACTGAGCCAAACTTTGGAGATATAACTGGGCCTGGCTTTGTAGCTTCTGCTGTTCCTCTATATGATCCATATGTTAATTTATTTTATTTTTCAAGTCAAAGGAAGATTACAAGTGGACAAGTTATTGCTTCAGCTACTATTGGAACGGTGGTGCACGACCATCAACTGTTGATATTTGAACGTAAGGTTTACGTTAGTAATGTTGAGCCAGGATAAGAGAATCATTCTTTGTATCAAAAAAGTCATGGGGCGGACAATATTAAGGATGTCGAGAAATCTTGGGTGGTTTGGCAGTTGCTCTGTCTTTACCCTAAGTGATCGTGGATGCAACCCAAGATTTTATTTTTCCATTTTTTTTGCAATTGTTAGGCAAACTATTGGATTATGTAACTATTCGGATTATATTTTGATTATGGAACTGTTTGGATTCTATTCAGATTTTGTTTGTTATTATATATGCCGAAATCTTATAACTTTAAGTATTTTTATATACCATTGACAAAATAAATGGTCTCCATTTTGAATAAATGTTCTGCCTAATTGAACTGATCCAAACATAGTCTGCATTGCTAGTATATAGCTGCCATTAAGCTTATTTGTGATCATATCTACTGCCATTCAGATTTTTAAGATCATTGGTTAGATCCATTTGGATAAGTTGATTTAAGTTCCTTTAGCTTTAGGTGTGGACTGTAGCTTATTTTGGTTAATGTATATTATCCTTTGTTTGCCCGTATGACTTTTATTTTTCATCCCTCTTTATTGTTGCAGCTTTATTTGAGGCTGTAGCTTATTTGATAATTCCATAGCCCCGAATATCTGAGAGAAGTACACAGTCGGAAGCTATAACTTGTACTAAATTATTAAAGTACTAACTAATCAGGTAAATTTTCATAGATGTATGCTCTAAATTACTTGGTGTGTAAGCTTTAAATTCTTTTTTATAGCTGTATGCTGTATATATAGATCACTGACAGTATAGTTCCCACCTGAAATTTTGGTTAATGTAGGCGTTGAGTTGAATTCTAAATAAGATGTCGTTGACCGACATTTATGATCAACATATGTTATGTGTCCTAATCAACATATGTCGGTTGACCGACATTTAATGTACACACATCATTCTTTTTTTAAAAAGTGATATGTGCTTAGCATATGTTGTGTGCCATTCCTACTCTTTTTGATAACAATTTTGTATCCTACTCATAATTCTTAAGATGAAGTTAAAAAAATCAACAGTATGTTATTTAAAAGAGAATTTGATAATGTATGAGTTTTGTTTTTGCATCACTCATTTGATGCATCAACATTCCACATACACCAACATGCCACATACAACAACCACATACAACACCAGCAACTATTAGTTACATTTCATAGAATAAGCATACAAAACAAAATTTGAAAATGAAGATGAAATATAATTTTACTTTTAGCTGTGTATTAAGATGAAACAAAAATCGATCGATGAAATTAGGAAAATGAACAATACATTATTGGATAATGAACCATATACATTCAATTTAGTATTAAGATAAAATATAATTCTTTACAGAATACATTATTTGAAAATGAACCTTATAAAATAACGTCATAACTGTGTTCAAACAATTATCGGCTGACCGATGTAAAATTCTGAATCAGATGCCAGCTGATCCACATTTAGGATCAACATATGTTATGTGTCCTACTCAATAGATGTCGGTTGACCGACGTTTATTGTACACACATCATTCTTTTTTTTAAAAAAGTGACGTGTGCTTAACGTATGCTGTGTGGCAACCAAATAGCCCACCAACAACTATTAGTTACATTTCATAGAATAAGCATACAAAACAGAATTTGAAAATGAAGATGAAATATAATTTTACTTTCAATTGTGTATTAAGATGAAACAAAATTCAATCGATGAAATTAGGAAAATGAACAATACATTATTGGAAAATGAACCATATACATTCAATTTAGTATTAGGATAAAATAGAATTCTTTACAGAATAAATTATTTGAAAATGAACCATACAAAATACCTGTGTTAAGTGAGTCATAACTGTGTTCAAACAATTGTCGGTTAACCAACGTAAAATTCTGAATCAGTTGTCGGCTGACCGACATTTAGGATCAACATATGTTATGTGTCCTACTCAACAGATGTCGATTGATCGACGTTTAGTGTACAAACGTCATTCTTTTTTTTTAAAAGTGATATGTGCTTAACGTATGCTGTGTTCATAGAATAATCTTACAAACAAAATTTGAAAATGAAGATAAAATATAATTTTACTTTCAATTATGTATTAAGATGAAACAAAAATCGATCGCTGAAGTTAGAAAAGTGAACCATACATTATTTGAAAATGAACCATATACATTCAATTTAGTATTAAGATAGAATAGAATTATTTACAAATTGCATTATTTGAAAATGAACCATATAAAATAACTGTGTTAAGTGGGTCATAACTATGTTCAAATAATTTTTGACTAACCGACGTAAAATTCTGAATCAGATGTCGGCTGATCGACATTTAGGATCATTATATGTTATGTGTCCTACTCAATAGATGTTGGCTGACAAAACAAAAGGTATGTATGTTAGGTTTATTGAGTGGATGGACATATGAATGCTAGGTTTATTAAGTGGAATATTTTAGATTCTATCAATCGCTATAGACTACTAGATCCAAATCTGGTTCTGTTATTTTTTTTACTATTTCTAAACTAATGACGAAACTGTAAAATAACATTTCGTTTAACCAATATGACTTCATGTTCATTGAATCATACAGTCATAGCCGATATCTGAATATGAATATGACGGTATGTAACTAACTTATCATCCCGTAATTTAATGATCAAAGACACTTATTAAATATCAAGGGCGATGGACTTTTCAATTGCAACTATTACAAAAAATGAACTTTTCTTTGCATTGAGTTGGCTTCCATTGTCTTTTCCCCCGTGTCATTATTGGCTCTATTTTGAACTTTCTCTTCTTAATTCATTCTTTGAGTAATTATTGCTTCTGCAATTTATTATGGTTATTGACTTCTTTATAACATGCTTTTTAAACCTAGTCTTTTGCCTTTCTTGTGCTCTAGCAAGAACATTGTGACACCACGCCTAATTAAATCCCCGGTGATCAGTCCTAAATTAAATTAAAATAGGCTTCTCAGTTGGTTCATTCAAAGCATCACCGTCGAATTTTTTTTTAATTACTAATCACTTAAGTGAAATTAGACCGGTGCCAAAATTTTAACTTATAATTAACTGCGAATAAAAGAACATTTTTGAAGTCTAAATCATCATACACAATAGACTATAATCCAAACCATAATAATATGCAAATTAATCAAATGCTAAAATCCAATAGCAAAAATACCCAAAGTCAAATACAATCTAAATCCAAACTGTATAGTAAATCAAATACAAGACTGAAACTGCAAGGTTGTCCACTGACAACAGTATATATAAGAGATACAAAATGAGGTCCTATACTAGATCTGAATAAGAGAATCGGCTACTCAAAATCCTGTCATCATTCACAATGGATCCGATGATGTGGTGCCTGAGTGGAACATGTAGAGCGCCAACCTCAGTGTCTGTAAGATGAATGAATCCTCAAAGTAACTTCCCTCAAAATTCTTAATAATGGCTATAATATTCTCAATGAGTTATTGCACATGATGCTGGGACCTTTTATCCCATGAGTAATTATCTTGGAAGAAGGTCTCCATTGTTGGCTTCATCTTCTTATCCACATGATCATAGCACGATTTGCTAAAGCCCCAAAAGGAAAAATCATCACCCTTTTTGACAAATCTTCCGTTCAAGGAGTCCTATGAGGTTGACGAAGCGGTCTAAGTTCCTCTAATGATGGTTGATAACCTAGGCCACATGAAGAATATACTTTCTTCAACACTATGGGTTTTAGTATTCCGTATTGTCATTATCTCAGCCCCAGTTCGGGCATAAAGTGCATATTCTTGAACATTTATATCACATTGACATTGTCGTGAGGATTGTACTCTTAACAGACTCTATCTTTGAAATTAACTCCTACTAGGAGCGAAAGTGGTTCGACTCAAAAGCCTAATAGAAGCATATCATTCGCCCCATGTTGTATTTCTAGTACCAGATTATTGGTTCTTGCATTCTTAGTGTTATCATCATCACACATGATGGGGATGACCCTCCCATTGGTGAAGAACTTCAGTTTTGAATGGAGGGAATAATACACGCCCTTGATACTGTGGAGCCATAGTCATACGAGAATCAGGATAAAACAAGCCGATTTGTCGATAACTTGGAATTCAGTATTAGGATTTATTGGGCCAGCCCCTATTATAAGCTTTATGGATCCCATCACTTCCCGATGAGTATTTTCATAAGCAGACACCACACAGGAAGTTAGATCAAGGTCGCTTAATTTCAATCCTAAGCAGTTGACGGTTCTTAACGGACAAACATTAAGTGTTGATTCGTTGTTAATATGAAAAAGCGGGATGATCTTACCCATGACCTCGACAGAGATATTAAGAACATAGTTACAATTTGGACCAAACTTAGGGATTTCTTCTTCGGAGAAGGAGACCATTTTAGTAGGGGTTAGAGGTCCAACCCCATTTACTACTTCTTCTAGCGTGGTGGAAGGAGGGATTATGGGCTTTGTAAGTAATTTAATCAAGGTATTTCAGTTCAATAGGGAAGATATAAAGAGTCCCCACAAAGTGATGTTATCCTGAGTTTTCTTCAACTCATCGAGGATCTTGCTCTCCTTGAGGGTCATTTCTGGCATAGGGAGTTTCTTAATACCTTTTCCCTTATCTGTCGTTGCTGTTTGAGGGTTCGGAAGTCTTATAGTTTATAGAAAGGAGGAAAAATAGAACCCTATTTCTTCATCTATCTCAGGTTATTCAACCACTTTTTTTTATCTCTCTGAGCAGATCCTCAAACGATACCATTCCACATATACTGACTACTAGTCTAGTATTTTCTGGGCTTTGATCTTCATCTGAACTATTAAATTCGAACCCCTATCCGATGGAAACGATGTCATCCTTCCATGAGAAGTCAATGCATTCTACAACGTTAACATGCCTCTTCATATAGATTCTTCAATTCAACGGGGAGATGCAAAAGTGAAGGGACCAAGAGCCCTTGTAGTTTCAAAGCATTGAGCATTTTAGACATACTGCAAATTTTATCGTTCTGTCGGAATAAATTCACCATAATCTAGACGTCATCATCTAAGCTGACTTCATCGGTGGGTACCACCCTATTATCTAATTCTTTATCCCACTTCCGAGATTCTATAAACAGTGCATTAAACTTTCGACAGTCAATGGTCATCTCTGAGGGTAATTTCAACCCGAACTCTAGGAGTTGGTTTAATACCGTTGTCAATTCCATATTCTTTCCCCCAGAACGAGTACAAACTATAATGCATGCTCTTGTAAGAAGTGACAAGGCCTGATCGATAAAATAGGTAGGGTATAAGAGAAAGTATGGGCAAACTTTGAGGGATTTAGGTGAATATATGGGTATGATGGGCAATATACTGAGAACAATTTTTGTATATGGGTCAAATTTTAGGTCTTCTTCTAGGAAGATAGCATTTGTATGGCTTGGAAGTGTATTGTGGGTAGTGTTTGGTTTAGGATTGGGTGCTGGGGCAATGATACCCCGATCAATTAAACCTTGGATTATATTTCGAAGATGGAAGCATTGATCAGTGGTATGATCGACATTTTGACGAAAATCACTATGGGCATCTAGTTTGAAATTTTCGGGAAATGGGTTTGGTAATAGATGAGGGTCCAGTGGCTTTATAAGATTTTGGTTCAAATGGGCTTGGCAGACTTTGGAGAGGGGAGCGTGAAGCTCGGTGTATTCTTTTTCTGACTGGGTTAGGGAGGCTTTTTGGTGTCCACGAAGTGGTAGGCTGAGGGATGTTATTGATGGTTGAAACTGTGGTATTGGGAGGCTTTTCATACTTTATGGGATTGAACTATCTGGATACTTCTTTATCTCAACTTTTGTGTTGGCAAGACTTTCTTCAATCTCTAGCTTTGCTTCCTGGAGGTCTCGAAAATGGGGGTAGTATTGTCCTCCCATCGTTGCTCGAACATTGGGTAAGAAGTTCTTCCTCACAATACTGACTTGTTCCTATTCGGAAGACCGATTAGTCATGTTTGTCATTTTTTCTCTCCACCTTTTTATGAAATTATTGACAGTTTTCTAGGATTTTGCTTAAGAATTTCTAAATCACAACGAGTAACCTCCAACTCCTCATTGTACTTGTACCGTGATAAGAATTCACAAGAAATGTCCTCCTAACTGCGAATTCGGGATTCTTTGAGGGATAAGAACCAGCGAAGAGCGCTATCCTTTAATGTATGTTGGAATATATAGGCCATTATTTCCGCGGAGGCACCTAGGAGTGTCGTGGCTCGGTGACAACTTTGAAGATGAATAGTTGGAGGCCGCTACGCCCGAATTTCTCAATATTGGGCATCTTGAACTTTTTTGGCAACCTTTCTTTAGGGTAGGGAGACATATGGGTGTAATCCATGTAGTTCCTGGAGATTTGGACATGGTAAAACTGCTTGGTCAATAGCTTAAGGTCCTCTTTCACCTTGTTTAATTCTTCTTCCTTCGGATCAACGATCAGGGGATGGTTAGCCCCTTTCGGAGCAAGACTTGGCATTAGCAGTTGAGCTGGTGATGGCCCATTGGCCTGAGTGGCACGTGGAGCATGCTAATATTCTTCTGGGACCCATATAGGTTCAGGTGCCAACGGATGCATAGCACTAGGGAAGAGGACCTTGGGCTCTTCGAGAATAGGAACCCAATTTCATTGTATCTCATGAACCTTAGTTTAAAAGTTGTCATTCTTGGCAGTAAGTTGAGCTAGAACTGTCATTAAATTAGGCTGCACATTCGGTACTTGATCAACCTTCTCCATGGAAAGCAGGTGAATGTAGATTTCGTACTCGAAGGAAGTTGGGGGGTACTGACAGAGCTTCAGGGTAGTTTGATAAAAGACCTAAGATAATATAGAGCTAGGTCAAGGGTCGGGAATGTGATTGACCAAAGAAGGAAAATGATTCGAATTTATTTTTTTGAAAGAAAGGAGGAAAAACTTTTATTGTTGAAAAAGGAGGAAAATGTTTTTGATATTTATTTTTTTTGAAAGGGAAGGACAATATTTATTTATTTTTTATAAAAGGAAGAAAAATGTTTTTGGTATTTCGAAAAGAGAGGAAAAAAGGTTTTTGGCATTTTTGGGTAAGGATGAAAAATGAAAGAGGGTCTCAATATGATTATTATTAATATTATTATGTTTTCACTTGTATTAGGTGTACCTAAATGCAGAAGAAATATTAGACAGGACACGAGCCTAGAAAAATTGGTTTTGAAAAAAACATGTAAAACACGTTTTGACTTGTTGCAAGGCTCATGGAGAGGGTCCCGTTTTGAAAAAGACAAAATCGTGAAAAAATTTGGGTTGCATGCCGACCCAACATTTTAACAGAGTTTTGGGTTGTAACCAACTACTTAAGTATGAGTGACATAGGTGTGACACCTATGTGAGGGTATGAATTTATTGGGTTAGTGGAAATGTTCCCACCTTTGGCATGATTTCCATGATATACGTCTTTCTTTTGAAGGCAATCGGTACGTGTGGACAAGCCATTTTATATACCTAAGTGTACATGAACTGCCTCACTATATACATCGTGAAGACAATACATGTGAGAGAGAATTAGATATACTCGATGTACGTGAATGAGTTCCTACTGTATACCTCCCGTCATGATTTCGATCAAGCGGTACGATGCAAGGGGGACAATTCGATATACGTCGAAGGTACTTGTCCAATTGAGGGTGAGAGTCATATTGCTTAGGCTAATTACGACCTGCCGGACCAGCACCCATGACAAAGTGACCCCCAAGTTATGGGATAAAATTTTGGTCAATATCCATGCTTGTTGGTGATGTAGTGTGCAAAATGCATGATTCTTGATTAGTATAGTATAGATAGAGTATTTTATTTGTCACAATGATCATTATATTAATAGGGAATAATGTACAAGTAAAAAGTAAATTTAGCATGGAGCATGAAGATTACACCAAGCATGGATGTGTGAATAGTTATGAGTGAATGTGTGGTAGTGAACTTAAGCATGGATCAACTATAAGTGGTATGTGATAAGTGTGAGTGAGCATGGATATATATACAACTATGGTAAGTGGAGGTGTGTGCTAGTGAGACCTGAGCATGGATATTCTAGGTGGTGTGTGCAACTTGTGTATATAAATGATCATATGTGTAAGTAATGTGAAGTCTACTTGGAGAGTATATATAAGTGTGTGAGCGAGGAATGATATTAGCATGAGATAGGTATATACAAGAAATATTAGAGCAGAAAAAGGGGAACATACAGGTAGGTGCATACGCACACATGCAAAAAATGATAACACCCATGCAAATAGAGTCTAGCCCTCTTAAGTCATTCCCTAATGGAGTCGCCAGTGTGGCCATCCTGATATCTTCCCCATCCTCGAGGATTTTCTTGGGTAAAAGAGGGAGGATATAGGTCCCGTGCCCCTCGCTACATTGTGGGGTGCTTTGGCCGTCCTCGATTTCGGGGTGATGTAAAGAGATAGAGTTGCCAGCCTATTTTGCACAAAACAAGCAAAAGAACATGTTGCCGCCTCGAGAGAGCGGCATCAAAGATAAAATGATGCTTGCGAAACCAAATAGATAAGAGGTTGGGGGCTAAGTTACCTAATGGGAAGGTGTTAGGCACCCATCCCGCCATTTTAGTCTCTCACGGGCTTATGTTACTATCTTCCTTAATTTCTCCATGAAGTGTGTGTGCATGTATATATAAGTGGAGATCGAAATTGCTTGACGCACAACATGGAAAAGATCGAGTGTGGTCATCCAAAGGAATATTTCCAAAATAATGATTTAGAAAATGATGTGCACGCTTATTGAAATATTTATTGTTATAAAGGAATGAAAATATTTGTTAGATAAAATGCAAATACGAATCACAAGTATATTATATAAAGTAATATATAGATAAAAATGATGAAAATGTGAAAGTTGGGAATTCGGACTCGAGTCTGGTGTTTTAGCCCGAAATGCCTATGTAGCCTGCAAAGGCATCAAAGTCCACATAGTTCGCATGTAGCATAAGGGTGGTATTTTTCCTATAGAATCAAACGGGTATTTATTATTTGAGCGTGTGTAGAAAAGGTATTTTTAGTTTAGAGAGCTTGTGGTGAATAATTCCATTGGAATTTTTAGGTGTAACCCTCTTTTTCTTTGTTTTGATTTTTTTTTGTAGAAAATAAAGTATGTGCAATTGAAATAATAAAGGATGAAATGTTATTATGTGTGAACTAAAGTAGAAACTTGATTAAGACTTTATGCAACTAATGCGAGAATAAAGAATTAAAGAGAAAGAAGGTTGTCTGAACCTTCTTTGGAGAATTGAGGCTTGATCATGATTATGATCCTTGATTAGCTCCCTTGAATGCTAGGATGAATGTTGGATGAGAGAGAATGAGATTTTTCTAAATTGGGTATGAAAATGATGAGAATGAAAGATGAAAGGGAATTTTACACAAGGAAACTTCCCTGATTGCAAGAGAATATTACTGAGATCACCGATATTGATGGATATGTGCTCTGCCTTTAGAGTGAGGTCATGACCTCCTTATATAGGGAAGGGGGACTGTCGATCGGCATACCCCTGGCCCTGTCAATCGATAGGTAACCCTAGACACACTGCCCATTGGCAGGGAAATGGATCTGCCAATCGGTAGTCTCATGTAGATGTTTCGAGAAACATGGTCCTAGAATGCATTTCGTTAATCCAAATTGCACACGAGGCATACCATTAAAAAGGTTATTTAGAGACCTTTAAGAGTCCTTTAGGACGATCACAGTTCCAAGAGTTGACGTTGGGTTAAATAGGGCTCGGAAACTCTCGTTGGTCCTTTTGGACGGGACATCATTGGACGGTAATATGGACTGTTCGTCGAAATTGTAAGTCTGAATCGTAGATGAGGAGGAACATTGGAAAGGTTATACGAGGCACTCTGATGTTCCAAAGAGCTTCGCTCAGTTCAAAGAGTTTTCTTTTGTCAAACGAGGCTCGAAAGTGCCCGATGACATTTTAGAGTAAAACGGGTCGTTCGTTCTTAATGTAACGCTGATTTGTGCACGAGGCAGATCGTTGGAAAGAGTATTCAGAGACCTTTAAAGATTCATTTAGCCTCATTCGAGTTTAAGAGTTGACCTTAGTCAAATGGATCTCGGGAGTGCCCAATGGCCTTCAAATATGTTTTTGTGGGAAATTAAATTGTTTGTCGGAACAATTTTGCCGTTTCATGCATGGGGTAGACGTTAGAAAGGAGTTTCAGTGCCCTTTGAAGATTCATGGAGATTTTACTCTAATGCTGAAGTTGACTGGCGTTAAAGTGGGTCTCGAGAATGCCTGGTTGATTCCAGATCGATTTTCAGTTGCAAAATGGTCCGTTCCTCTGAGCTATTATATCAATTCGCCCATGGGTTTGACCATTGGAAAGGGGATTTAGATCCCTTCAAATATCCATTGAGCTTTTAGATTGATAATAGAGTTGACTGGAGGTAAATGGTCCCAGGATCGCCTGATGGCCTCTAGGTTGGTACTTAGAGTATGACCTTGGGTTTAAAGTGAAATTGGGAGGTGCTAGGGACATTAGAAGAGACTTAGGAGGTCCGAGAATGTTGTGTTTACAGAGTTCAAAGGGAGCATTTTCAAAATGATCTTCATCATTGGCTGATCACATGATTCTTCGGATGAAATATGGTGGGGAAACCAAAATACATTTTGTAATCTAAGAGTGAGTATCATCGAAAGTCAAGGCATAATGCTAGTTGTTGAGAAAATCATTTCGTGTTTCGTGAAAGAGAGGTAGAAGAGGAAGTCTAAGTCTCGAGTGCAATAGTGTGGGTTTAAGAAAGTTTATATCCCTCGAAAATTGTGAAAAAGCACAAAGGAGGGATTTTTCACTACAAGTAGATAGAGAATTGATAGCAATATGTCCATTTTTTCCAGCATTATAATAAAAGTACATGGTGATGTTTTTTCCTTGAAAAATACGTACATGGTTTATGGTCTGGTCAACATGAATTTGGTATGTAGATTCAGGAAGCACAAATCAAGACTATAACTCTTTGCAGAGGTTCCTAATAAAGTCTAATGAAACAATATTATCATTAGGATATAATTTTATATTATGGTGAAAACATAAGGATAATATAGGTAATTTATTTTATTTACCCAATTTTAGAAGAAAAGTTAGTTTCGGTTTTAAATGGTTTTAAAGAGATATACGATTACTTTAATAAATTATTTTTAATCAATATTGAGATATGTTTTATCTGTTATGGTTTGTAGGAAATTAATTTATACATTATAAGGTTTATCTCACCAATACTGCAAAATACTGAAATGAATAATAATGGACAATCATTAGAGAGAAAGTTTTCGTCTTAGTGGAACAAAACACGATTTTCGCACTTAAACTTAGGTAATTTTGTTCCAAAAGGATTTCAAAGACTAGGTTGAAATGGATCATTGAATTCATTAGAAATGGTAACACTTCTAGTCTGTTAATCCTATTTATAAAGTAAAATGACCAAGGGGCGCTTCATGGATAAAAGCTAAAGAAAAAATTTGTTTCACATTGGTTCATTTTGATTTATATTGTCCTATTACTATCCATTCAAGAGGTGTTTGTCCGTAGTTCATTTGTTTCATTGATGATTACTCATAATATGGATATGTTTACCTTATGCGCCAAGGGATTGAAACCTTTGATTAGTTCAACGTGTATAGTACTAAGGTGGAGCATAGATGAGGTAAATTAATCTAAACTTTATGATCTGATCGGAAGGGTGTATACCTCTTAGATTGGGTACCATTAATCGGAGGTTGGGATTGCATCCCAGTTGTCTACACCAGGTATTCCACTTTGGAATGATGTTGAGGGAAATAAGGAATAAGACTAATTTCCACATGATAATGTTCTTGGTAAGTTATTCTTATTGGAATTTTCATTAAGATATGGACATATAAATCATGAATTTAGTTTCATCTAAATCTATTTCTTCAATTGCGATGGACCTGTGGAGTGGGAACAAACTCATTCTTGGACATGTTCGGATCTGTGGGAGCCTGACACTCATCCTATAGAAGGAGCTAAGGCATTTGGATTCAAGGATAAAATTATGTCTCCTTATTGGTTATTCTAAAGACTATGAAGGTAGTTTAGATCAGATTCCTAATCATAATAAGGTAATAAATTGATGCCCAGTTTTTAAAAGATGATTATGTAATAAACCATGGAATTAGGAGTAAGGTAGTCTTATAAGATAAAAGGAACGCTTTATTACTAGTGTTACTAGACCAACCATACATGATGAAATACTCCCAAATGTTGATATTAAATTACCTAGTGGTAGTGGAAGGATTACTAATGATTTAGTAACATGTGTCACTTATATTGGATTGTAAGTAGTGCCACATTATAGTGGGAGAATTAGGAGAAATCCTGAAGGGTTAGTATTTTAGGTGATCGTTTCGATAAGATATGAAGCAAATACAAATCGAGTCATAGTATCTATGACGAGGCATTCTAAGACAAGGATTCTTAGCTTTGACTTAAGATTGTGGATACCAAAAGGGATTCGATTTATTCAAATTAAGATTTAGGAGATTGTAGACTTACTGATGGGATTAAACCCATTGGGTGAAAGTGAACCTTCAAGAAGTTGAAATAAATATGGATGGGAAGGTAAAAAAACTTCAAGAAAAGTGTTATTCTGATAAAGGGTTTCCTTAGAAAGATATGGATTGATTATGAGAGGAACTTCTCAATAGTAGCCATGCTAAAGTATATGAAGATTCTTTTAATGTCAAGAATGCGTTCTTAAAGGATTATCTTACAGGTGCATAGTAAGAAGTCATGAAAGAAAAGTCTGTAAGCTTAAAAAGTCCATTTATGGACTTAATATAACGTAAATATCTCGTAATATCCGGTTCGAAGTAATCAAGTTTTGTATTTTGATCAAAGCCTAAATAATACTTATTTATATAAGAATCATAATGGAAGCATAATGGTATTTCTAGTACAATACGAGGATAATATTCTCCCGACAAGGTGGGTGTATTATCTTACACATGAGTGTGTTTTCCCATGTATCTTGATATAAACTACTTTGGATAAGGCATTCACATCCTTATGATTAAGCTTTCACTAGATTGGATATAAGGATGTTGGGCATGTCCAAAGTTTCTTATATCGATGGTGTGCTTACATAGTTAGCAAGTGGGATTTTAAGAAATTATTTGTCCCTTTTAAGTATGGAAATAGTTGAGTTGTCTAATTTTCATTGGCATGGTCAGTAAATTTCAATCTAACCAAGGTGAGAGCACTAGACTGTAGTAATGCATAATCTCAAGTACCTGAAAAGGACTACAAATTATGTGCTAGTTTACTCAATAAAAAATCTTGTCACTTTTAGTTGTAAAGATTTGAATTTTAATCAGTTGAGGATTTCTAATTTTCTAACTTGGAATATGTTCTTACCCTAGGAGGTGTAACCGTAAGTTAGAAGGGTGTGAATCAATCATGTATTGTTGACTCCATTAAGGAGGCCGATGTTGTTACCAGTTTAGAGGAAACTAAAGAGGTTATATGGCTTGGGAACTTCACAAGTTACTTGGGTGAGGTTGTTAAACTGGCTATTTCACTTTATTATGTTTATAGTGGGATGATTCCAAGTTTGATAGAACCGATAACCCATAAAAGGGTCAAGCACATCAGGTATAGGCTTTGCCTAGTTTGAAAGATCAAACATGTGAGGTGATAAGTTTGTGAGTAAGATTTCATATGATAAAATATGATTAATCCTTCTAAAACTAGGGCTATAGACCGCGAGGTAGATTTCTTGAGAGTTAGATGTATTGGGACATAACTTTAAGACTGAGTGGGATATTATTGGGGTTTTATTTTTAAAACCTTATATAATGTTTACTTTTCAGTAAGGTGTGTCGGTTCATTTTGAATAAAGAATTATGTTTATAAGAATGACTTATATTTGTATTAAATATATAGTATACATGTTGGTGAATTTAACTTAGTAGGAATTATGGTGAGTTGGGGTTCGGCTTAATCACACAATATCAGAATTTAGTTTGTAGTTTAATTGGATAATTTACAGTCTAAATGGGGAGATAACATACCATAGATTAGGAGGAGAGTATGATCATAGGATTTTATCTTCACTATGAGAAGCTATATAATGGTTCGAGGGCTTATCTGATAGTTTAAAGAGGATTATATTAGCAAATCATGTATGCATTTAAAAGGACAACCTTGAGATTCAAGTGTAGGTGCCGACTAGATTAGACTTGGGAAATCTCTCAATGTTTGCAAAAGGTACACATATTCTTAATCTAGAGGATTATGAGAATTGAAATATCCATATAGTTGCAACTTTCATTATTATGTGTGCGATTCAATTTATTGGCTCTAAATATCCATAAGTTGGGAAACCATTGTATGGATATGCGTTAGATCATATTCAAGAGGAATCATATATGGGAGATATTTA
Organism: Sambucus nigra; assembly: GCA_949130495.1. Classification (NCBI taxonomy): domain Eukaryota; kingdom Viridiplantae; phylum Streptophyta; class Magnoliopsida; order Dipsacales; family Adoxaceae; genus Sambucus; species Sambucus nigra. The sequence goes on from OX422220.1 coordinate 81,188,116, forward strand.
GGATTATGATACCCCACTAATAAACTTATAAGTTTTGATTCTACAATTAACCCCGATCGGTGGATTTTATAATCTCACAGAGTATCAAATAAATTAAGTTTGATATCAAGGAATGCATAACATGTTGGTGAAAATTAATTTGCTTAGAATTGAATTTTACCAAGCGGGTATTGTACGCCGTACACGAGGAATCATATTATGCACTATCTAACTTTTCAAATAGAGACTTCATTATTCCATGTGATTTTGAAAAAATGAAATTGAAGTGAACTCGTGATTATTTAGTATAATTAGTCGAGGTTAAATAAGAAAAGGAAATAAATTACGGTATATGCTTTAGAGATTTTGAGTATTTATTTTGTAACACCCCCACCCGGATTTTTGGGTTCCCTGTGGTCAACCCAATCTGACACGAACATTAGATGTGAAGTGTGATGAAAAAACCTAGATAATGCTGCTAGGTTATTTTTATTCAATTAATGTTTCACTTGTTTAACATACGATTGCAATTTGAATCAAACTACTTGAGTGAACCATGGGAAGCGTCCCCAGAATCCAAGTATACACAGCTAATAACAAAAAAAAAAGAATACTTACCTATGTAACGCTCTCAAAATACAAAATCACACACAACCTGTTGTAACAAAGAAGTGGGAATGAGCCGAATGTCAAGTGAAAAAATATAACAATGCAATATATAATCGAACGACATAAAAGAGACTCTAACACGTTTACCTACGTGTGCATGAAATTACTTCGTTTATATATACGCATACATATACATTAATGCATGAAATCATCTTATTCCCAAAACATTACTTGTTTTAATTCACCTTAGTCATATGAAGAACCCTTTCTTACTTGACTCGACATTTATTACCCGATTTAATGCACCCGGTTAAATACTTTGAACAAAATACCATTTGTTTAGGTAAAAGGAACTTCCTTTATTAATATTTTCCCATTTACTTATACCAAATTTACCTTAGTATTTTCCTTGAAAATCACCTTTTAGCACATGGAAGTACCGTAATAGAAAATACTTACTTTTAGTTCAAAAACTTACATAAAAACATGCTTGTGTTAATTATGGGTTAAACCTCTTTAGCTTGATTAATCACCCTCTTAATTACTTCACTATACCATTCCTTTATTTCATTGACATTAGCCAATTTCTCACACTTTTTATCCACATTATCTTTCAACTATAACATTTATCAATTCCATTCTAGTTAGGTTGTCTTTTCTTATATTCACCACATAACCCATCTTTTGATATGTTCCATTTCATTATCTTTTTCTTGGAATCCTCCAAATATCCACATACTTTAACGGGCTCCACACTACCGATTGTGCTACCATATGCTTTAGCCAGTGATTTTAGTTCTTTCACCCTAGGGTTTTCGGCCACCCTTAATTATTCCCGGTCTCATCCGAGTCTATATTATTGTGTTTTAACATTTATCCAATGTCCACATTATTTCACTTTTACCGACATAGCCAAAAATCCGGGATCTCACCCCATCTCGTGTTAATCTTTGAAAATCATCATTTCTTGTCCTTTAAACACTTGCATTGATTTTATCCCAAAATTACTTTCATTTCGGACATTATGTAACACCTTTTTGAACATTTTTATTTTAGGAAAAAGTTCCACTTTACATAAAATTAACATTTTTACCCATTTGTCTCCGAACTTATCTTTTCCTCCATTTTCACAAGTATTATTTTTCGACAACATTTTTAAGTTACATATACTAACTTCTTATATGTTTTTAACTCATTAACACTGATTCAACAGCTTGGAGTAACATACTTTTAAAGTTGGAATTCTCTTTATTTCATTACTATCTTTCTCTAAGAAATCATTAAGGATTTCGAAGACTTATTTATAAGAATCCATTGAACTTGTTTATATATTCATCATCAAAATACTACAAGTTTACATACATGGAAAGAGGGATTTTAGGTCCTAAAATTCGAGAAATTGAGTTTAACATATGATTTATTAAAAAAAAATTCATAATGTTTGCAAAACATGCATTTCAAGGCCAATAGATATTTTTGTTTCTTCAAAACTTGAATTAATGCCTACCTTTATGAAAACCCCAAATTTTACAAGAAAATTCTGATATATTTTTCATAAAATATTCTCAATAAGATAAATATTATTTTCAAAACATTTTATTCCATAAAATGTTTAACACGAATTTTCCTTAAAATATGTGATTTTACTCAATACTCTTGAAATCCTTTGTAAACCATTTTACACAAATAACAGGGATTAACTTTCTTACAACATCCATGCATTCTACTCTTAAACTCTACATATAAAGATGAAATACTAAGGAAGTAGAGTTCTTAAACTTAAGAAGTAGATCTTCCCACCTCAAAGGAAGCTTCAACAATAGGGGATGAAATTTATAAGAAGATCTCAACCTCGCACCTCCTAAGTTGGGTTTAAATAGGTTTCCTAGCTCCATTAAGCTTGCGTCCATGAAAGCTCCATATATCTCCAAGAAACCCGCCTTCAAATTCCATTGTTTTCGTTTCCTTTCCTTCTTTAAATATCCCCAAAAACATCCCCAAATTTCATAACTTTTCCCAATAATGGTGTAGATGGGTTTATAAGTCTTAAATATGTTTCAAACTATGAGGTACTAGGGTGGCTTAAGGTGGAGGATGGTGGTTCTAGGATGGTGTAAGGTGGTTGTGATGGAGGGGGAGCTCTCAAGAGCTAGAGAGAGAGAAAAATCTGATATAATATGAACCCAAATGGCCTTAATACCCCATAAATTCTCTAAAACCCTTAGGGATGAAATCCCTAAATTTCCCCAAACCCTATTCGCGTAATAATTTGCTACTGGAGGAGCATGACATGAGTCTTAATCCACTGGTCTAGGTTTTGATAGCATTTTCCAAATATGCAGAAATGAATTTTGACCATCTTGTTCAGACCAAAATAGATCTCGTTAGAGCAAGAATTACTATTTTGTTTGAACTCTATTGCATCTCGTTCGAACGAGAACTAAATCTCATTCGAACGTGCTTCAAACGAGGCTAGATTTTTCTATACAGATATGTCTCATTCAAAGGTCGTTAGAAGTCCATTCGAACGAGACTAGAATCTAGTTCAAATAACTTTAGATGTCATTCGAACGACCTTGAACTTTTCAATATTAACTTCACGTCGTTTCTAATTCCAATTAATTTCACTAGGGCCATTATATTACCCAAATCTAACCCAAAATTTATCTTGTAAGGTCTAAGGATCAATTGGATTACATAAAGTCAGTGAATCCCACGGGTGTGGTGAAAGTTGTGAGGGAAGATCTTACATATATGGAATTCAATTTAATTATTTAATCTTGGGTCCCCAGTAGGGGTGGAAGCGGTACGGTTTGGTCGGTAACGACCCCTTACCAATACCAAAACTATAATTTGGATGGTAAAACCGTTTGTACCGAATTTACCGGCCGGTACATCAAAATGGAAACCAAAACCAAACCGCCCGGTATTTCGGTATTTTTGGTAATTTCGGTTTTATTTTGGTTTCGGTAATTTCGGTTTCTTTTTGGTTTCATCTCGGTAAATACCAAAAGCACCCAGCTGATTTTATGCATTCGGTAAATCCGGTACAAGTTTTGATATTATGATTTCGATAAATTTGAGTTAAGTTTCGGTACAACATTTTAAACTGACTTAATACGGTTAAATTCATTCGTTAAAACTTGAATCAAATATAAATTGCACTATAAAATAACATTAGTATGAAGCATAAAGTAAATAAATGTCATAATTAATTATGTCCATTCCAAATCCATACACATAAAACTCAAAATTAAGATTTACAATCATCCAAAATTGCAACCAAAAGTAATATGCAACTTTCAAATCTCTTCATTGTTCTCTTTTGCCTCCAATTTTTCCACCTATAAATCAATACAAAAGCAACAATAATACTAAAGACTTCGAAAAACAGTCCAAAAAAACAGCCTTAAAATTATGTAAAAAAAAATAGCCTTAAAATGGCCGTAAAAAATAGCCTCAAATGGCTTAAAAATCAGTAATAAATGGCATAAAAATCAGCCTCAAATGACTTAAAACAGCCTTAAAATAACCTCGAAATGGCCTAAAAAAATAGCCTCAAATGACTTAAAAACAGCCTCAAAATGGCTTAAAAACAACAGCAAAATGGCCTAAAATAACAGTCTACAATTGGCGTAAAAAACAACAAGAAATGGCCTAAAAAATAGTCTCAAAATGGCTTAAAAACAACAGCAAAATGGCCTAAAATAACAGTCAACAATTGGCGTAAAAAACAGCAACAAATGGCGTAAAAAACAGCCTTAAAAACAGCCTCAAAATGGCTTAAAAACAACAGCAAAATGGCCTAAAATAACAGTCTACAATTGACGTAAAAAATAACAAATGGCCTAAAAACTGCAACAAATGGCATAAAAAACAGCCTTAAAAATGGCCTCAAAATGGCTTAAAAACAACATCCAAATGGACTAAAATAACAGTCTACAATTGGTGTAAAAACAGCCTCCTAAAATAACTCCCAAATTTTTTTGGTCCATTTTCTTTTTCCCAACACCTCCGAGATTGCTATGAGCCGACAAACATTTCCTTTCAAAACCATTGTTGATTAAAACCTACAAATTAAAAAAAAAAGACTTTAAAACCAAATTGTATAAATAAATCTGTATGCATATTGAATAACGCAATAGTAAAAAAAATCAGATTGATCACAAAAAAAAGGCCTTGTTTATACACATCAAGCAACAGCAAAAAAAGAAAAAAAAGAACATAGACTTATATATAAAAGAACATCCATTCCTGCCTTATGTTAAAATCCGGATATGCCCAAACTCATAAGAAAATCCATTCCTGCCTTATGTCAACAACAACAAAATGAACAAAGTAACAGCAGCAAAACACGGAGCAAGCAAAAAAAAAAAACACGGAGCAAGCAATAGTAAACACGGAACAAGAAAAAAAACACAGAAGTAACATAATAGTAGCATGTTATAGTTGCAATCGGAGCAAGCAAAAAAAACACGGAGCAAGCAACAACAAAACACGAAACAAGAAAAAAAATGAACAATGGGAGGTCAACAGCAACATAAGTAGCGTGTGTGTGGGGGGGGGGGGGGGGGGGAGGGGGAGATCGGAGATGGGAGGCCGGATGCAAGTGGGGAAGACAAAGAGGGAAGGGGTTCTTACCTTTTTCTTGTTTGCTCCGTGTGGTAGCGGCTGATTTGTTGTGGTTGTGAATGTGAGAAACATTTAGCCTAGGGTTTGTCTTTTGTATTAAGAGGAATGGATGGATGAGATGGGTTTAAATGAATGGAGGGTCTTGATAATTTAGAATATATATATTTTTTTAAATATAATTTTTTTTGGGTAATTGGTGTACTAACATTTGGTAAATTTGGTACGGTATTTTCGGTAATTTCGGTACGGTAATTTCGGTATGGTACATCGGTACGGTAATTTGGTAAATCGTTTTTTTATATCTAAAAACCAAAACCAACCAAACTTTTTACGGTATTTTTGGTTTCGGTAAAATTGGTTTTTGGTATTTCATATTATGAAACCAAAACCATTTTTTTTCGGACCAAAACGGCACGGTACGGTAAAAACCCGTACCGCTTCCACCCCTAGTCCCTAGTATAGTCCATTACCTATGTAACATTTCCAGACACTCTGGAAACCCAGTTTAGCCCAAGGCCATAACTTATGTGTATATATATTGGTGTAACCTTGGGTATTAAGGAAGATGTCCATTATGGAGTGTTAAAAAGGGAGACGAAACTGTAATTTACATTTTTGTGAAGGGTTAGGGAGAGAGAAAGTGATTTCTCTCATATATCTCCAAGTTTTTTTTTTATCTCAGGGAGTGACAACACACAAGGCTTAATTTGAATGGATTATATACTAAAAAATCTGAGGCTTTGGTGGATTCTATGAAGGTATTTAGAGAAATTGGTAGGGAAGGAAGATCATCATCTTCGTCAACATATTTCTCTTCATTCCGATTAGCAATAAGATCCACAAAGGTATCGTGATTCAAAACCCTAGGTTTATGTTTTAAGCCTAGTTTTTGTTTTTATTTTCCATGGACGGTGAAAGATGCTAGTGCGAGGGTTATCCCAATATTTTAATTTTCTTCGTAACATCAAATATTTATAATTGCTCATAGCTTAGGCTTTATTTTATTTTTAGTGGATCCGTTACAAAGCGTCTCATGGAATCGTACTCTGACATCTCCAAGATTGAATACACCCCTACAAGATATGAAAAAATAAACATGGGTGTTCATAAATTCTATGTATCATATGTGAGGATGTTACGTTTTAGCAAAAAAATTAAGGTGTCTTTAAGAAAAGGATTTTGAAATAAAAAATTATTTTTTGGCCTTGTTCAAACGAGAAGCAGTCTCGTTCGAACGAGATCTGCTATCTCGTTTGAATGGGATTTTAACACCTTTAAAATGAGGTAGGTTTTCCTTGGCAGAGAAATTAGTATTTGAAGGACGTGAGTTGGGAGTTTTAAAGAAAAGTCCATGTCGTTAGAAAGAGTTTTCATATCGTTCGAATGAAACCAATGTTTTCGTTCGAACAACTTTTAGTTTTGTTGGAATAATCTACGCCGCCTCTAAATTCATGAAAACCTTATAAATACCAATTTTTAGCATTTTTTTCATGGGACTTTGGCTAGAAATTTTTTCTATATATTGTCCAATGGTTTTCATTTTTGATTTCACAAAATCAGTTTTTGATTCACAATTACATCATCCCCTATGTGATTTGTGAAACCTTAGTTTCCAACACCATTCATATACCTTGTGGAGATTATTCTCTACGAATGACTTATGAATGGAGGGCTAACTGCTGAAAGAAGACGAAGATTGATTGGTGGATACCGAGGATAGACCGCTACACGTGGACGACTCTGGAATGCGTCGTATTATATTAAAGGCTTTGATGGAAGTCTCTCTTAAATTGTCTAAGTTTTATAAGTCAATTGTTGTTCAAAACATTCAATAGTGTTGAATATATGGTTTTGCCCTTTTTAGGGATTTTCCTCCTCTCTTGTGTTGATTGCATGCTTAGTTTTTAAATTGAAAATGGGAAACGTCTTGTATGCACACCTAATTTAATTGAAGATAAAATTTGATAGAAATTGAATTTGTGTGTGTCAAAATTCATTATATATATCAGTCCATTGAATCACTTGCATTCTATCAGAGAAGGTTACACTAAATTACCGTGTGATCTTTTTACAAATTATATGATATTAACTTTTTTTAAAAAATTCTTGATTTTTAAAATTTGGATTTTGGGGATAATTTGTATAAAGGATGCTCATTTTCATGGTTCAAACTGTGCCTACTGGAATCCTGGAATGAGTTCCACTTTAAAATCCATGGATGAACATGTCTCGTTGGTTTGTGAAAAAAGGTGTACACCACCGATTGTGATTGTGGATATTGTCATTGGCCCAAAACCTATCTCTATATGGATAGAGGATAACTTTAAGTGGAGCAATTTTAACCCGCGCGGTATGAGTGCCATCTTAGGATCCATCACCCTTGATGAGTTCCGCCATATTATGACGTGCATCACGTCTAAAGAAGTTTGGGATACCGTCCAACTCCGTCACAAGGGGACAAACATTGTTAAAGCTTCTAAGATTCAAAATCTCACCACACAATTTGAAACTATCACTATGCTTGAGTCTGAATCATTTGATGTGTTTTATGCACGTCTGTCTGATATAGTAAACTCGTGTTTTAATATAGGTAAGAAAATCCTGGAGACACGTGTAGTTAAGAAAATTTTGAGATCTCTTTCAACCTGCTTTATTCCTAAGGTTATCATGGTAAATTCATTATGGATACTAGATACTCCTAGGTTAGAAGAACTCACAGGAGACCTTTAAACATATGAAATACATATGTTTCGCGATAATAATTAAACCTAAGGAAAAGGGGATTTGACTCAAAGTTCAATCTAAAAGGAAAGAGGAAGTGTCATCTGACTCTGAGTACGATTTTGACTTGGATGATTTATCCCATTTTGCAAAAATATTCTCAAACTTAAAAAGAAAAATAATTCAAATGAAAAGAAAAGTTTTGAGAAAGATATAAATATAAATCGGTCAAGAAAAAATTTGAAAAAAAAAAGAATGATTTTCTAAAGAAAGATGAGGAGATATGTTATGAGTGTGAGGGAAAGGGTAACAAATCTCACGAGTGTCCGACGAGGCTAAAGAGACAAGGCAAAGGGAAATCTGCCTTAAATGACATGTTTAGAGATAGCCAAGTCGAGTTTGTGGATCTTGGGGACGAATCGGTGCATGGATGTAACTTCACCGCATTTACATTTAGTGCACCTCACACCGATGAGGAAGCTACAAAACACGAACATGTCGACAGTGAGTCTTGTCAGTTCGACGAGAGTTAGGGAGAGGATGTTTTAAGTGAGGGAGAGAGTGACGTTCAATGTTCCTACGCCTATCTTTACGTTGAGTCCCTTAAAATGAGGAAACAAAATACAGGTTTAGATATTAGAGTTTTACACCTAAAGAAGTAATTAAGAGTGGCAAGAGAGAGAGAGTCCTCGATGAAATATCTTTGGGAGAGAGGGTTATTTTAGTTGAGAGGAAAAATTATGATTTGACTAACTAGGTGGCTAGTCTTAAGAGAGATCTTACGCAACCGTGGAGACTCATGAACCTTATATCCCAAATAGAGAAAGATCTCAAACTTGCTTAAGAGGCCAAGGTTACCACAAAGGATACATTGAAGAAGGTAGAAAAGATTCTCCTTGGTTCCACTTTAGGTTTTGGTGATAGGCGAGGAATATCTCATGACGGTGCATCCATTTCCCATGCCTCACCGAGAGCAGATCCTGAATTTTTAATTAATCCATATGTCCCTCAACCTAAACCACAAAAGAGGGTTCATCCTAAAAAATCGAACCAAGGTAGACCCAAATAAGTCTATATTTGCACTTTGTAAAAATATAGGCCACCTTAAAGAGTTTTGTTACAAGTTAGGTTGAAGTAGGCGTAAACATACTTTCGCGCACCGCTCTAGTGACTTTGCTAGTTTTAGAGAGAAAGTTGAGTGTCTAGTTGCTAATTCATAAAGATTAATGGAAGAATTTCAACGAATTTCTTTACCATTTGAGAACACTTATAACGCTCATATTAGAGCCAACAATGACAAGGGAAAACAAAAGGTTGCATCCACTTGAGTACCTAAGCAAGACGTCAAAGCCCTTGTTGTGCATGTTTCTCTCAAGGTTCAAAATACTTACCAACGGTATTTTTTTAGTGGGCTCTCTAGGCACATGACTAGTGACATATCAATTTTTACCAATTTTAAACAATGAAAGGAAGGTAAAGTCACTTTTGGAGATGGTAGTAGATCTAGAATTTTAGGGTGAGAATATGTTAAGATACATGGTTTTCCTAAACTAGAAAATATGATGTATGTGAAAGAGTTGAAATAGAACTTAATTAGCATAAGCCAAATATGTGACGCAAACTTTATAGTAAAGTTTGACCTGTCCGAATGTAACATATATGATCAAACTAACGAGATTTTACTACAACGAGTGAAAATAAAAAATAATTGCTATGGGATCATTCCCAAGTCCTCCTCTGTGTGCAACAGTTCCATGGTCTCCACCATGGTTCTTCGACATTAATGAGTAGGTCATGTGAACTTTAGATATCTTGAGAGATTAGTGAAAAAGGACCTAATTCATGGCTTATCATCACTTGAGAAACTAGCTTTCTTGATTTATGGACCTTGCTAATAAGGAAAACAAATTCGAAGTCCCCATCAGAAGTTGAATATCATTACCACCTCCCGTGTTTTAGAGTTGATTCACATGGATCCTATGGGTCCTACTCGCTCGGAGAGCTTAGATGGTAAGAGATACATTCTCGCGATGGTCGATGACTTTTCTAGATATTCTATCATAGGATTCCTTAGAGAAAAGTCTAATGTGATTGAGTTCCTTACAACCAGGTGCCGTGTCCTACAAAACTAACATGGTGTCACTATTAATCGGATGCATATTGGCAACAACACTGAATTTAAGGAAGCTAAAGTGGATAGCTATTATGATGGAGTTACCATCAAACATGAATAGGGTGAATAGGGTATATTTTCAGCCGTCGTTCTCCTCAAAAAAATTGGATTGTTGAGAGGAAGAAATGGACGATACAAGAGATGGATAAATCCATGCTTCTAAGGAGAAATGTGCCTAAATGTTTTTGGGTAGAGGTGACAAGTACTTCATGCCATACGGTTGATAGGGTATATTTTAGTTTGCACACGCTACTTGCGCCCTATGAGTTGTGGAGAGGAAAGAAGCCCAACCTATTGTATTTCCATGTCTCTGGGAGTACGTGCTAGATATTGAGAGATATAAGGCATTTAGTAAAGTTTGTCTCCCGAAGTGACGAGGGGATATTTGTAGGATATTCATTGATGTGAGTCATTTTTAATAAATTGATATTCTATAAAGGATTAAAATGGAATAGAGATTTTCAAATAAGTAATATTTTCAAAAGAAGAGTTCAGTTCATTTAAAGGTACCTCTGATATAATAACATCATAATTTTTTAATGTTTCTAGGATTGGAAGCAACTCCATGAGGAAAATTTCCATTTATTTAAAGCATTGGATTATTCGGGACATATTTTATTCCAAAGAGGTCAATCTTTGATCAAAATCATCATATTCTTCATATGGTTCAAAATATTCTCTATTTAAAATTTTAGAAGAATGATGTTCAATTATTGTATATTGTTGAATTTGCAAGTAATCACCAGTAGATATTGGTTTTGGGGTAAATTCTTCAATACCAGGAATTGAAATGTTATTATTATAGCTAGTAGTAAAAATTTTATTATAGAAATTTTGAAATTAATTGTTATAATAATTTGAATAACTATTATGATATCAATTTGTACTACCATTATTGTAAAAATTTTGTGATCCATTATAATAACAATTATTTTCATAAATTTTCGAATATTGATTTTTCGAATTTTTTAAATATTCTCCGAAAGACATTGATTGTGGGGAAATTTAAAAATTATTATCGTAATTATATTGCAAGCCATTATGTACACAATTATTATGACTGAAATAATTAAATGGAGACATACTTCCAAAAAGTTCGCTTTTCGAGAACTTTGCAAGCATGTGCACTTTTTTTTTTAATATTTCTTGGGTCACTATGGTTAAAGTACCTACAAAACAATAAAAACAAAAGGTATGTACAAATAATAAATAAATTAAATTCTAAAACAAAATGCTCCTCGGAAATGGCGCCAGATTGACTGAGTGAATTTTTGGGTGTGAAGTAATAAAATAATTAAATTTTAAAGCAAAATATTCCTCGACAATGACACCATTTTGGTTAAGTGGAAACTAAGTCGTCATGTAAAGATATTATTGTTTGTTAGTTTTCCACCTCAACGCAAATACCTAAATAATTACTACTCTTGCTTTCATATGTATATCAATGAGTAGGGTATCCAATCCATGGAGAATGTTCTTTAGAATTTAATTAATTTATTACTCACAAAAAGTGTAAAAGATGATGATTTTTTATTTTTAAGAGTTTTAATACTGCAATTAATCTAAGAGAATATTTAAACTAAAGTAATTAACAAATATGAAAACTATAGGTTGAAAGTTAAACCCCTCACCTCGGAATACATAACATAGATGGTTACATGGCTAAATAGGCTTAAAATACGATTAATACTTATTCAAAAAATTATTTAAATCTAGAGTGTCACTCTCCAAATTTCCATAAAAATCTAAATAGGAGTTTGGCATCAATATTATTATCAAAATTACACACGAAAGGTAGCAAATATGGTGCATACGTGATATACCCCATTAAAGTTCTTAGGCATAAAATTAGGAACAATTAACCGATCAAAAACGTTGTATTCCTTCATACCATAGCGAATCAACTATATACCCAAGGTGAGTTCATCAATCTCAACCTAATTTAATTATCTAGAATTTTTTTTAAATAATTAATTAAAACAACATATGAGAGAAAGCGATAAAAATAATTGATAATATATTAAGCTAAAAATACTTATTTGAACAAGGATGAAATGAAAATGAAAACAATTTAGATCGAATACTTGAATGTGTCATGTAATCTTCATATTACAACCTCGTAAATCTTTCAAAAAACTATGAACTACTAAATCTTTTAATCCTATACTAATGGAACTCTAAAAGAACTACTAAAACTGAAGGGAAACTAGTTTTAAATTATGTTTTGGTGTTTTTCAAATGGCCAGATCGAGAAAACTTTTATAAAAAATTTAATCTCACCTAACCGAATCGATCCTCGTGGATTCAGATTAATACATTGGGATTCGGATCGATCCCCTAATATTCGAATCGATCCGTCCATATTATAGTCTTCACCTCCTCTAAAGTAGTCTAGTCTTTTTGCTTCAACCAGATGTTCTCAGAATGATGCACGATCAGAATCCTCGTGAAGATAATTAAATTCTCTACGTACTGGTACTTTTATATCATCCATAATATGGAGTTTAAAAAGACTAAATTTTCCTTGAAAGTACATTTGTGGATGTTTTTTCTTCTGATTGGGTCAAAATTTTACCATTAACTTTCCAAACTCTTTAAATACTCAAATAAACCTTATCAAGGTTATACATTAAATGAGTATAAATAGTGGGATATAACAAAACATGGGACTATAATATTGGATAGAAAAGGGGTAATAAGGTGTCATATTTGACACTAATCACTCTTATTATTAAAAGAAATTTACTTTCAGTTTTTAACCGATTTGAATGGATATTTGGCTTATTTTAGTAAAGGTTTTTTTATAAAAAATATGGCAAATCTCTTAAATGTTCTACAATATAGGAAAATAATATTTATATTATAAGTCGTGTATCACCATTACTGTTAAATAATTAAATGAATAACTTATATCTTAACGAGAAAGAAATCTTTTAAATTGAATCTCCGTATCTTTGGCCCTTGTGCATAGGTCATATAAATCTAAAAGTAATTTAAATACTTGTCTCAAATGGACAACAATCTTCATTAGAAGTTGAGACACTTCAAGTTTATGAATCTTACTTAGAAGGTAATATAAACCCTTTATGGACAAAGGATATAGATCTAAATATAGGTTGGAATCGATTCATTCTGATTTTTATGGCCCTATGACAATCTGGGTAAGAGGTGTTTATGAGTACTTCATCAATTTCATTAATGATTACTAGAGGATTGGATATGTTTATCTTATTTGTCACAAGTATTAAGCCTTTGATAAGTTCGAAGTGTATATGGTTGAGGTGGAACGTATGCATGATAAATTAATCTAAAATCTACAACCTTACTAGGAAAGAGAATACCTCTTGGGACATCTTGGGAGAGTTTAGGAATCACTTATAATATAAAGGGATTATATCTCAATTATTTGCGTCGGGAACTCCATAGAAAAATGGTGTAAAGGAAAGAAGTAACATAGCTCTTTGGACATGGTTAGATCCATGATCAATTATTCATATATGTCGGATTCTTTTGGGGTTATGTATTAGAGGTGTATACTTATTTACACAACTTAATTAATTCTAAATCGATCTTAATAACTCCTATAGAATTGTGGACTGGGTGCAAACCTAGCCTTAAACTTGTTTTGATTTGGGGTTGCATGCTCCACGTGTTGACAAAGGATCCAAGTAAGTTAGAATCAAGGACATAATTATGTCTCTTTTAAGGTTACTCAAAAGTAAGTAAATGAGGGTGTTTATTTTATAATCCTAAGGACCAGAGGGTGTTTGTTAGTAGAAATGCTCGATACTTAGGGGATGATTATATGATCAACCAAAATCATAACAACAAGATTATCATGTAAGAGATAAGAGGGCAAGACCAAGTAATTTCTTTTAATCCACCCATATAAGATGAAACACAACCTAACATTGATTGTACACTACCTCGAGGTAGTGGAAGTATTAATGATGATCAGGATACATGTGTCACTTATACTAAACCACAAGTGGAGTCACGTTGTAATGATAGAGTTAGGCACCATCTTGTTAAGTTAATGTATTTAGGTGAACACTTCGGTGACATCCTGGGGGAACACAATTGGATTTTTACAATTACGACAAGGCACTACAAGACAAGGACTCCGATCTTTGGCCAATGGATATGAATATTGTGGTGGATTTGATGTATTCAAATCAAATTTTGGAGCTCGTAGACTTTCCAAATGAGATAAGGACCATCAAATGCAAGTAGATATACAATAAGAAGATATAGGTTGATGGGGAGGTGGAAACCTTCAAGGAAAATCTTGTTATGAAAGGGTTTACTCAAAAAGAGGGGATCGATTATAAGGAAACCTTCTCTCAAATGCATATGCCAAGGTTTTGGAACATCAAGGTTAACCAAGCTTTCAAATCTTATGGTTTTGATCAATGTCCGGGTGAAACTTGTGTCTATAAGAATGATGATAAAAATGTGGTGGTATTTACAATACTATACATGGATGATATTCTTCTATTCATGAAAATTGTGGGTGCATTGTCTATTATAAGAGTTTAGTTATCCAGTCAATTCATTATGGAGGAGTTAGGAGAAGCTAGCCATATCATTGGGGTCAAACTTATGCGTGATTAGAAAAATAAAATGAAGCCACTTATATCGATGATGTCCTCAAAAGTTTTATCACGCATGATTCCAATAATTGGTTTCTCCCTTTTAGGCATGTAATTTTTTTAACTAAGGATTAGTGTCCTAAGACACTTGATTAGATAAGAAGGATGAGGAATATACCTTATGCTTCGGTGATGGGAAGCTAGATATATGCTATGTTGTGTAAAAGATCTAATATCTTCTTTATCATTGGCAAAACCAAAAATTTCAAATCTAACCTAGGATAGGGTCACTAAACTAAACTAAGGCACATTCCTAAGTTGCTGAAACATACTAGAGATTATGTGTTAGTTTACTTAGAAGGTAGTCTAGTACCCATTGGGTACATGGACTGGGATTTTTAGTCAGATAGGGATACAAGACAGTCAACCATAGGATACATGTTTACCCTAAGAGGTGGAGTCATAAGTTAGGTGACTATTAATAATTTATGTATTGCTATTAAACCATGGAAGATAAATATGTTGCCACTAATGATGCAATAGAGGAGGTTGTTTAGATTCAAAACTTCCCGAGTGGCATGGTATGGTTCCTTCAGTGCAATCGTCTATTGCACTTTATTGTGATCATAACGAGGAATTTACAAATTTTAAAGAACATAAAACTCATAAGAGGGTATAGAACATTGAGCGTAAGTATCCCTTACATGAAAGATCGTGTAGAGAGGCAATATCATCGTGATCGAGATTACATCTAAGGATAACCTGGTGGATCCTTTTATAAATATCTTACCATCTAAGGTTTTTGAGAGTTATGTAGAGAAAATGGGTGTTAGAAGCATAGGTACGTGGCTTTAAGTCTAAGTGGGATATTATTGGGGTTTTATTCTTAAAACCAATCAAGATATTTTTTTTTAATGAAAGTGCATTAGATTCATTTTAAATGAGAACCATATTTGTGAAAAATACCTATATGTATTCTTTAAATATTTTGTATACTATGCTTACCGACCCAAAATGTAGAAGGACACGACTGTAGTTCGATCCGTAAATAAGGTGTAAAATCTGTGGGCATTAATTAAGGTCAAACACTGTTATCCTTAGGTTGTGGCCTATTTTAAGAGGCCGTGGAGTATACACCTCAAAGACATTAAAAAATCCTAGAGCATGGATTAATTGCGTGGACCGGTAAACTTATATATTGCAAACCAATATTTAGAGCTTCTAGAAGCCTTTTTGAATGAGAATTTTAGGAAAAGTGATGACAAGGTTAGAAATCATATGTTCCTTCTCATTTCTTATAAATAGCAAAACTAATATCCATTCCCAAAGATGCTTGAAAACATTTTACAACACTCTAGATAGGTAATGTAAGAATTTGAGAGGAATAGAAGGTCCTATCAGATTAAGGTCGAGGAGGAGTAATTTTTATCAACGAGGGGAATGCTATCGGAGGCAACAAAAAACGTATTGTTCATTGAACTAAGTAATTTTCTAAGGGATTCCATCCTCATAATCTTTTCTTTTATAAACGCTAGTTTTCATGCTTAATTGATAAGATTATCCCATGTGGTATCCTAAGATTCTACATTAAATTGACTATGGATTTTTACTATTCATCTTATAATCTTACTATAAGGTTTCTTCTCTTGAATGAGTTTTGGGGTTCATGTGCCTTCAGGTAGAATAGTTTTTGGAGAAATTCATGTTGATCTTAAGGAAAAATATAAGTGTTTTCTATTTAGATCTTTTGAAACCTAGGTTATGGGGGTTTCGAGTTAAAAAATTTCATTTTACTAAATTAACCCTTTCTGTTTTAAGATCAAGAGTGCTCTATCCTTATTTGAGGCCACATACATGGCAGATATTTAATTGCACTTAACTGGTGTTGTGTTTTTATTGTTAACTGATTTATAGGTTATGATATTGATGCTCCAAGATTTGGCATTACATGTGGAGAGGGGCTTCAGCTTTTTGCTTGAGGTCAAAATGACTAGTCCTAGGGATATTAAACCTAGACTAGTAATAAGAATTATACCTTGGTAGATCTCAATAAAAGGATGTGTAGTTAACAACAGACTACAGTTTGCTTGTCTTGGAAATGGGCAGGAGAGGAGGTCGCGACTTGGGGTATGACTCTTGAAACCTAAAATAAGGTAGTGAAGTTGAGAATTCTAAGGCTAAATTAAAGGTTGCAGACTATTGGGAGAACCAAAGGATATTGAACCTTGGCACATCAAATCTAGCTATCCTGGGTGGTTTGAGTTCTTGACCTTTAATATATGATTTCCTTCAGATTAGGATTATGGTATTCGAGAAAAATATTCCTCTCATTTCATTTTAAATAATAAATTGTGTTATTTTGTTTAAACTTATAATTTTTAGTTTTGTTAATACATACATAGTACCATGAATACTAACATTGGAAAGTGGGACCAAAAGACTCACATGTGCATGTAGTAAAGACTATGAATATTATTTCAGATGGCATATATTATTTGTCCTATGTTGTTTTCGTGAATGAATATTTATATCAACTTTGATTATGAGGTTGAGCTTTATTATAAAGGTCGTGGCCTGGTAAGCTTTTCCCCAATTAAGATTTTTTTATTTTCTACTGTGAGAGATTAAGAGATTGTGACACCCCGCCTATTTTAATCACGGGTGATCAGTTCTTCGTTAAAATAACCAGGAATCCCATCTGGATGAATCCTAGCATCACTGTCATTTCTTTTTAATTTACTAACGAACTATGTTAAACTAAGCGTGTGTTAAATTTTATCTTTCTTTAATAACAATATTCAGAACTTAAATATGACCACCCAACCATCCAAACATTAATAACAATAGGAATCCATCATGTGATAAATAATCAAATAAATAATGCCGAATAAACCATCGGTTCACAATACAAAATACAACTATGAGTCTATGAAATAAAACTAAATTCATTAATACATAGTCTGATACAACTGAGTAAATGAAATAACTAAAGGGGCGACATGTCCAAATGAAATAATTGAAATTGAATCCTATTCTATGAATGAAGCAACTAAAGCTTTCCAAATTCTACAATCATCCACAAGTGTTGCAGCTACGCATTCCTAGAATAGATCTTTAACCTTCACATTCATCTGGCTGGACACCTAAAAGGTTTTGAAAATATTTTGCAAGATGGTTCAGAGCCCAAAACATTTGAAAATATTTAGAAAGTATTTATCAGAGTTTAAAACCAATTATTGATTATACATAATATTATAGCATACAATCCCTTGAGTTCCTCACCTCTCAACTAATGTTCACGCCTCATGTCTCCTACCTAGCTATGCTACCCAGCCCATCTAGGTCTCATCAATAACTATCTATTCACTAACAGGTTTAACTCCCCCGTACCGCCCATACAGTATGCTATAATATTCCAATCTTTACTTCTTAAGTCCTTAGTTACATATCTCATTAATTCCCTCCTCGTACTACCCATACAGTACGCTATCGTAGCATTAATAATTAACATGTCTCGTATGTTATTATTTTTAACCATAATTAACATTTTGCATATGTTATCATAAACCACTTCCTTAAGTTGCTCTACTTACATCATTTCTAGATATACGTTATCTAACATTACCACCCTCACCCAATAAATAGATAATCTCATAATCAAATTGCGTTTAGATATACGCGATCTACGCAAATAGGATAAACACACACACACACACACACACACACATATATATATATATATATATATATCACACTAATACATATACATAATCCAGAATCTAAGAACCGAGGTGAAAGTATGCATACTCTGTTATCGAGTCCATGTACCTCTAGTACCCAATCAAGGACCAATGGTTGAACATGTCTCCTCGAACCCAAAATAAATCAACACACAATGGAGGTGAACATGGTTTTAAGACTTTGGGATACGCACATACCTATAATGTAACCAAGCGACATGTCTGTCCCACTAATACGCAAACATAGTGAGCCGTCCTATGTTCCATGTTCTGGGGCACAAATCAAGACCTCGCTGGAATTGCTAAGGTGGGATCGCCCTCCACGCGGAAACCTTCAGATAACAGGCACCATCGGTATGTTCACACACATAAGAAATGATATAATAGGCATACACACAACCTATCCATATGTCGCATATAGGTCTACACACAACCTATAAATATAATATGTAGAGGTATACACACCACCTATAAATATCATCCTTATAGGTGTACACTCTACCTATAATATAATCTTTATAGATATTCACTCAACCTATAATATAATCCATATAGTCAAACACTCAACCTATAATTATCATTCGGACGTAGTATGTGTGTAAATATATATATATACATATTGAATACGTAACGTACTTATCAATTTACTATTATAACTATATATTGCATTTTTCGAGTATTTTTCTCTATCTGAAGGGCCTTAGTACCCCTTAAACTATTTAAGTAGTAAATTCACTCATGCACTACTGTTCTATATCATAAGTTCACTTAAAATCCCCATGAATCGATTTCATTCTCCCCAAATTCAATTATGTTATACATTATGACTGATTAACCTTAACCTTGGTACTTCTCACTTATGACTAAACCCCAACCTTACCATTAGCCTACTGATAATTAAAATATTTCTCACTATATCTTAAAGGCATCCCAAAAGTACACCCAATCATATATCGCAAGTTCTAGTCTAAAAGGGGGAAAATTACCAAAATTTGGGAAACCGAAATAACTCGGCCTTGACCCGAATCAATCCGCTTACCTAATCGATTCATCCAAGGATCCGAATCGATTCGAAACTATACATGTCTTCTACTTCTTCTTCTTCTCATTTTGCGATTTTTTAACATTGAAACTTCATCCACTCTTCATGAAACTTCACCACACTCTTAACCAACATAACTAAACATCGTCTATATAATAAGGAGTAGTGGTGTTTTTACTATTCATAAGATGAGAAGATACTTCACGGTTGTGATCAACACCACCTAGGCTCGAAATGAAGGGTTGAGATTAATTTTCACCTAAGACATACCCCCAAACCCTACCTCATCCGCCTCCCTCTCTCTCTCTCTCCCCCTTTCTCCCCCACACTCTCGAACTGCTACCATACACATTACCACCAAGATGATC
Organism: Sambucus nigra; assembly: GCA_949130495.1. Taxonomy (NCBI): domain Eukaryota; kingdom Viridiplantae; phylum Streptophyta; class Magnoliopsida; order Dipsacales; family Adoxaceae; genus Sambucus; species Sambucus nigra. The sequence goes on from OX422220.1 coordinate 81,207,972, forward strand.
AACAAACTCTTTTACCCTTCTCCGCCGCTAAGCATGATTCCACCTTCCACAAACAACTGAGTTCGATTTTTTTATTCTGTTCTGAAAAACTAACGTTTGCTTTTAATTTTGCAAATTTGAGCTCTTTTGGACCGGTGAGATCTATTTGTGTTACCTTCATCTTTGACAGATCTATTTGTGTTACCTTCATCTTCCAAAAACAACTAATAGGTTATCCCATGGTCAAGGTATTTTGTTTTCTTTCTCACTTGATTTTTGGATGTTAGTTTTTTTTTTATTTAAAGGGTTTGAAATGGATTTGTTGGTCGATTTTGCATAAGGGGAGATTTATTAAGGTTTAGTTGTGTGGATGGTGCTGTGGTGGCTACTATGGATGGTGCTATGGTGACTTATTTTTATTTTGAAGTAAGAAAAAAGAAAGTATTTTTTATATTATTAAGTCTTCATTTTGTAGTTGAGTGTAGATATCAATTCCATCGCAAGCCCCGAATTACACCACCAGGTATCTTACAAGGCATATTTGTTTTTTTTAATTATTTTTAGATGCTCTATCATTTTATTAGGGCTTTTTATACTTTCTTGCTTTTTTTTTTCACTTCTTTGTTGCATTTAGGTTTTAAATACACACGTCATTTTTTTCAATTTCTTTGAGTCTTTATAGCATTTCGATTAGGGCTTTTGATTCTTTGTTTCATTTAGGTTTCAAATGCTATTTTGGGTATTTTTTACTTTCGATTTTGACTGTGCTATTACGTTGTTAGATTTAGGTATCAGATGCTCCTCATATGTACTTTGTGAGGTCGGTTTTCACTTCTTCTGTTTAATTATTTTAAAATGATGAGTGACATTAACAGTCTTTGGATCTTGAATTGATTAAATATGGAAATTATTTTTTTTAGGATCTAACTCAATATGAATTTTTGAAGAACATGAAGCCAAATTGGATGGAAAAAAAGAAAGGTGCGTGAGCCTCTCTCCTAAATTTTGTTTTCCACTATTTGGAAAAACTATTTGTAATTCATTTTTCAAAGTATTTTTTTTGTTTGATACAGAGTTTGTGAATGTAAGTTTTAGAACTGAAAAATGCTTCTCTGACGCCTTTACTGATTCTTGACCAGAGCTTTATATTGGTATGAATTGTCATCACGTTTTAAAGGTGAAGTAATTATGAAAATGATACCTTCTATCCTTACATGTCGTTGTGTACTTAAATGTAGTTATTGGCTTTGTTTTGAGGTGATTTTTGTATGTTTTGGAACCCATAAAGTGTCGTGAACATACTTTTGTGAATGTCCTGAGATTTTTATCGTTTCCCATAATATTTTTCGGGGCTAATGTTCAAAACTTCATACTTTGGTGTGTGCATTAATGGTGTGTACGTACTAATGGATTCAACTAAGTATCTTTTGTTCATGAGTTGTTAAAGTCCTGAGATGAATTTTGATATCTTGAAAATGGAGCAACATAATACACTTTTGTCATTTGTAGTGACACTTTTAGGTTATTTTATGGATCTCTTCTCAGTGGGATTTCTCGAGGTACTAAGATAAAGGGCTAGACGACACATATTAATAGGAGAGAAGTTTATTTAATGTATAACAATGAAGTTTGGTAGTGTGTAATGCATCATGGGTCCCACATTCCTCTATTGGACATTGCATGTTTGTGGAAATCCGAGTAGTTCAAGATGCATATACTACCGGACATCGCATGTTTGTGGAGATAGATAAATTTACAGTTGAGGTGCAAGCTTCATATTGAATCATATTCTGTACCGATTAACTCATCCGATGTCAAACATGGACATATCTACGAAATTTATGTTAACCATCCATTTATATACCTGTGATAATTGTATTTCACCCTGCGTTGAACTATGCATTTAACCATCCATTTACATTAAGGCTGTAAATCTGTTTCTACTATAGTATGTTTTGATGTTAAGCCATCCACTTCTACTATATATGCTTCTATTCTGATGTTTTTCAACTATATACTATATACACACACATCTACTTTATGATGCTGTTAGTAAGTATTGATCTAAGATGACTTATAAGGACGGGGCATAGGAGGCTTTACCCAAATGCAGCCACCTGTTGAGGCGATTAGCATTTAGTTTAGAAATACGGTTCATGTAGAAGAATTTGAATTTGATGTACTTTTGATCATTTTTTTTATTCTTACTCAAAAGTGTTATATTTTTATCTTTACTTAAATGTAATAGTATTTGTTTATTCTTTTGTTCTCATTTCAGCCCCAATGTTGATGAATTCATTGCAGTGCTTTCACCAGAAAATGATTTTCCAAGATCACTGTTTCCTCCACCATAGAATGCCACAACCCAACATATTGGAATATCATACTTCAAAGTAAACTCTTGGTCACATGTATCGTGTGCAAGTACATGCATTATCTCTCCAGTCCCATAGCTACACAATACATTTATAATTAACCGTCACATTCAATGAAAAGGAAATTTTGAAGCACTGAACCAGTGGCCAACTATATACAACATAAAATTTAAGGAAATATTGAAAATTAAGAAGAAAAGATAAATCGTACACACCTTCCCAAAACATAATGATCGATCCATATTGGGATAGATGCATGTGGGAAAGATATAATTAAAAATCTGTTAAATATGTTGAGTTTTTCTCTTAACTATGAAATTTTAAGTAGAAATTAACTCAATATTTATCATTAAATAACAAGCTTGATACTTTTTGTTATTTGGATACTATAACCTTATCATATTGATTATTATAGAGGGTGCTTTCATACACGAATGTTTGAGATCAAAGATGAAACTTTAAGATATTCACAATTGGTTTTCTATTATAGGTCACCAATGAGTAGGCTTTGCTTCTCTACATTTAGCAGGTGATTCCTCATTTAGTCGGCTTTGCTTCTCAACATTTAGCAGACGATTCCTCATTTAGCAGGCTCTTTGCAATAAGCTATTTCACTCCATGTGGTCTATTATGTTGCTTTCGTCTTACTAAATCATGATTAGTCGAATAAGTTTCATTATTGCCCCAACACTATCAATAATATTTCTTCTATTCGTGAATGTATTATGTTTAAGATTAATCATGTCTGAATTGAGAGATGTTATCTGTAACAACTTCTTTAGGAATTGGGGTTATTAGATTTGAACTAAGGTGGGGATGAATTATTTTTTGGTAAAAAGTTGTTTCATAGCAGCAGTGACATCTTTTTAAACCACACTCGAGACACCAATGGCCTCTGATTTTGCTGCTGACTTGGTTTTAATGGGGGTTTGTTTTTTCTGCTGACTTTGTTTTGATAATACATGTAAACAAGTGAATAAACTTGAATGAATAACCGTAAATAAGTGAACAAACTTGGATAATATAGGTAAATAAGTGAACATCTACCGTTCAATGGACACTTGAGAATCAAAATTTTTCCTATTTTATTATTTCTTTAATTTTCATTTTCATTGGACACTAAAGCTTGCTAAATTAGTATTGGCTAGAGAATTTGGTAATCCTATCAAGATGTTAACACATGGGGTGGTTACACAGTGGTACAGAGCACCCAAAAAACTCGAGTTTCACCACTATTCTACTCATGTCGTTGTGTGGTCAGTTGTTTTTTATTTACTGTGATCGTAGCCTCATAGACTCCTTATGATTATGATCTCTTAGTTTTGATATACTTTTAACATTAAATTATTTATCATGATTGTATTAGATCGATTAATAATATATGTATATGCATTAAGTTTATATTGTTGAGAAATCTGATAATTTTTAGAGGAAACGGACATTAATAGCAACACTACTTTATTTACTTATTTTAGACATCTAAGTATTGGAATATTCACTCATGATATCTATCACTTTGAATGCAGGTAAGTTTGGGTTTCATTTTGAATCGTTGGGTTTCATTTTTAGCTAAGTTTAAGTGTTGTTTGTTCTTGAATCGTTATTGATTGAATCCCCTATTCTTGAGTCGTTGTTGAATGAATACCCTGTTCATTTTGTGTTGTTGATTTAATTGTTGGAGTAGCTTCTAGACCTAAGTTTTTTCCTTATGTGCCGTTCATTTTGAGTTTTGGAAGATAAGAGTTTGAATAAAAAGTTCAGTATTACATGTGGTTTTGATCGAGTTTTAGTTTTTTATTGTTCTTTTAATTGTCTTTTACATGTTAATGTTCACAGGTATATACTCATATTATTCAAGTGTGAACCCGAGCATTATGATACACTTAAGATATTTTCCCATTTGAAACAACACGAATGCAAGGCATATTGACTTATACTCTATTTTTTTCATTTTACACTATGTTCTTCCATTCTGTTGTTACCTTTTTATGGACTCAAACTCAGTGTTTTGTTGGAAGGGAAGAAATAAAATATGAAATGATTTTCTTGATTATAGTAGATTAGTTTCCATTTAATATTTTAAATTTTTTACCATTTATTTAACGTTATACTATTATCTCTTTTTGGGGGATTAGGTATATGTTCTCATGCATTTTTAATTAGATCGGGGCTCTGTTGGATCTGGAAGATGAATAAAGATGACGATAAAGACAACATAAAGGGTAGGGCTAGGGAAAATGTCAAGTTTTGTTTTTTCTTTCAACTTTATTTGATTTGAGTTCTTATTTTTTATAATTCATTGTTGCAATGTGAAATAAAATTTGAAATCTCACCCATATATGTTTATGCTTTAGAATATCAAGAGTGATAATTTATATAACGAATCGCAAGAAAGAAGTTATATATATATATAATTGTTTCGTGACCTTTAGTTTTTAATGGTAATGAACATACAAATGACTTGACCGTTTTACTTTCCAATGTCGTTATTTCTCATGTGTTTGTTATAAATTAAGGTCTTAATATACTTTTATCATATTTGGTGTAGATTGATTTGATTGATATATTATTTCAAAATTTTATTCACAGCACAACTGTGATTTAGACTCCGTATTCAGTAATTATGCAATCTGCATAATCACAAATTATGCCAGTGCTATATTTTAGTGTTTGGTTTGAGATATTGGGTTGTTACATCTACATCACGTCATTTGAAGTGGGAATTCTACACAAACTGTTGTTACATCTTCACAAATAATTTCATACGATTGAGTTATGTTTTTTTTGGTGTTGTAATCCTATTTCATATCTGATTTCATACCTGCTTCATATACAATTTCATACCGGTTTCATATACGATTTTATAGCTATTTTATTTAGTGTTGTAAACCTATTTTGGTGTATACAATTTTGTACCTGTTTTATATATGATTCAGACCTGTTTTAGTGTATACGATTTCATACCTGTTTTATATATGATGTGTTGTGGGTTTTTTCATATTGTAAAAAATAGATAAGCTGTGGTTTTCAGCATACACCAGTAGTTTCAAACATGGAAAACCCTCGTTTGATCAGGGCAGTAGCAGACACAAGTGGCTTCAAACATGGAAAAACTCCTATAAAATACTTGGGAGCCCCTTTATTTAAAGGCGGGAAGAAAGCTATCCATTTTGATTACATGGTCCAGTCTTTGGCAACTAGTGTTCTCAGTTGTATGTCAAAAAATTTCTCATTGGGAGGTAGGTAGGATGATCTTAATTAAGTCAGGGCTTAGGTCCCTGTCCCTGTACACTCTTTTATCCCTTAGTCCTCCTAAATTGACTTTGAGACTGACTAATAGACAAAATATGCAACTCTTTCTTATGGGGTTCTAGCAAAGAATTTGGTAGAAAACAATCTTGAGCTCCCTTTCCTTCCAGTGGCAAGAGTGCTTGGTTGTTCTAGCAAATCGACTTACTTAAAAAGTATTTACTTTGAATCCTATTAACTTATTTAGGACTTAAGTTTTTATTTAAACTCTTCCAATTATACGAAGTTTGAATAAATAGCAAAGTTGCGAGAAAAAAATGTTTGTTTTATCACTTGATTGATTTTCTATGTTCGTTATTTTGTAGAAAATAAGTGAAATAGTTGCATGGTTACTGATTGAATGAAGTATTCCTGAAAATTTTTCATATGGTATCCGCATGAAATAAGGTATTGTCTAGGTTCCCTTTTTGTTGCTGATTGATAGAATGAAGTATTCCTGTAAAATTGTAAATCTTTCAAATCATATATCCTCTTCGTTAGGATCTTCGTTAGGATCAAACAAGCACCTCTATTTTATATTTCATAGCATCTGCATATTGACTAGGTTTCCTTTTGGTATACTGCTATATTGTAAATCTTCATGTTTTTAAAACCATTTACGAATTTCTTCAAGTAAAACAAATTCATAAGCTCTTCATTAAATTTATCTCCGTTAACTTTGAAATATCTTTTATAATTGATTCCTTTAACAGTGTAAATCACCAGTCCGTTTGCATAGACTTAAAGGATCTATAAAATAATTTAATGTCTATTAAGCCCCCAGTTCTTTCAGTTTGACTCTTTTTCACAAGAATATAATTTTTTTAAATGCTTACTTTGACGTTTGGTTCAAATGTAGGGAGGCTAAAGTACTCAATAATTAAAGGATCTTGAGTGGAAGGATGAGGAAAGTCATTAGTCTAGAAGAAGGGTTAAATATGTTAGAACGGGGATTATGAAGGCTAAGATGAAGTTTTGTTAGATGAATTTAGACCTTTTAAATAGGGTGAATAGTTCAATAAACAAAGGAGACTATGTCCAATTGTTTTATTAAAAAAAAGTGATACTTTGGCCTGATTCTATGTAATTGAGTAAATTTGGATTATGTTGCTTATACGAGGTCCAACACGGATTATTCTTTTTGTTGGATTAATTTTTTATTTCTTAAAAATGGTGGATAGTCCTATAAACAAATGGTACTCTGCCAATTTTTTTTTAAAAATTGTTTACACATTTGTATTGTAAAAGAAATTTTATGACTTAAATTTAGATGATTCAATACTTTGAAAATCTACACTTGTAATATATTAAACATTTATTATTTATATTATACACGACTTTATACTTCTCAAAATTACATGCGTGCCGTTATAGGAAATGTTTGCCGTTTCGCGATTACATACTTTCAAAAATTTTTCCACTTCGAGATTATGTACTTTGGAAATTTTTAGCGTGCCTGAAGGCACGGGCATACCCTAGTGTGTGTGTGTATGGGGGATGATGTCCAACATAAATCATGTATTAAATTCAATTAAATTTCATCAAAAATCATACTAAAACCCCATTACTTTGTTCTTCACTTAAATTCCTCAAAAATCCAGATTTCTTCCATTATTATCATCACATGATTTATCATTTCATTTTCACATACATTATAATTCAATCTACATGCAAATCCTACCCAAGATCATGTGTTTAACTGTCAAACATCCCAAGAACATCAATTTATCATTTATTATAAAACCCTACTCTACATGGGTATTTTAACCTCTTAAATACATGCAAGATAGAAACTTACCTTATGATTATAGGTCTGAATTCGTTTGTTGATGATGGAGTTGATCTCGCCTCGCTCCGATTCCGATTTCGGGAATAATTGTGGATGAATCAAGGTGCTACACCTCTAAACTCTCTTTTCTTCCTCTCTAATAGCCTCTCCTATTTTATCCTTTGATTCCTAGGGTTTGAGATAAGATAGGCTGCTTCCCAAATGACTAATCTTAGGTTTTTAAATCCCAATTACCTAAATTAGGCTTACGAGTTAAGCTTAAGTGACCCGAATACTTTTGAGTGAGCTTGCTTATGACTAAAAAGGCCTGAGAACCCAATTACAACCCCCGAGTACCCTATTTTGACTATATCGACCCATTCAAAATCAACCATGACCTCAAAATCACCATCTAGGTAACTCTACAACAATTTTCCACCTTGTTCTCAATTAGTCTACACATATCACTTGCTAAAATGTATAATAATTATCGCACAAATTATTCCATCAACCATAATCATTTTCTCCCAACATATTTAATTTCATCAAATCACGACACATATGAAAATTAAAATACACCGAAATAATTTATTTCAAAAATATTCGCTGAATTAGTTTATTTTCAATTTCTTAAAAAAACGGGGTGTTACAGAGATATAACTCCTCGGCCTAATAGGGAAAGGCTACGGGAATTATAAATGGTATTAGAGACTTTATTTCTGGAGATTGTAGGTAGATTTACACCTAGAAATTTTATTCTAAGATGTTATAATTATACGTGTGTGATTATTGACAGGTAGCAATTACAATAGGTAATTGTCGAGGAGAAACGCATCCGCAGATAATAATATTGCGATCATAAGACCTGTTGTTCCCAAGGAAGAGGCTAATGATGAATAAGTGCCATATGTGCTGGTTATGTTCCCGAAATCCCTGTGTAGGTCAACGGTGGAAAGAACGACAAAAGAGAGGCTCGTTGTTGAACCATAAAATAGTTCAAGAAGTTGTTGCGACAAACCTTTAAAGGGGAGTCTAGTCCGTTGAAGGCCGACGCTTAAATAAGAAGAACAAATAATATTTTTGAGGTACTGAAGTACACTAAGAAGTATAAAGTGTCCTTTGCCACATTCATATTTGAGGTAATTGTTGATCACTGATGGATGATGGTCAGAAGGACTTAACATGGAGGTGAGGCTGCAGCCATTAGGTGGTCTAGATTTAAGCAACTTTTCCTTGAGAAATAGTTCCCTGCCGTGGCCAAGGAGATGCTAGAGGAGGATTTTATAGTGCTAACTCACATATAAATGTTCGTATTTAAATATGAGGCTAAGTTCGTTGTATTTAACATTTTTCTCCTCATGCCATCAATATAGAGGAAATAAAGGCAAAAAAATTTGAAAGGGTCCTGACACGCGGACTTTGCAGTAGAGTAATTATTTTGACATTACGGATATACACAGAATTGGTAGAAGTGTACCAAATCATGGAACATGACTTTGAATAAGGAGTGAAGGCTAAGGGTGAGAAGAGTAAGGGTAGATATAAAGGGATAAAGAAAGATGAAAAGCCATATAAACAGGATAGAAAGCTGCGACTTACCAATGTGGTCGTGAAGAATAATATTTTTAGGAGGAGATGGATACTATGACCATCATTTATTTCAACTGCGGTATGAATGGACATTTTTATAAGATTTACTCCTTGGGAATGATTTGTTACAACTTTGGCAAGCCAGTACATAAGCCTAAGGACTACCAGGTGCCAAATAAGGATGCAAAGAAGCTGTGAGATTAAGATATAGCCTTTTCTGTGATTATTAAGGATATCGAGAAGGTTAAGGACGTTATAGCACGTACTATTACTATTGATGGCAGAAATACTTATGCACTTCTTGATTTTGGTATCACACGCTCCTTTATATCCACCACCTTTGCATGTAAGCTAAAGGCGAGGTTCCAAACTTTGAGCCCTCCGTTAGTGATTGATACCCCGGTGGGAGTATTGATAAGGGCCATTGTCATCATTAGGGGATGTTATCTGGAAAGAGAAAAAAAAATTAGAATGACTTAATTAATATGAAGACAGATGATTTTAATGTAATCTTATGCATGGATTGGCTATCCACCCACTTATATAGGATTAATTATGTTAGAAAAGAGATCCGAGGGGCTGATGTGAGATTTAGAGGAAATAAAACAAGTAGGAAACCTTTGTTAATATAATCCTTGAGGTCCAAGATAATTTTAAAAGGAAGATGTAGAGGCTATATAAACTATATGAAGGATATGAAATCCAACGCGACTATTTTAAGAGACATCCCCCTGGCCTCAAAATTTGATGATGTCTCTCCCCATGAACTTCTAGGATTGCCCCGGATATAGAAATTGAGTTCAACAATGACCTTGTACCTGAGATCATGCCTATTTTAAATGCACCATTTAGAATAACGCCCATAGAGTTGAAGGAGTTAAATACACTACTAGAAGATATATTAGGCCACAACTGCATTAGGGCCAACACCTCCTCTTAGGGTGCCATAGTACTTTTTGTGAAGAAAAAATATGGGTCGATGAGGGTGCACATCGATTATAGTGAATTAAATATAGTGAATGTGAAGAATAAATATCCTTTGTCAAGGAATGATGATCTTTTTTACCAATTAAAGGATTCCGAATAATTCTCTAATATTGACCTAAGGTTTGGGCATCACCAGCTAAAGATAAAGGATTAAGACATTCGCAAGACAACTTTTAGGACTAGATGTTGTCACTATGAATTTATGGTTATGCCTTTTGGGTGGACCAATGCCCCTACTTCCTCTATGGATTTAATGAATAGAGTGTTCATGCCCTTCCTTGACAAGTTTGTAATTTTATTTATTGTTGATATATTGATTTATTCCTTATCTTAGGATAATATAAGGAACACCTCTGCAGCATTTTTGAGATACTTAATAAGGAAAAGTTATATTCAAAATTTTCTAAGTGTGAATCCTGGCTTGAGGAATTTTCTCTCCTAGGCGATATAGTGAATAAATATAGATTGGCCATGGACCCAAGGAAGGTCGCGATCATTCTTGATTGGCAAAGGCCAACTATAGTGAAATAATTAGGAATTTTCTAGGCCTAGTAGGCTATTATAGGTGGTTTGTTGAAGGATTCTCCAAGATTATTTTACCACTGAACCAGCTAAAGCGAAAGGATACAAAGTTTACATGGACCATAGTATGTGAATAAATTTCCAAATATTAAAAGAAAACTAGTGACCCCTCCTATTTTAACCTTACTCAAGGAGGGATGAGGGAATGTAATCTATAGTGACACTTAAGGTTGTGACCTAAGATGTGTTTTAATGCAGAAGGGGATAGTCATTGCTTATGATTCTAGATAATTTGGGCCACACAAAAAGAACTATCCCACTCATGACTTGGAGTTAGATGATGTGGTATTTGACTTAAAGACTTAGAGACATTACTTATATGGTGAGACTTATGAAATCTTCACAAATTAAAAGATTCTAACCTATATTTTCACTCAAAGGGATTTAAATATACAACAAAGGAGATGGTTGGAATTAACCAATAATTATGATTATTCAATCAAATATGACCCCGAGAAGGTCAACATAATGGTTTATGCCCTAAGTAGACAAGGGTCTCTCAATACCATAAGAATAACCCAACAAACGCACATTTTTAGAGATTTGGAGTAATTAGGAACTGAATTTATAAAATACATAGATTGTAAAATTTTATGTGCCATTTTTATAGAACCCAACCTAGCCAAAAGACTAAGAATTTCTTCGTATGAAGACCTAGAACTTCAAAAGATTCATGAACAATTGGAAGTAGATGAGAGGTCAACTTTCAAAATATATGACCATGAAGCTTTAAGATTTGGGACAAGATTATACATTTCAAGGAGTGAGGACATAAAAACCCTTATGTTAATAGAGGCTAATTCCTCACCTTTTTTTGGTACACCCCATAAATATTAACATGTACCAAGAATTAAGGAGAACTTATGTTGTCCTAACATGAAGAGAGAAAATGCAAAGCTTGTTGCTAAGTGTTTGGTATGTCAACTTGTTAAGGCCTAGCATCAGAGACCAGTAGGGTTATTGCAAGCATTGCCTATTCTAAAAAGGAAGTGGGAAAATATATCTATGGACTTTATTGTGGGACTAATGTGAAAACAAAGATGGATGGACTCCATTTGGGCTATAATGGATCGATTGACTAAGACCACACACTTTGTAACTGTGAAGAACACATCATGTGTGGATCATCTAGCCAAGATCTTTATAAAGGATAATGTTAGACTTCACAGACTGATAATCACCATATTGTCAGATCGTGTCCCAAGATTCACCTCGGGATTTTAGAAGTGTTTATAAAAGGCTATGCGGTCGCATCTAGATTTTATCAAAGCTTTCCATCCATAGACGGATGGGAAAATAGAGAGAACAAATCAAACCTTGGAAGATATGTTGAGGTTCAGTGTGTTAGATTTCCATGGATGTTGGTAAGACCACCTAACCTTAGTGGAATTTGTTTACAATAAAAATTATCAATCTAACATTAAGATGGAACCTTCTATCATATTGTGTGAAATGAGAGGCCATAACCCTATGCATGGGGATAAAGTTATAGAAAGGAAACTTTTAGGACCACAGTTGGTAAAATAGACCGTGACTAAAGTAAAATTTATATAAGAAAGGTTGCTAAGTAAACAAAGCAGATAATGAAGTTAGGAAAATTTTATAATAAGGTATGTAATATTATAGTCCATGGACCATGCCTTTCTTAAAGTTTTTCCATATAAATGATTAATGAGGTTTGGAAAGAAGGTTAAGCCCATCCTAAGTTATGTTTTACCTTTCGAAGTACTTGAGAGGATTGGGAGGTCATCCTATATAATTTCTCCGGACCAAAACTTTTCTCATGAACATAATGTTTTTCCTGTATTACTGTTATAGAATTATGTTAGAGACTATGACCATAATATCAATCACGAACCTATAGAAATATGTGAAGACTTGAGTTATGAAGAGTCCCCTATAGAAATTATAGATATGAAAAAGAAAGATCTAATAATGAAGAAGTTTTACGTAGTTTAGGTGCGGTAGAGAAAATAGGCCACATAAGAAGACACATGGGAAGTGGAGTCTTCAATAAAAAAAAACTTTTCTAAATTATTTATAATTCTGAATTACAAACTTATTTACGTCTTCTTAAAATTATGTGGACATAATTTCCTTAGTCGGGGACGTTTTAATGACGTAAAACCATAAAACTACAGGACTTTAGTTGGAGTTGCGAATAAGGGGTAAAGGCCATGAACATTAAGTAAGGTCACGGACTATAATCCTTAGGTTGTGGACAATGTTGAGAGGTTGTGAAGTTTACCCCTCAATGCCATAGAGAAAGCCGAGACATGGATTAATGATGTGTCCCAATCATCTATTTTCTTTCAAACCAAGTTTTAGAACATATAAAAGCCTTTTTGAAAGGAGTTTTAGGAAAAGTGATGACAAGGTTAGAAACCATAGGTCCCCTCTCATTTATTATAAATAGAAAACCTTGTCTCCATTCCTAAAGCTTGTGAGGACAAATTTTTTATAAATTATATTTGTATATATTTTAGCTTATTCCATGTTTGGACCAAACTTTTGAGTTATAGATTAAGACTTGGGTGTGTTTACCTTTCAAGCCTATGATATGTCTGTTTGAAGACGTAGTTGACAAGATATCATGTTCACATCATCCTCAAGAGTTTTTGCCTCATCTTCATCTTCATGGTACGAGTACCTCTCAAGTTTGAATGCATATATTTTGTATCCATGGATATTTAATGATCGGGTGCTGATTTTTCTAAAATATTTTTAAACATATTTTTAAGAAAATTTTCCAAGTCGTTCGAACGGCTTCATTGTGTCCATTTGAACGAGATATTATACATCGTTAGAACTTGATCCAATGAACTTCAAATGATGAATAATTGCCCTGCTTTAGTTTCTTATTGAAAATCGTATTAGAAGTCGTCTAATGGGAACTATGGCTTCGTTTGAATGAGTTTGGGTACTTCATTCGAACGAACAGATTTATTTTTCAAGAATTAGATTTTCTACAGTTTATTTCATCCTGAACTTGTTTTGAGAAAACCCATCACAAATAGAGCGATAGAGTAGTAGTTTTATCATAGACTTTTACATTTCTTTTAAGTTCCAAAACTCTTATAAAATATCTCTCCAATAATTTTGTTCTCCTATGATAAAGTTTTTCAAACCAAAACCTTGTTTATACCCATATTACTTAAGATCCAAGTTTCAATTCATATATGCTTTAAGATCCTTATTTGGGAACCAAGGTTTATTCTCTTAATCTTGTTGAGAATCGCATTGTATGGTGGAGTCAATATTTTCTATCTACGCATGGTGAACTTCGTGGTGTGATGTTATCATGAAGAAGAAGAGGATTTCATGTTCCAGTCTACAGACGATTGTTTGGCTTTATCGGTGGATACTAAGGAGTTTGTGGACTCACACGTTGTGGCAGTTATGTAGGTAGAATCCTACGTCTCATTCTGTGTTGTAAGTCTATTGTAATGTCCTTTGTAATTCCATTTATTGTGAATTTGCATGATTAGGTCGTTCGAGATTTTTACCGTTGTGGATTTTTCTCGAACATTGGAATGTTGTGGTTTGTTGTTTTATTTTATTCTTGTTCTCACCTAAATGCATATTTTAGGAGAAGATAAAATTTTCAATATCAATTAACACAACAATTGTTTAATCGATGCTAAGTTTAATTTGGGCAATTCATTTAATTGAACTTAGAATCTATTTTTTTTTAAATTGTGGTTTTCCTTGCTTTACACCCTTTGCCATATTAGAACCTTATAGAAGTAGGTCTTTCAAGTGGTATCAAATCGGGAACACTAAGCTATTATATTAGATTTGTTTTTAGGCATAGACCCTAGTCACTGTTTTTCTCTGGAAGGTCAGTCTCTTTATAAGCCATCTATCTTTGATGGGTCTAATTACACATAGTGAAAAGCGCATATATAAATTATCATTTAAGTCGATAGATGATAAGGTATGGAAATTGGTTGTTTGAGGGTGTACTACACTATAGATCTGATATGGTCACGGACTTTCACCATGACCAGCACCACAGGTTACGAACCTCGACCATAACCAAAAATTATGGTCACGGACCTTATCCGTGACCCTGAATGGGTGTCATAATATCTCTCATGACATAATATTGGCTCCATCGTCAGGGACTTAATCCGTGACCCGATGATCACAACCTAAATTCGTGACTAGCGTGGGATAATATTGGTTCCCTAGTCATGAACATATTCCGTGACCCCATAATCTTGGCCATGTACCGTGAGCAGCGTCGGACAAGGTTCAAATTTGGTCACGACCCTAATTTGTTACCCCTATTATTTTTAACCGTTATCTGTTATTTCTTTATTTTTTAAAAATTTGGGGGTTACAGATTAGGGCATGACCATATCCATTTAATAAATAATAAAATTTATTTTTATGTAGCCCCCCAAAAAAATCTATATTTAGTAACCAACTCATATACAATTCATCAATATTGTAACTACTTTATAATAGTCACATGACACTGACATGTTATTTGAGGATATTATTTTAAAACAATGAAAACTATAATCACCATTGGCCACTTCACTGATTATCTTACATGTATGGATTGTGATTAATTGATCCAAACTAGAATACCGCTCACAAGTGAGGACCAACCGCAGTTGCCTAACCCACAAACCAATAAAATTTGTAGAATTAATGTAAAGACGTGGATACCAATCATGTATAATGTTTATTAAGAAAGACAAGACAAATATAGTCAAACCAATTTGACACTGTGGATTTGACAATTCAAAGTAAAGCTCCATGCCATCCTAGTTAATTGATCATAATTCAAACTACACATTCATAATTCAATCTAAAGAATCATAAATTAAACTAAAGCACCAATGTAGACCCAATATCATAATAGAATAGAATTTGGATACAAACAGGATTGTCAAGGGCCAATATAATAGTTGGATTCAAATGGGATTGTCAAGGGCAAAATACTTTTTTGATGCTCAATTTTCCTCTAAATAAATTAAAAGATCCTTAAAATGAGGGTTATTATCAAGATCATACTTGAACTCTTTAGGAACTTTTAATGCGTCTACTTTAGTAGTCATACCATTTAGTTCATGCACAATAATATACCAGTTTCCATTGTTTATGCACTTTGAGTATAATACCTTCTTTGTTTTCTGAAAGGAATAATTGAAAGTCACTCCGACTATACGATCTTTACTCTTTATCTTAGATAGATCTTCCATGATAAGTTGAAGTCATGATCAACTTTACAAGCATTCATAGTGTCCTCCACCTTTACCCAGTCATAATACAATCAAGTTTTAGTGAAATCTAAAAAATGAAGTTACAAGATATATTGAACAATCCAATAATAGGTTCGCACCGTATTTTTGGGATTTTATCACTGTTGCTATTGACAGAGGTTGTTAAGGCAGAAATTGAAATTCTGCGGTTTTGAGTCAAATTTTTTTGCTCGCATGGGTATTAGATAAATCAAAATAGTTTGTGCCAAAATTTCTAAAGATCTTTTGTACAAAATATGGGACATTTTTCTAGGCGTGAAAACTTTGAAGAGACATCACCTCTTTTTACAAGGTACATTTATTAATCAAATTGTATTAAGGCATGTTTTTACAACACATGATTAAATAATCGTATACATAAGAGGTGGAAATTGCCTCGTTTAATACCCCATGACCAAAAATCATTCGTTGTGAAATTTCTCCTCTGATTTAGGGAAATTTTGTTCTCATACTTCCCAGAGGTAAGAAATAGAGTTTAAATCATAATATAGAGAATTCATATAATCAAACAAGAATAATTCAATTAATTATATAGCTACTTACTCCAATCTTCAATCTTCAACTTCATTTTCCAATTCGAAGACATAATGAACTGCTTGCTTGAATCGCAGATTGGTGAGTCTCATATCTTTAGGGAACTCAAAAGGAAATTCATCCTCCACCATCAAGTTGCATGATTATTCATTCTCCACAAGGATCGAACCACCTCATCTCTTGTTCTGGCATATGTTCCTGAGCGTATAGTGATGATTCCATAAGTATGTATTGTTTAGAAAATGACCCTCCAATATACTATGTATTCTTAACGTAATATTTGAAGGTTTTCATCAAGCACAATAAAAAATACATCCATTGATATCTAAGAGGACCACACGACAGAGCTTCATCACATAAATGCACAAGAAGTTCAATGCTATTATCGAATAACGACATATGATTTTTTTTGTAATGCACAAATTGCTTAAGCTAAAGTTGATTTTACAACTTTAATGTGCTTTCTGTTTATCATTTTTTTACAAAGTAGGGTAAAGGACAAACATATTTCATAATTTCTCGGTGAATATTTGTCACACCTCGCTTATTAAAATAAAGGGTGGCCAACCCTCTACTCAAATAAAATAGGAATCTCAAATGGCTCATTCTAAGCATCACTGTCGCATAGACCAAAAATATAACTAACCACCCATAAATAATAACAGAGCAGATGCCAAAAGTTCCAGTTATATAAATATTACGATTGAATCCATTAATCGTAACTACAAACATGAACATTTATACATGTAACAAACTGCACAACAAAAATAACCGAATAAGCTATCGGTCAACAGACCCATACAATATAACAAATGTCTGGAATATTAAGCATATACATAAGTACAACACTTGGGAAACACATGCCCAATATACACTACTGGTCCTTAACTAGATTAACAAAAATTAGATGCGGCCATATAAAAAATCCTGCAACATTCCACATATGCCGCAGTTCCATGGATTCTGGAATGGAAGCTCATCCTTAGCGTCCTTGTGGTGGGACACCTAAAAGATATAACAAAGGAAAAGAAAAAGAAAGGATATATATGGGTCAGCGCCCGGTTTAAAAATATTTTAGAAAGTGAATTAAAATGAATAATAATTATGAATGTAAAATTCCAGAATTAAGTTGGTGCTTCCCTCTCTTGAGAGTCATATTTACCCCTCAACTATAACGCGCACCTAACGTATACATTTTAAATCTTAGTTAAAATACCAGACTCATCTATGGATAACCCAACCTCATGCTTACGTGTTAACCTGCACTCGCATATCTAATTCATACCAACACAGTTGCTTTTAATATCATTCCCAATGATTATATATCAATTCATTACTAATAACTTTCACTAGTTATAAGCATATTGATTTACACATTAATCATAAAGCCTGTATAATATTACTCTCATTATTATACATGAATTATCATTTCACATCAAGTACACATACACATCACTCATTATATGAATACTAACCATCCCTCAAAGCATTAGCTCACTCGACCCAGTATCTAAGTGCTACCATTTTCCAAGGGATACTCACACCATCTTGGGCACCAATCGTCGAACTCTCACATGGACTTGGTAAAACAAAGCACAAACATATGGCAAGTGACCATAGTTCCTCACCTAAAAGTGAGACGATTCATACCCAAGACGTCTCACTCATGATAAAAGCCACACTGCATAAATACTGGACACTATGGCCTGAGGACTGTACTTTCCCTCCATTCACTAGCCAGGGGATTCACTCAAATTGTGAAACTTCCTATGATAGCACTAGAGGGGTATGCTCCACATAGCATACCATACACATAAGATATATATATATATTTACATCATACTTATAGGTACCATCTCATATCCGTGTGTATATATCAATAAACTCGGATACCTATGTATCTCACTCATTACACTAGGCGATACTTCCTCACATATATTCCCAATCTGCTTTATTACTCAATCTTTCACTTAAGCTCTAATAATCAATCGCACATTTGATTAATCCACAAGTTTAATGTAACTCAGGATATACAACTTCTCTCAACTAGCCCGTATCTTATATCTTAATTGAATTTCCTCTTCCCAGGAAAATTTATAAAGGAAACGGAGTATTAATATCCCTAATACTCTTCCATAATTGTCTCGATGTCTCGTACCATCGTATAGTATCATTATCCCACTTTTTATATCATAAACATTAATATAACTACTTATTAGAGGGTTCTCAATAACTAAGACCAATTGGAAAGGAGTTAAAGAAGAGTTAGAAAACTATGACATGTGAACCGAACTGATGGTTTCCAAAAAGAAATTGGTCCGCTGCATTAAAAAGAGCGAACCGAACTGATGAATTCCAAAAACGAATCGTCCCACTACTTCCTAAATGAAGCTATTCGGGGAGCACTAACAGAACTGATCAGGCCTGTTCAGATTTTTCTCCCACGAGGTGAACCCCAAATCTCTGAAACCCATTTCAATCCTAACTCCACCAATATTTCCACCATCCAACTTATATATCTAACATAAACTTCCAGAATTTATCAATAAAATCAATATTTAACCATATCTAACATCAATCTCAAGGGTTTAACAACAAAATCAAGATTTAACCCTTAATACCCAAAACACAACAACTCAACTATTAATTATAAAATAATTCACACACAAGAATTATTTAGCAAGTTTAATCACTTGCCTAAAAGTTGTAGAATCCGAATCCTCTTCCTAGTTGCTAAGATTTCTCTTCTCTTTCTCTTATTTCTTAGGTTTTTCTCTCAAGTGGGTTTCTCACTTGGCTAACTCTCTATCTCTTTTGCTTATGAGATTGCAAACTCTCTCATAAGCCTAATAACCCATATATCTATTTATCCTAACTTGAAATGACAATACCCACGTAAAATGACTCGTATACCCCTATCCGAGTCCAACTAGCCAAAAAGACCCCGGAACCCAAATACAACCCCCGAGCACTCATTTTGACTTTCTTGATCCATCATGGATCAACCGTGCACCCTAAATTGACATCCGAGATTGCGATAATAAAAATTCTTATCCCAACCTCATATAAATCACACATATATGCCCCGGTTGAGAAATAATCAATTCCGCCGCTTCTCCTAACATACGACACAATAGCATTCAATATGATTCTATTTACTTTATCTCACTAGTAAATATACAATTCACATAAATATTAACTCATCTACACAAATTAATATTTATCTTAAATTCCCATTTTAATTTCTAATTAATATTAAATTACAACCCATAAGGTAATTTAATACTAAAAATAAATGCTCATTCGTCCTTGAAATTCAAGCGTACTAGATAAAAATAGGTAAGTATACTTGTCTCGTATATCTTCCTCTCATTCCCACGTTGACTCGTCGGTGTTGTGGTGTTCCCATTGAACTCGAACGAAAGGCTCTACCTTCGACCGTAGCTTATGCTCACTATGGTCTAAAATGGAAATCGATTGCTCCTCATATGGGATATAAGGTTGAAAATCAATTTCTTTCAGCAGAATATGCCAATAAGCCATCTCACTTCTTTTATACTTCTTTAACGACGAAACGTGAAACACATCACGAATTCTCTGTAAATGTTTCGGCAAAGCGAGCCTATATGTCATAGTCCCTATCCTCTCAATAATTGGAAAAGGCCCTACATACCTTGGAGCAAGTTTGCCTTTCTTCCCAAACTCTTATCACGCCTTTCATAGGGGATACCCTTAACAACACTTGGTCTCCCATTTACTGCTCCACATGCCTATGATCCGCATTGCGCAACTCGTATGAGATTTAGAATAAGCTCAATTTTAGCAGAATTATCTTGGATTATCTCTGGTCCAAGAATTTTATTATCCCCCACTTCCAGCCAATAAGTGAGTGAAAAACATGGTCCACCATATAATGCCTCGTAAGGATCCATACTTATAGTGAACTGGTAAGAATTATTATATGCGAATTCTACCAGTGGAAGGTATTGCTCCCAACCTCCCCTAAAATCAAGTATACAAATTCTAAGCATATCTTCCAACATTTGATTTACTCGCTCAGTCTGCAGGTGATATGGCGTACTCAGTCTCAACTCAGTTCCCATTGCCTCCTGGAAACTTTGCCAAAAAATGGCATACAAAGATCTTATCTCGTTTGGACACAATATTAATTGGCAACCCGTGTAACCTCATATTCTTAGCTATAAAAAGCTAGGCATACTATGCCGTCGTGAAATCCATCTGCACTGGTAAAAACTATGCCGCCTTGGTTAAATAATCCATGATAACCCAAATGGAATCATTACCTCAATCCTGTGATAAAATCCATTGATATACTTTTCCATTTCCATACTGGAATTTCTAATGGATTCAACATTCTGGTAGGTCACTAATGGTCTACTTTCACTAACTGACAAGTGGCACATTTGGAGACAAACTTAGCTACGTCCCTCTTCGTGCTAGCCCACCACTACAGTCGACGCATATCATGGTATATTTTATCCCCATCGGGATGTATTGCGAATCTCGAACCATGAGATTCTGACATAACATCATGCCTCAAATCCCCAACATCTGGGACTACTAGCCTCCTGTTGAAATGTAATCCACCCTCAGAACTAATAGAGGAGGATTCCACTACCTCAGTCAATAATTGCTGCACTTTATCCTTAGAATCTTTATCCCCAGCTTGCGCTTTCACCACCTGTATCACAATTTCGAGTGTGACAGTCAACACTGCCATGCATTCCCTGGCAAATGCCTCATCCTGATGAAGTTCATTCCACTTGGCTTTCCATACTTCTGTTGACTGTCCGGTGGGTCATTGACTCAACATCTCGACTACCACGTTAGCCTTCCCCGGGTGATATTGGATATCAATCTGATAATGTTTCAAGAATTCCAACCACCTATGCTGCCTCATATTGAGATCCTTCTGATAGAACAAGTACTGCAGCAATTTGTGATCCGTGAAAAGGCTAAACTTCTCCCCCAGGAGATAATGCCTTCATATTCTCAAAGAAAAGACTACCGCAGCTAGCTCTAAATCATATATGGTATAATTTCTCTCACGGGGTTTGAGCTTGCAAAACGCATAGGCGATAGCCCTATCTTCCTGTTGTATCACCCCCTAATCCCTAAAGGGATACATCAGTAAATACTAATTACTCCACTCCTGCTTTAGGCAATGCGAGTACAGGGGATGCAGTTAACTTGTCCTTTAGCTCATCAAATGCTAACTGACAGTAATCATCCCACACAAACGACACTCCCTTCCAGGTCAAATTCGTCAAGGGGCCTACAATATTCGAAAATCCATTAATGAAATGGCAATGATACCCCACAATTCCAAGAAACTACGGATCTCCATTGGTCTCGTGGGCTGGCCCCACTCCCTCACTGCCGCAACTTTGCTCGGGTCCATCAAAATGCCCTTCTCTGACAAAAGCTGCACTTTACGCAACCCAAACCCTTATTTCTCAAACTTAGCATATAATTGTTGGTCCCGTAGTGTCTTCAGAACCAAACACAAATGCTCTGCTTGTTCGCTCTTTGTCTAAGAATATACCAGAATATCATCAATGAACACAATCACAAACTGGTCCAAGAAGTCCTGAAGAACCCTGTTCATCAGATCCATGAACATTACGGGGATGTTGGTTAAACCAAACGACATAAACCAAAACTCATAAGATCCATAACGGGTGAAAATGCAGTTTTAGAGACATCCTATTCTCTAATACGTAGCTGGTGATACCCCAGCCTGAAATCTATTTTAGAGAAGTACACTTCCCCTCTTAATTGATCAAATAGATCGTTGATATGAGGTAACAGGTATTTATTTAGATTTTAGCTTATTCAACTCTCGGTGATCCACACATAATCGAAGGTAACCATCCCTATTCTCTATAAATAACACGGGGGCACCCTACACCGCCGTTCTCCGTCGAATAAAATCCTGCCCCGAAAGTTTTTAAATTTGGTCTCGTAACTCCTGCATATCCAAAGGAGCAATACGATATGACTCTCGTGCAATTGACCTAGTCCTAGGCGCTAAATCAATAACAAACTCGATCTCTCAACTCGACGATAAGCCTGGAATGTCCTGAAAAACATTGACAAACTCACTGACTATCGAAATCCAGTTTAAAGAAACAACTACTTCCCTCGAGGTCTCCTCCGCGATATAATACAAATGGTTACTTGAAGCTCCCTCCGAAAGGGGCATGGAAATTAAAAATATTTTCGGACCTGGAATGAAAAATACAATGGATTTCCCAAAATAATCCACCATCGTCCGGTATTGTGCCAACCAGTCTATACCCAAAATAACATCGTACTTGATCATATCTAACGCAAGTAAGTCGGCTGCTAAACTCAATCTTTCGACATCTATCTCCACCACTTTACATATGGAGTGGATAAGCGCCCCACTCCCTAGGGGATAATCTACACACATTAAAAGGGTATCGACTAACTCTAACAATCCCGCCACACGTGCAAAATTAATAGCTATGAATGAATGCGATGCTCCCCTATCAAATAACACCCGACCCATATGACCATGGATAGGGAATGTGCAATCAACTGCTGGTGGAGGTTGTTGCACCTGCGGCAACATTGCATTTTGGACATTATAAACTCGCCCTAATTACATTTGTCCCAACTAGGGTGGAATGACTGGAACAGGTGCTGGAGGTGCTAAAGGCGCCTGCTGTACCTACTGGGCTCTTGATAATTGTATCATATTCTGCTGTGGGCACTCTGACTTCCTATGACCCATCTCCTAAAACTGAAAGAAACGACCCATAAAATTCTCCATCCTCTAGCCCTATTGGCCAACTCGAAAGTTCCCTTGCTGGTGGCCCTGGAAACCTCTCCCTTGTTGGCCTCTCCCATTGTTCCCTCGGCCTAAATGGCCCTGGGTAAGATTCTACTGCTACTGAGAGCCCTGATGGGTCTGCCTGAAACCACGACCATAGGATCTCAAACCTTCAAGACGCTGTCTCTTAGCCAAATCCCCCGGATGGAGATCTTGCTCTTTTTGATGGTTACCCTACTGCTGAGACTATTGTGCCCCACCAGCACTATTTCCTCCTGACTTACTCGGCTGACCAGGATCCACAAGTCGGTTATTCCCCTTTAAGTGCAGATGGTGATCAAGACAGTGCAATGATGCAACATTCATCCCATCTGTAAATGTCAGCAACATTGGGTTCCCTAACAAATGTTATCGAATACTCTAATTTAAACCACCCATGAACTTCGATATTCTATGATCCTCAGTATTTACCTCGTTGGGCATAACATTTTTTAGCCGGGCAAATTCGTCTTTATATTCGGCCACCGACCATTCCCCTTGAGCCACATCTAATAGTTTCCTTCTCATTTTCATCTGAATCGTAGGAGAAAAATATTTATGATCAAATCAAACCCAAAACTCTGATATGGGCATCGTGTCCCTCTGCTCCTAAGTAGTAACTAACTCCCACCACTAGTAGCACCTACTAACTTGAAGTTGGGAAGTATTTGCTTCTAATCGTCATTAAATTTAACCATATAAAAGTTACGTTGGATATCCTTTTTCCACTGACTCGCCACTATCACATCGGCTCCGCCATGAAATTTCGAAGGATGCCCTTTTTGGAAGTCTTCCCAAACTCTCTCCCAAGCAGTTGGACCCGTGTGGGTTTGAACTACCGGTGCTACTGGCTGCTGTTGAGCCTAAGGAAATTACTGAGCCATAGTGGTCATGGCTGAATTGATTATTGGGGCCACTACATTGGAAACTTCTGCTGCGGCTATAGCTCCATGCGGCAATTGGGTCTCCATATCCTATGCTCCTCTATTTTCCCTAGTCGGGAGACCCCTCTTTGGTGGCATCTTAAATAATAACAGTCTTTATCAGACTATCTTTAATGCAATTTCTCATAGCAGAAGATTGTAAATGTGTATTAGTATACAACAGTCCTAATAATAGGGCTCTACATCAAGAATGCTATGATAGAACCTAAAAAGTCTGCCCAAATCCTAAAGTCACTAGAACCTGATACTCTGATACCATCTGTGACACCCCATTTATTATAATAATGTGTGGCCAACCCTCTACTCAAATAAGATAGAAATCTCAAATGGCTCATTCTTAGTGATGATGCTAAGATTCAACACCACTAGATAAGTGATGATGAGATCAACAGTAATAATAATGGAAACCATAGAGATGTTTATGTGTGTAATTATATAAAAGGAGATGAGGATAAGAGGAATGAAGGCAATGATGTATATACTGGTTCAGCCAATTAGGCCTACATCCACTGTGAGTGTGTGATACACTAAGTATGGGCACTAATGGCCTTGGATACAATGCACATAAGTTCACTCCCTCTCTACTGTGTGTACAAGCAGAGTTTTAGCTAGGGTTACAAATTATCGATCCCTTTACAAGGTTGAAGATGATAAGTATATATAGGACTTGGGTGGTGCAGTGTACCCCCCAAGCATGCACGGAGCATGTGAATAATGATCTAGCCAATTACCTATTGACACTTGAATGCGCCACTTGCAATCAATGATGACATAATATTCCCTCATGTGAGGGAATGATATTATTATAATGGTCTAGTCCATGTGCTATATGAGTCCCACGCACACTGTTCCACGCGTCTCCCAAGTCATGCACTGTGATGATGTCACCCTCGGCCTAGGATGCCAAGTCGAGGCTAAAGTTGATGTTGGCATTGGGCCCGGCTAGATGCGGGCCTTGTATTGTCATCCCCTCATAGGGTCATCCATACCATGCTAAAGGGTCGGCCCCTTGAGAGGTTGTCTGGGCTAAGATGAGTGGCCGGCCCCTTGAAGGGTCATCTGGGCCATGATGAGGGGTCAGCCCCTTAAAGGTTCATCTGGGCCATGATTAGGGGTCGGCTCCTTGAAGGGTCATCTGATCTTGGCTGAGGGGTCATCCTGGCCGATCCTTCGTATAATGGTACTGTGGTCATTGGACTCATCCTGGGCTTGACCCCTCATCTGGTGGAGGACACCCTTGGCCTAGCCGAGGGTATATATGGGTATATCAATCACCCCCCAATCCTTAGCCATCGATGTTTGTTGAGATGGCTGAGGAGTAATGTTGCCTTGGAATTCTCAATTGGGTGGTCAGATGGATAAGTGACATCTGTCAAGTTGTATATCATCAGGTGTTCATCATCGTATCTATTTCCCAGATGTGGCGGCTGCACACTCAGCTCGAGACTTTGTGCCCTAATGATGCCTCTACTCGTGGGCTGTGCACCGCCTTGATTTTAGGGCCCACCAATAACAAAGTATTTAAACTATTTAAACAATTATTTTCTTCTTCTTCTTCGCGCCCAGGCATTCTCTCTAGCTTTTTAACAGCTCTATCACCATTTCCTACAATTTTAGCCTTTGCTTTTGAGTTTCAAGCTTTATTCCGTCATCGCCTTCGTCCTCAGGTAACTCTTCTGCCACAAATTCCTTTTTTAGTCTTTAATTTCTATTTCATTTCTTATATTTGGGTTTCTTTCCCAACTTTTCTTGGCTTTGTATTTTTCCGCCTTACTGTGGTGGTTATAGGGCTGAGCCTTAGGTCTTGGGCGTTACAAGGTACTTTCCCTCTTTCAGTGGTGGTTTAGCCCTTGTTTGTTGCCTTTATTAGGTTTTCGTGTTCCTCGGTGTTCGTCTCTGGCGAACTGAGTTTTATTTGTTCTTGAGTGTTCATCCACAAAACTCTTCATTTCTTGAGGTTTGATCCAAGAGTCAAACTTGGTCAAATACCAAATGCGTTTATAGTTAGCTTAGCCAAATTCCCTTAAGTGTTGGGTCTTCCCCTTAATGCTTAGAAGATTTTATGATTTAGCCGAGGAATTCCCATCCCTGAGAGAGAAATTCTTCATAGAGATTAGGCGAATAGAGGAAGAGGACGATCGAAGACTACGGGCCGACCCTAATTGGGTATGACCTATTTTCCCCATTCATTTACCATAATAGTACCATCTTAGTCTTATGGGTTATCTTGTCGTCCACCCAATAGTTAGACATACGAGGGAGAAATGAATGAGAGAGCATCGTCACCAACAGGCATTGAGCCTTCTGGGAGGAGAGAGACGTCCAATCTTAGCCCAAGCCGATAGACCGAGGGCACAGTGCCTTCTGAGGCTATCCCTGTAACAGCCCTGTCCCCTCTTGCCTTCCAGGTGGCCTTTCCAGATGGACCACCAACTGACGTTAAGGATGAAAGATCTGGGGACGAGGGGCATGAGGACGATAGTGAAGATCTGGATGCTGACCAAGTTGACACTTTTAGTGTCTCGACTTATGTCTCATCTGTTAAGGATTGTGACCTCTTTTTGTGGAGACATACGTTTGGTATAAAGCCCAATGTGACTATGAGGGTCCCAAATACCGATGAGAGAGTCTTCCAGGGGAATGAAGTGGAGGTTTCTATTTATGATCAGATGCTCACGGTAGGTATTAATTTCCCCCTGCACCCTGGTATAGTCGACATATTGTCTGCCATTGGGGTTTCTCCTTCTCAACTTCCTCCCAATTCATGGAGGACCATCCTCGACTATGTCTCCCTTTGGAAGAATTCCTTCACGGATGAGCCCTCGGCCGATTTGTTCATAGCTTGTTACAACATCACCTCATCATCCAAACAACCTGGGTATTTTCATTTGGGGGTTAGGATGTCTAACAAGAAGCTTCTTCACGTAGCTCAGACTTCTAATCATGACTAGAAGAAGAGTTTTTTCTTCATCTCTGGGGATTGGGAATTCCCCGCCGGGGCTAATCCTATAGAAGACAGTCCGGGGGTTCCAAGGTCATGGTCTAACCTTCTATAAGAGCACGGTCACACCCCAGGCTCAGCTTGGAGGAGAGGGTCATTGTTGACTACCTGAGGGAACAAGGGAAAGACGGTGAACTTCACAAATTTGAAGATTTGATGACCCCTCGCTTCCTCAAAGAAGCTGATCTGAGGGACGACCCTCTGACAGAATTATGTGAGTAAATTTTTGCTCAATTTTTATTTTTCTCCAAGTTTTTCCTCTTTGCAACTGTATCTTTCTGATATATCGTCTCCTTTTCAGGTCATCCTGCAAATATATCTGATCAACTCTAGGAGATGACTGCTCCAAGTTTACTGTCTGGCTTGGGAAAGAAAAAAGGCAAAGAGCCTCAGCAAACTCAGAAGAAGATAAGGGACGTGAGGCTGACGAAGGTGGAGCCGACCTTCGACAGTCGCAAAAGGAAGGAGCCCAAAGTTACTAAGGGCTTTTGGCCTGACTCACAGACGAGGGCGAGGGTGGAGGTGTCTTAGGCCCATATTGAGGGAACGAGCTCCACTTCTAGAATGGGTGCCTATTAGTCTCATAATCTTACTTTCCTCAGGGCTGAGCCCTCGTCCCTCATAGCCAATTTGAGGGAGGCCAAAGCCTCAATGTTTTCTGCACCCTCGATCGCGGATTATGAATTCTTATCAAGGATTTCCCCGGCCAAGGTCTATGAGTACGGTCTGCACAATTTGGCTCAGGTACCTCTTTCAACTTCATTCCTTTTGATTTACCATTTCATGAACTATTTCCTCAGTCCCTTTTAACATGTGTTTGTCTATGTAGTCTTTCTGCACCTTTACCTCTGATACTAAGTGGATGGCTGAGAATCAACAAAAGTTCCATGAGGCTGAGAGAGCTATTTAACATGAGGCTGATCTGAAGACAGAACTGGAGACTGTGAGGGCAGAGTTAGAGAGTGCGAGGACCGAGCATGCCAGGGTCCTAGATGAGCTGGCAAAGCAGCACGAGGCCGACCTGAATGTGAAGGACACCCTCATCAAAGTAAAGGAGGAGGCCTTGACCAATTAGGGGGCCCAATTCAAGGCTGAACTTACTGAGATAGTAATAAAAGTCGAGGTCGATGCCGTGGAGGCTTACAAGCTTTCGGACGAGTTTTAAGGCTTTGGCCTTGAGTACCTGCAAAGGGGAATTAAGACGTCCTGCCGGTGGGTCGTCTTAAAATTTGTTGATGCCGTCTCGTCCATTCGTCCCTCTCCTGAAGCAGTGGAGATGGAAGACCCTCTCAGAGCTGAGGCTCTAGCCCATGTAGAGTCTCAAGTACACATCAAAGGCATCGACACCTCTAAGGACCAGCCTATTTTGGTCACTGAAGAAACTCCTCTGATTGATGTTGAAACCTTGCCTGCTGATATTGCCCAGTAGGGTGGCTGCCTGTAGCCAATACCCTCCTCTTGTAAAAAATATTTTTGTACTTTATTTTTGTTGGACAAGTATTTGTAACACCTGGTTTATAATATAATGCCTCTTCCTATTTTCTATGCTTTCCTCTTGCTTGATTTATCTTAGCTCATGATATTTTGAATTAACCATCCCATTAACTCCCCCTCGTCTTTCTTGAGGGTGAATGGGGGGCGTCCCCACCATTTACCCTCATCATAATCGAGGGTGGTTTCCACTAACTAAATGATGTTTTCAATTATTTCAAGTCCCCCCTCGTCTTTCTAGAGGGTGAATGGGGGGGGGGGGGGGGGTCGTCCCCACCATTTACCCTCATCATAGCCGAGGGTGGGTTCCTCCAATTAAATGACGTTTTCAATTATTTCAGGTCCCCCTTAGTCTTTCTTGAGGGTGAATAGGGGGTCGTCCCCGCCATTTACCCTCATCATAGCCGAGGGTGGCTTCCACCAACTTAATGACGTTTTCAATTATTTCAAGTCCCCCCTTGTCTTTCTTTAGGGTGAAGGGGGGGTCGTCCCCACCATTTACCCTCATCATAGTCGAGGGTGGTTTCCGCCAATTGAATGATGTTTTCAATTATTTCAAGTCCCCCCTCATCTTTCTTGAGGGTGAATGGGGGGGGGGGGGGGGGTCCCCACGATTTACCCTCATCATAGCCGAGGGTGGTTTCCACCAACTAAATGATGTTTTCAATTATTTCAAGTCCCCCTCGTCTTTTTTGAGGGTGAATGGGGGGTCGTCCCCAACATTTACCCTCATCATAGCCGAGGGTGGTTTCTACCAACTAAATGATGTATTCAGTTATTTCAAGTCCCCCCTCGTCTTTCTTGAGGGTGAATGGGGGGTTGTCCTCATCATTTACCCTCATCATAGCCGATGGGTGGTTTCCACCAACTAAATGATGTTTTTAATTATTTCAAGTCCCCCTCGTCTTTCTTGAGGGTGAATGGGGGGTCATCCCCACCATTTACCCTCATCATAGCCGAGGGTGGTATCCACCAAATTAATGATGTTTTCAATTATTTCAAGTCCCCCCTCGTCTTTCTTGAGGGTGAATGGGGTGTCGTCCCCACCATTTACCCTCATCATAACTGAGGGTGGTTTCCACCAACTAAATGACGTTTTCAATTATTTCAAGTCCCCCCTCGTCTTTCTTGTGGGTGAATGGGGGGTCGTCCCCAACATTTACCCTCATCATAGCCAAGGGTGGTTTCCACCAACTAAATGATGTTTTCAGTTATTTCAAGTTCCCCCTTGTCATTCTTGAGGGTGAATGGGGGGTCGTCCCCACCATTTACCCTCATCATAGCCGAGGGTGGTTTCCACCAACTAAATGATGTTTTCAATTATTTCAAGTCCCCCCTCGTCTTTCCTGAGGGTGAATGGGGGGTCATCCCCACCATGACCCTCATCATAGCCGAGGGTGGTTTCCACCAACTAAATGATGTTTTCAGTTATTTCAAGTCCCCCCTCGTCTTTCTTGACGGTAAATGGGGGGTCGTCCCCACCATTACCCTCATCATAGCCTAGGGTGGTATCCACCAAATTAATGACGTTTTAAAATATATGTCCTCCATCGTCCTTCTTGGGAGTGAATGGAGAGTCGTCCCTACCATTCACCCTCATTATAGCTGAGGAGGATATAACTAAGAATTACCCCAACCATATTACAATCGACAATCAAAAGATGAGGGGCCAATATAACATTCTCATTAACATTCCAAGTTTCTTGATGGAGCCACAGATTCATTACAACTGGAGTCCGATAGGAAATTACATTATTGATAGTATTTCTTCAAATAATCTGAATTTCAGGGGTTGGAAAAGGATCCCCCTTCAAGGTTCTCAACTTTTTTAGTTCCAGGGACAACTTCATCAATGACCCTATATGGGCCATGCCAATTTGGGTTGTTAGGCCTTTGCCAAGTCTTTTTGAGGACTAGGTCCCCCACGACGATTGGCCTTTGCTTCACCCTTTGGTTGTAAAACCTAGAAGTCCTCTATTGATAGACTGCTTGCCTTATCTCAGCGTCTTTCCTTCTCTCCTCGACCAAGTCTAGATCAAGTCTCCTTTATTCCATATTCCTATAGGGGTCATAAATTTGGACTCTGTGAGTTACAAACCCAATCTCGGTGGGAATGACGGCTTATGAGCCATACGCCAGCATGAATGGGGTTTCTCCGGTAAGAGTCTTTGTCGTTGTCCTGTAGGCCCACAGTACATCGTATAATTCCTCAACCCATCTTCCTTTTTCCTCCTCGAGTTTTTTCTTGATCCCATCTATAATTGTTTTGTTGTAACTTCAGTTTTCCCATTAGCCTGAGGTCGGCCTGGTGTAGATAAGAATTGTTTGACACCAACCCTTTCGCAGTATTTCCCCAGAGATGCATTCTTGAATTGAGTCCCGTTATTCGAGATGAGGGTGTTAGGGAGACCATATCTGCATTTAATGTTTTTCAAGATAAACTGGAAGGTCTTCTGCTCGGTGATCGTTACCATCGATTCCGCTTCCACCCATTTTGAGAAATAGTCAATTGCTACTATCAAGTATTGATAGTTATTGACGTCCCTAGGCAAGGGTCCTACTAGATCGATTCCCCATACTGCGAATGGCCATGGGATGTGATAGAGGTAAGAGGATGATGGGGCTGGTGAGGAATGGTGGAAAACCTTTGACATTTATCGTACTTTTTGACGTATGCTGTGGTGTCTTTCCCCAGGGTCGGCCACCAGTATCCCTGGGTTACTATCCTCTTTGATAATGTCCTGCCCCCAATATGGCTTGAGTATGACCCCTCGCGCACATCTTGCAAAATGTGTGGGACCTCAGATGGTTGTACACTTCTGAGCAAGGGGAGCAAGAACCTCTTTTTGTACAAGGTACCTCCAATGACAGTGAATTTCGCAGCTCTATATCTCAACTTCTTCCTTTCTTGTTTGGCTTCTAGCATCTCCCCCTCTTCAATGTATCTGATTAGAGGGTCCATCCATGAAGCTTCCCTGTTGATATTTAAGCAAGAGCCAAGTGTTCCTTCTACCTTTTCAATCGCTTGGTCGAAGCAAAATTTCCACTGGGACTATTCTCGTGATATCTATCCTAGTTACCAAGGCCATCCTTACAAGTGCATCGACTCGACCATTATCAAGCCTTGGTATCCTCTTCAATTTCACTTCTCTAAATCTCTTCAATAGTGACTTCACTCTTTCAAGATATTTGGCCTCTCTCATCCTTAGCCTCGTAGGATCCCAGTATCTGATTCACTACTAGTCTTGAATCACTATGGACCAAGATGTGGCCGATACTAAGAGATATAACCAAGGAGAGGCCTGCTATCAGGGCCTCATATTCATACTCGTTGTTGGAGCTTTGAATTTAAACCTCAGGTCATACCCGATGTCTGTGCCATCAGGTGCTGTTACAATTAATCCAGCCCCACTTTCGTTCTCGCAAGAGGACCCGTCAACGAAGAGGTTCCATACAGCCTTTTCCTCTGAGAAATTTCCCTCGGTGAGGGACCCCTATCTAAAGAGATATCTTTACTCTTTATTTTCCACAACTTTTTCTCTAGAAATGCTTGTCTCAGCCTTATATGGATGGGTCAACAATTCTGCCTTGCCGGGTATCTGTCTTCTCGAGGCTTTCCTCTTCAGCCTCATCATCTTCCCAAGTAAATTCAGCCACGAAATCATCTAACGCTTTCCCCTTAATGGCCATCCTTGGTTGATATACAATGTCAAAATCCCCCAACTCTATAGCCCAGGACATTAGCCTCCTCGATTTTTTTGGCTTGTGTAAGACCTGCCTGAGAGGAGAGTTGGTGAGGATGACCATTGTATGGGAGTGGAAGTACGGCTTCATCTTTCTTGATGCATGGATCAAGGCATAAGCTAACTTCTCTATCCTTAGATATCTTTGCTTTGCCCCTGGAGTGCCTTACTATTTAAATACACACGCTTATGTACTCTGTCCTCTTCGCTCACAATGGCTGCGCTAATGGCTAATTCTGAGACGGCTAAGTACACATGTAGCCGTTCGCCCTACACTGGTTGTGACAACAGCAAGGGTGACCCTAGGTATGATTTTAGCTCATTAAAAGCCTGATCACACTTTTGTTCCATTCAAAGGCCTTTCTGAGAATTTTAAAGAAGAGTAAACACTTGTCTGTGGCTCTGGACACGAACCTATTCAAAGCAACCACTCGCCTTGTGAGCTTCTGAACGTATTTGATGGTCTTGGGGGTCTTCATTTCTATGGGGCCTTTATCTTTTCAGGATTGGCCTCAATGCCTCTTTGGTTGACAATGAACCATAAGAACTTCCCTTCTCTGACCCCGAAGACATATTTGGCCGGGTTGAGCTTCATTTGCTACTTGTCCATCGTGTTAAAGGTCCTCTTGAGGTCGGACACATGATCAGTGGCCTTCAAACTCTTGGTCAACATGTCATCTACATAAACCTCCATAGACTTCCTGATTTCGTCTTTGAACATTTTATTCACAAGGCACTGATACGTCGCCCCCACATTCTTAAGGGCAAAGGGCATGACCCTATAATAGTATATCCCCTTGTTGGTAATGAAAGTTTTTTTTTTCTGAGTCTTCAGGGCTCATGAAGATCTGGTTGTAACCTGAATAGGCATCCATAAACCTCATTAGCTCATGGCATACTGTAGCGTCTACCATCTGGTCAATGCGAGGGAGAGGAAAGATGTCTTTGGGACAATGTTTGTTGAGGTCAGTGAAGTTACACACATTCTCCATTTCTCATTGGCTTTGGGGACTATGACCGGGTTGGATAGACAATCGGGATAAATGACCTCCCTTATAAACTCAACATCTTCCAGCGCCTTAACCTCATCCCTAATGACCTCATACTTTTCTCGAGAATAAATCCTCCTCTTTTACTTCACTGGCTTAACGCCCTCTACCACGTTGAGCTTGTGGCACATGATTTCGGGGTCGATCCCTGGCATGTATGCATGGATCCATGTAAAGATGTTATATCTTCTCCTTAATAGCTTGATGAGGTATTCTTTTATGCCTGTCTTTAGAACTGTTCCTACTTGGACGGTTTTTTTGGCTAATCCTCATTGAGGATGATGGATTCTACCTCTTCCGTGGCTTCTCCTTTCTTCAGCTTTGTCTCATCCCTGGGGTCGAGGGTATCAATGTTATAAGTGGTTGTTTCTTTCTTGTGCACCTCTGTTTCTTCGGTGGAGTTGAAGTAGCACTCCCGTGCCGTCATCTAGTCTCCCTGAACTTCCCCTACCCCATAAGGAGTCGGGACTTTTATTATCTCGTGAACCGTGGACGGCACAGCCTTAAATTCTTTGAGGGACACTTGCCCCAGAATAATGCTGTAGGATGAGAAGACTTGTTCATCCATAACAAAAAAATTTCCCTTCTTGGTTAGCCATCTTGGGCACTCATCCCCCATTCTAACAGCCTCCTCATACACTCCTAGAGGATGAACTTTTTCTCCACTGAAACCAATAAAGGGTTGATGGTTCGGGATAACCTAGCACGGCTGAGTCTTAGGGCCTTAAATCCCGCCCAGAACATCACATCTGCAGAACTACCCCCATCTACCAGGATCCTCGGCACCTCGCACCCGTGTACCCTAGTAGTGATGATGAGAGGGTCATCATGTGGTGCTAACAGGCCTTTGAAGTCAATTCTTAAGAATCCAACTATCAATGTATCCATGTCAACTTTTTTCCTCTTTTTTGACTTTGATTCCATGGAGGTTGAGTGCATAATTTTTGTCACTTCCTTGGTTTCAGCTACATGGGACTTCCTATCTGCGACCTCTGACCCTCCGGCTGCTAGTACCACGGAGATCATCCCAACACTGAGTGAGATCATATTAAGTCTCTTGATAGGGCCTTGGTCATCTTTCAGTGGGAGATCAGGGTCGTCCTCATCATCTGAAGGGTCGTCTTTTTTGTTTGGAGGATCTTCTCTGCATGTGAACCTCTCTTCTTCCTGGGGTCATTCCCCCGGCCCCTCTTGAAAGCACTCTTATCAACGTATTTCCCTAACTTCCCTTCTTTCAACATTTTTTCAATTTCGTCTTTCATAGCAAAGCATTTATCGGTCACATGGCCATGATCTTGGTGGAATTCACACCATAGGTTTTTGTTCCTCTTGTGAGGGGCCGCCCTCAACTTCTCGGGACATTTCAAGGATCGATCACTCTTTATCTCATTAAGGATGTGTTCGTAACTGACCGTCAGAGGGGTATAGTCAGCAAATTTGTCATTTTCCAGCCTCTTCTTCCCCTCCTTATTCTTTTTCTGGTACTTACCCCCACTAGTGCCTCCTTTTTCATCTTCGTATTTTGCTGCCATCGCCTCTTCGGCGTTCATCACCTTTCCCACTGTTGACAACAATTCAGCCATCGTCTTCGGAGGGTCTTTAGCAAGCTTCCATAATAGCTCCCCCTTCAGGAGTCCTCCAATGAGGGCTGTCATGGTTATACTCTCCTCGTAATCTTGGACCTCCATCTTTTCTTTGTTAAATCTAGCTATGCAATCTCTTAGACTCTCATTCTTCCCCTGCTTAACATAGAGCAGGTGCGTGGTCTTCTTCTATGGCCTCACTCCAAAGTAAAAGTTATGGATAAACCGGTCTGCTAATTGCTTAAAGCTTTCAATGGAGTTCTTTGAAAGAGACATATACCAGACATGTGCAGCCCCAGTCAGAGTGCTAGAAAAGGCACGACACCTCATCTCATCTGACATAGAGTATATGTCTACTGCAGATTAATATATCTGAATATGATGGAAAGGGTTGGTACTCCCGTCATACCTTGGAGTGACCATAGGTGGCTTAAACTTAGATGGCGTTAGGAAGTTAACTATCTTATCCACAAAGGGTGAGCCTATGGAGTATCCTCTTTGAATAGGGTCCCGGATCTTCAGGATGTCACCAATTTTATCCTCTAGCCTTTAGGTCGAGTCGTTCCAGGGCCTCGTAGGGTCGGCTTGGCCGATGTTATCCCCTTCCACCTCTTTGAGGTGGATGGAGGGTTCTATTGTGATAGTTCTGTGTTGGCTGTTTACTTCCCCTTGACTATCGTCTCGTCCATGGGGTCGGCCCCCGTGGGGTCAGCCATTTGCTGCCTCCCTTTTGGACCTTGCAACACTCCTTGATCTGGACAATTTTTCCCGCAGGTCATTTACTAGGCCAAGCCTCAAAAAGGCCGCCCCCTGCTCAAACGATCAAAAGCAGAGCTCCTCGGGCGATTGTCAAGATTTTGCCTTCCACACCTCCCTCTACTCTCCTGGACAGGTCGTACAGTAATGTTGGAGACCTCATACGGCTCCCAGCACTCTATGGGGGCCTCTTCCACCTCCAGGTCATCATATCTGTCTTCCGGGCAAGGGTTTCCTTACCTCCCCAGGCGTAGATGCCAGAGGTCAGCAACATCCCTCCGTCGTTGTGGAGGTGGAAAGTCTTTGTGTGGTGCCTGCGGTGATCCCCTGGCCTTATGCTGCCCTAGAGATGACGTCGGAGTAATCATCTCCGGTGAGACTCCTAGTGGTCTTAGTATGTTTTGGCTAAGAGCTGTAAATTGCTCCTGCATAATCCGCTGGCTTGCTGCTAAAAACTTCAGGGCGGCCGCCACATCATCCATCTCAGACTGAGGTGGTGCATGACTGGAACTAGGTCGTACTCCACTATCCGGTGGAGGAGGTGGTGGTGGCATCTCTGGTGCCATGCTTTTGAGCTATAGAGAGCTGAATGATCGAAAGACTGATGAGCTTGAGAACCTTAATGGGTCTCTTTCAATGGTGAAACAGCTCCACAAAGGGGGAGAACTGGTTCACCACCAGAGTGCCCGGTGAGGTTAAGCTGTATAAAGGAAAAGATGTCTTCTCGTTCCCACAGAGGGCACCAAACTGATGATGCTAAGATTCAACACCACCAGATAAGTGATGATGAGCTCAAATAGTTAAAAATAATGGCAGCCATAGAGATGTATATGTATGTAAGTATATAAAGGAGATGAGGATAAGAGGAATGAAGGCAATGATGTATAGTGGTTCAACCAATTAGGCCTATATCCACTGTGAGTGTGTGATCCACTAAGTATGGGCACTAATGGCCTTGGATACAATGCACATAAGCTCACTCCCTCTCTACTGTGTGTACAAGCATAGTTTTAGCTAGGGTTACAAATTATCGATCCCTTTACAAGGTTGAAGATGACAAGTATATATAAGGCTTGGGTGGTGCAGTGTACCCCCCAAGCATGAATGGAGCATGCGAATGATGATCTAGCCAATTCCCTGCTGACACCTGGATGCGCCACTTGTAATCAATGATGACATAATATTCCTTCATGTGAGGGAATGACATTGTTATAACGGTCTAGTCCACGTGCCATATGAGTCCCACGCGCACTATTCCACGCGTCTCCCAAGTCACACGCTGTGATGATGTCACCCTCGGCCTAGGATGCCAAGCCGAGGCTAAAGTTAATGTTGGCATTGGGCCTGGCTGGAAAAGGGCCTCGTACTGTCGTCCCCTTATAGGTTCGTCCGTCTCGTGCTAAGGGATCGACCCCTTGAGAGGTCATCTGGGACAAGATGAGGGGTCGGCCCCTTAAAGGGTCTTCTGGCCCATGATGAGGGGTCGGCCCCTTGAAGGGTTGTCTGGGAAATGATGAGGGGTTGGCTCCTTGAAGGTTCATCTGATCCTGGATAAGGGGTCATCGTGGACGATCCTTCCTGTAATGGTACTGTGGTCATTGGACTCGTCCTGGGCCTGAGCCCTCGTCTGGTGGAGGACACCCTCGGCCTAGCCAAGGGTATATATGGGTATATCACTTTACATCACTGTCGCACAGACCAAAAATATGACTAACCACCCATAAATAATATTAGAGCAGATGCCAAAAGTTCTAGTTATATAAATATTACAATTAAATCCATTGACAGGAACTACAAACATAAACATATGTACATGTAACAAACTTCACAACAAAAACAACCGAATAAGTTATCGGTTAACAAACCCATACAATATAACAAATGTCTGAAATATAAATCATACACATCAGTACAACACTTGGGCAACACACGCCCGATATACACTACTGGTCCTTAACATATGTTGTAGCTCCTACACTCTGGAAAGGAAGCTCACCCTTGGCGTCCTTGTGGTGGGACACCTAAAAGATATAACAAAGGAAAAGAAAAAAAAGGATATGTACGGGTCAACGCCCGGTTTTAAAAATATTTTAGCACGTGAATTAAAATGCATAATAATTATGAATGTGAAATTCCATAATTAAGTTAGCACCACTGACTCTTAAGACTCATACTCACCCCTCAACTATAACGCGCACCTAACGCATGCATTTTAAATCTTAGCTAAGCTACCCGACTCATGTATGTATAACCCAACCTCATGTTTACGCGTTAATCGACACTCGTGTATCTAAGTCATACCAACATAACAACTTTTAACATCATCCTCAATGATTATATATAAATTCATTACTAATAACTTTCACTAGTTATAAGCATATTGATTCACATATTACTCTCAATATTATACATGATTTATAATTTCACATCAAGTACACATACACATCACGCATTATATGTATACTAACCATCCCTCAAAGCATTAGCTCACTGGAATTAGTCTCTAAGTGCTACCATCTTCTAGGGGATACTCACACCATCTTGGGGACCAACCTTCAGACTCTTACACCGACTTGGTAAAACAAAGCATAAACATATGGGAAGCAACCATATTTCCTCAACTAAAAGTGAGACAAATCATACACAAGACGCCTCACCAATGATAAAAGCCACACTGCATAAATATTGGACGTTATGACCAGGGGACTATACTCTCCCTACATTCACTAGCCAGGAGATTCACCCACATCGAGCAACTTCCCATGATAGGACTAAAGGGGTATGTTCCACATAATATATCATACAAACAAGATATATATATATATATTTATTTATTTATTTACATCATACTTATACATAACATCGCATATTCGTATGTATATATCAATAAACCCTACTACCTGTGTATCTCACTTATTACACTAGTGGATACTTCCTCACATATATTCCCAATCTGCTTTATTACTGAATCACTCACTTAAGCTCTAATAATCAATTGCACATTTTAGTAATCCACAAGTTTAATATAACTCAGGACTTACGACTTCTCTCAACTAGCTCATATCCCATATCTTAATTGAATTTCCTCCTCCCATGAAAATTTATGAAGGAACCGGGGAATTAATCTCCCAAATACTCTTCCACAATATTCCATATGTCTCCCTACCATTGTATAGTATCATTATCCCTCTTTTTATATCATAAACATGAATATAACTACTTATTATTGGGTTCTCAATCACTAAGCCTAATTGGAAAGGAGTTAAAGAAGAGTTAGAAAACTGTGACATGTGAACCGAATCGATGGTTTCCATGAATAAATAGGTCCGCTTTACTAAAAAGAGCAAACCAAACCGATGACTTACAAAAACGAACTGGTCCTCTACTTCCTAAACGAACCGATCCGGGGAGCACTAACCAAAACGGTTCGGCCTGTTCAGAGCTCCTACGAGATTTACCTCAAATCTCTAAAACCCATTTCAATCTTAACTCCACTGATATTTCCACCATCCAACTTATATATCTAACATAAACTTCCAGAATTTATCAACTAAATCAATATTTAACCATATCTAACATCAATCTCAAGGGTTTAATAACAAAATCAATATTTAACCCTTAATACCCAAAATAGAACAACTCAACAATTAATTATACAATAATTCGCACACAAGAATTATTTATCAAGTTTAATCACTTGCATGAAAGTTGTATAATCCGACTCCTCTTCGTAGTTGTGGCTTTAGCTAGAAAAATCCTATGATTTTTCTTATCTTTCTTTTCTTTCTTAGGTTTTTCTCTCAAGTGGGTTTCTCACATGTCTAACTCTCTTTCTCTCTTGCTTATGAGATTGTATAATTCTCTCATATGCCTAGTAACCCATATATCTATTTATCGCAACTTTAAATGATAATACACAAGTAAAATGACTCATATACCCCTATCCCTATCCAACTAACCAAAATGACCCCAAAACCCAAATACAACCCCCGGACACTCATTTAGACTATCTCGATCCATGCCGGACCAGCCGTGCACCCCAAATTGACATCCGAGATTCCAATAATAAAAAGTATTATCCCAACCTCATAGAACTCACACATATATTCCCCAATTGAGAAATAATCAATTTCCGTCGCTTCTACTCACATACAATGTAATAGCATGCAATATGAGTCTATTTACTTTATCTCACTAGTAAATATAAAATTCACATAAATATTAAATCTTCTACACAAATTAATATTTATCTTAAATTCTCATTTTAATTTCTAAATTATATTAAATTACAACTCACAAGGTAATTTAATACTAAAAATAAATGCTAAAAAATAAGGGGTATTACAATATTTTTGTACTCGGAGAAGCAATGCCTAAACAACAGAGGGATTGATTGACTGATAATGTGCTAGTTGTGAAACTTGCACTATTTCAAGGTATTTGTTTGAGAGATTACTACCTTGCGCAAATTACTAAAACAACCAGTGGGAGTCTTCAAGTTGAACAAAATGTATGGGGCGATATTTTTCTCACTATTAGTCAAACTAAAAAAATAGCCAAAGGATAGAAATTATTCCTATAATAGGATCATTTTTAACAATAATTTCTTCTTTATTTTCATTTTTTGTAAATCGTGGCACTCCCGCTGTCCATATTTTGAATGAGATCCATCCATACATGTTCCTATCAGATATTCTGCAACATTCTTATCCGCGTCCATCACATTAATTACATACGTTACATGATGATATTCAAAATATGGTAAGTAAAAAAATACTAATCATCTGGACCATACCTTTATTTTACTAGGGTCATTGGGATCCTCCTTAAATTTACACTTTAGGTTTACAAACTGAGGTGTTTGCCTACATACGTATTCCCTGCAGTTGGAGCCCTCACCTTCTCCTCGATCTGCTGACCAAAAAGCTGAGAAGGTAATGTACTACGCTCGTGACTAATAGGTAAGAAGTTATACCTATCGTTCCTAAAAGGGTGACTGGTCAACATAAATCTACGATGACTCGTATAACTCATCTTACCCCTATGATGTAGCCAAGTTTCTTCTCTTTCCTCCCCTATCTGGGACATCGATAATAAACATGAACATTGCAACGTGATAAGGTACCATAAGAAAAATGGTCCTAGGTATCCCACATCACCATTACTCTAAGTGTTAAATCTTTAGACTTATGAGCGTCAAACTCCCTCATGCCTTTATCCTCTAATTATTTAAGTTCTTCAATTAATGGGGGTAAAACATATCAATATCATCATCATGATCCTTTGGCTTGAGTATCAATAACGACAATACTGTGAACTCTTTTCTCATGCATAATGTTGGACGGAGACTTAAATGAGAATTGACCTATAAATCTAATTAATGCTTAAACTATCTAAAGAGTTAAACCCATTAGTTGATAATATAAGACGAACATTGAGAGACTCCTTTGCAAATTTCAGGTGAGTGAATCAATCGGATGATGCGTGAGATTCCCAACCACCTCGCATCAAGCGTTCCATGTAATGGCCTTTACTTTCAAAAGTACAATGAAAAATAGTTTTAATTGTGCTTCGAGGGGAGAATACTTCAAAACTTTTCGTGGAACTTTTGAACACTTACTTTATTTTTGCAGTCTAGTCATTTCCAGTCTCAAAAGCCACATATCTTGGCTCACTGCATACATGACACTCATCCTTCTATTCGTGCTCGTTGTGGTACAATATGTAATCATATTTTCATACATGAATAGATTTGTACATCAAACCTAAACCTTTCAAGCTTTTATTTATGTTAGAATAATTTTCTGGTAACGTGTTCTCTTTTGGGAGATTTTTGTAACCCACCTAAGAATTCTGGTTATGTTATTTCCCGATAAACCAAATTTACTCTTCGAATTATGCAAACTAATCATTGCATATAATACCGAGATATCTTCATCACAATATTTATACAACGGTCTAGCCACATCAGCTTTCAACCATATGTATTCTTGATCTTTGGGTAATTCAGTATCAACTTGTTTATTTAATTAGTCATAATGCACATTATATGTATCCATAGGTTGGTGTTTTTATGGCGTTGACTCCATAAGCATCATTAATTTTGTTGGGAAAAGG
Organism: Sambucus nigra; assembly: GCA_949130495.1. Classification (NCBI taxonomy): domain Eukaryota; kingdom Viridiplantae; phylum Streptophyta; class Magnoliopsida; order Dipsacales; family Adoxaceae; genus Sambucus; species Sambucus nigra. The sequence goes on from OX422220.1 coordinate 81,249,894, forward strand.
ATGATGTTTTGGCGAATCTTGTACCACTTTTACTCGGTGGAATTTCTTTATGACGTCGAGTATTGGTAATTATTCCGGAACAAAAGGTACATTCTTTTCACCATGGTATGTCCATATATTATAGTCTTGCAAAATTCCCCACTTTAGTTAGTGCAACTTAACGCCTTCTAAAGATGTATGTTTTTCATTCATACCACGGGTGCATGAACACAAAATCTTGTCACTTTTAAGATTTTTATATGTGTATTTGACAAATTCTTGAATTCCATTTTCATGATTATCACATATTCGATTACTCTCCCCATCTACTCTTCATATTGTGGTAAATTAATTAATTAATCTTAAAAATTAAATTCTCTTATATCAATAGGTTGAAACAAAGGTCACATTTCATAAAAGAACACACAATTCATAACTCATTCAAATTATTCAACACTACTTGAACATAATTTATAAAACTCAAACTTAAATCCATGTTGCATAAACTAAAATGTCAACAAATGACCCACAAACTTATTGTAACTTAAATAAACAAAATATAATAACTTATTCTCAAATTAAACATTATTCATTGCCTAATCTTTCCTATAAATAAACTGGCCAAGTTTTAAAACAATGCTGATAGTATTTCACCAAAGGCTCTTCTCTTTTATCGACACGCACATGCTCTTCTCTGCAATTGGTATATATGTTATCAACTAATATTTGAGCATCCCCTATTTGCATAGGCTGGTTGTGAACATGAGTTCTTACATTCAAAAAAAGGAGTGTGCATTGGGAAAACATACTGGTATGATCCACGTTCCATATATAGAATTTCTATTTACCATCACGATGAGTGGATGACGATGATTTAGGGCATGTGGAAGGAAGAGGCATTTAAGAGGAGAGTGTGGCAGGAGGAAGCACTAGGGAAAGATGGTGCAACCTATGACGTACAACAAATATTCCCATTCAATAATAATTTAGCTTATTTGACTTTTGATTTCTTTTGAAACATGTCAGTAATCCAGTTAACCCTCACATAATATAATGACTAACACTCCTTTTTCTCTTCTTTTGTGGTAACTCTCAGACACTCAAATAAAAGTTATATGGCCTTGGTGGGATGTAGATCCCTTCCCCCATCGTCTCAACACATAGACATTCTAACTACAGGGCATATCAATTTTTTGACTAGATCATCGAGCGTGATGGTCATCTCTCCGAATGGCATGTGAAAACTATTAGTCTTGGGATTCCACCTCTCGATGAATACAGAAATCAAGGGATAGTCTATATAACGGTGATTGTGTTGAATAACCCATTAACTCAAATTTTAAACCTTGGTTCGTACGCCTTTACCTAGTTTCTCCACTAACCATTCATTTATTTTAGTCCTGTAGTTCACGCATAATAGTGGTCGATACATAATAAATATTGAAGAGGCTTAATGGATACATCAATTTCATTTGTTGTACATCTAGTAAATGAAGTAAAAGTTTATATCTGAGAACTGGTCCATATTGCATATGAAATATGGTTAGTGAAGTGTTTTAGAAACCAAAGATCATTTGAACCACCATAATCTTATGGGATGGCTACCGACTCTCCCTTATTGTATGGCGCTCCATTAGTTTCAGAGACCCCTCATCATTACTAGACTCGGGGAAATTCATAGGTTGTCCCCCCCTCCTATATTGCTCTAACCTCCTATATTGTGCTATCATCATGGGCATTTGGAGTAGGATATTCCTCCTGGACAATACTAGTATTAGGATGGTTGGTCCCCTCAGCTATAACATTTAGTTATGCTCTTCGTTTCCTTAAAAAATGACCTAAGATTCATATATCAAAATTATTAAGCCTCCATAATATAATAGGCTACTAATTCATATAACAGTTGGAAAAACACATAACTATACACAAAAATGTACTAATCGGGATTCATATACCAAAATTACTTTACATAATTGGGATTCTAACAACGAAAGTAAATGTAAACATTCTGCATTATAGTGGAGAATGATAACTTTTCAAGATTAAGTGTTATTTCGGGATAAAATTAACGATTTTTAGTACACATTTGACATCTTGCCCACGTTTGTAACCTTAACAACTCGTTATTATTATATTGACTTAACACTTGTTAAAATATTTTACATTCTTCATTATCGGTATCATGATGACGATTAAATGTGAGTGCGCATTATCTTCTAACGGAATAAACTTATTTAATTAGATGTTAATTCTAAAAAAAATTCTAATTTTATTTAAACCCTAAATATGAAACTAGGTGATTCAAATCAAGCATGAAAAGAAACAAAAAAATTTAGGAAAAATACCCATAGGGCAAAACCTTTTATTTCACTAAAGTTTACAAATCGCAACTTACAGCACTATAGATAAATATGACAATGAATTCCCTTAAGAACCCATAAAGATCGTAGCCTTTAATCAACAATGATTCCCTTGAGAATAACAAGAAGCTCACTCCTCCTCCTTCAGTATGAATACCCTCGAGCATTAGAAGATCAGTAATGAAGAAAAATCTCCACAAAATAACTTCTATAAAGAAGTGTTTGGGTTCCAAAGGTGATTCACAAAATTATTTGGTATTTATTATTTGAATCAAAAAATGTTTTATCCCTAAAAGGGTGAAGACTATTTATAGCTATTCTACAGTCTCATCTTGATCCACAACAATGTTGGGCATTACCTTATTTCGGCTCCTCCCCTTTCTTTAATACGATATTTGGCACACTACTCGATAGTGTAATTCACCCAAATTAATAAGAATTGATCTCGCTCAGTCAAATAATTCCATGAACTCGTAGGAAATTTTGCCCTTTCAGCGATATTGATAGCTCAACATTGAACTCTATTAGTTTGCCCATCCATTCCATCACCGGAATCACCAATTATTGTAAAATTCTCTTTGATCGCCTCGGACCAACCTTTTTCCATCTTTGAGTAGTGCACCTGGAGACAACTTCAATATGTATTACCCCACATCAATCCACACGCTCTACATCCCACGTCACGTGGTACATCTTACTCCCCTTGCTGGGGTACGTCAAATCCATGACCTTTGCATACTTCCCAAAGCTGCGCAATTCTTGGGCCCTGAGAATCAACAAATTATTAATGCACAAGCCACCCTCAGAATTTGAATGAGTATGAATCTATTCTACTTCCCGAAACTATTGGATCTTCCCTTGTCAGGAAATATATTTTACATGTGTCTCGACACTTTTAACCCATCTCGAGTGTGAGAGATCTCTTTGTTATATATATATTCCGTTAATTCAGTTCTATAGTGTCCCCCTATTGCTGGAATTAACCCTAAGTCATCACTTATTTTAATTCAACCCCAATCCATCAAATTTCCAATCGTAGGGCATTCGAACAACACTCCTAAATTTCCCCATTCGATCCCATACATAATGATATTTTTTGGGCCTTAGATACAACCCTAATGACCTTCCCTAAGTCCTATTATATTCAATTAATCAACATTACGGGTTCTTAAAAGTTGGGGTTGGATCGAAACTTAAAAGGAAAAACAAGTCATAAATTTCAAGGGAGTCGATCGTTCGAATAAATTGATCGATCAGTCAATCGATCGACATTCTTGGGTCGATCGATCGATCCACCAGATATTGGCCTACGATTTCTACCAAATTTTGCCTATGGGTTTCTTCAATTTTAAACCTCAAATCATGCATTACAACTCCCCAAACTCCCAAATAATTATACTAAATGTTACACCAACATAAATACATAAGTTTTAACATATTAGAATCATCAAATCATCACGGGGCATAATTTTCTTGGATTAAATCATAAATTTTCCTAAAAAAACTCGTTCCTCAATCTTTATTCACGAACACCATAAATATCAGATTTAATTCGAAATTCCAAACTCTTAGATTATGATTTCATTTTTCTATTAATCTTAGATATTCATCTACATGCAAAACCAACCCAATTTCAAGATTAAATTCTCCAAATTCATAAATTATCAAATATTCAAGGATTTTCTTCAATTCTAGACTACCATGGATAATATGCGCACTGAATATTTTCAAGATAAATCACTTGCCTTTAATGGAAGTTCTGATCCTCTGAAGAAGATGGTATTGGGGATGATCCTCTCTTTCCAATTTACGCGTGGGTGGTGACGGTGGTGCAAATGGTGTACAGGTGGTGGCTCTAGGCTTGAAAACCCATTCTTCTTCCTCCTTTCATGGCCTCCTGATATTTTTTGAATTCTAACCCTAGAAGACAACTTCTCTCATCTGATATGACCCTTGAATTTTCATATGATTAATTACTCTAAAAATTAAAACGACTGAAATACCTTCCCGGTGTGCCGGGTTGGCCTAAAATTGCCCTGCGATCCAAACTAAACCCTCAGTAGACTTTTCTAACTACCTCAACCCTTTCGGACAATTTGACGTATTTGTAATGACCATATGGGTGAGTTTTAAATAAAATACTTTTATTCCATTAAATTTAGTCCCTACACGGCTGACACGCGCGTCCTGACTTAATTTTCATAACTATTGTATTATTCACTTGCGACAATTTTAATAAATTCATAATCAAAATCGCATGTTGCTTTACTCACTAAGTAATATTCAACATAATTCACATCAATACTACTAACTCCCGTCAGTCTAGTAAATATCTTTTTAAATTTGGATTAATCATAAATTTATTTCTCATTATTTAATTCAATTAATCCCATAATTAAGATCATTAAAATTTACGAGGTATTACACTTGCATTGCGCAAGATAGGGTATAATATCTTGTATTTGCCGATGCATCCTTTCAAGGGCTTGGGGGTGTACTTCAGCAAGAGGGAAAGGTTATAGCGTATGCATCTCGCAAGCTTAAGCCTCATGAGAAGAATTATCATATTCATGATTTAGAGTTAGCAACGGTTGTGTTTGTAATGAGGATATGGGGACATTATCTTCTGGGGGAGAAGTTTTATCTTTTCACAAATCATAAGTCATTGTAGTATTTTTTCACATTGAAAGATCTGAATATGAGACAACCCCGATGGCTTGAATTTGTTAAAGACTATCAGTTTGAGATACATTATCATCTAGGGAAGGCTAACGTAGTGGCAGATGCATTGAGTCAGAGGCCGATTGAAGATGTAATTTGGGGTTGAAATTTGAGAATGTTATAAAGTAATTCAGATGGCAATTTTGAGTGCACGATAGACTCTGAATAGGTCGAAATAGTCAGAAAAGATTGCATGGGGGTAGTAATCAAGTCTCGGGGCAATTTTAGGTATAATCAGGCCCACACGGGAGTGTTTGGGCGATTATAATTTGGCCCATATGCATAAAAACGGGAATAATGAAATAAAACCTAATTGAGAGAATTGGGGAAGTCATAACTCAAGGAGAGAAACCCTAAAGCTGCAGAGGAAAATAAGGGAAGAAATTAGGGATTTTTTGGGAGCCAAACTAATGGAAGAGGAGTGTGTTCTTTGTCAAACATTCGACTACAACAAAGAAAATTAGACCCTACAAAATTATCTAGGCAAGTAGTTAAACTTGCTTTCATTTAAATTGCGATATTGCGATGGTGGGAGTAAAAATTCATTTTTGGGAGGGTATCACATGTTAAATATGGGTTTTGGGGATTTAAGCATTAAGGGTGAAATTGATGTTTAATTGATGTGAGAATAATATCATATTAGGATAGAATATGACTTAGAATAAAAAACTGAAGAAATTGTTGTTGAATTCGGATTCTTGAATCGAATTGAGAATTGTGATTTTTGGGATATTGAGAAAACCCAATTTATGAATCCTAGAATTTTAATGAAAATAACTGAGGATTTATGTAATATAATTGTATTTGAACATGTTTATATTTGAAATAAATATGGGAGATAAAGTAATCGAGGTCTGGATTGAAGTTGGAAAGCTTCGGAGTTTAGAAATGGTGAAAAAAGTAGTCGGGGAAGATGACTGATATCTGGTCGATCGGTCGATCGACCCAATTCTTCGATCGATAAAACATTTAAGTTATAATAAAACATGAGATTGTATATCTTTTTGTCATAGTCATGTGGGAACCGACCTCATATTTTTTTGAGTTTTTTTGGATTTGATATGATTTTTCTACGATAGGATGCGTGAGAATGACATCTTTAGGAAGAAATAAATTCGAATTATTCGAAGATGTCCGTAAATGAGTGAAGGACTTTGGAAAAATATTATGGAACATTATTTTATCCTTGAATTGGATAGGGATGAATCCGAGGTATGGATTTAGGAGTATTTATAATGGACGACGCTCGATAATATATGTCGAAAATATACGAACGCATTCGAATGGGAATTTTGAATGAATTTAGCATACGAGCTGGTATCTTAAGGTGGAATTTAATTGATAGAAATTAAATGGAACCTAATACTTAAAGTCTTATGGGATGAGTATTAAGGACTATTTAACTTAATAAGGGTGTCAAACTTATTAATCGAACTTGGTGAAATGAATTCTAAAAGGTTAAAATACAGACCAATAAAGGGAGTCCGAACATTTTGGTTGAGAGACACCACTTGGATAAAATTAATTGAGGTGATAGTAATTAAATTAAGGGTCGGGGTTTTGACTCTGATATTTCTCAGGCTAGTGCTACAGGAGTTAGGCACAGAGTAGCCAGTTTAATTTATTATAGATATATATAATAAATTATCGAATAGTGAATTTCACGAGAGGTGTTAACCTTAATAGTGGATTTTTGTGTAAGAAATTATAAAGGGTCAAGATACGGACCATATGAGTGTGTCGGAGTATTGTGGTTGGTTGACACTACTTTAATAAATTAATTAATGTGAAGTTAATTAGATTAATCGGTGTAATTTGAAATGTAACGAATTCGGGGGATGAGCGAACCTATGACATAGATAAATAAGATATGTGTGAATTACCTACTACAATATTTTAAAGGATAAATGTCACACTTCGAGTAGTGAGGGATACTCGGGAATATATGACAAGACGTGTAAATTGGAATTTAATACAACATAGGATATTCAGGAGATATATATACTACGTATGGGAAATATGATATAGGTTGTGTGTATACCTATACTGATTTGTATGATTTATTATGTTTATGACATACCTACGCTACTTGCTATAAAGGGAGATTTTCGCATCGTGACAGTCACATCCTGATGAGCCTTTAGGGGCGTTTTTGACTTGTGCCTGAGAATATAGGACCTAGGTACGGGCTATCTGTGATAATGATAGTGATGACGGTAGGTATGTTCATAGCCCATAGGCTTGGAACTATATTCACCTCCAATGTGTGTGATTTGCGATGATGGCTCGAGTGAGATACTAAACCAATGGTCCTTTATACAATGCGTGATGTATCGACACTTTATAGCAGAGTATGCATGCACCGTAAGTCCTAGCCTAGGGGTGCTGTATTGTATATATATAATAAGTGTGATAAATATATATACTTGTGATTTATTCTACTACGTGTGTTTGGTAGGTGATGTACCAGGACATTATAGCATAGTATACTCGCACCGCAACTCAGCTTAGGGCTGGCGTATTAGTATATATATAAGAGCGTGACATATGTATACGTGTGATTTTATTCTACTGTGTGGGTTTAGTAGAAGAGAAAGATAGTGACATTAAAAATAACTATATTATGGGGAGAAATAAACATATACTGAGAAATTTATATTGGGATAAAAGACATGGAAATTCAGTAATATATTGTATGGGTAATATGGGTGGGCACAATGAGTTAATATGTAGAAAGAGACTTGTTATGGCTAGTTAGGTGGGGTAGCTTAACTAGGAAAGATAGAAGGCAAATGTTAAGTGTGCACATTAGATGAGGGGTGAGCTATGTCTCAAGAGAGTGAGACACTAGCTTAAATATGAAAAGTGTGCTTGTATATTTAATTATTGAAATTTAACTTCTTTATAAATATTTTCAAAATATTTTACTTGGGCTCTGACCCGTGTCAAAATATTTTCCAAAACATTTTAGGTGTCCAACCATAGGGACGCTCAGTTTGAGGATATTATCCAGGAATGCGCAACTGCAACTCATGTGAAAGTTGCAGGACCTTGTTATAGATGCTTCGTTAATTTACTCCTAATGTAGGAACTCTTCAGTACTCATTTAGGCATGTCTCTCTCAGATTTTGTATTTAGTTTACTTATCGGACTTTGTGCATCCATGTTATTATTTCAGTTACTGTTGAACCGATAGTTGATTCAGTTATCTTGGTTTATGTTATTCAACTGTGTGGGATTTAGTTATTAGTTGTGTTGATGGTTTAATTAATATTTATTTTTTGCCTGTTGTTAATTAATGAAAGATAAAATTTGGCACCAGTCTAGTTGAATTACTAGATGGTTAGTAACTTTAAAAAGTTTTCGACAGCGATTCTAAGAATGAGCCTTATGAGACAAACATTTTATTTTGATCACGGGCTGGCCACCCGGTATTTTAGTAGGCGGGGTGTCACAGATGGTATTAGAGCATCAGGTTCTAGTTTCCTTAGGATCTATGAGACATATTACATTTCAGCATAGCATTGTTTGCTATAAAGCCTTATTAGAGGATTGTAGTATTCTTTCACGTATACGACTTACGTTCTCCTCCGATTAAGTATAGCTGATGCAATTTATACAAAATTTCTATTAGGATTCGTACACATAACAACTTTGGGACGACTAGCGAGGGTCGTTAGAAGGACTTCAGTAAGGGAGGCTCAACAGAAGGCATGGAATATTCTGGAAACGATGATCATGATAAAAGTCACCATAATTATTATTTACGATAGACGACATTAGGATAAACACCAGGGTGCATTAGTTTCCCTAAACACCTGAGTAGAAAGCGGTGGTGCATATTCCGACTCACCCAGTGTAGCCGATAAAGGGGTGGATCCAGGGGAACAACTTTAAAGAGACATCCATGAGGATTCGAGAAAGAGGGGCAGTGTAATGGGTTAATGGAAAGAGATAACCCGAAGGCTATTGAGTAGGGGGAGTGCAATGACACGCAAGGTTAAATTTTAGGAAAACTTTTGGCTCATTGGAGCAGCGTAGTAGTGGTTGGAGCCGGTCACCGCAACCATGTAGAGTACCATGGATAACGAGGAAATTGGGGTGTGGTTTAACCACAAATCCCCTCATCAGTTGTTTAAACAGAGGGGTAAAGGAAATTTCATTCCTACTTTAGAAGGACCGAACATGAAGGATAATTGACTTGTTTAGCGAACTTTGTACCCAATGAGGTGGATATGGAGAATCAAAAAAGGGTCCGTAAGTTGAAAATGGACCTGTGGTGAAAATACACAAGCGAGTATTGGGAAAATTCGACCAGAACGACGAGTGTTATTGTAGATTCACATGTGAAAGGGGTTTAGTAGAGGTATCGTAAATACAACTATAGTGTGGTTATTCACCATTGAGTAGAGGGGCTCTCTTTAGATCCATCCTTAGGGGGGCGGGTGTGAGCATTGAGAGGATATATATATATATATCTTATGAGTCTATCTCATTTTGAGATGTAATATTCGAGGTATGGTTCTATCCTAAGTGCGGGCTGTTAAGCGATGGTGAATGGTTACAGTAAGCCTATCATGTTTGTTGTTCAGGGGTAGGGTGGGTATTTTTATGATGTCTCACTTAAAATAGGGTCAATCTCGCGATGATAGTTTTATAAAGTAGACTTCAGAGAGTACATAGGTCTAGTTGTATTGGATCCTGGTGCATAGGTACTTTTACAAACGTGATTCAGGGTATGTCGAGATTACCGTTAAGTGGAGAGATTTAACTCATTGTTGTGTAAGTACTGAGAACTTAGTGATAGTGAGAGCATAGTATCGTGTGATGCCTTGACAGATATGGGCATAGATGATTTGATTTATGTGTTGGAAAACAAAATTTGTGATATCTTGGTTATGTGCTTAATATGCACGAATTTCAATGAGCGATAATGCTAGGGGATAGTGCATTGGGGAAAGTTCTTTTGAACTTCATTATGGGAGGTTTCACACATGGATCGTAATAAAGGTTGGGAAAAGAGAGACGTTAGTGGATGCTAGTGCATCGGTTTTAAATGTTAAATTATTAAACAAGTAGAGGAAACACTTTAAACTGAGAGTTAATACGATATATGGCTAGTGGAGACAGGTAGTGCTATGAAGGATGCACTGAGAAAATTTTTGCACCATAAGTTAATGGGTGGGGCAGGGTCGAGAAGAACTTAATTTTCAAATTGGGGTAATCGAGAATACCTGTATGATATAGCCACGTCGAGAGTGCGGAGCTGAGCTCGAGATAAATATATTACGGACGAGACGTTACTAATAATTAGACTAAAATATTTGGACTATAGTATATAGATAGTACGGTGAGACTTTGTGTTCGTTGTTCTGAGATATGATTTACATGTGATAGTTATCACCTCAAAGAGGGTTTAGTGTATATATATTCGTGTATTTATGTTATCGTGTGTTGCATAATAGACTTATGAGGAAGTGTTTGTATTCTTATATTTGATTCCGGGGAATAGGGACGTTTACCGATGGGTTCAGAGTGGATATGCTTAGTAACGAGAAAGGATATATAGCTTGTGATTGACTCGCGCTAAGATACTAGTGATAGTAAGGGGCACTATATTGTATGATATCTTTGGTAACATGAATTTGGTCGAGTATACTTTTATGTCGGGAGACGGGATTTGGGGGTACATGCTATAGATTGAGGGCCAAACAGATCTCACCGATCGACAAAGCTAGGTAGTAGTGTATCGGGGGGTTCCTTATTTGGATTTCTCTTTGCGAGACATACCACGCATGAAACTTAGTTCAATGTTGGAAGTGGGGAGATGTTTGGTCATTAACACATAGTTTTGTTACCTTGGCTATTATGCATTCAAGTAGTTATAACTATAGTTGAAAGTTGTATTACAATTTAAGTCTAGTGGAGTCAGGTAACCTTTTTGCAGTTATGCATGGGTATAAGGTGTATGGGCTCCCTAGACAATTAATTTAATTTAAATATAATTCGCGTTTAGAAGAGGTAAAAATATGTGTAGCTATCTTCAGGACATGTGAGTGGGGAAGTATTTGAGGCTTGGAGTACTAGACTTATCTTAATTTCGAGGACAAAATTCCTTTGTAAGGGGAGAAGTATGTAACACACCGTATTTAAGAGAATACATAATTTAAATAATTTGATGATAGATGATTTAATTAATCGGGAGAATTTAATTAAATTGGTGATTTGGAGAAATTATTTAATTTGGAGAATTTATATTAATTTGGTGAATTAAGATTTATTTAATTCGGATTATTTTTAAAAATTCACATGTGTCGTAATTTGAGAATGCTATAAAGTAATTCGGATGGAAATTTTGAGCGCGTGATTGACTCCGGATAGGTCGAAATAGAGTATTTGGGGGTAGTATTCGGGTCTTGGGCAATTTTAGGCATAATCGGGCCCACACGGGAGTGTTTGGATCATTTTAATTTGGCCCATAAGCTTAAAAACGTGATTAATGAAATAAAACCTAATTGAGGGAATTGGGGCAGTCATAATTGAAGGAGAGAAACCCTAGAGCTACAGAGGAAAACAATGGAAGTTAGGGATCTTTTGGGAGCCAAACTAAAGGAAGTGGAGTGTGTTCTTCGTCAAATATTCGTCTACAATAAAGAAAATCAGACTCTAAGAAATTATTCAGGCAAGTAGTTAAACTTATTTTCATTTAAATTGTGGTATTGTGATTCATATCATAGTGGGTGTAAACCTTATTCATTTTGGGAGGAGTTATTATAGCAAAATTCGTTTTTGGGAAGGTATCACATGTTTAATTTGTATTTTGGGGATTTAAGCATTAAGGGTGGAATTGATGTTTAATTGATGTGAGAATAATATCATATGAGGATAGAATATGATTTAGAATAAAAACTTGTAGAAATTGTTGTTGAATTTGGATTATTGAATCGAATTGAGAATTGTGATTTAAGGGATATTGAGAAAAACCCAATTTACGAACCCTAGAATTTTAATGAAAATAACTGAGGATTTATGTCATATATTAGTGTTTTAACAGTTTATAGATGAAATAAATATGGGAGATAAAGTAATCGAGGTCTGGATTGAAGTTGGAAAGCTTCAGAGTTTAAAAATGGTGGAAAAAGCAATCGGGGAAGATGATTGATATCTGGTCAATCAATCGATCGACCTAATTCTTCGATCGATCGACCCCTTTAGTTATTATAAAACATGATTGTAGATATTTTGTCACGGTTGTGTGAGCGCCGACCTCGTATTTTTCTGATTTTTTTTGGATTTGATATGATTTTTCTACAATAGGGTAGGTGAGACCGACATCTTTAGGAAGAAATAAATTCGGATTATTAGGAGATGTCCGTAGATAAGTGAAGGACTTTGGAGAAATATTAAGGAACATTATTTTATCCTTTGATTAGATAGGGATGAATTCGGGGTATGGATTTAGGAGTATTTATAATGAATGACACTCGATAATATATGTCAAAAATTTATGAATGTTTTCGAATGGAAATTTTGGATGAATTTAGTATACGAGTTGGTATCTTAAGGTGGAATATAATTGATAGAAATTAAATGTAACCTAATACTTAGATTCTAATGGGATTAGTATTAAGGACTATTAAATTTAATAAGGGTGTTAAACTTATTGATCGAATTTGCTAAATTAATTATAAAAGGTTAAAATACAGACCAATAAAGGGAGTTCGAGCATTTTGGTTGAGTGACACCACTTGGATAAAATTAATTGAGGTGATAGTAATTAAATTAAGGGTCGGTGTTTTGACTCTGATAGCACTAGCCTGATATATAATAAATTATCGAATAATGTATTTAACGATAGGTGTTAACCTTATTAATAGTGGATTTTGGTTTAGAAAATTCTAAAGGGTGAAGATACGGACCATATGAGTTAGTCGGAGTATTGTAGTTGGGTGACACTATAATAAATTAATTAATGTGAAATTGATTAGATTAATCGGTGTAATTTGAAATGTAACGAATTTGGGGGATGAACGAACCTATGTCTTAGATCAGTAGGATATGAGTGAATTACCTACTACAATATTTTAAAGGATAATTGTCACACTTCGAGTAGGGAGAGATGGAATATACGATAAGAAGTGTAAATTGAAATTTAATACTAAGTAGGATATTCGGGAGATATATATGCCACGTATGCGATATATAATATAGGTTGTGTGTATACCTGTACTGATTTGTATGATTTATTATGTTTATGACATACTTATGCTACTTGCTATAAAGGGAGGTTTTTGCGTCAGGACTGTCATATCCTGATAAGCCTTTAGGGGGATTTTTGACTTGTGCCTCAGAATACATAACCTAGGTACGGGCTATCTGTGATAATGATAGTGATGACCGTCATATGGTTGCATAGGTATTGCGTATCCCATAGGCTTGGAACTATATTCGCCTCCAATGTGTGTGATATGTGATAATGGTTCGAGTGATAATGGTTCGAGTGAGATACAAAACCAACGGTCCTCTATACAATGTGTGATGTACCGACACTTGATAGCAGAGTATGCAGGCACCACAGGTCTCAGCCTAGGGGTGTTGTATTATATATATATATAATTAGTGTGATAACTATATATACTTTTGATTTATTCTACTATGTGTGTTTGGTAGATGATGCACCAGGACATTATAGCATAATATACTTGCACCGCAACTCAGCTTAGGGGAGGCGTGCTAGTATATTTATGAGTGCATTATTTTGTATTATTTACACCCAAATCTAAGCGTTGTTATTCCCAATCTATTGTAAATAAAAATCTTTTAGGCCCATTTTTGCTATTTTAAAGAAAAATACAAACTTAAGAATAAATTGGGTTAATAATGCAATTTTGAGAACTTCACGCTCACATTTCATTGCTAATCTCTTGTGCATGTTTATTTTTGAGTATTGACAGGTTTAAAAAGTAAGCAGTGAACTCCGAACGCAAATTGAGCATTAAAAGGTCACTTATGCACCTTCAGGGGCAATATTATAAATTCAAATGACTGATTTCGGACTCAGACCAAACACGAAAATTGAAGGCCTTGAATCAAGGGACGTCTGGGTTCAAATGGCGCGTCAACAGGAGTTGAAAGGAAGAAATTATGGCCGTGCAAAGTTCAAAACTGAAAGAAAGTCAAGAGTCATGCCTGAAGTCAAACTCATTCCCCTAACTCGAGCCCACCCCATACCTACACCTTGTGCGTGTGTTTAGTTTGTATTTATATATTTATATATTTTTATTTAACTTATGTACATGCTTATTGTGATGTTTTATTTGTGTGCGTATCATATTTAATATTTTACTTTATTATTTTTATTATTTTTAGTCTTTATTGTTACTTGACTGTTTAATTATTTTTAGGTAAATATTATTTAGAGTGTGTCATTTTATATGTCGTAGTGCTATATTAGTGTTAGTTATTTTATTTGACTCATTGTACATTTTTTAATGTCACTATATATTATTATGTCTAGATTTATTATTTTTTTATTTTTTTTTGTCTCTTATTATTTTATAGGTTAAATTTATTTATTTTTATTTTTACTATTTTTGTAATTTTTAATTGAGTTGTAAATAATTTGGTTAAGTTTTATTAGGTGTACAATTAAACATACACATCCTATCCCCATACACCTTACTCACACCATTCAACAAACCCACTCATACCCAACTACCATACACCACACACACACACCAAATCACCCCTCTATCACTATTCACCATCTTCCACCTCTCACCGTACAATTCTCTCTCCTAATCCACCATAACCAAAACCCATCTTATACCTCCATAACTCAAACCACAACCCCACTACCCAACCTCACCACCCTTTAACCCACTTACTCCCATAATCCATTATAATACCCCCAACCTGCCCAGTACCAAGATCCCAAAACCCCACGATTTATACCCCATTTTGCCCTACTTTCTTGGTGTGCAAAATTTTTTTTGGGTATAAATTATTGGTCAATTTCGAATTAAGGATATACACTTTTGGATAGAAAAAAAACACACTTTGAGAGATAAAAAATTTGTGTAGAGATTATTTTTTCGAAAGACTTTGGAGGAGCATATTGTGTATTGTAACTCACGCATTGGATGCGATTTTTGTACGTTAATATTTATTATTGAAAATTATTATTTTATCTTGCAATATTTGTGTGTCAAATACGATGTGTGAGTAGTTTAACTACTTGGACTTTAGGTGATGTTTGTTATGAGTAATTAAATTACGCATGTTAATTTAATTTCGTACATATTCTGACGTGTTTTAATTTGAAATAATTTTTTTTTGGTATTCGCTTAAAATTACATGGAAGTGTACTTTTAAACCTTAAGAATTAATTATAAATTCATGTTTAAAAAAAATTTAAGTTGTCGTTCTTTTGATGGGTTATGCTTGCACTCAGATATTTTGATACCTCATTGTTAAATACACATTAAAAATTCAGAGCGTGATATTTTCGAGGGAATAGAAATTTATGGTGTCTAAATTAGGAGACGTTAAAATATTTTGAACGTATATAATGTTTTATTCTTCAAAATGTACGCGACGAGAGTCGGTATATTTTATGTTTTTATTCAGAATTTTGGAATTAAATCAATGTGTAAATTTAATTAGAATTGACCGACGGAACCGACGTCCTAGTTTTATCCACATTTGATATTAACTTTTACTTGTTCGTTTATTTCGCTTTTATTTTTATTTTTGAAACTCAATCACCTTTATACACTCATATGTCTAGTTGGACAATCACTACTTTATAAAAATTGACGAAATCTCTGTGGGTTTGATCCGTACTTACACCCGCTACATTTCAATATCCCGTGCACTTGCGGTAATTTTAACATTTAAAATTTGACAACAAGTTTTTGGCGCCGTTGTCGGGGATTTCGGTCGATTTTAAGAATAATGATTTTCGGATTAGTTTTATAAAAATATATATATATATTCCAGCAACATTTTTTTTATTTTCAAAATTAAAAAAACAGATTTAAAGTCTTTTATGAATAACTAGTTGTTTTTAACACTAGTTTTGTCATAAAAGTACTAAAAACACACACACGAAAAATCCAAAAATTCCCAAAATCCAAAAATTCCAACGGTATATATATATATTTTTCATATTATATATATATATATATATATATATATATATATATATATATATATATATATATATATATATATATATATATATATAATAAAAATAGATTTTAAGTCTTTTATGAGAAACTAGTTGTTTTAACACTAGTTTGTTACAAAAGAAATTAATTTTTAAAAACTCCAAAAAAAAATGGAAAATCTGAGATTTTACATTTTGGATTTTTTTTTAATTTAAAAAAAAAAAATCCAAAAAGTCCAATTTAAAAAAAAACAAAAACATAAACATTCCCAAACATTCAAATTTCCAGTAGCCTATTTTTTATTATTATTTTCAGAAAAAAATAAATTAAAAAAAATAATCAGATTTAAGTCCTTTTGTTATTAAATAGTTATTTTTTACACTAGTTTTGTCATAAACTACCTAAAAATTTGAAAAATTCGATATTTTTTTTTTTTTGGAAATCTTTAGAATTCAACGCTGCTGTAATTTGTATAAAAAAAGAAAGATCGGATTTAAAGTCTTTTATGAATAACTAGTTGTTTTTAACAGTGGTTTTGTCATAAAAGTACTCAAAAATACAAAAACAAAAAATATATATATCGAGAAAAATATATATAAATATATATTTATTTCCAATGGAAACTTTTTTCTAGTATATACATATATATTTTTCAATCTTATAGTGTGCTTTTATTATTTTTTTTCTTTTTAAAACAAAAAGTACATTGTAAGTGTATATGTAATTATTTTTGTATTTAATAATTTTAGTTGCACTTTACGCTTGGTATGATTTTTGTGTTATTTTTCAGATAAAAAACAAAAATAAGAGACTAAAAAAAAGAGTTCGAAAAGAAAAAAACACGAAAAAGAAAGAAACCGTGGGAAAAGTGCTAAAGTTACTTGTACAATCTTGCCACGTGCACAAGGTACTCTCGGAGATGACTGAAACGGCGACGACTTTTCCCTCCGATCGACGTCAAATAAAATTTTGGTCTAGTGTAAACAAGTGACCGTAAAAAGTCCACGCCGGAGGTAAGTCTTGTGTGCTCCTATGTGAAACTTTTTTCACAAATTTCAATAAGCACGTTGCATAGTTTTACTTAAGAACATGCCATGCTTCCAAACCGAATTCGGAGATGGATTCATGATTAAGAATATTAGTGTGAAGTGTGTAAAGTTAGTCGACACCAATTTCTAGGGCCATACCACTACACCAAATCTGCCTAATTGTCATAGTCATTTACCTTGACAAGTTAAACTTGTCAAGGTCAATGACCGTGACAATTCGGGGCGATACAACTTTTTTTGTCACGAATGTGTCACGGTCATTAACCGTGACATGTTCGTTAGAATTGTCACGGGCGTGTCACGTTTTAGTCACAGTTAATAACCGTGACAAAGCCTTGACCCTTTTTAAAAAAATTGTCACGGTCATTAACCGTGACAATTCTGGGCAGAATTTAAAAAAAATCTGATGGGCAGTATGGCCACTGCCACTGCCCAGCAGTATATTTGTACATGTTATAGCAACATCATATATCCAAATAAACTAAAGATAATGCAAATATATATTCAAAATAGAAACAATATACATGACGATATAATCCATAATATAATTCAAATGTACCAACTTAAAAATAATGTCACTATATGTCTGGGGTAAATGTGAGGAGGTGAGTAGGCCACACGATATACGGATTAACACACCCACTAATACACATCGTGTCGCATTGTTCGCGCAACCACAATAGGGAGTTCTCCTTCCCGGGTGTCACATACGTGACGAGCACTTTGGGCTCGATCTCTTGAAGCTCACGTCCATGAACTATTCCACCCTGGACGATATTCGGGTCCCTAAACCCCCGCCCTATCCACTGGCCATCAAATACGTCCAATATGAACACGATCGGCCAACCAAGTGTCGACATCGGTCTGTTGAAGGTCGCCAAATAGGGAAGTGGATCATCGAAGTAGGCACGTGTCGGTGATGAAGCAGCGAGGTCCACATCCTCGTCATCCTGTGCCTCGTCCTCCTGCACCTCCTTCTCCACCGCCTTCTCCTTCCCTTTCCCCTTACGGTCTCCGTCCAACGTATGCTTCATGAATGAGTAAATATCTTGGACCATCACCTCCAAACGAGACAACTTCGTGTCATGTGAATCCACCGTTCGAGCCAACTCGGTGTCGCTTGTCTCCAATCCGATGATCCTCGATTTGGCCACCCACGAGCTCACCCCTCTTGTCCTCCTCTTACGATCAGAGCTAAGCACTTGGCTGAGTGAGTCTGTGGACAAAGATGCCTTGTCGGCATCAGACTGCGACTTATGCACTTCCTTAAGCTTTGCCTGAAACGAGAAAAAGCACATGATTAGTAAAATAAGTAAACTAAAAAATTATAACATAATTAACAAAAAGTAAACTGTCGGATTACTTACAATCGTGGCCGCGACGCTCGGGGACACCTCCTTATCCTTCCCCTTCTTCGTTCGAAGAGCCACATAAGTATCGAGCCTAAGTGGCTTACCCCCAGGGCCACTCCTTACCCCCTAAAAATAAAATAAAGTAAAATTAGTATCGGCCCCGCAAAGTAAAATAATGCAGAATAATATATTTCTATAGTTATAGAAAAATTAAATCTTACCATCATCCTATGCTCTACCTCGGCATAAGACATCCGGACGGAGTATTGCACGTTCGTCTTTTTTGTCCGGTTTTTCCTCCCTGATTGGCGAGATGCCAATTGTCGCTCCCCGATCTCATTGTCAACGAACTTTTGCCATTTTACCAATGAGATCGGATCCTTCGGCGGGACAGATTCATGCCATTGGATAATGGACTCTCGTATTTTCCCAAAGTATCGTGTCCGCATATTTTCCTTCCACGTCTTGTGTTGCTCCCTCAACTGCTCCAAGACGGAATCACGTAGCTTTGAATCCAAGTTGAATTGTTCCTGTCCAACAAATACAATGTTAGTTGTGAATAAATATAAATATAAATATCAAATGAAATTGAAATTGAAATATTCATATAAATATAAATATATTACCTGTAGTGCCGCCCAAACAGCTAACTTGAGCTCATATGGCACCTCCTTCCAACTCATAAACCCGGGGCCGATGACCGTCGTTAGCAGCTCGAGGGATCTCGCTAATAGCTCCAACTTGTTCTCGATGGTAATCCCAAATTTGCCATATTTGGGGAGCCTAGGGGCCGAGGAGCCCTCGTCTCCTCTGCTACCACCGAGCCTAGACGACATCATCAGAACCAGCATCATCATCCTCGCCTTAATACCTGAAGGAGACATTTGCTGTAAAAAATGTTATTAGTACAGATAAAAAAAAATTAGAAGAAGACATGCAAATATATTCAATTACTACAAATAAAAATGAGCATTAATTATTAATTTACTTTCATACACCCCCTCCCCCACCACACACACGCACACGTACACGCACACCCCCACCACACCACCATCACAATTAAAATTACAATTAAAGCTATACAATTTATTAATTAAAGCTATACAATTGTTAAGATTGCACCACACACACACACACACACACACACACACACACCACACCACACCCCCATCACCACCACCCCCACCCCTCCCCCCTCCACACACACACGAACATACTATATATATATTATTCGATATACAAAGTAATTTTCAAACAAAGTTGAAAAATTTCACCCCCGTATGGACAATAATCCAGTGGTCAGACCACTTTTAAAACTAACCAACCCAACATTTACTAAACAAAATAATCCAACAGCAATGTCAACAACAAATGTGTATCCCGTACTCCTTCTAATTCATCTACTCAACTAATTCATTTCATCAATTAAACTAACTATTAAAGTATACAATTATTAATTTACTAATTTACAATGAGGGACAATCCTACTTTCATATGAAATGGGCACTAATTATTAATTTACTTTCACCTAAAACTATACAATTAAAATTGCAATTAAAGATATACAATTGATTAATTAAAGCTATACAATTGTTAAGATTGCCCCACCACACACACACCCACCACACCCCACCCCCACCATCACACCCCTGCCCCCTCCCCCCGCCACACACACACGTACATACTATATATATATTGTTCGATATACAAAGTAATTTTAAAAAAAAGTTGAAAAATCCCACCCCCATATGGACAATAATCCAGTGGTCAGGCCACTTTTAAAACTAACCAACCCGACATTTACTAAACAAAATAATCCAACAACAATGTCAACAACAAATGTGTATCCTGTACTCCTTCTAATTCATCTACTCAATTAATTCATTTCATCAATTAAACTAACAATTAAATTATACAATTATTAAGTTACTAATTTACAATGAGGGGTAATCCTACTTTCATATGAAATGGGCACTAATTATTAATTTATTTTCATCTAAAACTATACAATTAAAATTACAATTAAAGCTATACAATTTATTAATTAAAGCTATACAATTGTTTGGATTTCCCCACCACACACACACACATCCACCACACCCCCACCACACCCCTACCCCCTCCCCCCGCCACACACACACGCACATACTATATATATATATATATTGTTCGATATACAAAGTAATTTTCAAAAAAAGTTGAAAAATCCCACCCCCATATGGACAATAATTCAATGGCCAGGCCACTTTTAAAACTAACCAACCCAAAATTTACTAAACAAAATAATCCAACAGTAATGTCAACAACAAATGTGTATCCCGTACTCCTTCCAATTCATCTACTCAATTAATTCATTTCATCAATTAAACTAACAATTAAAGTATACAATTATTAATTTACTAATTTAAAATGAGGGGCAATCCTACTTTCATATGAAATGGGCACTAATTATTAATTTACTTTCATCTAAAACTATACAATTAAAATTACAATTAAAGCTATACAATTTATTAATTAAAGCTACACAATTGTTTAGATTGCCCCACCACACACACACACACACACCCACCACACACCCACCACCACCACCTCTGCCCCCTCCCCCCGCCACACACACGCACACACCTGCACACACACACACACATGTACACACACAACCCACTGCACCCCCACCACCCCCTTCCCCCTCCCCCACCACACACCACCACACACATATATACACACACATACACACATATATACACACATACACACACATATAGAAATGAAAGAGAAAGAGAGGAAAAAAACAAAAAAGAAGCATAGGGATTATTTTATTGACGATATTTTTACGGTCGTGTCAAGGTCCTTGACCGTGGCAAGTCGGTGACAAAGATGTTTGTCACAGACTAGTCACGGTCAATGACTGTGACAATTCTTTGTCACGGTCTTGTCACGGTCAATGACCGTGACACAAAATGCGTGCTTGTTGTCACGGTCAATGACCGTGACAAGGGTGGGCGGCTAAAAGTTGACAATTTGACCATTTTGGTGTAGTGTACTAAGTTTTGATGGAATGAACTCGTGTAAGAAAGAGAGCTTTTTGGCAAGCGACGGGGAGAAATTGTGTGTTGCCTTTATTTTCCACACCCATTTGATGCGTTCCTTTGCACGAGTTCACGGGGTGAAACAGGCTAGTATGGCCATGAAAAAACATTTTAGCCAGTTCCAACTTATGTACACTATAGACCGTGAGAGCACCGCACAAAATATCCTAATATATAAGGACTCCAGCTGCACGACCACACGAGGTTATGTATAATCCTAAATAATAAAATATCTCTTATATTACGAGGATAATTGTAATTGGGTAGCTTTATTCCATTTAGGTTAGCACATCGCACTCTAACATATTTAGACCTTGCACTCTAACATATTTAGCAGATCACCTCTCTCAACACCGAGAGTGAATTCGATATATGTAAATTTACAAACCAATACTATGACATCTACCGAGTTCATCTTCAAAAGATCCTTTTAAATATTTCTTCGGGATTCATCTTCAAGCACCTCAGTGCGATTACTACAATTTTTAGGAAACAGAACCCCAATTCCAGCATAGTGCTTAGCAAAGCCTAATCGGCTAGGCAACACACTTAGCTTCATGTCTCATTACATGGATATTTTAATGAAGTTATATGGATATAAAGCTTTGGAAGAATAGGATCAAGCATGTTGGACCACTTCTTCAAGATCTCACCTTTACGAGACCATGTATTTCCATTTCCTACAGAATCCAATCAAATGAGTTACCCATTTTTGCTACTTTTTACTTATTCTCCCCAAGTGTTAACATATACATTGGTTAGGGTACTAAATGTTATAAATGTAGGAGGTTTGTGTTGTTAACTAATTCTTTTGTCGTGGGATGAGTTTGTATATATATTCACTTTGATGATGATCATGCCACATAACTCACTTGTTGTTTTCACATGGGTTTATTATCAATGAGATATCTCATCCAACTCGAACTCATTATAATCTATTAGAAGATAATCAGGGCTCCTGTCTTTATCATTTATCTTTCTCTTTTTGTAACAACTATTTGTTGTAAGTGTTTGCTATGTAATAAGTACAATATTCGGAAGTGTCAGTTAATATTACGATCAGATGTTAAATGGCATCGAATTTAGTGATACACATGTATAGGTTTAATGATTTTATGTTTTATTTTTCAAGTATGTAACGATAATAACTAGAGTTTCTATTTTTTGTTCTTATAATGAACTTCACTGATAACATGAGCTTAAATTAAATGAAATGTTACACAAATGTGTTATCCAACCTCATACATGAAACAAAGCTCACTGCTCCATCTAATTAAATGATTAAAGTATAGTTCCATATAATAATATGCATTGACTTCAAGTTATTGTCTGACCTCAGCAAATCAGCTAGTCTAAAGATTAAATGGAACCTCTCTAATCATTAAATCTATGGTCAATTTTTTTTTGCAACAAGTAAAAGAATAAATCAGCTTCTTATCTTTCCCAAACTTATAAAAGGTTAAAAGAGATTGATTCCATCTATGAGCAACTTCGTATTGATATTGGGGATACTAACTATTGGTCTTCTGCAACTGATAGCCAATTCTCTTCAAATTCAGCTTGGAATTGTATTTGGCACTCTAAACCTGCTTCATTTCTATTCAAAATAGCGTGGAATTATTCTATTCCTCAAAAACTATCTTCATTTCTTTGGAAATGCCTCTTGAATATTGTGCCTCTTGATGATGTTATCCAAACATCTGACATCAAATTGGTCTCTAGGTGCCACTGTTGTCTCAATACCTCTAAAAATTTCCAACACCTGTTTTTAACTGGTTCGTAGCCAAAGATGTATGGTCATACTTTGCTAAATTGTTTGATTTGCATATTTATAGCATTTCAAAATTGATTTCGTGTTTACAATGATTTGGTTTTAATGGGGATATATTGTAGCTTGTAAGGCATCATTCTTATGCATATATATAAGGCATCATTCTTATACATGTATGTGTGTATGTCTATTACAAATTTGTAACTGCTTTAAATGAGGCCTTGGTATGGTGAATTTCAAAATTTACAACCAAGATGCCCCGCTGAAGCATCTTTGGGACTTGATCCATTGAGCCTGTTTATCTGCCACTTTTATCTTGGCTAGATTCAATTTCATACTAATCAGTGTGCATCATATATAATGTCATCAGTCTAACACTCGCATTTGGCCATTTAATCCTTCTAGAAACCTATGTTTTAAATATGCCATATCATACGACTTTCCTACTACGTCTTCTCTTGTCACGTTGAGATGCCATATCATACTACTTTAAATACTACATGTTCTAGTTTTAGGTACTAATCATAAATTCTTCAATCAATTGTGTGATCATATTTCTAGTTGTAGTTGAAATCCCATCATCCTCAACTCATTATAATTAAGAATTATGACACGCGCACAAAATGTTGCTCGGTATAAGTTGTTGTGGTTAGTTAGTGGTCTTCGATTGCCGATAACTGATTTGATTAATCATGATTGCTGCTACATCATTTCATTATCAACTTTTTGTGTCTATTTTTTGTTCTTTATTGAGAACTTTCACTTTCTCGCTTCACCTATCCTTATCTTGAATATTGATATTGCAACTTGGTAAATGTACTACCTACTAATTGATAATGTTAAAACCACATGTTCCACTAATCAACTGGATTAATGTTATTGAAAAACTTGACCATAAGGGGTTTTACATTCCTAACGAGCGATATGCTATTGGTTTTTGTTTATAGATTTTCACATTTCAGTTGCAGATGGCGATATCCATATCCATATAATGTTCTATATCCATCAATCATTATAATTTCTACTCAACATGTTACTTTTATGGCCAAAATGGATGGAATTCATTCTGTTTTTCTATAGCCTATGCTTTTACTGACTATATTGACATAAGACTTCTTTGGGAGGAATATAAGACTTTGAGAAACAACATTTCTTCTCCATTGATGACAATTGGGCGATTTCAATTGAACTCTTGATTCTCATGAATGTTGAGGTGGTAGAATCTAATCTGTGTGGATGTCTAATGTTTGTTCTTGGGGAGAAACTGAAGTTCCTCAGACCATCTCTTGAGAAATGGAATTTGGAGGTTTTTAGAAATATTCGTGAGAGACTTTTGAAAGATAGAGATAATATCTTATCAATCCAATTATGGATATGCATGGTTCTATTTTTTCTCTTTTAGAAGTTGACGCTCAATCCCATGAATATTTTTGATAAAATGATTATCTGTGTTTACATTCTCATGAAAATGCCAATTTTTTTGATAAAATGATTATCTAATGTTTAACTCAATGGCATGTAGGTATGATGTTTCAAATCATGATTTCCATGATGAGAAACTATATGTAGGTGATCTTGAACATATGATGTTAAAATGACACTCAAACGGGTATTATACATTTGTATAGATTACAGTTAATATGTTACATTTTGATATGGACATTTAGGTTTCGTACGAATTTTAGTCTTTTTTGGGTGGTGTTATAGGGAACTTAGTTTTACTCTTGCTTTGGGATCTGTTCAATATTTTCTCACTCACTTTCCATTGGTTGAACCATAAATACTCTTTTTTTAATATCAATTTTAGTCATTTATGTTATCTATCTCCCGAAAGGTTTTTAATTTCAATCTGAGTTGTAATACAGTTCTACAATTACAATTTAAGTGTGTGTTATCTGGTGTTACCATTATTTTTGCTTCAACAGGTCATCATTGATTGAAATAATAATGGACAACATAGATTAGACACTCCACACAAAAACCTTAACTGAGTTCAAACCACGGTACTATTTTTCTATCTTTTTTGTCTTACTGCATTGCGTTTATTTGTTGTGACAGTATTGTAGGCATTCATTTTTTTTCGATGTCACCAATATGAAGGGTTCAACCAAGGAAAAGAATGTGATTAATGATTCCTCACCTATGAGGGATGGACATATGTGCCGGAAGGATCTCCAGAAGTTTAGTACTTGTTCTTGGCTATCCCACCAGAGGTTATCTCACGAGAAGAATTAAAGAGAGAATTGAGCAGATAAGTTTTGAAAAATAGGCTACTAACAGGCCATAAAGAACAAATGGGTGGATATGGGAACACAAGTGTCCAGGAAGGTTCAATATGTTGATGACAAAGTTAAAGATTTTCTTTTGCGAAAGAGAAAAATATTGTGAAGAAGTTTCTAAATATTCAGAAGGTAAAAGAAACGATAGCAGGAAGGAACTAAACTGTGAGATATTATGAGAATGAAGTTAATTTTCTTGAAAGAAATTTTGATTTTAAGAGATGATCATAAGTTGTGTACAATGTTATTATTTTTTAATTTTGAATGCGCATTTTTCATTAGATGTTTTTTTTCTCATATGAACAAATTCCTACCCGTGATTTCGTTTATCCTACATTTACAAAATAAAACACTCTCACTCATCCAAAGCTCCCATTTGTTCATTTACACTATAATGGTGGCGTTGTGGTTGTATCGTTTGTAAATGCTTGCATGTTTTTATGTTTAAATAAAGTGCGTTGGTGTCTTAGTTAAATTTTCCTTAGTTATTTTAAATTGATGATTTTTTACGGCTGAATAACATATAAATTGGCATTTCTAACGAATCTTATAGGGACTGATTTGAGTGAGCTGCTACCAGAGGCTATTATAGATGGACTTCATGGGCTTGCCTACTTTGAGGATTAAAAAGGTGGGGGATCATACTGTAGGTATTTTCTTGATTTAGCTTATAAGAGGACAGTCTCGCGCCCCTTTATTGGGAGCCACATAAGATAGGTTTTTCCTCTTTTTCTTTGTATTTAACATAAGTATCAGGGGTACTACCCCTTTCCTTCATATGGATAGATCAATTTTATGTTTTCTTATTCTTAATATGTTTTTCAACATTTTCTTAAATTGATTTTGAAATTATATTGTTGATTGTGCTTCTAATGTTTTTTACAAACACTAATGAAATTATAGTGAGGAACGATTTGATACTCTAGGCAGAGTTGTCGATACTGGTAAGATTAGGTATTATTATCACGTACTTTATTTATATTGAAATTAGGGTTATGTACTGTTTTTATTCAATTGCAGCCATTAACTTTTTTATGCTTGCCAATTTAGACAACTGGAGTGTCGGCCATATGTACGTTAAGAGCTTCCATACTGTCGCAAAGATATCCATGGTCGAGGTCACAACCTTGAATTCTTACATTAACTCTCCATGCTTTATCCTTTTGTGGACTAGAAGCATTATGCGTTCCAGAAAATGGATGTCGAACACTTAGAATTGTACAAGGTGTGGGTGCAGTATTCCTAGAATTTTCACCTGAAACTTGAGACGGCATCGGACTGTCCACCACTATTAGTGTATAATATGTGGGAGCAGTATTCGTAGATAAGTATAGTGTTTTTCTTTCTAATTTTAATTTATATATTTAACTGATATGAAGGAAAATTCTCCGGTGACCTTTTATTTTGTTTTTGCATCCTCAAATTAGTATAGGAACCAGAATAGGAAAATATTTCAGTGGCTTTTAGTATAGGAACTACAATAGATCATCACTTGGATGATTCAACACATGGAATATGATTCGGCACTAGAACTAGAATAGGAATTTTTTCCAGTGGCTTTTATGATTTGTTATTTTAGTTGTGATGTTAGTCATGATAAGTTTGGAGTGATGTTAGTCATGATAAGTTTGGAGTAATGTTGTGGTCTAACCAAATCTTTCTTTTGCTAAACCAGAGGGGACAATTAACCAAATATCGCAGCAAAGGTGTGAGTGTGAGCATAAAAACCAAGTGGATGAAATGTCCAACGAATCTACTACTTCGTGTGGTCCAGTTTGTGTAGAAGATGAAGAGCTGCTGCTATTACTGTTATCAAAGTTTGTTCTTTTTGCTTTATATATCTCGATATAACGGCATTTTGTATCCCATTTGTTGCAGGAAGTTTACTATCCCACGAGGACTTGTTATATGTACACTTGAGCCTTTTAACGTTGGAGCTTTTTCATCTATTCTCTCAAACAAAGAACTTGTCGCTTATGTCCTCTTTAGCCTTGATCTTAACCATAAGAAGGGTGAGACATATTCAAGTTAAATTTCGTTCATTATGTTGTCCAACTGTAAAAGGAATCGTAATGTGTATATTTATTTACATTAGTTGTTTAGAGTGTTGTGTCTATTTCTATCGTTGTTTATGAGTTAATTTTTATGTTTAAACAAGTTGATTTTTATGAATAAAC
The DNA here is from genome assembly GCA_949130495.1 of Sambucus nigra. Classification (NCBI taxonomy): domain Eukaryota; kingdom Viridiplantae; phylum Streptophyta; class Magnoliopsida; order Dipsacales; family Adoxaceae; genus Sambucus; species Sambucus nigra. The sequence continues at coordinate 81,277,839 of OX422220.1, forward strand.
AAAGGAGAATCTGTCGATTTTTTTAAAAATATTAAGTGTTTTTAAAAGTAAATAATATGAAGATATACAAATTTGATAAGGTTTTTAAAGATTATCATCTATAAGAACTATTAAAAAAGATTAATTCTTTGTTTAAGGTAACTGACACTTAATAAATTTTATTGTAGGTGGAAACCTTTTGTGTGTAAGATAAGATATTGAAGTCGTTTTCTTGTAGGTCACATGCTTCAAGATTGCGAGTTTACTTAGAAATATTTAATAAGTTGTGGACACGATGTTGAAATTGTCTATTTTTTCTTTGTATGAATTCTATTATAGTTGAATGAAAAATTATATGTTATATATGTTGAATTGGGATGCCAAATATGCCATATATTGTTTTAAGAGATTTCGTATATAATTATAATGTGTATTATGGAATTGATGGAATTCTAATTTTGGTGCCAAAATTATTAAAGACTACTTCTTTGTCATCTCAAAAGGGTTCCATAAATGAGGACCTTTTGAGACGGCTAAGTTACCGTCTAAAAAAAATTCTTTTGGGACGGTTGTTGCCGTCTCTAAAAATAAATTTAAAAGACGATTTTTTTCGCCATCTCAAAACGGTCCTATAAGCAATGAACTTTTGAGACGGCGTATTTCCCGTCTCAAAAATCTTTTAAAACGTTGGTCTAATATGACGCCCCTTTGCCATCTCAAATAGCGTTACAAAAGGCTTTTGAGAGGGCCAGAGGAATTTTTGAGACAACTGGAGCACCGTATTAAAAAAATAGTTTTTTTTGTAGTGCTTGTAATTCGCTCGCTTGTTGGTTAGAGGTGGGGGACAACAAACTCCTGAGGCCAAAGGTTGTTCAAAAGACTTCTTCCAAGATTAAGTTAATCCGGAGTCGTATACGGATAACTTAGGATAGATATAAAAGTTATGCCGATCCTAATGAAACATTCAAGGAGTTCAACGTGGGAGATCAAGTATTGATTCAAGTATCTCCTATGAAGGGGTTATGAGGTTCGGTAAGAAGGAGAAATTGGCATCAAGGTATGTTGGGCCATTTCCTATAATTAAGAGGCTTGGTCCAGTGGATAATAGACTTTGGTTGCCTGATCATTTACATCGTATTCATAATGTGTTTCATGTTTCCTCATTGCAACGATATAATTGGGATGACTTGTCATCCAACCATATTGCACTTGGGAGATTGATCTATAACCAGATAGTTCTTATGAGGAGAGACCAATTGCTATCTTAGATCGTAACGAGACACGTTTAAGGTCAAAAGTAGTACCCTTAGTTCGCGTTTAGTGGGGTCATTATAACATTGGCGAGTCAATGTAGGAACGTGAGAATCATATGCATGAGAAGTATCCAGAATTGTTTTTGCCAAATATTTTTTCTTTTTCCAAATTTCGAGATGAAATCCCATTATTAGGGGGAAGTAAGTAACACCCCGTATTTTTATAGATATTTAAATTGGGCTAATTAAATTTAAATTGGAATAAATTAAATATTAATTAGTGTGATTTGGGTTAATATTTAATATTATTAATTAAAATGTATATTACTAAGAGAATAAGTATTATAAATTATGGATTATGTTACTATGCATCGTAAGTGAGAAAAACGTCAATTATTAATTACTTAGTCGGGAGGCACATTTGAGATATGCCGGGACTTAAAATGAGCATTAAGAAGTAAGTATAATATCTTGAACTCATATAGTCAATTCGAATGCGTAAAAGTGTCCTAAAGGGTCAAAATATTCAGAAAAATATATTCGGGCATATGTATATGGTCTCAGGCCATTTATGGGTCGACCCGACAAGTGAGAGGTCAATTTCTGACCTTTGGATTTCCAACCAATGAAGAGATATTGGATTAGCTAGTTTAAAATGACTCTTTGGATAATAAAATGGGGAATTGAAAAATCAATGTGAAAGGAAACCAAAGGACAGAAAGTGGAGATCTTTTACAAGAACGTGAAAAGTTTCTCAAGGAGATGAAGGGTCTTAGCGGAGGACCAACACTTAGATCCACCTTGCACCACCACCATACACCGCTAAAATTTAGGAAGAATGAGGAGGAGGAACTCACATCATCTTTTTCAAAGGAAATTAATAATCATCTTAAGAGGCAAGTTGTTTAAACTTTCTTAATTATGAGTTTGTAGAAATACATGCTACATGGTAGGATTTTTGTACAAAAATTTATGTTTGGGGAGTTTTTATTTGAGATAATATCAATTGGGATTATAGAACTCATGATTAGGATTATATATTTTATTGATGATTTCTAAATTTGAAAAAGGAATGTGATTCAATTGGAGATTAAACTATTTAACTAGAAACGAAGTGAACTCATACGAATTCGAAAGTCAAACACATGTGAAATCATTTTAGAAAATGAGGAACATTGTATGTTGATTTTAGGTCCGTTTCTAAGAAGATAATGGTAGTGTGCTCTCGAGTTCCTGATAAAATCATGTTTTGAAGAACTTTGTAATTTTAAGTTTCTTCAAAATCGGATAAAGAAAACCTCAAAATGGCATTTTACATTTCTGTGCAGAATGTAACTTTATAGAGAAAAGGGATTATTGGTAATTAAATTATAATTTAGGCTTATTATAATTATTCCGGGTTTTAGACCAGTAGGTACGGGCTGAGGGTAACTACTGAAATAATTAATTAAATTATTTAAATTCCTTCGGTTAACAAGATATGTTAAGAATAATGGGAAATGGGAATAAAATGTGAATTATTAGTTTATGGGATAAACTTGAAATGTACTCTATGTATATATAGGATGAGTGCAAGCCTATATTACGTTGATTGTGATATTATGTGTAATGTCATACCTAGCTACTTGCAATCTTTGGAGGTTACGCGTATATATCATTCTTGTCATCTAGCTTATGATTCAGTATTTCCATTCAAGCGTGTTTTCTTATTGTCTAGGCTTTACATTTGATTTTTAGTATTACCTTTATACCTGACGATTGTCTCAGTATTGTACTTGTCTTGTATGAAGATTTGGATTTGAATGTGTTATCCGATTATATTCTATTTTATTTATTGTGGTCATTATTATCACGGTGTTGTGTTATTCATTATTCTGTTGTTTAATTATTACTATTCTCTATTAAAATTAAAAAAAATAATTAAAATTTACATCCGGTTTATTAGGATATTTAGTGACTATGAAAACAATGTTTGTTCCACAGTGATGATAAGAATGGATTATTTATGAATCTTGTTTAACTGAATAGTAGACTGATCACCTAATATTTTAATTAGCGGGGTGTCACATTACATTTTCCCCCCTTAAATAAGGAATTTCGTCCTCAAAATTTGAATAAAATACATTCCTAGTCGAAAATCTAAGATTCTCTCACTCGGAATGTCCTCCCACTACTTATAAATGAATCTATTCACCATGATTTAATACAAACCTAGGTCACTCTCATCATAAATCGCGTTTTTCCATACTCTAAACCAACTTGCCTAACCGTTGAACATCAATTGGTCCCTCAGGAAATCTCTTCATCTTGTATTTGGAGACATCCTCCACACTAACGATGATAAGGTGAGGTCAACAAACACGGGCCTCACCCCATTTAGGACTTCTAGATGAACTTACCATCAGGTTTCCTCCTCCCTCTTAGTACCCAAACTCCACAATTATCACCCCAAATAGATCAATAATAGCACGTAATCTCCCTCTTAAAGCTCCAAACCAAGCCTCCTCTATCTTTCATATCGTTTGCCTGCGTTGGCAAAGGCCATACATTAAATAGTGAATACCACTTTCCATGGAGTTCCATGAACACATCCTCAGACGAAGTACTAGCTAACACTTAGCCATAAAGAACTGAATTAATCTTACTCAAATTACCCTAAATGGTACCATATCCTCTTTGGAGCCCCCTGATTCCCCTAAAAAAATAATTGGTTTAATCATCCTACTTCTACGTTGGGATTTCAAACACTACATCCTCTCAAATGCCAATTTTTTTACGGTCTTGATAGATAAGAACACCCTCTCGACCAAAACCATATCAAAATTATTTCATTAAATCAATAGTAAGGACCTTCCTAAATATTGTACACCCAAATCACTTTTGGAATGTATAGAAAACTCCAAAATACGTGCCTAGGTGAAACTACTTCTCGTAGTTTGGAACCCCCATTTGACAAAAAAATTCCTCAAAAAATGTAACCCTCTCCTATTAGCGAATGAAAAAGGGATATATTCCTAATGCTAGTTTCAAACCCACTTTTGGTAAACTTCAACGCTGAGGCATAAAACACCCTTAATCACATATTCGGGTGTAGTGGATACCACTACTGCATCATTACATATTCAACAAGATATCGTCGCCTATCACATATCAAACTTCTCTTTTATTTGGTCAAAATTTACTAACGATGTTCTTGTTCCACATTGTGCTGGAAATTGCCTTCGGGATACCAACATCCTGATCTCACCACTAAAGATAAATCACTCCTATTTCAATCATCAAGAGGAACCACGCTCCTCAACTATTTTGATAGGTCGTTAATAGATAATAATAAACACTTGTTTCATATATTGACCCCATCCAACTCTTAGTGGCCCACACATCGCTTAGTGGATCATGCCTCTTTTGGATCTCCCTCAAAGTAACATTGCACCCGAATGCTCAATCGGATTAGAAAAATTGTGATTTCTACTCCCATGACCCTCAAATATCTCTCACAAAGTAAATCCCATATAAATGCCCTCGTGACTGACCCAAAATTAGTGCCAATATCCAAGGAAAAATTGTATCTCTCACGTACGTGATAACTCAACACATATCTAAATAAAATTGGAAAAACCTCGGATTATCGGTGACACCTCTATGAGATCGTAATCCCATCTAATGTGATCACATTCGTACCTAAACAAGTGTGCTAAACCTTCTCCCCGACCTAAGCACAACTACCCCAAAACAAAACTCAGCCCAAAATGGCATATAAAAGCCTATCCCCAATAGTTGATATAAGTGTACAATGTGAGTACTAATATGATGATATCTCATCTACAAGTCCACAAATCAACTGAAAAGACAAGCCCACTAAATAAACTTCCACGTCTTTATAATCACGATGTAAAGTAATCCCTACTCATAACCACATAATGATAGTGCACACACACATGCTACTAATAATGAATGACCAATCCTTGATATCTAAACTAGACCCATGCACATGAGCCATAAACATCCTCATAACCATTCCCCGAATGTACCCCTAAAATTTGGTCTCCATCAAGGCATCAAATAACTAGGTGGTCTCACTCATCACAAGCATAACACCTTCCGCTAAAGGAACTATCAAAATGGCATCCCCACTAGTGACCATGCTAATCTTACTTCTTTGGTCATTTTTGCTAAAATTTGCATCATTTTCCCTACTCCCATAGGCCGTGGTTCCCCTGGCCATGCTGGCCAAAATCGCTCACATTATATACTCTTATAAAACTCTTAGGGTCCATTCCCACTATGCGGTTCCTTCGTAAGTTTGCTATCCTTACTTGGGTCAGCGCTACACTATCTCAACTTAATGGGCCTACATTATCATTGGTTATTAAAATCTTGGGATTCTATCCCCATAATAGTTATAATGATATTACTGATTACCACCTGAGCACAAGTGGTGAATAGTGGGTTGCCTGGTAACACCTATCAAAACCTTCACATAAGGTTTCTTCCAACTCAAAAAGTCTTTCTCGTACTAATTGATAATGCGAACATCTTCCTCATCCTTCGCATCAACTTCTTTCGATACAGAAAGAGAAAGAGTGTTGAACTCCCCCTCACACTGGCTACCATACGTTTACACAAACGAGGTATTAGAAAACTTATTCCTATTTCATTACAGACGGTGAGTGAAAATGTTTCCCCTCAAACCATATGCTAAAAACTTGTTATAGGTCTCACGTTCAAAAGAACTTAACTCCTTGACGAAATAAACCTCATGCGTGGGACGTTTTTGCATGTGAAATCCAAACAAGGAATCCTTCCAATGCAGTTGGTCTAACCAAGTCATTTATCAGCAAATAGTGGCGTGAAACCTCCTAAATGCTCCTTGTTATAGAGAATACAAACCTAAATGGTAAGGCTTTAAAGTAATCAAATAACGCAATGCAAAAAAGCGATAGACACACTCAAGATGTTTTAGGCACTAGAACCCGGAATGATATGATACCAAATGTGACACCTTATTAAATTCATAAATGGACTGATCGGGTATAATATAAAAATAACGAGAATAAAAACTTTTGGTAACATTCTCGTCATAAGAAATAATAAAAAACCTAATGAACAATGATAAGATAATGAAATACTCAATCAACACAAAATTAACTCTGATACTAATCACTACGAATACAACATAAGCTAGACTTTGAATATAATAACTACCCATACAAAAGTCAAACTCTGAATTTAAGTACACACGTACAAACTGACTAGAAATAAAAGTGGACAATAATAGAATGAGCTACACTTGCTCGAATCCTATAATACTAGGAGTAAGAAATGGGACGTCACTAAAGATTCTTCTCCGACGAACCCGTATCTACCGAAACTACCGTAACAGGAACCTTTAAATTTTTTTAAAATGAAAACGTGAACAAAAAGACTATGTAGAATAGGATTATAACTGAATCTGGGCCATATTATACCTACACATATTTCTCTCTTGTTTTAACATATTTTAAGTTATCAGTTACCCAACCTAAAAACCTAAAATATCATGTGGTTCTAAATCCTGAACCCATATGTAGCCCATGTGATTAAAGTCTTGCAACATCATTATTTAGTCTTTACTGTTAACTATAGTAAATTAATCTCTTTCAATAGAATTCACAGATGTATTATGTTCTCAAATACTAATAACAGTCTTATATCACAAATCTGTCCATATTTGGCTATCTCATACCAACAATAAAATATACACATGTTTAGTATAGGTAATTCACATGTGGGCATACATCTCTAGTATAACATATAAATGGGTACAACTATCTCTAGTACCGTTACATAGTAATTATATGTGATAGGAGAAAGATTATACTCATATCTAACGTCCATAAAAAAGGTACGACCCTAGAAATGTACAAATAAATGGGCTATTCGCATATTGTACATAACTAAGGCCTACTCTTTTTGCCTTTGGGGATCTCCCGCACGTACTATTATAGCTTTAGGTCATTGAAAACCTAAGACCTCATCACAGCATAGGATAAATCACAACGTATGATGAAAGGAATATTCCCGTAAACCCTCTCGATCGCAGGTACCTAGACGTGTGACCCAGGGGTAAATATAACCAAGAATGAGTGTGTATACTCACTGGGGTACGAACGCGGTCCACATTACACATTCCCCATTATGGAATCCCTCCTAGTACGCTTGCCAACACGGATGCACACACGGAATGCATTGCACATAAAATACGTAAGTTATCATAACCCCTAGTAACAAGTTAAATCAAACACATACATAACCCTCACTAACGGGTTAATGCCAACACATACATAACCAACACAAATGGGTTAAGGTAAATCACATACCCATACAAACCCCAATGCTACCGGTTCATATTATCATTGTTTTCATAAAAAATTATAACACATTTATAACCTCGTATTCATCCTGTAATAAATTAATTCTAACCTCCGTATTCCTAAATCTAAGCACAATCTCACCCTACCATACCCTAAAATCCATATATTAACTATATTCAATCTCAATTAGCCATGGTACCATCTCCTAAGGCATTGCATATAGGTATCAATCCAAACCTAAGTTATATAAAACTATCTACTATGATAACTACCCTTCCCTAGGAATTTTTAATCAAATTTCTAATACCACCCAAAGGATATAACCCAACATGACCATAACAATGTCCCCCTTATATCCCAGCCAACAATTGAATCCTCTATAACTTCCCAATTCCCCAAAACATTCCAATCTACTCTATGGTTTATCGGATAAGGTCTTGTACCTTACATAATCCCCATTTTAAACCAACAATTTCATAATTATTCTAATGACCTCAAATACTTAACCTCAAAATCTAACATAATTAGAATTCATATCCATTCTATAAGTATAGGAAAACATAAGGACAAACTACTTGAAAATACGTCCCCACACCCAAAAATCCAACCAAATAAGTAAAAGCCTAAAGTAGGTAAAACCTGCTATTGTCGATCAATTAATGATGAAATGTCGATCGATCGATCAACTCAGAACAACCCCAAATCTTCTTGTTATGGGATTCTACATCTTTAAACCCCATTTTTTTTCTCTCTCCAACCTACATTAATGAACCTAAAAACATTATCCAAACACCCAACCAACATTCAAATGATAAAGCACATCATCAACACAATTGGAACCTGTTTCTATCATCAAATTTCCAAATCTACACTAAGATTTAAAGAAAAACTCAATTTCCATTCAAGAGCCCTAGGTCTATCCAAATCTATGAATTTTCATTGGTTATTTCAATTAAATATAAGGTTTAACACGATTCTCAATATAAAACAAATTTAAATTGTTATCTATTAGTTTTAATCCATGTTTATGAAGAAATCAATCATTATAAATGGGAAAGCAACCTAATTAACATCTATATTGGGTTAGTTATAAAACTTAACTAAATAATTATCTAAATACAATTTATGACATAATTTGATTTAAATTTCCAATAAATAGAGACAATATTGATACACATACAATCATAATCACGTTTTACATAAACTTGTCTCATGTTTTGTGGAGACAAGCCGAATCCCCCACTTCTTCATCTTTTCGTCTTTCCCTTCTCTCTTTAGACTTTAGATGTTTTTCCAAATTTCTTTTCTGATAAATGATACCCCTGATAGCCCCTCAAACCCCTTTACTCCTGATATTGGGTTTGAACCCCAAATGGGACTCAACTAAAAGACCCCCAAAGAAACTCCAAATGACTTAAAACCTTGCTTGTGCCTTATAATAATCCAATAGGCCATTAAACCATCACTTTAAACCAAAAATGAACAGTAAACATGTACCAAAAGCCAACTACCAAATATACTCAAAATAAATAACAAATAACTGAGTTATTTAATAATTACCCAATATGAGTCTAATTATAATTAATTTAATTGATTAATCAGCGTGTCTTGGATCTAATTTCAAATCCAGATTTAAATAACGAATAAATATATAAATAGTACCATCTCTAGTCACAACAAGAACATGTAATTAATAATAAGCACACGTAATTAATTTTTATTCTATCTAATAATTCACAAAAGATATGAGGTATTACAGTCGCTATAGTGGGTAACCACAGCTTCTATAGTGGCTTTGTTGCAAGAAATGGGATTTTAAACCCTTTTTCAATTGGCAAACCCTATATTTATTTCTACACGTCGTCACTACCAAACCAACCCCTAAACCCCATTAAAACACCTCCTCAAAATCTTCTTTTGAGGACCTTAAGCTTGGAATTTGGGAGTGCTTTAACGGAAAAGTTTTGTGAATTTTAGAGGAGAACGAGGAACTCAAGTAAAATTTGACAAATAGTTGAGGAAAAGAGTAGTCTACCTTTTCCCTTTAGTGACTAATGGTTTGGATATTGGCTAAACCATGCATATTTACTAATTAAACTGTTTAGAAATTTAATATTTTTCTGTTATTATCAAATGCTATTAAGAAATTGGTGTAACCCTTATATAATGAGAATGCCTAGAATATGCTTATGTGATTTTTATAATGTAATGGTTATAAAGATGACAAGATTAACATGTTAACTAGGTAAGAGTTGAATAGTGTGCCGTATAAACATTGAGAAATAAAATGTGAACTATGAGTATAATTTATCCCGTAGATTTTTTAATATGGATTATTTATACTTATTTTGGGACACTTATAGTTGTTGGAAAATTCATATAGACCCCACTTGAAATGTTTATAATAAAGTGTGTGTTATGAAATTTTAATTAAAACCTTAGAAATTGGTTTAACCCACATGTGAATTGGATAAACTAAATGTAATGAGTAAAAGAGGATTTTTATTTGAAATTATTAATTATATAGGTCTATAAAAGGGAGTATCGTTTTAGCCCTATGTCGTTGACTTAGGACTTAGGTGTGGGTTAGTGGTTGTTATGAAAAAGATTATATCGTGAGTTGTTTATTTTATCATAGATACTACAATTATTGTCTATTCGGTCTCATTGAGCGTTGATTGGATAATTGTCATACTACTGTGCAAAAAATTAGTTATTGGGATAATTTAATAGAGTATTTGTGTTGATAGTCTATTAGTCTAGGTGTCGATGGGATTTAGGATATTTGGATGAGACTTGTGATTTATGAGATCTTTATGTTAGATAAGGTTTGTTGTGAATGTAGTTTATGTTGATAGATATATGGTGTTGATGAAAGGGTATATGTGGTGAACTTTACGATGATTTCCCTAGAAGTTTATAACCCAACATGTGGTTAACATTAAGATATTTTCCTTATATGTGGTTAACTTTACGATTGTTTCCTTAGAATTTCAAGCCTCTGTGATTACTTATGATTGAGATTTAGGGTTATAGCACTTGGGATGTGCATGTAAGGTTGAAATGATGTAGATGTTGTTTGAGGATACCTATATTAGTATAGAGGGTGACTTGAGAATTTATATATTAGTCGTTATCTCTAAGAATTATTAAGACGAATTATGTTGAGGAGAAATTAAAGTTGAGACAAGAGAATGGGTTTAAAAGTTAGTTTAATGCTTGGGAGATAGAGTTATTTTCTAATGTTAGGGCATATATTAAATGTTTTTAGAATCATAGAGTATGTTATGATCTTCATGTGAGTGACATGTATTAGTTTGAATGGAAGTTAGTCAATCGATGCAAAAGGTTAGGTTTAGCATTTGTCTACTCTCGACAACTACATAATCTATATATAAATGTGTCAGGAGACTCCTTATTTGTATTTTACTTATGAGACAACTCTTGCACAGGGTCTAGAAAAGGTAGGAGTTAGGAGTTTAGAATTAATAAGTGTTATATACACATTTAGTTGTTGGTTTACGAGCAATGGATAAGATGTTATTGGTATGCATAACTTATCAATGAAATTTTATTAATGAACGGTGAGATGTTAACAGAACGTGAGAAGTGTTTTTGGAAATGAATGAGGATAATCGAAAGGAAGTGAATCTATTATGTTTTTGTTTAGTATGTTACTAATTATTAAAGTCAGCTACATTAGTGCATAGAATGTTGGGTTAGTAGTTTGTGTTCTCTCAATGAATGCCCAATCTAGATTTAAGTGTGTCAGGTGGGTTCTTATTTGGATTTCATTTATGATACATCCCACTAATGGAGTCTAGAAATGATTAGGAAATAAGATGTTTAAGAAGTAATGAGTGGGTAAATATTCTAGGCTTAAACTTTAAGAATGATGTATTGCGTCTATAGGAAATGTTTATTCCTAGGTATGGGACTAGGAGATTGTGTTTGTGACTAAGCAGGATTTTCAGTAAAAAAAAAATTAGGATTTAAGTACAATGTTCTTATTAAGTGGTTGTTCCTAAGAATAGGATTGGGAGGTCTGTATTGGTTTTAGAGTCTTGAAAACTTACCTAATTTAGAAAGGAGAGCATTGAGGGGTCCCTTATTTGGATTTCATTTATGAGACGTCCCACGAATGATGTCTAGAGAAAATAAGGAGTTAGGATCTGAAGGATATATAAATATTTTATGACGATAATCTGAGTCGAAAGTTAACATGGGTGTGTGCTGAGAGAAAACATTCTTACTTGTTCCAATTTGAGAGAGCAAAATTTTGATTTATACATCACGCTGGGTGTTTTTTACCCCAGCCATGCTATCATGAGGCGGTGATAAGTCAACGTGGTAATATATGTATTGAATGCTACATAAAGTTGGTGCAACACACATGTTTGTGGATATTTCTATCCATGCAAATAACAAGTGGCAACAATATATGTGATGGTATTATGTGTGAATCACACAGTGTTGTTGATGGTTTTGACCATCTGTATTACATGTGGTGACATTATGTGTACCTACTGCATGTTCTTGAGGTGGCCGAAGAGAATGGACGCAAGTGGGTTTCAGTTTAATTAATTAATTATTAGAACCAGTGAGTTAATTTAAAGTTGGTTGGGTGTTTTTGTGGCACATGGTTGGTTATTGTGGTAGATTAATATACTATGTTATGTTTGGGTTGTGAGAGAGGTAATACCCCATGTTTTCAGAATAAAATATTGTGACAGTATTTAATTAAATAAATTCGAGAATAAATTAAATCGATGGGATTTAAATTAAATTAGTACAATTTAAATTGAGAATAAGTGCTTATTCATGATTACATATTTATTTGACTCCATTGGGCATGATGGGTTAACTCGTGGAAAATAAATCGAATGTTAATTAACTTATAGTTATGTGTTGTTTAAACATAATAAAATGTGTATATCGAGCAAAATAATTGGGGCACGTTCCGGGATATTTTGGGACTTGTTAAGGATTTTAGACCTTTAAAAATAGGCCCGAGGTATAGGTATACCATTTAGGGAGTTGTTGGGCCATTCCGATTATATGTTCGGGTTCATTTGAGAACCTAAATATATGGTTCAAGGCTTAACTCGGGATTAGCAAATAATATAAGTTAATTAGGTAGTTAGAGACTCCTATTCATTCATATAAAGTTAACCCTAACATACCATATCCCTAGAGAGAATATAGCAAGGGACAAAGAGAGGAGGAGACTAAGGATTCAAGGGAGGATACTCAATCTTCCATATAAAGCAACAATTTTCTTGCTTAAACTAACGTTCAATGTATTTCTTAGTTCACTATAGTAATTTCCTATAAAATTTCTGGTTTTTGATGATAGGGTGATATGATTTGTACTTATGCATGTAGAGGGAGGAAATATGAATTTCACATTTAAAGATAAATTCATTGGAGGTTAAACCCATAAATTTAGAAGGAATGAAATCTCCAATTGGAAAGTAAAATTCATATTTTAGGATCTTGAATTAATGATAACTCTGATCCATGCGTAGAACCAATATCTTATTTGAATTGAAGAGAATTATGGGATGAAAATCTTAGTTTAATGGTTTATGATATTATAGATAAACCCTTGGGTTTTGGGATGGAATTAGATGTTAATTTGTGTAATTAACCAATTAAATGATGTTCTAAGTCGTGGGGGACTTAATCATATAGTAAGTTAAATGTATGAACCATTATAATGGAATTTTGGGTTGAAGTAAGGAAATTCGTATTAAAGAACCATAGAAGTTCTGGGCTTCTTCCTAGATGAGAATCAATTTGGTCCCAAGAGGCGAATCGATTCGGCTCCCGAGACAGGTCTGCTTGAGACCAGGGATTTATCCGAGGGACTTTTAGGAACTTATGTGAGTTGGTGGGAGGTCATCCAAATGAGCGAATATTTTATTGAAAATGGATTTGTGGAACTATTGGTATATAGGAACATGTCATTTAAGTAGATGATTAATTAGTAAATTTGGGATTTATTAATAGTCAATAAAAGGGGGATGTCTCAGGACTATTAATAGACAATTAATGGGACATTTCAAGGGATTATTATGGAGTTAATTACCTAAACATATTGAATGATAAAAATAGGTTGGCATCACCATTTTTGTAAATGGAAAAAATGGAAATTTAACTAGATGATTAATTTTAAAGTAATAATTTTACTTGGGGATTTTGGATACTACTTGTGAGGTAATTATAGAGTTAATTACCTATGAATATTATGTGATAAAGATATGTATTTGTGTGAACATACCCATGTTCGTGGATAACCTATCGGCTGGGGTTGCGTATGCCTCGAAACTGTAGCACGCGTCGGCACAGGGGGCTAGGCATTGTGTAGATCACTATTATAGGTACTACGTAGCAGCGCCACTTACGAGGAGGTAGGTGTAGATGTTGGGATCCATTGTCAATGTTGGGGGTATAGACCATGCAATGGTGTACTGCATAGGGACCGCCCCACTTGTATGTATTTTGTGATGTCCATTTGGATGAGGGACTCCTCTAGACTTATCAATACAGTACGAACGTGACACTGTAAGTAGATGCCTTTATGTGTCATATAAATGTAGGACATATATGTATATAACCCTATAAATTAATTGAGATTAATTAATTAGTCTAATGAGGTAGACAATCACTAATGAAACTAATGTTACATGAATGCATGATAGATAATCATTTTATATTTTTGTGTAGTATATATGGGGTATTCTAGGAAATGAGAATACAAGTACGTGAGTTATTGTAATAATCGGGATTTCGAAACCAACTCTAATCACCTAAAATCACTGTTTCAACCCTTATAAAGTATTCAAATTCGAAAGTCTTCTAAATAAGAAGGAAATATACTTGATACCCTACAACTTTACTAAATGAACTTGGACCCCTGAAGTTTCAATAATTATAAAATAACTCCAAAATACTTCAAAATAACATAACTTAACTTGTACTTAACTCCTAAACCTCAACTTTATATCAAATTAATCCTTTAGACTTAAATTAACATAAATTTATAATTTCAGTCCTTGTAACTTTCTCAAATTTCAAAAATATCCCTAAACTTTATCAAAAGTACACTTTTAAGTCTATAAGTGCATATACATGATCAACCAAGGGCCAAACACCAAAGTTTTGTTAATTTAATAAAAAACCCTATCCAAATAGGTTTACACGTCATCATAAACAACAAAGAATCACAAGTGTACACCATGCACACATATGAGGAACAAAACCCAAGCTTTAAAACATTCCAATTTGAGTTCAAATTCACCTCCCTTTTCCTCTAATGAACTCCCCTGCTCATATACTATAAATACCAACAACATCCTCAGTTTAAACTCACTCATATAGAATTTTAAAATCTAAAAATTTTCACTCCAAATTGGTACTCTATGATTTTATGTACTATATTCAGTTCTTTTAGTTTTAATCGTTGTATTTGTTGTTATAATGCCAGAATAGCGCAAAAAAGTAAGAGATTTTACGTAGAAAATAAGTCGTGCGTTAAAATTGTGAAGTTTCCACTATTAAATCTTGAGCTTCAATAATGAACTTCCAAATAATGATCAAAACTCAGGTTTAAAGCTTTGAATGTCTTCATTAGAACCCCATGAACTCGAGTGTAATGATCAAATGCCAAGAATGTTACTAATAAGATCGATTTTATTGAAAGTGTATTTTAAACTAAAAAACAGAAAATCTTAAATTCTCCCTGTATAATCCATCTCAACCTTTGAAATCAAAACCAAATTACTCCTACACATATTAGAAAATAAACTATTTTCATAAGAATCCGCTTCATATCCTTAAAATCCACGAATGTTAGGTCAAATTTTCAATAAAACATAATTATAAAGATTGAGATATACTACATCTTAATCCAAAAAAGTTATATATTTGATTCCTTGTGAAATATTAGGTTGAGTTTATTAAGAAATTATCTTAAATGGATTAGAAATGAAGGAGTTATTCAAGGTCAAAAACCAGAAACCCTAAAGTCAACTGTCAAGGGGAAGAAGATGAACTTTTTGACCAGAAACCTTATCTAGCATGTGAGGGCGCGTGGCCAATCATAATTTTTTGAAACATTTTCCCAATATTCTTATTTTATTTTTCTGGTCAATGATATAAGGTAAGTCCATATTTGGATTAGCCTATCCTAAGTTATGAGAAAATGAGGTTTTAACTTAGAAATATTTTTCCAAAATTGAAATTTGATCCCTCCTCACTTTTTCAACTTAAGAATATGAACCCCAAACTTTGTGTATGAATACTTAAAAATATTTTAAGACAAAAAGTCTATTGCACTAAAGTTCAAATATGACCTTAAGTTTAGTATTTTAAAGTCCCAATTTATTTATAATTAAACCTCTGGAACTTTAAAATATACCGTTTTTGTATAAACTGACTGACCCAATCCAAAATACTTATACACCCAAACATTGTATATAGAGAATCAAGTACCATCTCGTCCCGATTTCCTCTTGTAATATATAAATACATACGATATACCGAGCAAGTAGGTTTTCCTACCTTTTCAATAACAAACATTGCATACTTGCCATACTTCTATTGTTATCACTATGTGATAGTTCCTATTTGCTCTTAGTATGTACATGTTCTAATATTGCCACACTACATATTTTATTAAATATCATCGGTATTTGAATTTGAATGTGGATTAATTTAACCCTTCTCACCTAATATCCGATATCATGTTCCTTATTGATTCAGTTCACCCCTAAACTTTGTGTAAATATATATATTATGAGCATCAGTATTAACTAGGAAGTAGACAAACGTGTTATCCTACGAAAATTTCTACTTGGCCTAATTGTCTCATATGATTGAGAGTCTGAATTTATTGCTACCTACATACGAGTGCAATTTTAATTATGTGCCTACCCCGTTACTTTTCCCCAAGGGTTTGGTCTTGATTATTATTTGGTTTTACTAATGTCTTAATTATTTCTATACCCCTTATTGAATTGGTAAGTATGGGATTATTAATTCAAAGATCCTTGACTTTCTTTATATGACCCTAACTGGTAAGTATGGGATTATTAGGTCGAAGAACCTTAATTTTCTTTATAAACTTATAAGTGTGGGATTATCAGCTTTATTTCTTTAGCATTGCTAAACACCGATTCTTTACACACTTCAACTCTCATCTATATGTATACTTGTTATAGAACTATTAAAACCTACTTTGCATATTTTTGTTAATTCCTTTTTCCTCCAGATGAACCCGGAGAAAGAGGATAATATCTCTTCCCTTTAAATATAGATTCCGGTTACCTATTTGCATACATGATTGTGTGGCAGAGAATAGGTTAGATGGTATCAAGGAGTGGCACTTTTTAATTTTTTACTTTATAGTCTGTACTAAAAAAATGTAACTCACCCCTGCGATGGTACTACCCTATGTAAACTACTTTAATAATAAACAAAGTTATGTTATTCTGTCTTAACTTTAGTTCATTGTTTTATGTATTCATCTTGTCCATTCACAAAAAAAAAAAAAGGGTATGAAAAGTTTGTATCAGAGCATGTTTTAAATTTAAACATATCATCGGGTTAGCATTCTATACGGGAAAGGAAATAAGATATTAGTTATTTTATCTTTTCGTAACTTCTTTTATTACTATTATTGTATGGTAATTCCCTTTTGCAGTATGGATACATGGAATACGTTTCTGTTCAATGTAGATATTAAGCTGAATAGTCGTTGGAAAATTAGAGTTCAAGAGAAAGAGCAGCAAAGTTACGAGAGATGATTCGTGTGGTAAAGGAAGACCGAGGAGGCACTAGTAGTGATGTTAAAAGGTTAGTGTTGACGAAAAGACTTTTAGGCGACATGCAAGTTATGAGGAAGTAGATGATTACGTGAATGATCTAGTGATCTTTTAAGAAGCCATAAATATTGCACTCGTAAATACTTTGTCGACTCCACCTATGTACCCAGATGCAACATCAAATGGTAAAGTACATGGTGAAAACTCTCCTGGTTCTACTGGTGACTCAATTGATTATTCCCCGGATCTTGAAGATTATTTAGTTAGTCTGAAATCCAGTTCTAGTGACGAGGCTGTTGTTCCTACCTAAAAATCCAAGTTAAAGTTATCTCCTAATGTAGATGAGTATAATAAAGTATTGTATATAGTGTGCCAAATTGAACCTAAGGAGAGTATCCAACTGCTATAGGTGCACTAATGTAGTAGTCTATGAGATATAACTTCGATGTATCATATAAATTATCTCGTATAATATAATAGGCTTGTGACATATCCTTGTTGATGATTCTAATTATTAAAAATATTCTATTACATTTTAGGATGGTTAGTACTCGAGTTACCTCCGCTGGAACTCAAACATAATAGACTCAAACTGAAGGAATCATGAGATGTCTTCAATAACTTACTTCTTTAGCTCGACAATAGTAAACTTATCGTTTTACTCCGGAGGATTTTTTGAAGAAATTCGTAGGATGAATGCCTTTAAAGAATTCTTAAGACAACGACCTCTGTATTTCTTGGAAATCTAGGTGCCAATGAAGTAGAGAAATGGGTACATAAGATTATAAATATTCTGAATGGAGTAGGTATAGATACTAGTCTCCGAGTAACTTTAGCAGCCTATATGTTTGAAGGTGAAGCTAATTTTTGGTGGCAAGAGGTGTCATGTAAGCAGAACATTGTTAATTTTACTTAGGAGCAATTTGAGGAGATTTTCTTCAAAAAGTATTTTCCCGAGGATGAGCAAGATCAACAAACTATTGATTTCTTAAAATTGCAACAATCTAATCTATCGACAGCCCAATACGAGACCAAATTTATCAAGTTATGTCGTTACGCCCTTGAATATATAAATACTGAGATAAAGAATTGCAAGGAATTTGAGAGAGGATTACATATTTAAGAATTCGGTTGCTCCTTTACAAATTCATGAGTACTCTCACCTTATTGACATTACCACGATTATGGAAATAAATTCTTCCATTATAATACGATCTTATCGCCTTGTTACTAGAAATAATTATGTTATTAGATATCCACCTCATTATCAACCTCAACCTTTTTCAAACTCAGAGTGGACAAACTTATTCCCAGATCGTCATAACGCAACACATTTAGTAATTCATTGTCATGAATGTCATGAAGTAGGACATATTTGACGACAGTGTCCTAAATTAAAGTCTGTTCCGATCCGTTATTAGTTAATCAAACCCTCACAAAATCCAAAATCCCATCCTATCCAAAATCAACCTAAGCCAAATCCTGCTAAGGAAATTGTGCCAATCTCGAGTCATGGAAAGAATTATGCAATAATGCCTACACAAAACTCCCATGACATGATAGAAGGTGCGATATTTTTCCAACATCTTCCGACACATATTTTGTTTGATTCAGGTTAAAAATATACCTTTATCAATCTTGGACTAGCTAAATTATTACAATTACTACCTATGTCTTTAACAGCTTCATTGGATATTAAATTACCAATAGATGAAATCAATACACCAACACAAGGTTATATGAATTATGGAATTTAGCTTCGTCTAGGAACACTCCTTGTTAATTTGATAATTTTAGATATATGTGGTTTTGATATCATAATCGAAATGGATGTTTTGTTAATACCTTGTGCTTACATCGATTGTCATGCCAAGAAAATTTATTTTCAAAACGAAGATAATTGTTCTTTTGTATTTTAAGGATCAGGTTCATCTGAACCCTCAAGTTTTCAAATTCAAACCTCTTCTTTAATTCCAAATATTTTGGAACAATTCGAAGATGTTTTTCCCAAAGAATTACTAGGATTACCCCCTTCCCAAGAAATCGAGTTTAGTATCAATCTTTATTATAATACACTTCCTATTTCGATACCTCTGTATCCAAAGGTTCCTTTAGAACTTTGAGAACTTCGTACCCAATTAGATGACCTCTTAGAAAAAGGTTTTATTCAACTAAGTTCATCTCCTTGGGGAGCTCCAGTATTATTTGTCAAGAAACATAATAGAAGCTTTAGATTATGCATAGACTATTGTAAGATGAATTTCGTAACTATTATGAATAAGTATCCTTTACCCATAATAGGAGATCTATTTGATCAACTTCGAGGAGCAAGGGTCTTTTCTAAAATAGATTTACAATCCGGTTACCACTAATTGCATGTTAGAGAAGAAGATATGTCAAAAACTTCTTTTCTAACTCGTTATGAAAATTTTGAATTTATAGTAATGTCGTTTGGATTAACCAATACACCTGCAACTTTTATGGATCTAATGCAGAGAATCTTTAGGCCTTTCCTGACCAATTTGTTATCATTTTAATTAACGATGTTCTTGTTTATTCCCCAAATCCAGTATAACATGCCCAACATTTAGAAGCAGCCTTAGGTACTATCAAAAATCATCGGTTATATGATAAGAAGAGAAATATGATTTTTTAATGAAGGAAATAAATTTTTAGGGCGTGTGATTTTTGAAAATGGAATCCAAGTTGATTCAGCTAAAATTTTTGCCATTTTAGAATGGAAAAATCCTGCCAATATTACCAAGATAAAAAGTTTTCTAGGATTAAATGGATATTACCATCATTTTATAGAAGGATTTTCTCGCATTGCTCTCCCCCTTTTAAAGCTAACTAGGAAGGAAGTTCCATTTGTATGGACTGATGAATCTAATCAATCATTCTTAATTTTAAAGGACAAATTAAGCACTACTCCAGTCCTCACCATTCCGTCTAGTGACATAATCCATGATGTATATTCCGATGCTTCATTTCAAGGGTTAGGATGCGTGTTAATGCAGAATGAGAAAGTTATAGAGTATGGGTCACGATAACTCAAAACTTATGAATGTAATTTCCCTGTCCATGATCTTGATTTAGCCGTTGTAGTTTTTGCATTAGAAATTTAGCATTTTTAGCTTTATGATATAAATTTCTTAGTCATTTCGGATCAAAAAGTTTGAAATATATTTTTACTCAAAAGGACTTGACTTTAAGACAACGACGTTGAATGGAATTTTCAGAAGATTACCAATTTAAATTAAATTACCATCCAGGCACAGGCAATGTAGCACTCGACACCTTAAGTCAAAATCTAGTAGGAAGACTCCACACTTTAATTTTCTACGTTATTGATGCTACCAGAGCAATATGACCTTCGATCGGTATCCTCTTTCGTAAAAAAATTCAATATTATTACTTATCCCAAATTGAGAGAGAAAATCTTAGTTCAGCAAACCCAAGATTCTTTTGTACAAGAGTTTAGAGATAAAAATATTGACTTGGAAACAAGTTTATGATTTAGAATTAGATTGTATGTACCCGATGATGCATCTCTTCTAGAATAAATATTACAAGAAACCCATTATTCGAAATTTATGATTCACCCCAAAAGTTTGAAAATGTACCATGCCCTGAAGAACAATATTGGTGGCCAAATATGAGAAATGATATCGAGATTTTTGTAAGGAAATGTCTTACTTGTCAATAAGTAAAGATAGAACACCAACACCCTGGTGGGCTCATCCAACCCTAACTACAATTCTCGAGAGGAAATGGGATCATATTACCATGGATTTTATCAGTAGACTACCTCGTACGTCCCAAGGATAAAATTCCATTTAGGTAATAATAGATTGACTCCCCAAATTTTCTCATTTTATACCTATAAAGACCACTGATTCATTCAAGAAGCTTAGCAATCTCTACATTCGAGAAATTTTCCGACTACATGGAATTCCTTTATCCATCGTATCAAATAGAGGTTCCCGTTTTGTATAAAAGATTTGGCAAGCATTGCAAACTGCAATGGGTACTAAACTTCATTTAAGTATCGCATTCCACCCACAAATGGATGGACAATAAGAACATATAATCCAAACTTTAAAAGATATGATACGCGCTTGTATATTAGATATACCTAAAAACTGGAATGTACATTTACCTCTTCTTGAATTTTCATATAAAAATAGTTATCAGACCAGTATTAAAGATACTCCGTTTGAAGCTTGATATGGACAACCGTGTAGATCACTTGTACATTGGATAGAATCCGGAAGTAGTAAACAATCTGGTCCCGAGATAATCAAGGAAACCACTAAAAAAATACAGTAAATTTGAGAACAATTGAAGAAAACCCTAGATCATCAGAAACGTTATGCAGACCAGCACCAGAAACCCTTAGAATTTCAAGTTAATGACCAAGTATTTCTGAAAGTTTCTCCCCAAAAAGGAATCTTATGCTTTGGAAAGAGATGAAAATTAACCCCAAGATATATGGGACCTTTCATAATTTCGAAATGAATTGGCTCTGTATCCTATCAATTAGAATTACCTATGGAATTATTCAATATTCATAATATATATCATATGTTTCAGTTACGCTAGTATATTTATGATCCGTCTCATACCATTACGTGGCAAGACATTTCTATCAAACCAAACCATGAATTTGAAGTATGCCATATTCAAATTCTATATCGCCAAGTGAAACACCTCAGAAATAAGAAAATTCTCTCAGTTAAAGTACTTTGGAAAAATTAAAACCAGCAAGAAGCTACATGGGATCCAGAATAAGCTATGAAATATCAATACCCCGAATTATTTCAAGGTAAATTCGAGGATAATTTTTTTAGGGAGATAGACTGTACTAAACGTGATTTTCAAAACCAACCCTAATCACCTACAATCACTGTTTCAACCCTTATAAAGTGTTCAAATTCAAAAGTTTTCTAATAATACTAGAATAATACTTAATGCCCTATAACTTTACTAAATTAAATTGGACCCCTTGAAGTTTTAATAATTATAAAATAGCCCCTAAAAATATCAAAATAACATAACTTGACTTGTAATTCACCCCTAAAGCTCAACTTTATATCAAATTAATATTTCAGACTTCAACTAACACAAATGTATGATTAAAACTTTTTGAAATGAGAAAAATACCCCTAAACTTTATCAAAAGTACACTTTGAATGCTATCAGTGCATATATATGACCAACCAGGGAACAAACACCAAAGTTTTGTTACTTTCATAAAAATCCATGTCCATGTAAGCTTACACATCAGCAAAAAAACCAAGAGTCACATGTGTACACTATGCACACATGTGAGGAACAAAACCCAAGATTGAAAACCTCACAATTTCAATTCAAATCCACCCCCCTTTTCCACTAATGAACTCCACTAGTCACATACTATAAATAACCCATGAAATCCTCAGTTTAAACTCACTCAAACAGAAGTTTCAAAACTTAAAATTTTCACTCCAAATAGGTGCTCTGTCATTTTATGTACTATATCTAGTTTTTTTAGTTTCAATCATTTTATGTATTGTTATAGTGCTAGAATAGCTCAAAATAATTGGAGATTTTACAAAAAAAATAGACCCTAGGTGAAAATTATGTACTTTTCACCATCAAAGCTTGAGGTTCAATGGTGAATTTCCAAATAATGATCAACAGTTAGGTTTAAAGCTTTGAATGTCTTCATTATAACCTCAAGAACTTGAGTGCAATTATCAAATGCCATGAATGTGCCTAATAAGCTCAAATCGATTGAAAGTGTATTTTGAACTAGAAAGTTGAAACTCTTAAATTTTCCTTGTATAATCCATCTTAACCTCTGCAATCAAAACCAAATTACTACTATACATAGAAGAAAATAAACTATGTTCATAAGAATCCCGGCCATACACAATTATGAAACTTGAGATAAACTGCATCTCAATCCACAAAACCTACATATTTGGATTACTTGTGAAAGATTAGGTGAGTTTGTTAACAAATCATCTCAAATGGTTTAGAAAAAAAGGAGTTATTCAAGGTCAAAAACTAGAAACCCTAAAGTCAACAATCGAGGGGAAGAAGACAAACTGTTTTACCAGAAACCTTGACCTAGCGGGTAAGGGCTTGTGACCAATCAGAATTTTATGAAATTTTTTCTAATATTTTTATTTTATTTTTTCGGTCAAAATGATATAAGGTAAGGCCATGTATGGATTATCTTATCCTAAGTTATGAAAAATAAGGTTTTAACTTAGAAATATTTTTTCGTGAATTGCAATTTGATCCCTCCTGACTTTTTGAACTTATGAATATGAACCCTAAATTTGTCTATGAATACTTCAAAAT
The DNA here is from genome assembly GCA_949130495.1 of Sambucus nigra. Classification (NCBI taxonomy): domain Eukaryota; kingdom Viridiplantae; phylum Streptophyta; class Magnoliopsida; order Dipsacales; family Adoxaceae; genus Sambucus; species Sambucus nigra. The sequence continues at coordinate 81,301,602 of OX422220.1, forward strand.
ATTTTGGGGGAAAAATTATCTTGCACCAGCGTTCAAATATGACCTTAAGTCCAATATTTTAAAGTCCAAATTTATTTATAATTAACCCCTCGAAACTTTAGAAGATATAGTTTTTGTATAAACTAACTGACCCAATCACAAATACTTATATACCCAAACATTGTGTATAGAGAATCAAGTACCAGCTCCTCCCGATATCCTCTTGTGATATATAAATCTGTAGGATATATCGAGCAAGTAGGTTTTCCTACTTTTTCAATTGCAAACTTTGCATATTTGGCATACCTCTACTGATATCACTATGTGATAAATGCTATTTACTCTTAGTATGTGCTTGTTATCATCTGTATTTGAATTTGAATGTGGATTAATTTAACCCTTCTCACCTAATAGACGATATCATGTTTCCTTATTGATTCAGATCACCCCTGCACTTGTGTGCAAATATTTATATTATGAGCATCAATATTAACTAGGAAGTAGATTGATGAGTTATCCTATAGAATTTTCTACTTGGCCTAATGATCTCATATGATTGAGATCCTGGATTTATTGCTACATACATATGAGTGCCCTTTTAATTGTGTGCATAGTAAAGGTTTTGGGTTGATTATTATTATTTGGTTTTACTGATGGCTTAATTATTTCTATACCCCTTAGTGAACTGGTAAGTATGGGATTATTATTTCAAAGATCCTTGACTTTCTTTATATAATCTTTAATGAACTGGTAAGTATGGGATTATTAGTTCAAAGAACCTTAATTTTCTTTATAAACTGATTAGTATGGGATTATCATATTTATTTCTTTAGTGTTGCTAAACACTGATTCTATATGCAATCCAACTCTCATCTATATGTATACTTGTTATAGAACTGGCAAAATCGTCTTAGCATATTTGTTCTAATACCTTTTCCCTCCAGATGAACCCGGAGAAAGAAGATAATATCTCTTCCCTTTGGAGACAGATATCGATCACTTGTTTGCATATGTGACTGTGTGGGTAGACAATAATCCAGATGAGACCAATGAGTGGTGCTTTTCAATTTTTTAACTTTATAGCCTGTACTAAAAAAATGTGACTCACCCCTGGATGGTACTACCCTATATAAACTACTTTAGTAATGAATAAAGTTTTGTTATTCCACCTTAACTTTAATTCGTTACTTTATGCATACCTCTTGTTCATTCATTCAAAAAGAAGAGTGTGCCAATTATGTTATATTGTATCAATTGTTAATTGTTGTTATGGTTATCAGTCTTTCACAGAGGGGGTTGGGGTTAATATGCATGTAGTATTGCACTTAGGCGAGTGGTAAGGTACTTAACGCATGTGAGTGCCGATGGGAATTACACACTTTGAATTAACTATATTATTTCATTTTAATTATGTAAGTTAATTTTTGGAACTCTAGGGTGATGACCCAAATTATAAATGTTTTATACCCCCAGGTTTACATTGACAGAGACAGAAGGGATGACAGGAGATCAGATTTACGATCATATTACACAGCGATTACTTTTGTTAATTTGATTCTTGTATTGGTTGGTATTTCTATTTCAGATAGTTTATTATTACAGATTATTGTATGGGCATAAGTTTGAGTTTTTTATTCAGTTATTTGGGACAGTTTGTACTGTTATTGGATTTTATGACTGATTAAATGTTGAATTTTATTTATTATTAGTTACTGTTTAAATGGTTTGTTTTGCATGTCATCTATCAAAAGAAAAATTCAAATTTGTTACAATCATTACTATGGTTTCGATGCCGAGAATGATATAGATTAATAGACAAGGTCCATACTTGGCGTAGTGTGTCTGGCCAACATTTACATTGAAAATGGGGGTTGTTATAGTCGAGTAATTAGACTGAAGTTAATGAGATAAATATGACAAAAATGAGATAATTAATAGGTAATTATATGATGTGCTTTTAAATGTGATACTTGGAAAGTTCGATTGGCTAGAATATAAATAAATATGAAATGACGTAACTGAATGTAAGTGAAATGATGTGATTAATGAATTAATATAATGGAAGTGGATAAAAGACTTTGAAATATATTTGAGTTGAAGATTATGAGATTGTGGTATCTGTTGATAAACCAATAGTTGTTAATACACACCCTTATAAACAAAAGTTATTAATATGGATTAATAAGTAGGTGACCCGATATTATGTGCTTTGTTGTTAAATCTTGTTGTGTAACCCGATATTATGTGCTTTGTTGTTAATCTAATAGTTGATATGCTATATCATCTTGGTGAATATTGATAAAGATTATAACTTTAATGGTTATTGCTATATAAAATACTCTACTGTGATTGTAGGAGGGTGGTTACACTGGGGTCTATAAAGAACTAGAACGGGTGAGGCATGACCCACTTCCACAGATGCTGTCTTCAAGGCTATCAAAGTCTCAAGAGTAGCTATGGGAGAAAACCTTCCATTTTGGTAATAATGGAATAATGAATGTGACCTTCTTCCTGAAAAGAGAGTAGAAAATAGAAAATTCCACAAGTAATAATGATATCTGAGGGAGAGAGAGAGAGAGAGAGAGAGAGAGAGATCCTAAAAATGATGGTTATAAAGGGAGTCAAGAGTCAAGAACTTTGAAATTTAAAAGAGAGCAGGGATAGAATAATTTTTTGATGTGATGTTGACAGAGTAACGGTGCTAACTTGAGTTTTCTGTGTGTTCTTAGCCTTACCTAAGGGTCCTATTTATAGGTAGATACTAGAACTACTTGGGTGCCAAAGAAAGCACCTCCAAAGATAATCTCTATAATTTACCTTTTGTCTCTGTCTATCTGTTAGCCGTCTGCACCTATGACAGGAGACACCTGGTGCATACCAAAGTCAAAAGGAAAATATGTCGGCTAATAGTGCCAAAATGTGTGATTTGGTAAATATCTTTTCAAACGATAACTTGTTCTACAAACTTTTGTAAAAAACATTGGGCCGCTCACCAATGGTCATTTAGAAAACACTTAAATGAGTATTCTAAGTGTAGGTTGTGTGAGTGCTTGAGTGACCCCTAGGGTGTATCTACTACAATTCTCTCTATCCTAGAGTGTCAAGTGGTTGGGCTTTGGATTTTCCCAACCATCCTTATCTCTTAGCCACCAAACCAAAACTCCTTAGAGATCCCAACTGGCCTACTTGATCCCTTCTTTCTCGATCAAGGCTACCTGTGTGAGATAAATAATAATGCTAATAATTATTTAAATGAGAGTTGTGATCATCCCCTCAAACTTTTGGATGTGCTCACACATTTCATCTTTTGTCTTGGGGTTTCTCGTTGAGCACCCCTAACCATTTTCATTTGGCCTTTGGCTGTTTAACTTAGGGCTCTCATTATAAAGCTTCTGGTCAATATTTCTTTCTTGTCACATTTAAGGCTTTGAGCCCCTCGTGGTGGACCCTCTAGTCTTGTCTTGGAATTCAAAGGGGTTTATTCAGTCACATCATTACACTGTTTAGTATTAAATGCCCTGGTCACTTCAGCTTCTATTTATTGTCTTAAGAAGAAATATGTTTTTTTTGGAATAGGCATACCATTATTTGGGTAATCATTTTACCCCCTTTTAGCCATAAAAACATGTTCCCCCATCTTAGTTTTCAAAATATTTCATTTTACCATTGTCATTTGTAAACTTTTGTTTTTACAAATTTTCTAGACAGAAATTGTTCATCCTACCAAAACCTCCATAGATTTTTATTCCAAAACCTCCATTGTGTCAATGGCATCTTCGTCTAGGGTTTCTTCTACCGCCATATCTACTACCACCAGCAAAATCCTCATTGGTTCAATGCCCACTCAGGTGATGGTTTCCATCGTCCTCACCACAGGTGCCACCATCGTGGTCTTCACCATCATTCCTCCCACTGCCTTTGCCAGTGGGTCTGGTGGTGCTACCTCTAATATTATCGCCCTCTCCAAGGCACAAAGAGAATATCTTGAAAACCACTCAAATAGGGACTTTAGCTTTTACCGCCTAGCCCCTATTTTGGGGAAAAGGACACCTTCATGGAGGGTCTAGAGAAATTTAAGGAATAATTCATGTCCAAGATAAGAGAGAAGTCCTTCTTAACTTTTGTTGAATATGTTAATCCCCCCATTATTTTGGCTGACAGTATTTTGAGAAAGTGCATGAATAGTGGTGATTTACCCTATTCAAAAACAAACATGGATGTCTGCGGGGATTCCCCTAACGAGTGGGACATTTGAGTAGATTATGTTTTAACTCAGCCTACTCACAAGGTTGTCATCAAGCAACTAGGTTAGATGAACACCCTTAACAGCTTGAAGGCATGCACTATTGCCAAACACTCCATCACTCTCAAACTCCTGGCCTCTCACTGGAATATTTATTCACACACTTTCATCACTAGTTGGGATAACTTATCTATCACCTTGGGACATATTTGTGAGTTAACCGACCTTTCTCTCTTGATAAATCATGTGTTCACAGATGGTTACGAAGATGACATGGAGAAAAACAATGTGCGAGGAGCTCTATCAAGCATCATCTGACTGCTCTCGCTACGTTTCCATTTATAAAAACGAGCCACTAAACACTACTTTTCTAAGTGTCAAAGATACTTATTTAGGGGATTTGAGTCTACTCCAAAGGAAGGCAGTTCGAGCAGGGCCCCCTTAAGCCAAGATGGTCCCAAGATCAGGTCTTATTCTCATTTAGAAGATTATTTGTCACTTTCTTGAGTAGGTTTTTATTTCAAGGAAGTCCAAATGACTCCCCTCATGAGTTTTGATTTTTCCTCACAGTGGGGCTTGCTCAAGGGAGGGTTATTCCCCTCGCAGCGCTTACGTTGGATTCTCTCAATACTTAGTTAAATCGTCTCCATATGGATAGGGAACAATTTCATAGCCGTTGTGATGTGACCAACTTTCCAAATTCCATCATTTTAATGCCCTTTTTGTTCAAGAGGTTCCCTAACTTTGCCCGAGAGGCTCTTCAGTTACACATCAGTGCTGCTCACATCAGCAGATGGCATAAGAAATATCCCACACAAGCTTTGGGTCCCCTGATATACAATATTGATGAATTTTTATTTCTTCCATACAACAAGCGAGTGAAAGGTGTCTTTTTGTGGTTCTTATTCACAACTTCCCTTGGCACATTTTATCGTCCCACAGATTTAGAGTTAGTGTCAAACTTTCCTCATATTTCTATTATGGGAATGGTTCTTCCTTGCTTGCTCCCCTCGCTTACTGAACTTGGGCAGGGAGTTGAATTTTATCATTCAGAGAGGTTAAGAAAACAATTTGGATATGACCAAGGAGTTTACACCCCGACTTACCCCTCGAGCATTGAGCCCCTAAACAATATGTTAAGGCATATTATAATTTCACTTTTGAAGTGTTTCTCCAAAGGGATGATAACTTTGGTGGCTTCCTTATACCTGCTCATGATGATCTCCTCTCATTCAGTCACCCCTAGTTTTCTCTATGATAACATCATATTTAACTTATCAAAAATTATATCTAGGATGTGCCCCACAAAACCATCCCCGCCAAAATTCCAAGCAATGACAAATACTTAGCTAAAAGGACCCAAAAAGAGTTATATTTTTATAGTACAGTTAAGACTACTCTCAAGAAGGTCAATCCTATCCTAGTGAGGCCTCTGCATGAGGAATATATTTATATAAAGCACCCTAAGCCCCAACTATCCAAGGCCAAAGAAAAAAGGAAGGCTAAGTCCAAGGCCCCCTCGAAGAGAAAACATACAGACATTGATGTGTTAAATTTTATTCCTACACTCGTTGATACTCCTTCTCCTCCTAGGACTATGGCTAGAAAAAAGAAGAAAAAGAATACTAATGAGCGAGTTGCTCCCTCCTCTATTCCAGATCAATAGTTAGAAACTGATACTCCTGGGATTTAAGAGACTTATCATACCCTTCGAGAGCAAGGTATGAGGCCTTGGGTATTTCCATTCAGGAACTATCCCTCTTATCTTCCCCTTTGTAGAAGGTACGCTAACTAATTATCTTTCACTTAGTGAAACTATTAGTCATGATGTTTTCAATTCTTTTTCCTCTCCTTGCTCACTTGAAGAGGAGTTGGTTGATTATGGAATCACCCCTTCATATGATGATAACAGTTCTTCTTCAAATAACATTGGTGTCATTGATTCTCACCATGATAATTGGTCTGACACTTGTGCTTTATTATCAACTTCGAGGGTTTATAACAGTGAGTATTAGGGCACTATAATCTACTCTCCTTTTACTTCCAGCCCCACCATTGGGCAGCTTCCTTATGGGTAAGCCCTTTTCCCTTCCACCTTAAGTGCTTTTGTTATTTCCTTTGTTCTTTCTTGATTGACTTTTTCATTAAGTTTTCTAACTTTTAACTTTATTTCTCCTTTTGAACATTCTATTTCTATAGGGATGAGTGGACCCTTAGAGGTTAGGACCACCTCCTTGTCTTCACCTTCTTCTATTCTTTGGTCTCCCTTCCTACCCGAGAGGAACTCCATGGTTGTTTCCTCCATAAGTCTCGCTCAAAACTTCAAGCCTCACATCTATTTTTATCCGTAAATTTCCTTTAATATTTTCTATTTTTATTTATTTTGTAGCTTTTTGCTGTGTTCCCCACTTCTACGAGGGGGTTTTTCGTTACCTCTCGCACTATGCAGGTGCTCACCTATCTTTTCAAATACTTATCTTTTTTAAGTTTCTTCATCTATTAGCTCATGACTTCTCCTGCTAACTTATTTGTACATTTTCTTTTCTAACAGGTGATTATATCTCCCAGTCCACCTTCCAAGCCTCTTGCTTGTTCTTTAGTGGGTAATTCTATTGTTGGGCCCTTTATTAGCCTACCTGCAAAGGTACTCCTTAGTGTTTTCTTTTGCATGTATTTTGTCTCCTATTTGCAATCATTCTCATTCTAACTCTGCTATATTTGAAATTTATGTTGTATGGCTCCCTGTCAGACAACCCTGTGACTAGTGGGGGAATACTCTTATCCACATGAGTAGCTATTCTTATGTTTCCCCCTTCTGGGAGAATATCTATTCCTAGATTCTGTCTTACCATGGACAGCAGGCCGCTAGTTCAACCTTTTCCCAGCTAGCCTGTTTATAGAATGTCTACATGTGAATCTATTTCACATGTTTTTTCTTCATTACATGTATTTATCTATTTCGTTTTGTTATATCTTTTTTTACTTGGTCTCTTTTCTAATAATTTTTTTATTGGCAAGTTAGTATGAGCACCCCAGTTGCTCCTAGGGCTTATTTTAGATCCTTTCCCCCTCTTAGGATTCAAATAATTAGACTTTCTTGTTTTTGTTCACTAAAAACTCATAATTCTATACTTTATATGAGTTGTTACCTCGTTCTCATTTTTTTATATTTTAGGTCACCGTTAACATCTCTCCACCAGCTATTTTTGTAGCTAATGTACAGGTGAGCAACTCAGTTGCCACTTCACCTCAGGTATTTGCATTCTTCTCCTGGACTTTTTATAGTTTCAATTCTTGCTTTATTTTAGAGTATCTTTGATCGAGGTCCCTTTATCTGCGAGACATGTCACGAGCATTGCAAAATTTGACACCTCTGTTTGCTAGACTTACTTTTTTTGCATAACTAGTTTGCTAACACCTCCTTATTTTCTTGACTTTAGGCTAGTGTGGATGAGGTCCCTATGTACGTGGGATAGTTGACTAGTGCTGTAGAGGACGTTCCTCAGGTACTTATTTAAATATGTTTTTTTGTTCTGACTTGATTTTTATGCGCAAGTATTCGCTAACGCTTTCCCGCTTCTTTATTTTCAGGCCAACATTGTGAGTGTTCCTATGACTATGGAACATCTTGGGGACATCGCTGCGAGTGACCTATTATACTTTAATACCTTATTAACTCTTTTCTGTTTTCCCCTAGGGTTTTTTCGTTCTTGCATTTACTGTGCAAGCTTCTTACCATCACACCCATGCTTACCTATTTTCAGGTTAGTGAGGCAAATGTTCCTATACCCGTGGAACAGACTATGAGTGTTACAGTGAGAACTCCTCAGGTATTATACTATCATACCTGATTTATCCTGAATGTTTCTTAGAGTCTTACTTTCTGATGAGAAAGTGCTATATTAATGTTATGCTCGTTTTGTCTTTACAATTTTAGCACAACCCATATGGGTAGACTTTCTTAGTTTGCTGGTAGCATGCTCACCCCTTTGGGTCTGGAGGTGAAATATTGACTTTCAAGCTTCTTCTCCAAAAGGAATTATTTAACTATCCTTATTTTCTTTATTTAACCAATCCCCCTATGCTATTTGTTTTCAAGATTTTGTAAGCGAGCCTATTGAGGCGATTAATGAGGAGTAGCCTAGCTCTAAGGCCGCCCACTCTGATGGTGATGAGGGTTCTAGCAAGGAACACGGGCTATGACGACATTTAGGTAGAGGCTCTTCAAGCTTTTTTGAGGGACTTATAGTGCGAGGAGCAGCCAAAGAGGTTTAGTAGTCATGAGCAGGTGTTGGAGATGATATCAGAGAACCATCCTAATAATTTTACTTATTAGATTGTTCTTAACATCAATAGCCTCACTGTTTTCAAATTAAAGGCCCTTGCCAATCATATCCACAACTTTCAATCCACTCCTCCAACAAACCTCTAGTAATATAACTTCACTATTTCTGTAGCCGCCTCATGATCTTTAGTGGGTATAATTTTCAGTTGGATTGGATTGATGTTGTAGTTCGTCGCTTCTTGATTGTTCATTTTAGGAAGATGGTGAAGCTTCATGCATCCAGGCAGTCCAGAGCTTAGCAGCACCAGGCTGAGGCCACTAGGATCCGGGGTCAAATTCAATTGCCAGAGGCCAAGTTGTCCAAGTTTAAGGTTAGTGACACTAGTGATGAGTCCAAGACTTCCAGACTGGATGAGCAGTTCATACAAGAGGCAGTTCCATCCTATGCTGACATGCGCTCATGTGAGGACCTCTTTTTTGTTTTATCTAATTTATGTATTTCTTATGTAGACTTTTTCTTTCTTTGTACTCTTCATCTCTTCTATACGTGTAAAGGTTGTTCTCATTAATGAAAAAAAACTTTTTTCTTCCATTTTCATCTTGTCTCCGTGTTGTTTGATATTTATTTATAGTGAGCTTCTTTATTTTCTATGAGAATATTAGCACAAATTTCTCATAACTACAATCCTTGAGCTGCCTCATAATCTATGGGGTATTTGCACATGATCTGATCAAATTATCATGTAAAACTACACCTCTAAGTGTGGGGTACTTATTTATATATATATATAGGAAATAACTTGGAAGGGGAACCCCCTTTCATCTTTTCATTGAAAAAAAAGCTTCTCTTCATTTTCTAGAGTTTACTATATTTTAAACTTCCCCTTAGCTTGAGGGTTTCTTGTTCCACACTTCAATTAGAACCCTTTTACTTTTAAGAAATAAGTTGGGGGGGGGGGGGGGGGGGATAAACCTCCTCTTAATATTCTCAAGCAATCAAGTAAACAATTTGCAACACATAGACAAATTAATGTTTTTAACTGAAGTAAAAAATCTATAACTATTTTAAAATTTCCCCTTGATTTGAGTGGTATTTAAATGGTTGCGTCTAGAGGGACATTGCTCACTATACTTTACCTTTAGGATGGATATATCCCACAAGTATAATGAGTAGATTTCCTTAGGTTTTATCCCTCTAATAAACTTTGAGAGTCAAAATCGTTTTTTGCCTATTAGAAAATAAATATACCTCATTTTCTTTCATACTTAAAGAAAAAATGATAAATTGGCTATTCAGGATGTACTTGCTTCACAACTTATCAATGAGTGGGTACTTATAATCTATTTACAACAAATGCAGATAAATAAAGTATGCACAAAATTTCAAGTGTTAGTTAGTCAAAATAACCAATATTCATTCCTTTATGTACTATATTCAGTGTCTATGTTGTTTATAGATATTGTTCTCATGATTTTCTTTACAAAAAAAGAATATTTGTTCTAAAGCAAACTTTTGAACTTACAAAGAGAAATGAAACTTGGATACAAATTAGGCAAAACATTTCATTAGCCACTTAAAGTGGATAGACTAGAGACACTCGTTCTTGGGCTAAAATATTTGGCAGTTGCTTGAATTGCCTTCCCATCATACCCAAAAGGGGACTTGCCAGTTTGGCTTGAACTTGGATGTTGTCCACAAGTGGTGAGTGGATTCTCGTAAGACTAATTCCCATACTTAAAACTATCTAGGCTTAACCAAATTCTTATAAGCACTATATAGTTGTTGGGTATAGACCTTGAAATTATCTCCAGCCTTATCTTTATGTTCATCTAAGGCCTCCAACTATACATGCTTGGGGTATGGTATGATACCATTATTGATAGCCACTCCAACTAAGGGTACTGATAAGTCTGCTGGTAGGATGACTTCAGTACCATAGACCAGTCAAAATGGGGTGGACCCTGTTGGCTTTCTTTTCAAAGTTTTATAGGCCCATAACACTATTGGTAGTTTTTCATCCCAAGCCCCCAACATGTTTTCAAGCATTTTCTTTAAGATGTTGATCAATATTTTGTTCATAGGCTGCACCTAGACATTCCCCTTGGGATATGAGACAGTTGAACTATTATGTATGATCTTATACTTATCTATAAGGATCCCCATTTCCTTGCATATAAATTATTTTTCGTTGTTTCCTAGAATCACTTTTTGAATACCAAACCTGTATATTATATATTCCTTGATAAACTGGGTTACCATTTGATTTGTCGCTCTTCTCAAGGGAATTGCTTTTGCCTAATGGTATACAATTCAATAGCAAGAAGGATGAAAGCTTTGTTATGAGAGGCTGGGATGATCTTACCTACTAGACCAAATGCCCAAGTATGGATGGGATAGGGGATGCTAGGCTTTGTAGATCGACAGAGGGGGCATGCACCATATTGTCATGCACTTGGCATGTCCCATACCTTTTCATAAAGTGGATAGATTTAACCTACATCATTAGCCTAAAATACCCCAACGTCATTAACTGATCATATAACTTGGCACCTCCCATGTGAGAAGGCTCATGAGCCTCATCAGCACTTTATCTATATCCCCCTTTGCAACACACCTTAGCGCTTTCTTATTATACCATTTCCTATAGAGTTCCTAACTTATCATGTAGATATGTATTGACCTCTTCTTTAAGTAGATTTCATCTACTCGCTCTGCTGGCAGATCCCCATCATTGAGGTAAGCTATATATGATTTTCTTCAATCTTCAAAACTTTCTATAAAATTAGCCTTGACAGGTTGGTCAAACTGGTCTTGGTATTTTAAATAGACTTGTTACAAACGACAGCTTCCATGCTCATGGTGAGCCAATAATAGCCTCTCTACTACAACCGATGATAAAGGGGGATATTAGTATCCTCATAATGCCTCTCATGCAATGCTACCAGGCGTTCTTTGGCTTCTTCATACCTTATACCCTTTGATAAGAACCCTCCTAGGATCTAAAAATAAAGCGTTCCATAGAGGAGGTTATAATTCACCAACTCAGACATCTTCATGTTTGCCTCTCTCGTTTCTAGCTACTTTACTATAGGATACCTCCAGTCTTCTGACTCTTCACTTAGAAATAGGGACTTCACTATGGTTGGCACTATTCTTCATCGCACAATGATGATAGTTTTTTGCTCCTCCATCTATAATTTTTGGACTATTATGTCCAATGTGTCCGAATGCCTACTCTTCGTCCGAGAATGTTTCTTTATTATCACCTTCCAAAAATGGATAAGTAATCTTTGAATGATGGATCTGTGTGGGGCTAGGTTAGCCTGCTTGAGAGCAAACTCTCCATTAACTTTTTTTGACACCAATTTAGAGTCCCTTAATATGCATAGCACTCTGATTCCTCTTCTCAGTGCCTTTAGCAGACCTAGAATGAGAGCCTCATACTCAACTTCATTGTTTGAGAATTTAAAACCAACTTAAAGGAGAGAGTTACCTTCTCCTTTCCATTTGAGAGGATAACACAAGCCTCGCATATCCCTTGAGCACAAGAGAAATTAAACTCCATCTTCCAATCCTCCATTTTCTCTGCTATGTAGGCTTAAAAATTCTCACTTGGTAATTCCTCACTAGGATGCTCATAGGTCTGACTAGGGAAGTGGGACAATAAATCTGCTATGGCTTGGATATTTATGGCCTTCCGTACCACACATTTCAAATCATATTCGGACAATATTAGAAACCACGTTGCCGCTTTCTCCACGAGGACTGCTTGTGCCAAAATGTAATAGATGGGGTCACACTTGGTGATAACGTGAACTATGAAAACAAGCAAGTAGTGTCTTAGTTTCCGCACTACAAAAACTAAGACAAGACAATGCCTCTTTACGGTGGTATATCTAGACCCAGTATTTGAAATCACCCATGATATATAGTACACAAGCCTCTCTATTCCTGGCTTTTCTTGAGCCAGCAAGGCTCTTATGAAACTTTTTATTGAGGTCAAGTAGAGAAGAAATGGTGAACCTTCTTCTAGTGGTACTATTATTGAGGGGGAAGCTAATATCTTCTTTATCTTCTTAAAAGAATTCTTCTATTCCTCCCCCAAACCCATTTGGACTTCTCTTTCATCAGAGGGGAGAAAGGGAGAGTTACCTTTGCCAATGCTGGTATGAATCTTATTAGGTAAGAAACCTTTCCCAATAAGCTCTTGAGTTTTCTTTAACTTTTTCGTGGTGGCATCATCAGGATGGATTTTCTCTTCTCTTCATCGAATTGCACTCCCTATCTGTTTACTACAAAACCAAACAACTTCCTCGTTGTTTCCCCAAACGCACATTTAGAGGGGTTCATCTTTATCTTATATTTGTGATGTCTTTGGAACGCCAGCCTCAGATCCTAAATATGCCTGCTTTACTTCTTGGAATTCACTAGCAGATTGTCCACATATAATTCTAGTATATCATGAAAAAAATCATAAAATATGGCCATCCTTATACGTTGATAAGTGGCACCTATGTTCTTCAGACCGAACAACATGACTGTGTAGTGGAAGTTCTCCAAGGGTGTGTGAAAAGCCATTTTCTCGGCTTCGACTGGATCCATTCTAATTTGATCGTAACCAATGTACTTGTCCATAAAGTTTTAAATTTTGTGTCCTATTGTGGCATCAACCAAACTATCAATATTTGGGAGTGGGAATTCATCTTTCGAACATGCCCTATTTAAGTCTCTAAAGTCTACGCAGATTTTTATTTGTGTCATTTCCTTCTTGGCTATTGGTACGATGCTTAAGAGCCATATGGGGTAAGGAATTTCCTTAATAAAGCCTGACGTCAACCACTTTTATACTTTTTCTTTAATTTTGAGGTACAACTTATCCTTCTTAGTTCGAGTGGCTTGCCTTATTGGTTGATCATTATGAAGAACATTTAACTTGTGGGAGCTTACTTATGGATCTATCCTAGGCATCTCCATATACTTCCATGCGAACACATCTGTAAAATCTTTGAGAAGGTTGAAGATCTCCTCCCTCTGTTTAGGGTTCACACCTTTGGAGATAAAGATAGGCTTCTTATCTCCCCCTTATACTCCCAAGTTTATCTCTTCTAATTCTTGGATTTTTTTCCTTTGACCCACCTTGTATACACCCAGGCTCCTCTATAGTTCAATAATGTGGGACTCATCTACCACAAAGCATTTTGGTGTCGAGTTGGCGCATTTGTCCCAAAATGCTGCCCGCATAGGCCATTATAAGTGGTAGACAACTTTTCCATCAGGTAGCACAACCTTCTTATAGGTACAATGAGGCCTTGTATTAACCTCAAACTTCCTCTTTTCTTTTACCTTTTCATCTAATAGGGTCACTCTCTGACCCAATCTCTCGTGCACTGGCTTTTTTAGATGATCACTTCTCCAGCCACGCAGGAATCCTCTAACCTCCTAGTCAAGTTTCTTCTCTCTTCATTTAGCTCAGTGTAGAATGTTGCATCCACGAAGTGAACTTATTCTGCCGAAAATGGCTTTTATGTGGCTTTGATTATAATCTATGTGCCTTAAATGTTTTCTTTCTCACATTGATGGAACATTGACAGCACTATCCTATGCATGTGCATCCACACTCACCTTATGAAGAAATGGTAGATGGTGATGCCATTGATTAAATGAAATTTGATATGGGATATAAAATTTCCTAATTTAATTTCCACGTTCACATAACCCAATGATTGCATCCCTACCCTATCAAAATTAGAAATCACTAATGGGATCGATACTATCTTCTCCTAAAAGATGCTTGTTTCATACAACGTGATAATAGTAATGATGTTAATGAGTGCCCCTCCATCCATGAGTTCTTTAGGGAAACTGATTCCATTTATCAAAGTCGTCACGTATAAAGGATGGTTATGGAAATATGGCACTTGTCTATGAGCTTCTGAGAAGACCACCTCATAGGTGTATCTCTTGATTAATTTTCCTATGGTTCCCTGTAAATTTAAGGAGGGATCCTCTCGATGTTGAACTGATTCTAGGATACTCTTTATAATAACCACATGGGTATCATGTTTTACTCCAATCTGATCGAAAAACCACTTGAATTTTGAACTTCTTGCTATGGCTCTACATTCTGAGTATAAATCCACTTCATATGTTTGCACATTATATAAATACTCTGCTTCAGATGTCCCTTCCTTGTCCAGGGCAAGGACCACATCTGGTTTCCTTGTGAGAGGCCCACCTGCTCGCCCCACTCATCTGCTTGCTCTTATCTATTTAGGCTAGCAAGCCAATCTTTAAATATTTTCTCATTGCTCCACCACTCTTCAAGTTCTTAAGTTCCCTCTTCCTCATATGCCACCGCCATGCTGACTTAAGCATAATGATGAGCGGGCAACGGGTTCTCATTAACATCAACTGAAGTTATTTTTAGAATACTATTGGTCGCCAACTCGCCAATGATCCTTCATAAATAAAGCAATCTTTGGTCACCTGCTGGACCCTTTTGTAGAGTTCGTAAAATTTTGCATCTATCTTATCTTCTACTAACGGTATTTGTATATTATAATGAGGGCGACCTGCTACCTCTTCTCTCACTAAGGTGCTGTAATAATCCATGGCTTCTGCCACACTACATGGCATAGGTGGTGGAATGTCATCTACAAACTTTATTTTTCCTGCTAGGCTATCGCCTTTGTATCCTTGGTCTCCACATAGTTGATGACTTGTCATTTGCAGACTTGGAATCTTCCTGCTGTCAGGGGAACCTGTGTCCTCCAACTTTGTGATTGGGGTTTGATAATCATCACAATGTTTCTAGCTACTCGCATGAATTCCCTGAAAGTTCAACCTCTAGTCTCATGGACCAAGTTAATTTTATATTCCTCCAGTAGCCTCTCGACACATATCTGCAGTAGCCTTGATTCTGATACATCCTCATGGACATCCAAATCCATCTCTCAAAAATGTTTGATTTACTGCATCAATTCTTCACCAAGTTTCAGCACCTCTTATGTGAGGTGCCTCAACGTGAACTCGTCTTTAGCCAGGAAAAACTTCTAGAGGAACTACCTATGCATTTCTTCCCAGGTTGGGATGTTGTTCGACGCCAGGTAGGAATACCATGTGTATGCCTTTCCTATGAGAGTCTTGGATAACTCTCATAACTTCAACTCCGTATCATTTCTATGCACACCCAAGTACTCTACGAACCTTTTCACGTGCTCTCTAGGGTTCTCACCCTTTCCATTGAACTTGATGGACTTAGGAGGTACATATCCCTCTGGATATGGCTTCTCATTAATTTTTTCTAGGTAGATATTATGCAAATCCTCATACATGTGAGAGGATTCCCTTTTAGATGAGAGAAACTTCTTCACTTCCTCTATAATAATGACTTCACAGAGGGACTCCTCCAAGATAACTTTCTTTGTCACCAGTGAACTTATTGGCATTGCTATCTACTCTGCTACCACATTTTGAGGTAGTGCCACCTCTACATTCGCTACTACTGCTAGCGATGCCCCTCCAATAGGGGCCACTGCAGGCATCATGTAAGTTTGGCTCAAACTTTATAGATCAACATAATTTTTCTTCAAAAACTCAAAAACCATACTCATTAAGTTCATTCATGCCAGTAGCGTGGCCACTACTGCACCGGCCTGCCCTCCTTGAGGAGTAAGTACTTTCACTGCGGTCACTATAACCTCCTCTTGGGTTTTCTGGTCACTCTGAACTCCATTTCTTGCTGGAGTTTCTTTAAATACTAGCCACTTTGAAACATTATGTCCTTATTTATCCATGATAATGAGAATACTTTCCCAGTTGAGTCACCAAATATAGGAGGGTGGTTGTACTGGGGTCTACGAAGAACTGGAACAGGTGAGGCATGATCCACTTCCACAAATGTTATCTTCAAGGCCTTCAAAGTCTCAACAGCACTTATAGGAAAAACTTCCACTTATAGTAATAATAAAGTAATGACTATGACCTTCATTCTAAAAAGAGAGTAGAGAATAGAAAATTCCACAAGTAATAATGGTATTTGAGAGAGGGAGATCTTGAAAGTGATGGCTGTAAAGGGAATGAAGTGGCAAGAACTTTGAAACTTAAGAGAGAGAAGGGAGAGAATACTTTTCTAGTGTGATTTTGATAGAGTAACGGTGCTAACTTGAGTTTTCAATGTGTTTTGGGGCTTACCTAGGGTCTTATTTATAGGTATATACCAGGGTTATTTGGGTGTCAAAATTAGGCACCCCTAGAGACAAGCTCTGCAATGTACCTTTTGTCTCTATCTGTCTGTTAGTCGTCTTCACCCTATGACAGGCGACACCTGGTGCATACCAAAGTCAAAAATCAAATATGTCAGCTAACTTTTCCAAAATGCGTGATTTGGTAAATATCTTTTCAAATGGTAACTGAGAGTACGCTTGCGATCTTAATGAATAATTTCTATAATTAAGTATCTGTCACACAACAATCCAAATTTTATCTTTATGACCATAAACAAACAACTAGGTGATAAAGCATATAAAATTATTCATGCAAACAAAATCAAGAAAAATTAAGGAAAAAACCCTTGTGGGTAAAAACTTTTATCAGCACTATAGAGAATTTTTACAAGATGCAACTTACAAAAACTTCTACAGACTACAACTCAATCTAGAGTCGTCCACATGTGGCGATCCACCCTTGGTATCCACTGATCAGCCTTGGTCTTCCTTTCAGCAGTGATCCCCTCTAGAACCACAACGGGTCAGTAGTGAAGGGAATCTCCCCATAAGTATAACTCAAATATAAGAATCTAGGGTTTTAAACTAATTCACATAAATATATGGGAGAGATGATTGTGAATCAAAATAGGTTTTTGACCAAAGAAATTCAGTAGTTTGCAACATGTTTAAAGAAATCGAATTCGCAAAAGTCTCAATGATTTTCTGCATGAAACATGTATTTATAAGGCTGCACAAATTTCAAGGAGTTTAGTATCATTCGAGCGAAAATAAACCCTCGCTTGAACAAGGATAGACTCTCATTTGAATGACACTGAGGTCGCTTGAACGAAAACCAAATATCATTTGAACGAGCTTCAACCATGAGAAAATAGTAAGCCCTCGTTACATGTTCAACTAAACAATCCTTTTAATGACCACATTGAACGAGGTTGCACTGTTATTAGAATAAGATGTGCATCTTGATAGAATTATTTGCACGCTTTTTTGAAAATTGTTAAATCCAGAAAGACGTGTAGAAAAAAATTCATCGATTTTAATAAAAATAACTCCCAAATATAAACGTAAATAAATTTAAATCCTAAATTATTTATACCTTTGTTTTGTGAAGATCTTCTTAAATTTGAAGATGATGAAAATTGGTTCTTCGTGACGGCTCGACATAATCGGTAGCGGGATATGCCAAAAACTTAATGTATCCTAAGCTATGCGTGAGTGATTGAAATCCTTCTCTTACAATTAACTTGTTGTACAAACTTTTGTAAAAAACTTGCGAATGGCCTTAAGGGCCACTCACCAATGGTCATTTAGAAAATATTTTTGTGAGCAACCTATTGGCTACTCACTCATTTATTCTAAATGTAGGTTGTGTGAGTGCTTGAGTGACCCTTAGGGTCTCGCTACTAGTACTCTATATATCCTAAAGTGTCAAGTGGTTAAACTTTGGCTTTTCCCAACAATCCTTATCTCTCAACCACTAAACCAGAACTCCTAGGAGATCTCAACTGGCCTTCTCAAACCCCACGCTCGTTCAAGGATACCTGTGTAAAACAAAGAATAATGTTAGTAACTATTTAAATGAGACTTGTGAGCATCCCCTTAAACTTTTGGATCTGCTCACACATTTCAGTATTTATCTTGGGGTTGCTCGTTGATCACCCCCTCGCCATTTTCATTTGGCCTTTGGCTGCATAACTTAGGGCTCCTCGTTGTAAGCCTTCTTGCCAATATTTTTGTCTTGATTCATTTAAGGCCTTGAGATTTTGTATGTTATTGTATTATTGGAGGTTGATGTACGTTGAAATTTATTTTTATTGAGTGTTTGAATAGTTATCTCTCATATCTTATATTGTCGGAAAATTTGAGTGTCTCATATTTTTGTCACACGCGAAGAATGATATTTTAAATATAGTAATTTTTATATTATAATATTTGAACTTAATCAATCCTGGTATTAGAATATGAGGATGAATGTGTTTCAAGCTTAAAAAATTAAGAGAGATTATTTGACCAATTCCTTAGAATAATTTGTAAAAAGAGTTTTATAATTACGAAGAATCTAATGCAACATTTTAGAGAAGATTTAAAAAAAAATTAAAGACTTGTATTCTTACAAATAAGAAATTTCTAGAGGAGAAACTTAGCATGTCAAGGTTTCATTACTAAATGGACCACCGTTTATTGAGCCTATTTCCAAAAGTTCAAAACACGAGAAAATATGGTGGTGTGAAACATTTAAAGGAATGTTGTTCCTCCTAAAATCATTAAAAAAATAATATTTGAATAATAGGAAACCCAAAATAATAATTATTGATGTCTAAAAATAGACTGACTCAAAATTTATTATCACAGATAAAAATAAGATAAGTAACTCAAACCACACACACAAGAGACAAGGATTTTATAGTGGTTCAGTTGTAAAATAGCCTACGTCCACTGTTGTTTTATTCAGTAAGGTTTACAATAGCTCGGTATAGTGTACATATGAGTGATTCGAGTTATCCCTTGAGTTAAAAGAGTAGTTTGTATTTATAGTGGTTACAAACCCTAGAAATGGAGCGCCTTTATATTGCGAGACGTTTACAATTGTGTACAACAAAGGAAACTCATGGAATTCAATGTTGTTTGGCATCCCATCCAAGTATTTATTGGTATTACCATTAGTTGGCCTTCTAGAGTTGGTCAATATTCTAGCCGATTAAGTGTCTCTGAGGATGGTCAAGTAGGTTGTTCATCCACATTAGAGGACAGGTGTACATTCATTATTAGTCCACGTGGGAGTGTAATTTTTACATAAAACAAAAGCCCCCAATGCTCCATACTTTGCATGAAAGTATGGAGTATTTAGCCCAGAAAGTTGCTCGGCATACTATTTGAGTGCTTGGTCGGCAGTCGACCTCCCATACTTGTAAAAACATTTACCGACACTATTTGATGATGGAATTTTTGTAAATAATTCAAACTTTTTTGAACCATGAAAGGACAGTCGTCTTTTGACGCTGCGAAAAATGTGCAATCGATGGTAGCTATAACGTTCGTTTAGTTAATCATTTCATTCCCATTTCTCTAGGCAACCTATAAATAGGTACAAAGTTTCCCTCCTATGTTTCTACCTCAAACCTTCTTAACTTTAACACTCCCTTTACTTTTAAACTTTTATCTGCACGATTATTTGCTACCATTTTCTTCTTCAATTCTTGCCATCGTCTTTGATCCCCTGTAAGCTTTATCTTCATTTTCCTCTATTTTATCATATTTTTCTCATTTCCACTATGGTTCAAATTGTAGATGAGAACTCGTTAGATGAGTTTAGAAAAAAGAGGAAAATTTCGAGTTGGGTAGATTTAGAGATACCCAGGTAAAACATTTCCACCAACGCTTTTTTTCTCTAATTTTGTTAATATTTTGATGTAGTTC
Source organism: Sambucus nigra (assembly GCA_949130495.1). NCBI lineage: Eukaryota > Viridiplantae > Streptophyta > Magnoliopsida > Dipsacales > Adoxaceae > Sambucus > Sambucus nigra. The sequence continues at coordinate 81,321,752 of OX422220.1, forward strand.
CTGCTAAAGTATCACCTAACACTTATAGGGTTGTGAATGGGGTACATAGGTTAAACAAACTTTATAGGACCGATATTGAGATTTTGGAGTTAATGTTTTATTACAAGTAGATCACTGTTAGAGAGAGTACCTACTACTTGAAGACTGGGCAAGCCAATAGGGATTTAGTAGTAAATCTACCAAACTCCAATAAGAATTATTAGGAGTATGGTGTTATTGTCAAGAACTGGCAATATACTCCTCTCCGTACTTGAGTGGATTATACTGATCCCAGATAACCTCAATCAGGATGTGGCATAGGTTGTAACTCTATTGCTTATTTTTTCCTATTTTGTTATGCCTTTGTAATGTTTTTCGACTAACTTTGCTATTTCTTTTTTATGCAAAGGAAAGTAAAAAGAGGTTCCCTAAGGAAGGGGAAATTAATATCAATGACCTTAAGTTCTTGTGGGGATATAACCAAAAGATTGAATAAGAACAACCTAGGGATGCATCATTATTGTGGGAATATAAAAGTTCCATCACTTATTTTGTTGCTCAACCTACACGTGATCTGCCCCAAATTGCTATTAACTTTGAGAAGTATCATATACCAATTTCTTCAGCCACTGAGTCTGTCGATGTTGAATTCATTCAGAGAGGAATTTCTTCTTTATTTGATTCCCTTGATCTTTCTCAAATTCCTCTTTACCCCTCAATAGACATGGCCAAGAGGAAGATGTCTAACTTGATGGGTGGTTCCCTATCTCCTACCCCAAGAAAACTACTGATACTAGCAAGAAGCCACCAGAAAAGAAGTCTCAGTCTATTGGCAAGAGGCCTATTTGTGCCGATGAGACTCAGAATGTTGAGACTATACTGAAGAGGTTGATAAGAGGTTTACCTAATCCTTTAAAACATGTCCAAAAAAATTCAGTCGAGCAGCGGGAATTAGCTGCAAAAAAGACCACCGGCCAACAATAGTTGGTCAGAAAAAATTTCGGATGACCTTAACATTGGTTTAGCCTCTAGTGCTATTAACCCTAGACTGGCTAAGGGGTTAATTAAGTCTGTGATTCTTCCTATTATCAGAGATGCATTAGCCCCTATGCCCAGGTGTAGGCTGACTGAAAGGTCTTGCCATAACTTGGTAATTTTCTTACTTTTTTGCTATTTTCTCCATGATGATTAACTCTTTCTGATGTCTTATCTTTTACCTTACTTGCCATTCCTTATTGACTTTAACCAGATAATGGAGAAGGACGATTAATTGCATTCTTCTCCAGGAGAAGTTGAAGAGGCCTTTGAAGGTCAGAAGGATTCTTTGACAGAGTCCTGATGAGCCTTGGAGGCAAAACAGAAATCCTGGGAAGAGGATTTGAAGAAGGCCAATGATAATACAGCTGAAAGAAAATAAAGTCTACCGAGGAGAGATATGAAGCTACCGAGAAAAAATAGAATGATGCTGAAGGCAGGGCTAAGGGTGCCGAGGATAGAGTTTTAGGTGCCATAACTATGGCACAAGCTCTTGAGGGCAAGGTGACTTTTTTGATGGGCAAAGGCAAAGCTTCCTTTAATAAGGTGTGGGAATAGGCCATTTGTGCGACCTCTTCTCAAGTTGAGTGTGCTAAGAAATGGTCCTTCAAGGAAGGTTGGACTGAAGCTTTAAAATTGGTCGGCGTAGAAGAAAGTTATGAGATATTCGCAAGGCATGACCTTGGAACTCCTCCTAACATGGATAAGGAGTTTGATGATGAGGATGGGTCAGAAAAATCTTCTGTTGTGCCTCTTGAGTTGTCAATGGTGCCCAATTCCAATGCCTACTTACCAACTGCTGGCCAAGACCAGGAAAAGGACAAGGAGAAGGTCTAGCAAGTTTACTTTTTTTTATTTTTCTTTATTTTGTTTTATATGATGTAGCAAATTTTGTACTTCAACTATCAATTAATGAAACAACCACTTTTTCTCTTAAAATGTTGTTCATACCTTTGAATGTTTTTGATTTGTTGTCTTGCAGAAAAAGACTATTGTTATTTATAAAATCCAAGACTATTGGAAGACTATTGGAATTATGCCTCAGGTTCTTCAAATATTCTTGCATTCTAGAAATCCATAATTTTTACCAAATCTTATCTACTACTGGTCCCAATTTGTTGTTCAACTTTTATTTATTGTTTGTGTTGTATGATATTTTTAGAAATTTGGAAATGCAAGACTATTGGAAGAACTTGAGGCATTGCAGAAGAAGAAGACTAAACCTGGGCAAACTTCTAGGCAAAAGCTATTTGTTCGACTGACTGTTGAGGAAGACATAACTAAGAAAACTCTTACCAACTAAGCTGCCCAGTTGAAAGGAAAAGACAATGCTATTTCCAACCAAGATGCCCATCTGAAATCCAAATATAGTGTCCTTAAGAAAATTGAAAATCATACGAAGAGGTTAACATTTCACTTTCACAAACATCCTAGGGAAGTTTGTATAGAAGGTTACAATGAGGCCTTAGCCCATAGGGATGATCATCATGCGTAACGTAATTATGAAGGCTATAAATAGGGATGGAACAACTTGCTAATTTTGCTAAAGTATGATGGAAATAGTGACTTGTGGCACTAGGATAATCTAGGTCTCTTAGATTGTGACAATCCTCCATTAAAATTTGACACCAAATGGAGTCCTCCTAAATTCATTCCCCAATGCCTTATTATTAAATATTTAGGGGATTATGGCCTTCATGAAAAGTATGAGATAGTATTTCCTCCTCATTTTCATGATAGGTCGAGAAAAAATAATAGGCAGATGTTAAGGGATTTCAACACATTCAACTCTCTATATACCCTTGATGACCCTCCTGCCGGATTGGACAAGGCACAAGGAAAGCATCTAGCAGAATAAATTTACATTTCTTGTATTTTATTTTTCTTACTTATTGCTATTGTAATACAGTTTGATCAATGAAATGAAGTCATTTTTAGTTGAATTCTCTTTATTCAAGCTTACGGTTAGTATTAATCTTTCTGTCGACTAGGTTAACTGTATAAAGATTAGTTCATCGGCTTATAGACTAAATAACCTGCTTAAATATTTAATATATGATTCATGTTTGAATCATGCATACGACCTTAGATTTGACTAATGCACTTATACAAAATTGTAAATATCTTAATTGTACTAAGTTGTAGCATTAGTTATCAGTGGAGACTAAGTGTATTAGGAATGTGTAATTATTCCATTATTTTAACCTAGTCGGGTAAAAATTCTAATTAAGAAATTTTACCGACTTCTTGTTCGTGACTTACTGAGGATATATGAAGTTTGGAAAAGTTTGATTATTCTGAAGTTAGAAAAGTTTGGAAAAGTTTGAATCATGCACCTTTCGGCGAGGAAATTTTTGAAAACTTTGCTGAAGTTGGAAAAGTTTGAACCATTCACCTTTTGGCGAGGAACTTTTTGAAAACATTAAGTTTGGAAAAGTTTGAGCCATGCCCTTTTTAGTGAGGAACTATTTGAAAACTTTTTCTGAAATTGGAAAAGTTTTAATTAAAAATTCTCACTTTAATTCTAGTTAGGGTGTAGCCACCATACTTCGAAAAACAAAACACAAAAAGGATGTATAATGGAGAAAAGCTGAAATTTCTTTAACTTGAATAAGAAATTACATTAAGGACCTAATTTTCAAACTCAATTATTGATAATACTTAGGCAGATGGTCTGCGCTCCAAGTATTCTTGAATTCTTCCCCTTCCAGAGTTTCTAAATGATAAGTTCCTGATTGGATAACTGTCGAGATACGATATCGACCATGCTAATTAGGCTGTATCTTGTTGTTCTTCTAGATTACTCTCTTAATTACCAGATCTCCCTACTTCAAGTTAGTCGTCATAACCCTTCGATTATAAAGCCTAGAAGTCCTTTGTTGATAAGCACCCATCCAAATAGCAGCATCTTCTCGAACTTCTTCTATCACGTCTAGATCTAGTCGCCTCATGGGGTCACTTTAAGGTGAATCAAAGTTCAATACCCTGGAAGTTATTAGATCTATTTCCACTGGAACTACTGTCTCAGTGCCAAAAGCTATACATATATATATATATATATATATATATATATATATATATATATATATATATATATATATATAACTCGTATAGGTATACACTCAACCAATAAAAATCTCTCATACGTAGTATTTATCTCTCGAATACTCATCGTACCATTCATTTGTAGTATACTTCTCTACCATATATTCCCGAATATTCTTCTTTATTTGAAGGGCTCGATGTTACCCCTTATGTTAATTAAGTATTTAATTCATTAATATCCTACTAGTCTACATTACAATTTCCCTTACCCTCTCCATAATCCATTTTCATTCTCTTGAATTATTACGATAACAATTAAGCCCAACTAACCTTAGCCTTAACTCTCGCATACATGACTTAGTCTCAAACTTATCATGGCCTAATGTCATCCAATATATGCCTCATTATATTCTAAGGATGTCCCAAAAAATTCCCCTGAAACTTATCCGCAAGTTCTGGGCTTAAAGAGGGGAAATTGCTAAAATTTGGTAAATCGAATCGAGTCATAAATTTTCTGGCAGATTAAACACCATAGAGTAAAATGTCGATTACTCCCTATACAGAACTCCGATTGACCTGATTTAAATCTCATTAGAAATCTAAGACACAAAGCTCTGCAAGAATGTACGACTCTCACTCTAATTCTAAGTACAATTGAAATGGAATACGATTAGAGTTACGTAAAACATTCTAGCATATTAATATACTGGAAGATCAAACACCCTATAGTAAAATGTCGATTACTCCCTCTAAAGAACTCTGATTGACCTGATTCAAAGCTCATTAGAAAGCTAAGACATATACCTTTTGTGGTGATAATTATTATTCAACACAAATAGATAAGAGAAGCGCAATCACCAAGCACAATAAGAAACATAAAATGACAATCACACAACAGGAGATGTACATGGTTCATCAAGAATGCCTACGTCCATGGTGGTGCAGTTAGTATTATTTATATATACTCCGGGGAGTGTTTGCAGAGAATACAGTGCGTGTCTTTTGCCCCAGACCTAGGGTTTATTATATACATATCTGTCTTCGGGGAGTGAGGGTGTTGGACTCCCCCACGTTTACCATCTTCTCCTGGAATATCCCTATTTGAGAACATGGGAGAAGACTAAGTTATAACTGGATTAATGTTAAGGTGCGAAGGGCTTGGACTTTGGGCCGTTTTAATTGGGCTACTTGTCCGGGCCCGTATCGCCAAATCCGGGTACCCACAATTTCCCCTAAATTTGTTGGGCTATAATTTTGGGCTCAATAAATTTAAATGATTAGCCATAATGGCTTTTTTGCATATCGTGCAACCCTTCCCAAAGTTTGAGGACTGAATTAGGCGGCAGTTTCTTCGGGTCTTGTGCGCGATGATTGGCAACATTTAAAAAGTCTTTTTGGGCAACGTTTCATAGTTGCCGTTTCAAGCTTCTCAGTGTTCTTCCATCTTCTGCGAACCTTTTTCGAGTTTTAGCAATTTGTGCCCTCTTCTCCAGGTCTTCATTTTCTTTGCTTTCGATCTCCCTCATCGTTCGGACTTGTGTTCTTGCATTGTCCAAGTCAATCTCTCATCTCATAAGTCTCTTTTGCTCTTTCTCTGTGCTTTCTTTGAATTTGTAGTTTTAGGGTTTACAAATGGCAAAGATAGGTAATAGATCAGTGTCCGAGTTTAGGAAGTTCTACAATATCCCAGAGTGGGTAGAGATTAAGTGCGCCTCTCCCCCTAAAAATGTTAGAGAGATAGAAGGTGCCCTTTGGATCCACGTCTTGTTACTTTCCCAAAGGGGGCTTACTTTTCCTCCAAACAATTTATTCTTGCACTTCTTTGGTTATTTCAACATTGTTCCTGCACAGTGTTCGCCCAATGTGTGGAAGATAATCAATGGCGTCCATAGAATAAATCAACTTTATGGCACCAAATTAGGGATCGCCGAAGTCTGCTTTTGTTATTCCTTTTCTCGAACTAGTTCTGGTGTTCTCTATCTCAAAACCAGGAGTCCTGACAGGTTATTGGTAGTAAACCTACCTGATTCCCACAAGGACTACTGGCAAGATGGCTTTCTTGTTAGAAATTGGCAGTTCTCCCCCCAGACTGAGGGGTCGAGATCTGATAGGTTTATTATTCCCTTTTATGGGGAAGAATATATAGGTAGTCTTTGCTCTATTCTTTTAATTTCTTTATTGATGTCTGATCTTTTTAACTATTTCCTATTTTTTCTTTAGCGAGGTCGAAGAACTTAGAGCCTGCCCTCAGCGAGGTTCGACTTTCACAGTTGGTTAAAGCTTGGAATATCAGGGAGCCCTTAGCTGACGGTGAACATCCCCGGTCTGCCTCTTTTTTGCTCGAGTATAAAAATATTGGGTCCAACTTTATCATGAGGCCTTTGGATAGCATTCCTGAGTTTGACACTTCTGAAGAAGCTGCTGCCGATCCCATTCAGTTGGACGAGGAGGAGAGCAGTTCTGGGAGTGATATCAGAGGAGGTGCTAAAGGTGATTTTGGTGAGGAGAGGTCCAGTGGTGACAGTTCTTCCAGCTCAGAAGAGGCTTCTGAAGCCCAAGAACCTTCAAACACATCCAGGATCTCCAGCGAGGAAATGGTTCCTCCAAGGAAAAATTTGATCCGAGATAACAATGATGATGATCATGTGCTCTTTGCTCAGAAGTTAAAGAAGCAGAAGTCCAGCACTGGGGCTGTTGCTACTAGTTCCCGGTCTACTGCTCGGGAGCAGAAGAATAAGAAAAAAAAGAAGAGCAGGTAAGAGAGAGAGAAAAAAAAGGGAAAAGGAGAGAAAGAAGGTTAAGGAGAAGAAGAGGATGGAAGAGAAGAGGAAAATGGAGAGGGATAAGGAAAAAGAAGAGGAGATGATGAGAATGGAAGTGAGGACGAAGGCTGGGCAGGCCTTAGTACCTGTGTCCACACTGCCAGAGGGGGCCTCAGTTGCCATTTCCCCTCAATTGGCCCTGCGCTGCTTGAGAGGGCAGTCCTTCCTGCAGATCGCCAAAGGGCGACGGGGTCCGATCAGTTAGCCTTGCAAGCTAGTCAGAGGCTATCCTTGGTAAGACCATTTCTCTTTTCTAATGTTTGACAAATTCTGGTATTTCATTCTTCTAATATCTTCTTCCACTTACAGCTTGTGACTGACTTTGTCGTGCTCTATCTCTCTCGCGACAAGCTGGTGAACAAGAACGGTGAGATGGAGAGCAGAATACTACCTTGAGGTTGAAGGGTATAGAGGTCGAGGCTGGTTTAAAGGTCGTTGATGCTGCTCGAGATTCTTTCGATCTGGCTCTTGCTAATGCCAATCAAGAAAAGGAGGCAGCAGTTAAAGAGATGAATGAACTGCGATAGGCCTATGATTTGGTCTTCTCGAGCAAACTGGCAGTATTGGAGGAAAATAAAGTGTTGATCGAGGAGTTGAAGAAGAAGGAGTCTGAGGCAGGCACCGCCAAGGAAGACTCATATAACTCCGTATGGGCTATTGCATACGAAGATGCTGAGGTTCAAATAGGTTATATCAGTCGTCTGAACTTCAAGAAGGGCTAGAACAAAGCCCTTTTAGCTGCTAGTGTGGATATTGCTTCTCCGCTATTCGACGAGCATGATCCAGGCTCGAAGCCAATTATGGATGAATCCCCTGCCCCATCCTTTGATGGTGTTGACCCTGCCTCCCAGACAATTCCTGTTGATGCCCTTCCTACTCAGGCGACAGAGGTTATTCCTACTGAGGGAGGTGCTTCCACTGCTGCTGACAAGGGGAAGCAACCAGCTTCTTATGGGTAGCCTGAGGTTGCCAGCTAATTTACCCTTAGGGTTACTATTATATTTTTGTTTGTAATTTCCCTTTCTGCTTCTTTAATGTACTCTGATCTTTTTTGTATGAATGAAATGAGAAGACTTTTTCCTTTAGTGTACTGAATAATTTTGTCTTCCATTACTCTTTTATTGCTTGTAGTTGATTGATGTTGATGATTATATACCAGCCACTTCTCAATTGGGAAGAATGCTTGGTCCTGATGTAAGTTCTGAAGTTCGTCATACCTTTGTGAGGATTTGTAAATCACTGCGATTGAGGAACAAGCATTTCATAGAGCAGACTGAGCTCATCGTTAAACTGAAAGACAGGCTCCAAGAGATGGAGGAAGTTGGTGCCTCAGTCCAAGAAGAGGTGAATACACTGAGAGCAAAGCTTCTAGATGCCTCTGAGATCAACCAGATTGGGGAAATTCTTCAGCAAGAGAATGAGGCTTTGAGGAGGAAAGTCTCAAAACTTAGGGAGCATGCGCCGAGCATCGCTTCTGCAGTATTACGAGGTTCCTCCTCGTCATGATCTAGAGGTGGATCAAGCGATTTTCCTCCGATACTGAGAGTTTCTACCCTGACGACTGTTCCGCGAGCTGGCACGAACACAAGAAGTTCAGCTGGGGAAATGGAAGAGCTCCATGGTGATGTCCAATGAGCATATGTGATTGTTGCTGGGCTTCAAAGGGACGTCACTCAGCTGAGGCATCTGTTTAAGAGAGGACCTCGGTAAGTATGGGTTAATGGTTATCACCAAGTTTGGCTAGATGCTCTGATGAGGCTAATAGAGTTTGAAGAGCTTGCCTTTATCAGGGGATGGTTGAGTGCCATGAATGAGCTGCAGGTCCTCGGGAATTCAATGCTCTGGTATCGCCATGAGATATCTCCTTCCACTCTAATGCCTAATCCCTTCCGGAGAGATGATCAATGGGTCCCTATTGATGCCATTCCTCTGCATCTGTTGGAGTCGGATGCGAATGAGGTCGAGGAAGAGCTAGTTCCCCATCCCGACGGCGATCGAAGAGCCCAAGTGGATGATTATCTTGTTCAGAGGCCTCACCCTCATTAAGATTTTGCCAATAGTAACTTTGTATATTTTGTAATGAAGTAATGTAATGTTGATGTTTTAGGAGGGCTTGCCGACTAAACATGGGTTGTATTTATTGTAAATGTGATGAAGTAATATAAAGTTTATGTTCTGGACAAATTTATCGACTCAACAAGTGTTTTATATTTTCCACATCTCTTAGATTTTGCTTAATACCCTTGGGCCTCTTTGGCCGACTAGATTTGTAAGTTTGTTTTGTTGAGTGAGTGTCCCTCTAGTCCAGTATGCTTATAAGATACCATTTTGCCCTACTTTACCTTTTAGGTCGTGTCGTCACACTTCCTTAGGCCTAAGTGTGGCAATTGGCGAGGACACACCTTGTGTTGGATGCTTCATCCGATCAGGATTTTATTATCCAAACATTACTTGGCGATCAATTTTAAACTGACCATATTGCCTAAGGATCTCCTGTAGGGCTTCATATATTTCCAGGGGCAATGCTAAGAGGTTTTTCGTGTTTCATAACGAAAACCCGAGGAGGGTGATTTCCCTGCTATAGCGTAATGATTAATATGCTTGTCACTTGGAAAGGGTGTGTGAGTTATAAAGTTCATATACTAGCTAACTGACACTTCGTAGAATGCAACTTCTAAACAACTTTTATTAATGATAAGGAAATGAGCTTCCAGTCTCATACGTACAATGCAAAAGAAGAATCTAGAAATAGAATTTCTTAAGATTGGTTACATTCCATGCTCGAGGTATCTCTCTGCCTTCCAGCGTTTCTAAGTGATAGGCTCCTTGCATATCATCTCTTGTTATCTTGAATGGTCCTTCCCAGTTTGGTCCTAACTTTCCATCTGATGGTTTTACTGTGCTGCCCAAGACTTTCCTTAAGACATAGTCCCCAACTCGGAACGCCTTTGGGTTGACCTTTTTATTATAGTGCTTTGCGAGCTGTTGCTGATAGCTCGCTAGTTTCACCAAGGCAAGCTCTCGGCGTTCGTCAGCTAGGTCAAGTTCAGCGAGCAATGCTGCATCATTCTGGCCCTGGTCGATAAGGGTGGACCTCATGGTGGGTAAGCCCGCTTCCAATGGGATGACTGCTTCCATTCCGTATATTAGTGAGAATGGGGTTTCCCCCGTTGCTTGACGTGGGGTAGTACGGTAGGCCCATAAAATATGTGGTAGTTCATTCACCCATGCGCCTTTGGCTCGTTCTAATCGTTTCTTTAGCCCATCGATCGTTATTTTGTTGGAAGCCTCAGCTTGGCAATTACTCTGAGGATAGGCTATCGAGCTGAAATGGTGTCTGATTCCGTGGTCATTACAGAAATTCTGAAAGGAGCCGCTCTCGAACTACGTTCCATTGCTAATAATGATTGTCCTATGGATCCCAAAATGGGTGATTATATTTTTTCATATGAATCTTATCATATCCGCGTCTGGATGTTTGCCAGTGGCTCTGCCTCTATCCATTTAGTAAAGTAGTCAGTTGCGACCAACAGATACTTGCGATTATCGACAAAGGTAGGAAGAGGCCCTACGATGTCCATTCCCCACTGGGCGAAGGGCCATGGGTTGGAAAGTGATTTTAGGTTTCTGGCGGGTTGATGGACCATGGGGCATGAAGTTGGCATTTCTCGCATTTGCGAACATACATTGTAGAGTCTCTTTGCATATATGGACACCAATAGCCTTCCTTCATTGCTCGAAAATCCAATGACCTTCCACCAATATGGCCTCCACAGACCCCCTCATGGAGTTCATGTAGGATTTGTAAGACATCCCTCGGGTGAACACATTGAAGGTAGGGACCGAAAAACGATCTCTTATATAACTTGCCCTTAGGAGATAAGTGAAAGCGGTAAGCTTTGACTCTTATCTGGTGAGCGATCTTCTTATCCTCTAGAAGTGCGCCGTCCTTCAAATAATCCCTTAGAGGGTCCATCCATCTGGGTGTTGACTCAATTTGGAGCACCTGCTCCATGTTTGGTAGCTCATTGTTACGGTTAATGCTCGGATGAGCGAAGAAATCGATGGGGATTGTTCTTTTTAAGTCAGAATCGATTAACGAACTCAGGGCTACTAGGGCGTCAGCGTGGCTATTCTGTCCTCTGGGAAACTGCTGGAAATTGACTTCCTCAAAGTTAGCCAACAGCCTTTTTGCCAAGGCGGGGTAGGCTTCCATCCTTTCATCTTTTGCATTGTAGTCTCCCCGTATCTGATTGGAGACTAATTGTGAGTCACTGAACACCTGCAACTGCTTTGCCCCCAAAGCGTGTACCTTCTGGAGGCCGACTATCAGGGCCTCATATTCTTCTTCATTGTTGGAGGCTTCAAATCCAAGCCTAATTACCTGTTGGAGGATTGCATTTTCTGGAGTGATAAGCACGATGCCTACTCCTGCCCCCTTTGAATTGAAGGCTCCATCAACAAACAATTTCCAGATTTCCCCTGTCGTGTGTTTCTTCCTTTGCTTCACGGGTTGAAGTTGATCGAGAGGTTGCTCGCCTGTGAATTCTGCTATGAAATCAGCAAGGACTTGCCCTTTAATTGCGTTCCTTGATTAAAATTAGATGTCAAATCGCCCGAGCTCGACTGACCATTTAGATAGTCTGCTCGACAAATCCGCTTTCCTCAGGATTGCTTTAAGGGGGTGCGATGTAAGGACGATGACAGTGTGAGTTTTAAAGTAGTTCTTTAACTTCCTCGAAGCCACTACAGGTGCAAATGCGAGCTTCTCTAGTGGTAGGTACCGCTGCTCGGCCTCTAATAAGGTCTTGCTCGCGTAATAAATGGGGTGCTGGATTCCTGCCTTTTTGCACATCAATGCAGAACTGACAGTGTGGTTGGAAACGGCGATGTATAAGTACAAGGAATCTATTTCCTGTGGTATAACGAGCAGTGGTGGGGAGCTAAGATAAGCCTTGAGCTCGTCCAATGCCCGCAAGCAATCTTGATTCCATTCTACTATTTTGTTTCCCTTTAGGAGATGGAAGAACGATTTCCACTTCTTGGAGGACTTTGAGATAAAAAGGTTTAAAGCAGCGAGCATGCCGGTGAGCTTCTGTACGTCACGGATTGTGCGAGGAGGTCGTACCCTATTTACTTCATTGATCTGGTCTAGATTAGCCTCGATGCCTCTCTTACTGACCAAGTACCCAAGAAATTTTCCTGACTGGACACCGAAAGAACACTTGCTCGCGTTAAGCTTCATTCGGTACTTCCTAAGGATTTCGAAGGTTCTTGATAGGTCTGAGAGGTGGTATTCCTTCTTCCTGCTTTTGACGAGCATATCGTTAATGTAAACTTCCATGGTGTCTCCCATTTGATCTTTGAACATCTTGGTGACCAGTCACTGGTATGTTGCCCCTGCATTTTTTAGCCCTAAGGGCATGACCTTGTAACAGTATAATCCAACTGTGGTGATGAATGCTGTCTTGTCCTGGTCTGGAGCATACAGAGAGATCTGATGATACCCCGAGTATGCGTCCAGAAAACTCATCCTTTTGTGAGCTGCTGTGGCGTCCACTAACTGATCGATTTTTGGGAGAGGGAAGCTGTCTTTAGGGCATTCCCTATTAAGGTCAGTGAAGTCGATGCAGACTCTCCACTTTTCGTTATTATTTGGGACTACTACTGGTATGGACAACCATTTAGGGAATTGGACTTCCCGAATGGATCCTGCATCCAACAGTTTTTCAACTTCTTTTTACACGACCTTTGTCTTCTCGAGCGCAGTTCTCCGTGCTTTCTGCGTGATTGGTTTGAAGGTGGGGTCGACATGTAGCTGATGAGAAACCACACTAGGGTCAATCCCAGGCGGCTCGTGTGGTTCCCATGCGAAAACGTCTACATTGCTTCTCAGCAGAATCGTCAACTCCTTTTGTTCCTGATCTATGAGAGAAGATCCAATCAAGAAAACCCTGTCATCGTCGCTACCTCCAGTTGTTACCTCTTCCAGGTTCTCGACGACCCATTCATAGGGGAGGATCCTGGTCTCCTCTACTCCGGATCTTCCATACTTTAACTGCTATTTCGAAGGTGTCAGACCTTACTGTTCCTAAACTTTCTCGCTAGGCTTGTCGGCCTTCCTCTCTGGCCTTGGGCAGATGGCCGCTATGAAGCACCTTCTTGCCATCACTTGATCGCCATGGATGTCCATTACTCCTTGCTCGATCACATATTTGAGCTTCTGATGGTAGGTCAAGCAGACTGCCTTCATTGCGTGCAGCCATCCTCTGCCGAGGATAGCCTGGTATGGCGAGTCAATGTCGACTACCAGAAACTCAATCATTTTAGAGACATTTCCTTCCCTTACTGGCAGCACGATCTTTCCCAAGGGCATAGTCACTTTTTCAGCCAAGCCAACTAAAGGGATAGTAGCTTCCTTTAGGTCGACGATGCTTAAATTCAATTTTCTGAATAGGTCAAGATACATTACCTCGGACGAGCTTCCTTGGTCGACGAGCAACTTGTTGACGTCATAGTTAGCAATCTTAAGAGTAATGATCAAAGTGTCATGATGTGGGGTTCTCACTCCCACCAGATCTTCATCTGTGAATACGATATGCTTACTATAGTCAACGTCATCTGCTCGTCGACGCTTTCCTGATTGCGTCTTTGCTGGATCGATCTGAAAAACTTGCATCACCGTTGTAAGCTTTTTTACCTCCATTCAAGCTGAATTTCCTTGAATCTGCTTTACGTCAGATGCCCCATGAATTACTGTGAATTCATGGTCGGTGTCGTCTTCGAGTACATTGTCAGGTCTTGCTTCTCTATAGGCAGTAACTTTCTCTGCCTTTTTTTCCATGAATTTTTTCAGATGCTCGGACTGGGCCAGCTCTTCAAGGTGGGACTTAAGAGCTTTACAATGCTCAGTCTTATGTCCTCCTTCTTTGTGAAAAGAACATCTCAACGTGTTTTTTCTCTTTGAGGGATCTCCTCCCATCTTCCTGGGCCATTTAATAAATGGCTCGTCTTTGATTTTTGCGAGAATTTTGTAAATTGGTTCTCTGATGACGGTGTTGACCGCCTGAAATGCTTTTGCCACATCGTTGTTGCCTTCGTTCTTGGAGATATTCTTGCCCCCATTCTTTCCTCCTTTCTTCTAGTTCTCAGTTTTTTCACTGCCTTTGGCAGCGAGCTTAGTTCGACCGTTTTCTCGTGTGTTGTGGTGGGTCACATCCTCCACCTTGGCATATTTCTCAATGCGAGCCATCAGGTCGTCGATGGTCATGGCCTCTTTCTTTGTCAGGGACTGGTACAGAAGGGAAGAGCTGGGTAGCCCAATTTTGAAAGAGGCCACTACCACCTGATCTGAGCAGTCCTTAACCTCATTGTATAACTCCTAGTACAGTCTCAGAGGGTTTCTTGAGGCGTCTTTTTCATTGTTAGCAAAGCATTCATCCTTTTAGGATGGTAGCTACTAGTAATGAAGCGGGCCGTATAGAGCTCGGCCAGGGACTTGAAGCTTCTGATGGACCTGTGGGGGAGCCTTTCGAACCATTTTTACGCCACGTCATGCAGGATCGAGGGAAAAATTCAGCACATTAGTGCGTCTCGATGGTTCCAGAGGGTCATGGCTTGCCTGTACTGCCTGACGTGATCAATGGGATCAGTTTTACCATCATAAATCTTGAACCTTGGAATAGAAGATTTCTTGGGGGATTCCTCTTCTTTTATTTCCCTTGAGAAAGGTGATTTCATCTGAGTTTTGAGAGCTCTCCTAGCGAGTTCTCGGGTCGATCTGGTACCGCGATGCGCAGGGTGTTGGTCCATCTCCCTTCGGACCAGACTTCGTATGTTCTCGTTGCTGCGAGCTGGCTCCTGCAATTGCTAGCTAGTCTCAGTTGCTCGAGCAGGTTGTCCTCTGACTCATTTCCCTTAACTTTCTGGGACTCGCATCTAGGGCTTCTTCCTCGGCTGTGAGACTTGCTCGCCTGAGGGCTAAGAGTACGGTACGGACATCTCCTGGTGTCACGATGGAGCTCTATCTCCATTCTTTTTAACCTTCTTTTGAGGCGAGCATTCTCAGCTTCGTGCCTACGAGAAGTCTCCCTCTTCTCTTGGAGCCTCTCCTCATAGGCATCAATCAACTTGGATATTTGTGTGGACCTCGCTGGTCCTTGGCTTTCTTATGAGGCTGGTCTCTCTAGGCGAGCCCTCTGATCTGAATGTCGAACTTCAGATCTGATCCTGCGAGGAGCAGGTTATTCTTGGATATCTCCTGCCTGAGGAGCATTACTACTGTGACTAGACATTTCAGACTTCTTTGTTAGTGTGGGCTTTCTCAGGGAAGATAAACGTTCCCACAGACAGCGCCAATTGTGGTGATAATTATTATTCAATACAAATTGATAAGAAAAGCACAATCACCAAGCACAATAAGAAACATAAAATGCCAATCACAAAACAGGAGATGTACGTGGTTCAGCAAGAATGCCTACGTCCACGGTGGTGTAGTTAGTATTATTTCTATATACTCCGAGGAGTGTTTGAAGAGAATACAGTGCGTGTCATTTGCCCCAGACCTAGGGTTTATTATATACATATCTGTCTTCCGAAAGTGGGGGTGTTGGACTCCCCCACGTTTACCATCTTCTCCTGGAATATCTCTATTTGAGAACATGGGAGAAGACTAAGTTACAACTGGATTAATGTTAAGGTGCGAAGGGCTTGGACTTTGGGCCGTTTTAATTGGGATACTTGTCCGGGCCCGTATCGCCAAATTCGGGTACCTACACCTTTCTAGGAACTTATGTCTCTCACTTTAATTCTAAGTACAAGTGAAATGGAATACGATTGAAGTTACATAAAAATTTTTGGCATATTGACATCTTGTGTTCATCAATTAAACCTTAAGTCATACAAGATTCATGTTTTTCAACCAAGAACCCATCAAGATTCATTCTTAATCATAAAATAATAATTTATCTTCATGAAATCAAACCCTATTATACATGCCTCTCTATACCAGGTCGAAAACCCTATTATTCATCATCGTTTAAATACTTGCCTCTCTATACCAGGTCAAAAATTCTTTGGTTTGATGGTGTGGTGGTTCTCCCCTTACTCCGATCTCGATTACATCGCGTTCGGGGCGAAAAATGGCGTAGGAAGCTTGATTCTCCTCTCCTCTTCTTATCCTATGGCCTCTCTTCCTTTTTGACTGTTTTAAACCTAGCCCCTTATCTCTAATGGAAGATTTACACTTAATATTTTCGGAGTTCTTTACACCACAAACTCCCAAATGATCGAAACGCCCTTAAATGGTGCCGGGCTAGTCCAAAATTACACCGGGATCAAAACTATACCCCCGAGTATAGTTTTTCGACTATTTTGACCCTTTTGGAACCATTCATGACCTCTATATCACCATCCGAGTCACTTTATAAAATCATCTTAATTCCACCTCAAAACACGACTAGTGTGAAATTAAACTTAAATTCCATTCATTTAACCTCAATCACCGAATTAAATAATTTCTCCAAATTAAATAGTTTTCACATCATTAATTTAATTTAATCCTAAATCATTAATTTAATTAAATTCTATATCCTCGAAAATACGAGGTATTACATACTCCAGCCCTTACAAAGGAATTTTGTCCTCAAAATTTGGATAAGACTCGTACTCCAAGCTCTCGAATATAACCCTATTCTCATACTCCTAAGATTGCAATATATATTCCTAACCCTTCTCATCGTGGATTATAATACAATAATTAAACTAACCAAGGCATCCATACACCCTATACCCGTGCATAACTTCACAAACGTTACGTGGATCCACTAGCCTCAAATATATCATAGTTAAATCCCTCAGATATAACTGTATAACAGAACAATATCCAAGGTACCAGATCCATATCCTAATGGCCAAACATCTTCCCACTAACCTCTAGCTCTATGTGCCTCTTGTCTGTATCGACGTAACTCTTTAATCTGTCCTGAGCTATATGGATGTGCCCTTGAATCAGCTCAATCTTGGCAGTTGTGTCCTTAATTATCTTTGGTCTTAATATCTTATTGTCCCCCACCTCTAACCAGCAAGCGGTCAAATGAAAAGGTCATCGATAGAGTGCCTCAAATGGTTCCATGCCGATGGTAAACTAGTATGAGTTATTATATGCAAACTCCATCAATGGAAGGTACTGCTCCCATCCTCCTCTTTGGTTGCGTATGCACATACTAAGAATATCCTTTAACATTTTATTAACTCACTCCGTTTGCCCATCCATCTGTGGGTGATACGCTATACTCAAACGTAAATACGTGCCCATAGCCTCCTAAAAACTCAAATAGAAGTGGGACACAAAATCTTTTCCCGATCTGACACAATATTAATCGAAACTCTATACAACCTCACTATCTCAGCATAAACAACTGCGCATATTGCCTCGTCTCAAAATCTATACAAGCGGGTAGAAAATGGGCCGCCTTAGACAACTGATACAATATCACCCAAATAAGGTCGTGGCCCCACTGCGATAACGGTAACCCTATAATGAAATATATAGAGATACGCTCCTATTTCCACAGTAAAATTTCTAGTGGCTATAACATCCCCTTCAATCTCTGGTGGTCTACCTTCACTAGCTGGTAGGTAGCACACTTCGAGACAAAATTCGCTATGTCTTGCTTCATCCTCAACCACCAATACTACCTGTGCATATCCTGGTACATTTTATCCCCACCGGGATGTACCACAAGTCTTTACCCGTGAGACTTTGACATCACTGAATGTCTCAAATCCTCATCCTCAGAAACCATGAGTCTCTCATTAAAGCGCAAGACTCCCTCCACTACAAAAAGAATTAGTTTTTTAGACTATGACTTAACGGTCCCAAAAGATGGTTTATCTGTCTCAAATACCTTTTGGGATGGTATTTAGGATGGCTAAGTTTTTTTATAGGGGTTATAAATACTTTTTGTGATGCCATAGCCGTCTCAAAAGAGTTTTTTGAGATGGGAACAAATCCGTCTCAGAAGCTCATCATTTTATATGACCCTTTTGAGACGGTAAGAGAACTATCTCAAAAGAGTGATTTTGAGATGGGAATTAATCCGTATCAAAAGGATACTATTTTACAAGACCTTTTTAGACAGAAAGAAAGCCGTCTTTAATATATTTTTAGGACTATTTTAACCATCCCAAAATATGTGAAGAGATCTCAATTTTTTTGCGCCAATATATTAGGGAGAATAAAATCTATCACTAAAGTTTAATATATAATTGAATTATATTTGGGAAAATTTATTAACGCGTCACCAAATGATCAAAAAATATAATACATAAGATGATTTGCAACCAACACAATGAATCATTTTCATTCAACAATAATTATAGTTCTTACAAGCATCTCTAAATATTCATCAAAATAAAAATTATAACACTAAGTTTAAATATTCAACTTGACAACAAAAATACATTAAATTCTTATACTCCAAAACACGAAATGCTTTTATCAAGGTAATCCCTCGATCTTAAAGTGTACGACCTCCCAAATCACTGATTAGCATTGCATGTTCTACAAAATTTGCCACCTACAAAAAAAGTGTCAATTACGTCAAAATTAATATCCCACTCATCAACAATACAAGGTGCAATGAATCAATATAATATATTTTCATCATAAACAAAATAAATTTTAAACTACGATATCTTTTTAATAAATATCTAACTACTATTATTTAAAAAAAAAGAAGGCAGAATCTCCTTTATTTATTCATGAAAACCACAAGTAGCCAACCCGTTTTAAACATTAAAATTGAATATAATAATATTATACACCAACCAATAGCAAATTCTCACCACCACCATAAAAAATTTTCACCACCACCATAGCAAATTTTCACCACCACCATTGAAAACTTAATTTTAAAAGAGAGAATTTTCTACCAACTATTAGACTACGATAAACATACAACAACCAACAACTGATATTTCAAAAATAATCGATCAAATCTCCTTTGTTTATTCATGAATACCAATATGTTTATAGGTTATAATTCACCCAAACAACTCAATAATAAATTACCACAACATAGTATTATGTAACTTTAAAATGGAGAATTTCCCATTTTAAATAGTATGATTTACATCAATCTATTAATAATAAAGATGTATTATTACTTAGTCGAAAGGAGTCGTTGAGATTCTGTAAGCAGGGCGTGGGATAATAATAAGAAACAAACTTCGCATCTCGCTCCTCATGTCAATCTACATCTATAGTAGAGCTTATTGGTTGCTAATTTATAATTCTTTAAGCTCCTGTCGATGTCGATCATATCGATCTTCAATGTCTTGCTGATGTCAAACATCCCGCTCATCAGTGTCTTTCGAGCAATGCTTATAAAATAAAAATACTTAAAAAATGAATCTAACTAACTAAACATATAACTTTAACGAACAACGGTTGTTTTAGTTTGTATGCATACCGCTTTATTTCATTTTGGAGAGACTGTTGACAAATATATCAAAACAAAAGCAAATTTTGTGGTATTTCACAAATTTAGGATTTACAAATAGATTTTCGGCAAACTTTAGTTTTGAAGTAAATTTAAGGTAATTCGTTGACTACACGTTGTAGATAATAAGGATAAGAGTATTTTTGAGTTTTAGAATTCAGTTTTTCTCATATAGAATTAAGTTAAATTGACTAAAAGTAGTGATACTCTAAAGCTAAGCTATAAACAAAATTATGGAACAAAGTGTCTCTAAAATGGGACGATGATAATAGTATTGCCTACATACCGTTTTGAATTTTGGAATGCCATCTCAATTTGGATTTTTTGGCCATATACATTGAGAACCTCTTATCTTTCCTTCTCTTGGCAATCTGTATGAATTGAGAGTAGAAGGCTAGTGAATGTGCAAATTTGGAAACGAGAGAGGAGGTGGGTGTATTATATGGTAGATGTAATATTTAAAATAAGAGGGGATTTATATGTAGTTATGACAAATATTAGGGGAGGTCCATGATATTTAGTTCATAAGATAGAAGAGATAAAAGAAATAAAAGATGTGTTATCTTTGATCTGTACCTTTCTCTCCAAGTTATAAACTCCTTGGAAACCTCGCATCTCATATGGCACTCTTAGTTTCTGCATTCATAAAGGCAAATGTTTCATTCAGTGCATACAAGTAACATCTACTACTAAAACAGATGGACCTTTAACAATAGTTCTGGTTTGGTTCGCATTATGTGATTTCTAGAATCCCAGATTGGTAATTTTTTATGAAATCTTAAGAAAATGAAATGACAATATGAGATTCAAACTCTTAACATGAATTATGAGACAATATATATGCAAACTTAACAATTTGGGATTGCCAAAAATTATAATATGTTGCTGAATGTGAACATTTGAGGCATTTTCAAGACCATTCTTGAAAGAATTTCTTCACGAGGGAGGTTTGTGGAAATTCTCAAATAAGTTCTCTGCATTCTAAAGAAGTCAATTAACTACAAATAAGGTCTTAAAATTTTCTTTGCTCCAAAACTTCACTGTCGATTTTGATGAGAAAAGGAGATTATACTTGTTTTTAAATAAATATTATCATCCCCAGTTGTACACTGCAATAGGGAAAAAGTTTAATGAAACTCCGAAAAACATTATTTCCCATATATAAGATTCACCGACCAATGCGATATTAAGATTCTGAATAGAACTTTAGTCGCAGAGAAATTGAGAATGAGAGACTTATTCCATGAAAACTAGCAACATTTTCAGATGTAATTTAAAATTTAGAACTTTAATCACAAATAGAATTATATAATGCATTAATCCTATTCTAGAAGAATGTGAATATATTCATGACAATAAACACATCTCAGAAATACTCAATCTTCCAATGCAATGAACTGATTTCTGATCAGACCGACATAACTGGATGACAATCTTAATAGTATCCACAGGATGTAGGCAAATGCAAATAAATATACCAGTAAATGCTCCAGCAAAAGCATGCTCTTGATTTACATAAGCATAACATGGTTTTTCTTGTGTTGATGAGAAAATCTTCGCGAATATCATGTTCCTCATTTTTTTTTCTTGTTTTTCATAAGCACTTGTGTCTGAAACTAAAACATTGATGAGGCTACCTGTCTGAAGTCTAGAAATTGGTATCCTAGAGGTACAACCATTTACCTCCATGTCTTAAACAAGATCAAGAAAATAATTTGAGCATAGAGAGGTAATAGACGCACATGTGTTCATAATAGATTTTGCACTTCGACAAAAAAAAATACAATAAAATATAAAAGGGAATGCACTTTTTAATTACATAAAAGAAATGAAACGGGAGAACGATGAAAAAAATTAGTTTGATTCATATTTAAATAAAGGAATGTAAGTGTCAAAGGTTCACATATATAAACCACCTTTGTAAGGGCGGTAAAGTTTTCAATTGAGTCCGTTGTATGCTTATTTGACTGATTCCTAGAATAAAACACATTAGATCACATGTCATATTTTTTATCGTCACGATCCCACATGGAAGATGACGTATTGAAGTTTATTAAAGACGTTGCAGTAAAGCTTCAAAGATTTATCATGGCAGTTTATGGTGCATATTTTGTCTTCAAGTGAAATTGCATTTCGAGATCACTTAGGTATGAATGAGTAATTTTAATGAAACTCGGAATTTATTTTAAAATGTTTATGGATGTTATTTTATTAAAGAAATGTTTTTAAAGAGTTTTAAAAGTATTACACTTCATTTACTCTCAAATAAATGTTGTTTAGAGTTATGTTAAAATCAAACATACCGTATTGTCGTTCAAACGACCATAGCAGTCATTTAAGCGACATGGGGATGTTGTTCGAGCGACATGCCAATGTCATTCGAGCAAGATGATGACTTAAGAAAATTATTTAAGGCGTGTTTTCTCAGAATTTTATAAAGTGTGCAGTTTGAAAAACAGTTTACAAACCAGTACGTTTTTTGCACAAAGTTTTCTAAGGTTTTCATAGTACAAAACATCCTTAGAGTTTCAAAGATCTGAGTTTTTGTTACTATATGCTATAGTGAAATTTGTTGGCACCATGCGGAGTTTGTTCTACATAGAACTTTGTTGGGTTTTGTGATGGAGAAGTGGAAAAGACGTGTTCAACATCATAGATGATGCGAGCCATATCGGTGGACACTGAGACTTACGTGGACGTGTGTGTTGTGAACGAGTATCATGGAATACATACTTTTAGCGTGGGCACTATGGAGGAGTGGTTGAAGATTATAATAGCGTTAAGTCTCATGGGGATCGAGTCATTGAGTAAGACTTGTATCTGTTCCTTGTAATTCCACATCATAGTGATTGTCTGGCTTGGGCCGTCCGAGGTTTTTTCCCTTAGTGGTTTCCTCGTACATCTGGCGTCGTGAGCATTCTTTTATTTAACTATACTTGCTTTAATCACTAGATGCATGTTTAGGATTAATTAAGATAAAATTTAGTTAAGTTAAAATTAGTTCATAACTTGGGGAGAATTAAAAATCGAAAAAAGGTTTTTCATATGAAGAGAAATTGTTTTATCATCCTTAAAAACACATTTCGTATAGAAAAGGGGGCCTTCAAATTAGTATCAGATCTAGAAACATATTTCTATTATGTTTATCCCTTATGTATCCAGGATGAATTTTAGTGGTTTTAAAAGTTTTCATGCTCCTATTTTTTATGGCACAAATTATGCTTATTGGAAAATGCGAAGTGATTTAAAATCCATTGATGAGCATATGTGATTAGCGGTTGAAAAAGGTTGGTCACCACCAGTCACACGAGAGGGTGAGGTCACTTGTTTGAAACCCGTTGAGTCATGGACCGAAGCGGACGTAGACTTACACTTTACAACTCTAAAGGTCTACACGCAATTACCACACATGTCACACTGGAAGAGTATAATAGAATCATGACTTGTGAAAATTCAAAAGAGGCTTGAGATACACTTGCACTTACTCACGAGGGCATTAGCACGATTAGGGCACCTAAGCTATAAAAACCTCAGTACACAGTTTGAGAGGATCAAGATGTTAGAGAGTGAGTCGTTTGATGAATTTTATGCTATGTTGTCTAATATTGTCAACTTGTCGTTTAACTTCACAGAGAAGATTCCCCACAACCGTGTGACAAAGAAAATTTTGAGATATTTATCGAGTAGGTTTGATGTGAAGGGGACCATTTTAAAATCCTTAGGTATGCTTGAATCAATGAAAATTGAAGAGATTGTTGGTGACCTACAAACCTATGAACTCTTTCCCCGAAGAAAGTTCCAAAGAAAGAAAAAGGAATTACTTTGAAATCCAAGAAGGAGGAGATTAAAGTTTCGGATGACGATTACGATTCCAATTGGCAAAGAAGTTCAAAAAATTTCTTAAATTTCAAAATCAATCGGAAGATGCCAAAATTTTTGAGAAATTCAAGAAAAATAAGGTATATTCCACCCCTAAGGATAAGAGTGAGAAATTCAATAGGCTTGAGTCGGATAGGTGTTTTGGGTGTAAGCGATATGGTCACAAAGTTTCTCAGTGTCCCAATAGACTTAAGAAAGTGGGAAAGAAACTGATATCGTATAATTCCTCCTTAAGTGATAGTGATCCGAAAGAGGGAGAGAGTTACTCCAACGAGGGCAAGTTTGTTGCTTTCTGGGCATGTTATGTGAGCGACGACATTAATCTTCCCATGAAGATTCTCATGTGCATGACACTTTAGAGGTCGTTGAATCCCAAGTGAGTGAGGGTGAAGTGAGTGAGGAGGAGGAGGTTGATTTGAAAGAGTAAGTAGCCTTTAATGAGTTATATACTGAGGCGGTAAAGGTGAAATAGGAAAATTCTAAATTGCGAGCTAGGTTGAATGAGCGTGACATAGATAATAACGATGTTTTGATTGAGGATCTTAGGGAACGAGAGAAGTTGTTAAGGGAGAAGTTAGAGTACGTTGAAAAATAGAGAGATAGCCTTCTGTGTTTGATAGAGGCATTGGAAAAGGAGATTCTAGAGTTTAAAAAGTTTAAGAGTGTGCTTAATTCTAGGCTTTGTGAGTGAGAAGAGAAGTTGAATGACTCGAGTAAGGTTAAGTTTTACTTGGAAGCTAGGTTGGAAAAGTTGGATAGGATGTTAGGCATTGTCCAAGTCAAAGGTGATAGGTTTTGTATAAGCTACGATGATAGAGTTTCTCCTATTCCCAAAGCCAATACCAATCGTGTGAGAGAACCCACTAGGAATGTGAGGAGAGGTCGACATTTTGGTAATCATTCCTGCCGTCTTTACACTTGCACATATTATGGTAGGAAATGTCACCTTAGACATTTTTTATATGACCTTAAGAATGCTCCTAAAAAGTTAAGGAATAAAGTCATGTCAGTTCCTAAAAATCCCAATGTCATGTCACACCTACTTGGGTTAGGAAATCAGACTTAGAGGATTTAGGACTTAAACTTCATAGTTTTCATTTGGTTGTACTTGATTCTTCCCATGCTAAATCTAAAGGATGATTGTGTTTCCATGTTTGTCATTCGCTAGTCTTCACATCATGATTTATATCTTGCTAGTGTTATGTCATGTCTATCTTCTGTGTCATCTTTTTGATTTATTGAGTCTTATTTTAAAAAAATACAAAAAGATTTTGGGTCTTAAATATTTTTGAGAAAATACAAAAAGATTTTTCTTTTATTTGAGTTAAAATATGTTGAAAAAAACAAAAAAGATTTTCGGTTTGCTTTTTATTCTAAGTTTGCATGTTTAATGTGGCATATTGGTGTTCTTGGACCCCCATCCTTTCATTATCCATGTGGTTAGGACATTTGGTCATAATTATTAATTCTTAGAATGATCTTAACCATTGTATTATGGGGTTGTTTCGAAGTTCATATGATTTTTTATTCGACTTTATATGCCATCCTTTCACACATGCATGAGTTCATATGGATGTTTGACATCTCTTGCATATTTTAGTTTGGTGAGACATTATTATCTCAACTTTGTCATATATGCGTAAGTAGACTAAAGGAGGAAGTGTGCATATAAGAACCATTTACCGTGAGGATTGAAATTGAAAAATGATGAGTTTTCACGAAAAAGGGTTGTGAGAGTGAAAAATTTACTTGTCATGAAAGCCATCGTTTGAAAAGGCCCAAAAGAAAATCAAGGCAATAAAAATTAGCATATGTCAAAATATGGGCCAATTAGTTCATTCCAAAAGAAAAATATGATATATTTGAGGGAGTTTGTATGGATAATTTAAACGGGAATGCACCACGAATCCTAACATTGAAAAATCGTATCATGACGCTATTCTTTATAGAATCGTCAAAATTTTGAATTTGTGTTCATGTTTGATTGTTTACTTCATTTAGCTCACACTTTAAATGTCACATATGGCTAAAATAAAGTTTGATGATTTATAGATATAATTAGAGCTTCTTGATCATTTTGATGTCTTGGAATTGTGATTCATTTGTTATAGTTCAAGCCCATACATTCCATGTTCATGTTTGAGCACATAGATAATATATTATCATGTAACTCGCAATGTTTTATATGTTTAGTTTTCTGTTTTGCTACTGTTTTTCACTTTATGCTCTTTCAAGTTAAATTTTTCAAGAAATTTTTTCACTAGACAAAACTACATGTTTTTCTAAACTAGAACTTTTTTTTGTTTTCTCGTTCGAGCGAGAACTTGGTGTCGCGCGAAGTCATCTCGCGAGAAGCCCCTGTCGTTCGAACGACAAGGTTGTCTCATTCGAGCGACCAGCTGAGGGATTGTTTTCTTTTTGTTTTATTACCCTAGTTCATATTGTCATATTTTTTGGTACTGCTGGGTTCATTCGGGACTGTTTATGTACAAATTCTTATTGATTACATCTTTTACTACATTGTGGATGTTTAATCACACCTATTTAGATTGATGAGTCCTGTCATGTGATTATTGTTTTCTAGCTACTGATTTGATATGCATGATCATTACTAGCGGGTTTTTTGTTTAATATATAGATATACTTCATATATTATTTCAAGCTAGATATGTTTATCTTTTCACCGGGTTGTCTATTCAAGATAAATAGGGGGAGATGTATGTAATGTAGGGGGACAGTTTGTTTGTTGAGTACATAGATTTTGTTGCATTATACATTGATATCAAACGTGTTCATGCTAATTCATCAGTATCTTAATGAGCTTGCATAAATTGGTATCCTAATTTAGATGTTGATAACAAATTGATATCATATTTTACTCACATAACAAATGATTTGTTTTTTTTTACATATTGATTTATATAATTTGTTCCTTCATACTTCACTGGGTATTTGTCTGTTTCATGCGTGTAGGTCTGCTTTATAGATTGGCGATTTCAAGTCTACATCATATTCAGACAGTTCATGCTTGTCGGGCCATCATTTATTAGTCATGTCCTGTAATTTTTAATTTTGGGTTTATGGGATGGGATTTAGGCATCATACGGCTTGACGGTCGGCTTACACATTTCACTGTTGGTTTTGTCCTAGAATAGTCAAAAGGGGATATTTGTAAGGATAAAATTTCTAATTGAGTCCGTTGAACAAAACACGTTTGAGTCATAGGTCGTATTTTTTATTGTCAGGATCGCACAGAGACTATGACGTATTGAAGTTTATTGAAGGCGTTGTGGCAAAGCTTCAAAGATTTATCATGCCGATTTATGGTGCATACTTTTTCTTCAAGTCAAATTGTGTTTCGAGATCACTTGAGTATGAATGCATAATTTTAATGGGACTCAGAATTTATTTTAAAATATTTAAGGATGTCATTTTATGAAAGAAATGTTTTTAAAGAGTTTTAAAAGGATTACACTTCATTTATTCTGAGATAAAGATGGTTTAGAGTTATGTTAAAACTAAACACACTCGTACTGTTATTGAAACGGACATAGCAGTCATTTGAGCAATATGGGGATGTCATTCGAGCAACATTCATGTGTCTTTCGAGCAAGATGCAAACTTAAGAAAATTATTTAAGGCGTCTTTTCTCAAAATTTCATAAAGTGTGCAGTTTGAAAAAGAGTTTACAAACCAGTACGTTTTCTGCACAAATTTTTCTATGTTTTTCTTAGTCTAAAACATCCTTAGAGTTTCAAAGATCCGAGTTTTCATTACTATATGCTATAGTGATCTTTGTTGGCACCATTCGGAGTTTGTTCTATATATAACTTCGATGGGTTTTGCGGTGAAGAAGATAAAGAGCCGTGCTTAACATCGTAGACGTTACAAGCCATATCAGTGGACACCGAGACATACGTGGATGCATGTGTTGTGGCAAGCATCGTGGAAGAACGACTTTCTACGTGGGCACTGTAGATGAGTGGTTGAAGATCAGAAGAGAGTCAAGCCTCATAGGGGTTGAGTCATTGAGTAAGACTTGCTTCTGTTCCTTATAATTCCATATCATAGTGATTGTCCGGCTTGGGTCGTCCGAGGTTTTTGCCCTTAGTGGTTTCCTCGTACATCCGGTGTCGTGAGCATTATTTTCTTTCCTTTACTTTCTTTAATCACTAGATGCATGTTTAGGATTGATCAAGATAAAATTTTGTTAAGTCAAAATTGATTCACAACTTGGTGCGAATTAAAAATTGAAGAAAGTTTTTTTATAAAAAGAGAAATTGTTTTGTCATCGTTAAAAACACATTCCGCATAGAAAAAGGGGCCTTCAACCTTAATTCTTAATCTTGCACTTTTGATAGAAAGAACTTTTGCGTGTATAATTCTTTCGTTGTTGCTTGAAAAGTCCTTCTAATCAAAAACCTTATATACCTATAAAATATAACAACTCAAGTGTAGAGGTAAGTAAGGGTATCAATCCACTTTCAAGGTTGTAAAGCAAAGGGAACACAATTGAAATTCACTTTTTCTTTTCTTTTTAAGCTTTTTACTTTTTCTACTTTTTTTAGCTTTTTCAATATTAAAACAATAAGGTGAGGTGATGATTTAAACTAAACTAAATGAAAAGGGGTAATCAAACTAAAATAAAAGTATGAAAAATATATACTAGTGAGTGAGATGTAACTAAACGAGAGAAAATATTCAAAGGATGGAAAATCCACCCTCAATTCACACAAATTTATCTAACTTGTGCTATTTTAATTTCATCAATTTCCAAAATATTCATTTAATTCAAAAGATAATTCTCATTACACTAATGAATTAATTGAATATTCTTTTAGAAAAGTAAGTTTAATCCCCTCAAGCACTACTCTAAATGAATTAAAATCAATTAAATAAATCATCTGCTGGGATCGATTTACCAAACTATTTTTAATTAGACAAAGTAAAAACAAGAGTAGATGAAAATTATACTAACATTTAAATCAAGTGATAAGCCTATCTCTAGTTTGAATCAAATGATCAAATGACAACACAATTTTCATTCCTTTCTCAAGGATGATTTTCCATTTCTCAATGTGAAAATAAGTAAGAATTAAATTTACTAATCAAAGGAAACTAACAAAATTAGAATTGACAATTAAATCAAATTGGATTCATGAGGGTTTCAATTCATCCCTTGAATGGGGTGATTAGCCCTCCATAATCATCATCCAATAAAAATTAGAATCAAATAAGAGCATAAAATGAAAATTAGAGAGGAGTAATCAAACCAAAATTGCCTTCAATTGCATTAATTCTTCAATTCTTCCATCATCTTAATTAATTACAACACTCAATTTATTGAATTTCTTTTTTTTTCTAATCTAAAAAAAACTAAACTACTAAAAAATAAAAATGGTGTTTCTCTATCTAATTCTCTCTCTAGGGTTTCTCTACTCTTTATTCCATCCCCTTAAAATGGTCTTTACCTCTCTTTAAATAGTAGGTTCCATGAAGCTAGGGGTATTTTTGGGTATTGGCTTGAGTGTGCATGGAAATGGTGAGGTGTGAGGATATGTTTGAGGGTATTTGAGAATAAAATCTGATTTAGTCAAAGGGGGTATAATGGGAAGTTGGGGTAGAAGAGTTAGTTGGGGGTATTTGGGTAAAAGGGTTTATGTGGGTTATTTGCCATGTGGGGTTTAATTGAGTTTTGGTTTTGGTTGTTGGTTTAGAAATTGTCAGGTGACATCGTGGCATTTGTGGAAATGGGTTTTGGGAAGAGGTTTGGTTGGCTTTGGATGGAATGGGGTTGTGGCTTGAGGTTAATTTTGGATGGATCGGGTTTGGGTGAGGTTGGCAGGCAGTTTTGGCAGGCGGTTTTGGCGAGGTTGGTGCTGCCGGCGTGGGGCGGCCGGAGTAAGGGGGTCGTCACCGGTTGGGTTCCTGCGGGATGGTGGACAGGGTCGTCGCCGATTGGGGTGATAGACGCCGGTGGTCAGACCAAAGATGGATAAGAGAGAGGAGTGAGATCAGGTTGTCCGATTCGGGTGGACAACTGGGTTTTGGTGAGCAAGCAAAGAGAGAGAGAAGGGAGTGCTGCCGGCGGTAGGGGGTATGGAGTTCCGGCGCCGATTTATTTTCCGGCGAGATTCGGGTTATGGGATGTGGGCAGAAGTGGGTTAAGGATGGTATGGTTTTGAGTTAAATTGGTAATGGGGGTTAAGGTAGTAATGTGTTAATGGTGGGTGAGGGAGGAGAGAGAAGGAGTGGGGTGACGGAGGTTGAAGATGGGTTAGGATGTGGTAGTGTGGATGAGAGTGTAGGCTAGAAGAGTGTGGGTGAGTAGGTTTAATGTGTGTGTTTAAGTTGTGACCCTAAAAATAACCTAACTAAAAAAAATCAAATCTAACTAAAAATAAAACAAACTAAAAACAACAATATTAAAACTAAAAAATAAAATCCTAAGCTTATATAAAAACTAAAATAAAACAAAAGAAATAAAAACTTAAAATCTAAATGAAAATTAAAGTCCTAAAAATATCAAATATAATAAACTAAAAATAAACTCCTAAAATTAATCCTAATAAAATAAGACTAAACTAAAAGCTGATAAAAATCAAAATAAAATAAAATAGAAAAAATAGAAAATAAAAACTAGAAATTCTAAATAAATCCTAAAAATAAAATTGATTCAAACTAAAAATATAAAAAATATAAAAAAGGGACAAACAAAACACACACAGGGTTTGTGGTAGGTTTAGTCTAGG
This sequence comes from Sambucus nigra, assembly GCA_949130495.1. NCBI lineage: Eukaryota > Viridiplantae > Streptophyta > Magnoliopsida > Dipsacales > Adoxaceae > Sambucus > Sambucus nigra. Next base: position 81,351,767 of record OX422220.1, read on the forward strand.
TTTGAGGTAGGTTAGGGTTACGGGATAAGGTATTTAGCTCCCTAAAACGAGCATTTGCCTTAATATATAGCTTTTGACACCACAAACAGACATTTGACCTACAAGATAAATATTTAAGCACATAAGACCCATATTATTGAGAATTAGCAACTAAAGTACGTCTATTCGGGGTATAAATTGTACAGTTTTGGGTGCTTATCAACTTTAACATTTATTTCTTCTAAAAAATATAACTCAATATGAGTTAATTACATAAATAAGACAATACTTAGCATAGAAATCTGACATTGTGCTCGAATTTCATCTTTGTTGTCAAGTCGATGTACACTCCAACTTGATCTAATGGCGTTCCAAAATAGTCATCAGAGTGGATGTTTGTCGATGAGGGTTTCTTAAGCCCAGATATGTTCAACCTTATGGATATAAGGGTGCGCCAGTATCATAATACTCTAGGCACTATAATCTGACTTCAAAGTTAAAGGCAATGGTTCTTCAAGACCGCATTTGAAAATTAATTATGAGAGAGAGAGGCATAAACCACGTTTGGAATGGAGAGATCATATGAAAAAATGTCGTGTAGTAATTTTCATAGTAACCATTTTAAAATTTACTAAGTTGTCTTTCATCCTATTTCAGAACATAATGTATAATCAAATGATTATGAAAATTATTGTTTATGACTTTACAAGAAAAATCCCAATTCATCTCGATTATTCAAAGAACTGTTATAATAGCTTATAGAAAAAAGTTCATATCTAAATCTGGAGAGAAAATCTATAATGACTGACTTATCATATCAAACTTACAACAAATTTAACTATGATATTGAAAGCCTATGCATTAAATAGAACCATAGAGTTTATTTTTTTAATGAAAGTGAAATTAGGAGAATTGAAAACAGAGATACGCTAATGGCTCAAAAAAATATGTACATTAATTATAAAACTGTCCTATCACACAATGTTTTCTATATAGAAGCATACATTTATAGGATGGGGATTATCATCATAAAAACTGTTGAAGACACTGTCTTAAGTTTTGAAATGTAATAGGTTTTGATACAAAAGTGTCCATACCAATTGCAAAACACTCTTCTGCACTCTCTGATAATGCATTTGTTGTTATTTCCACAATAGGAATCCTCCTTTTAGGCGATTTAAAATGATGGTCATTTAATAATGACTCTGAAGGTGGAAGATGCAGATCAATTCCAGCTTTAACTGCATCATACCAATTATTAGTTTCCTCGAAGGAATAGATTAGTCTTGTAGCTTGAAGGCCATTCATTACTGGCATGCATACATCCATCAAAATGTTATCATAATTAGTGCGTTGAACTACACGTATGGCTTCAACTCCTTTATTTACCATATCTATGTTGTGGCCTAATCGCTTTATCATCGATAGTGTCACCATAGAGTTGAAATAAGTTGAAAATTTCAAGAGATGGAACAGTATCACATTCCTCATTTTCAAAATGTATAGGTTTCATCACTCTAAAATTCTTCCACTGAAAGATGAGAATCTCCTCACACAATGCCTTTTTAATCTTTCCTCAAATGGTGTGGCATGCCTATTCACTTTCTAATCCACTTGGTTGTTGAATTTGGAATTACATTCCCATCACACCACTTTAGTGATATATGAGAAGGTTCATCTTCATTCCACTGGGCAATAACCAACCTAATAATAGGCTTATCCATATCCCCGACTGTCATGCCAGAACTAGTATTTCATTGGGACCGAAGTCAAAACGTTTAGCATTTTCATTGTTGTTTTTATTCATTGTCATCCAAGAAGATAATATTTCTTACACCATGAACCCCTGCTCAACTAAATCTTCAGTTTCTTTCTCTGCATGCTCATGAGATTCTCGAAACAGTTGATTGAAGTTAGAGTCTTCTTCGTTTAACATCTTCAATTAACAGAAGTTCTCGACAGGGTTTAAGACTAAGTATACATATCGAGCCTAATCAATTAATATCAAACCAATTTATTCTATTACAACTACTAACTGATAGGCGGGAGAGGAGGTCACATGGCAAGTTCATAATAGGGGAGGGGATATGGGACAATGGAGAGGCTTGTGGGAGGTAGTATTTAGTAAGATTCATAAGAACGATGGTGCCATGGACTTACATTCCTATCTAGAAGATTTAGATCAGGATCGTTTATCATGCGCAATTATTTGGTTCTAGTTGGGGGAACCACCATGGTCCTCTTCACAACTGATGTTGGAATAATAGAAAATTCACTAGCTTCTTTACTAAATATAGAGTTTTAGTAGTATGTTTATGCGTAAATTTGAAGGGGAGGAAGTCCCTCAAAGAAGATATTTTGCACAGATTGTCCATCAATTTATTGGTTTAGGAGCTGGAAGCAGTTGGAATAATTATTGGGGTTAAAGATAATAATACACCATCAAGATAACTTGATTTTGAATGGATATCCTTAAAGGTAAATATATTGCCTTCACATCTTTACTGTGGCATCGTCCATCTCTACCTTCATTTTCTTATGTTGCACTTAACGTAGTCCCGTGTATTCAGGGTCCCTTATGGTCATTTTATGACCATATTTGTGATATGAGTTTGTATATATAGTGATAAGATTCAGATAATATTCGGGGGGTTTATGCTATAAACTACATAGGATTTTGTGTGTAAATTTATTCTTTTACATTTGTGATAAATTATTTCACATCTGAAGTTGTGTCGCTGTTGTCATCCACTCTAAGAGCCTAGTTGTACTAACTCAAATTGATCACATACCATTCTAAAGCTTCCAGGCCCAATAAGACTAGTAGAAAAATCTTAAAAGGGGAGGTTACAAAGGTGAGGAATTTTTCATAATGTATACAAAAAGGATAGTAAGTACCAACTGTAATGATTATGACCCTGTTTGTATGTAAATTAGCTTAGTGTTAAATACGTGTCAATAAGTAAGGTCGTAGGTGACTAGTCATCCATTACCACATCACCATTCAATAGAATTAGTAATTAAAAGTTTCTAAAATTAGCTTCACCGATGCCTTAAAAAGTTCCCAAAGGCTTTCAACACGAAGCTCTTTTGACTTGGTTGATTCCCCAACTAGTTTAGACAAAGTTGTAAGTTACAAAAAACAAGATGCTGGGAGAGAGATCCTGGTGTAACCAACTCCAATCGAAAAAGCACAGAAGACCAATATATAATTTTCAGAATAATTCCATTTAAAAGATCCAACCGTGATAGATTTAAAAGCCATATTAGAGAAATGGACGACTATGACAAAGATGGAAATGTGTCCTTTCGCAATTCGCGATCAAAACATCCTATTGGTCGTGGAGTAGAAGGGGCATATAAAGTCTTGCATTGGGAGTGGTATCTCTTAACACTCGCAAGTGTAACACTTAGGATTGGCAACGAGAAGGGTTTGGTTAAATGAGACCTCATTACCCCGCCCCAAACCCGCTTACCCCGCCCCCGCCACTAACCTATTTAAAATCCCCATGAGGGCCCTCAATCGGCCCCAAATCATTTTTATGATATTTCCTAACTTATTTTATTCAACTATTTTAATGGAATTCAAGTTTTTTTTCAATGTTAAACTAATAAAAATTGAAGTCATCTAACTAAGAGTATGCATTGATTGATTATTATCCCAAACTAACTAAGGTGCATATATTTAAGTAGAATACTTATAATAATACCCTTAAACGGGGAAAGTTCGGGGATTTTACACATAAAACCCGTCATGCCCCGAAGCCGACATTTTTTTTTATTTCAAACCTAACTGGACCCGTTTATTTACCCTAACATTCCCCCCATTAGGGGCAAGTGCGGGGCCCCAATGAATTAAATGATAAATTATAAACAAACATATCAATAATCTAACTAAAATTTACACAAACTAGTAAACAAATATGATTTTCTATTAATATAAAAACATACTACAACAACCGATTGGCAATCCGGGTTTTCATTTGGCTCACCCTCAACCTTCTATCACCACTACAAATCAATCTAGTTTTCCATTGGCTCACCCTTAACTTAATATCACCACTACAAATCATATGTACAAAAACTAAAAATACAGATAAATAATCAAGAATTAAAATGACCTCGTATCCATATCAATTCAATGTTGTAACTCGAATGTTCGAGCTTAGATAAAATGTCTCAAAATGAATGAAAAATGGCCACCGAAGCAATAGCTCCCTCTCAAATACCCAAAAATGAAAAACAAGTATATCAGGGATGGAGCCAAATATGAAAAACAAATGGATTTTTGCACAAACTTCTATAATATACATGCTCGAACTATAACTCACAGAATAAAGGTAAATGTATTGTTCAATTTGAAATTTTCAACTACTAATTAATGTAAAATTCTTATTTTATATAATATTTTCATAGTAAGAAGATGATGAATGGTTGTATAACAAAATGATTCACCAATACTACAAAGATATCATTATTTTTCTCTTTTCCAATTACAAAATACAAATACAATCAATAGCATCTATAGAGGTGAATTCAAAAGCAAAATATAAACAACCCGTTATCATGAATAATACATGCTCAACTATGTAAAATCAACCTATAAGAAAAAACAAACAATTTACAATTGGTGGAAAACTTAATGTTATTGTTTGTAAGAAAATAAATGCAATAGAGTAGGATTCAAAACAAACACTTCACCTCATACCTTATAAAAAAATCAAAAAACCAAATCTAAATGTTAGGACACAAAACAAAATGAAAACTAAATATACCTAATTAGAGGGATGCATTTTCTAGATTGTCATATTCAAAACAAACACAAATTTAAATAAAGAACCTAATCGATTCTCACATTCATCTACTACAAAGCTTAAATGCATAATTAAATAAACACATTTGTAAATCTTAAATTACTTAACCTAGATAAGAAGAACAGTAATGGGAATAAACATGGAGGCAGAGACAAGATAGAGAGTTGCGTAGAGGATAAGGAGAAGCCCATGGAGGAGGAGAACGATAAAAGAAACGCGGGAAAAAATGAAAGATGAAGAAACACGCTGACTTCTTTTTGTTTGCCTTTTTTTTACTTTTTTTTTGCCTTCTTAGGGTAATATAAAGATGAGGGAGTAAAAATTGATAAAGGGGGGAATTCAAATTGGTTTTAGCCATCTTATAAGGTATATCTTTTGAGACGGCTACTATTATACCATCTCTTTAGCATTACCTTTTGAGACGGGTAAAATTAGCAGTCTTAAAAATTATACTTTTTGAGACAGGTAAAATTAACTATCTTAAAAACTAATAGTTTTTACGATAATTAATTTACCCATCTCAAAAGAGGGGTTTTAGAGACTCAAATTTTAGTCGTCTCTTAAAACTAATCGAATAAGACTCTTCCCCATCAGCTAATAACTGGCGTACTCTATCCTCATAAAACTGATCCCCTGCGTGTACTTTCACCACCTGCATAATAATCTCAGGAGTGATAGCTAATATAGACATACAAGCTCTAGCAACCTCATTGTCATGTCAAAGCTCCCTCCACTTCAATTTCCAAGCTTCTGTTATCTCTCCCAATAGGCCATCGGCTCAATGTATTTGTCACCATGTTAGACATCCCATGATGATACTGCATATCAAACTGGTAATCCTTTATAAACTCCAACCATTACCTCTGCCTCATATTCAGATCCTTCTACGTGAACATATACTGGAGTGATTTATGGTTCGTAAACAAGGTAAACTGCTTCCCCAGAAGATAATGCCTCCAAATCCTCAAGGCAAACACAACCGCTGCTAACTCAAGGTCATGGGTGGGGTAATTCCTCTCGTGGGGCTTAATGCTTGCGAGATGCATAAGCTATAGAATTCTTCTCCTACTCTAGTATACCCCCAAGTCCTTGCAAGTATGCATCTGTATAAATAAGGTACTCCACTCCTCCCCCAGGGAATGCGAGTACAGGTGTTAAGGTTAATTTTTCCTTTAACTCATTGAAAGCTAACTGACAGTGGTCATCCCAAATAAACAGCACCCCCTTGCAAGTCAGGTTCATCAACGGACCCACAATCTTAGAAAAAACCTTAATGAAGCGACAATAGTATCCGTCTAACCCTAAAAAAATGCGAACCTTAATTGATATCGTGGGTTGTCCCCACTCCCTCACCCCCGATACCTTACTTGAATCAACAGCAATACCCATATCTGACACAATGTGAACTAGAAATTGAACCTCGTGTGGACAAAATCCATACTTATCTAATTTGGCGTACAATTGATGGCCCATAATGATTTCATCATAATACGGAGATGCTCTATATGCTCATCCTCAGAGCGAGAGTAAACCAAAATATCATCGATGAATACGATCACAAACTAGTCAAGGAACTCTCTAAAAACCCGGTTCATAAGATCCATGAACACTGACAGTGCATTGGTGAGCCCAAACGGCATCACCCTAAACTCATATGATCCATAACATGTCAGACGGGCAACTGATGATATCCCGATCTTAAATCTATTGATAAGGCATAAATAATCCATATTTATCCTCATAATTTTGATCATTTTATGATCTCGTGCATCATAATTAACTTGAATTTATCTTATATTTATGCTATTAACCCTCTTTGGTGAGTATTTCTTGTTTTGTGTATTTTGCATGTGTTTTACAGGTATTTCATGCAAGTCAATACGAGAGAGAAATCGAAATAGTGAAAGAAACCAAGGAAAGGGAGTTAAAGGGTATTTTGTAAATTTTCAGCCTTAGTTCGGAGGTGGTCCATCTAGAAAGTTGAATAACTTGAAATCATAAGAATATTGGAAAAAACGGTACCTCAATCGAACCTACGATGAAGAAGTTATGCACGTTTGAAGTCGAGAAGAAAGTCCAGGGGCAAAAGAGGAATTTCAGAAAATTGACAAGGTAACCGGTTCAGAGGTACAAGCGAACCAGTTTGAAGGACCTGAAAGAAAAAAATTCATTTATTCTGAAATTTTTCCTAGAGTTGTATGGGTTAAGGACTCTTGTAAAAAAACAAGTTCATTGGGTGTTAAACCCACATGAGTCATATCTAACTTAGCTTTAACCTATTTGGAGAGGAGAAAAAGAGGCAAGACCATACGAGATTAATTTTTACACCAATTTATGCTTTGTGGATTCTTTTCATGCAATAATCAATATAGTTTATCTTTCTCCCCTTTAATCTTTGAGTTTAATTCTTTTTCTAGTTTTCTTGCATCGTTTATTCATTCTTGCATGCTTAGCTACATATTAATAATGAATAAATTCACATTCAACATAGAAATCATGTCTTTCATTAGTAATGTCATGTTTGTCTAGGTTTTCAAGGCTTGGAATGCAAGAACCCAACCCTAAGTGGTTCGCACGGATATAAAAATAAGTTCTTGAGTTAAATAATTAATTGAAAACGTGTCATTTGGTTAATGCAACCATCGTGGGACTTTTAACTCCATTTGCCCTAAGTAATCGGAGTGTTTAAGAATGAGACGTGCGTGTTAACCATCTCATCACATACTTTATTTTTATTATTGATTACGTACTGTGTGGGTTCATTCCATTATATACATAATACTTGAAATAAATAAAGTCTTCGTTTAAATTAAGTATTTAATTCTTGACTAGTTTTGTATCTGGTGAAATTACTCGGGGTTGGGGGATTGTATTCTGACCTTAATTTTCTTTCATGTTAATAAATTACTCATTTTTTTAGTCTTGCATGCGTAGTTAATTTAGATAGGATTTTATCGCTTCCGTTAGTAGTAATATATACTCTCATCACAATCATCTTTTCTTTCCTTTTTCGTGAGTCAATCATTAAGGTTAATCTTCTTTCTTAGTAGTCATCATGAGCATTTGACTTAGTCCTTGAGTTCAGCACCTGATTTATCGAATTATAACTTGAGCGATCAGTTTACACTTGAACCGTAATCACACGCGTTAGATACACATTATTTAGTCGCGTCAAGTTTTTGGCGCCGTTGCTGAGGACTAGGTTGATAGCCGATTTAATCACATAATGTGACTTTAGTGTTATATATATATATATATATATATATATATATAATGAAAAAAAATCCTACGATAGAGCTTAACTCCGATAGCCCACATACCCCAAATGTTCCAAATATCTGGGTTCCACCTCCTACACTGCCCAACTCCATCACGAATCACATTGTGAGTAACACGTCTATGGTGTCTAGTGAGGATATTGAGTCATTAAGAGAGAGTACAATGTCAGACAATGCTGGTACGGGTGAAGGTGAGTTACCGTATCACCCTATAAGAGACCTCTTATATCCCGAGCAAATCGTAATTTTGGGATGCATTATACTCCCTTATAATACGGGGCAGTTTCATTTTAGAAATGGGATGATCTAGATTCTCCCAATATTTCACGATATGGAGCCGAAACATCCCTACTTCCACATTAGAGAGTATGAGGAGGCGTGCGAGACATTCACGGAACAATCTTGCACTCAAGACGTAGTGCATCTCAAAATTTTCACCTTCTCCCCAAAGGATAAGTTTAAGACATGACTTTGGTCACTAACACCGAACTCGATAGACACCTAGAGGGATATGTAGTCCAAGTTTTTCCAAAATTTATTTCCCGCACATCGGATCAATGTGATCAAGATTTAGACAAAACAAGAATGCGCCCTTTGATCAATATTGGGAGCGTTTCAATGAGTTTGTAAACATGTTCGCATACCAAAGTTTTGATAACTGGAGACTCATCTCCTATTTCCATCATGGGCTAAGCTTAACTTCCAAACAACTCGTTAAGACCATGTGCGATGGAGAATTCTTAGGGTTAAATGAAAACAATGTGGAGGTCCACTTTAAGTACGTTTCCAATACTGCTCAAGCTTGGTACACATCAGACCTAAGTACCCAACCCAAGCCTAGACAAATGTCCACGGCTCCCTTCGCATCCGGACTATATCAATTGGATGAGGAAGATGAATTAAAACTCCAAATTAATCACCTAGCAAAGAGGCTAGAGAATGTAGTTATGGCTAGGGGAGAGATGTATTCGTCTTCACTAGAGAATTAAGAGAGAAGTTGTGTGCTATTTATGAGGCAGGACATTCAATGAAGCAATGACCGATGATACCCACCTACAAAGTGATGCTCCAAGATCAAGTGGAAGAAGTAGGATACTTTGATGGTAACTTTAATGCCCCACATAGGAATTCTTATAACCATTCATGGAGGAAACATCCGAGTTTTAGTTACGAGCAACCAAATGCTGCAATGAATCCGAATTCGATTATTTCCCAACACCCGCCACCACTCCCGCCTTCCTAATAATCTCCACCCATGCAAGCCCCACCTCATGTGCCATATATTAACACATGGTGTAGAAATATTGAGGGCACTTTAAACTAATTCATGCAAACTCAATCAGTGATTAACATTCAAAACGCTTAAAATTTTGTCGGCTTAAGGCTGTCGTTATCCAAGTTGCAATCTTCCTTAAGTGTCTAAGAGAAGGGAAAGTTTCTTGCCCAAGGCCAAAGACCTCCCCATGGTCAAAACTGTGTTAGCTCTACCCACTATAAAAATCAAGATCAATGTAGTGCAATAACCACTCTACGTAGTGGAAGGGTTGTTGACTTGTCACCTCCTCCAGACGACGAGCAAATGACAAGCAATTTTTTCCCGACATCAAAGAGGCTAAATATTTCTCCTTAATAAAGAGTGGTAATGATGATACAACTTGGCCCAAGGTGGTTGTGAAACCTCCCATTGCTTCTCCATACCCTCAATGGTTGGTCTCTCACACCAAAGAGAACTCTCGTGACGATGTCTTAGACTTTCTTAAGCAGGTAAAGATTAATTTACCATTCCTCAAGACCATAAAGTAAGTTTTCACGTATGCTAGGTTTATTAAGGACTTACTCACGGTGAAACATAGGCTAAAGGTAAAGAAAAATGTGTTCTTAATATAGAACGCTAATTCAATACTATTGAGTGACCTCCCACCAAAATATAAAGATTCAGGTGCACCAACCATTTCTTGCGTCATGGGGAAGAACTGAATTGAGAGAGCTAATAGATTTAGGGGCCAATGTTAACATCATCCTCTAATCCATCTATAAGAAATTAGATTTGGGGAACCTTAATCCCACAAAGATGAGTCTCTAACTTGCGGATCATTCCGTAAAGATACTTTAGGGGATCGTTGAGGACGTGATCATCTAAGTTGACACTTTCTACTTTTCGGTAGATTTTATCATTTGGGTTTCCTAAGTAATCATGTACTTGTGATCCTTGGCTGCCCATTCTTAGATATGGCTAATGAATTGATTAATACATGCAATGCAAAAATGCAACTCACGTTCGGGAATATGACTCTTGAAACAAATATCTTCAACATCACTAAGCACGAGGGTAATTATGGAGAATTATGAGAGACGAATTTTATGGAAGATATAGTACACGAGCACATTAAGAGGAATCACGCAAGAGAGCCGTTAGGGTTATGCCTTGTTACATCAAGTGAGAGCGACAATTCTGACGTTGAGCGAGAGGTAGAGGAGACGGGTTTAATAACACACATTGAGACTGAAAGAGAGAACATAGACGTGAGCGGGAGAGACAGGTTATATGAGAGTAAGAGAGAATAGTCAGAGATCGAGCAAGAGAGAGAGTTAGGATACATGAGCCTAGAGGACTTTGAGAAAGAATTCAGGTCGGTGGAGAAGAATCTCAATGTCGAAGTCTAATAATTCTTGGAATCTTTTTGTCATTTAGAGGAGAACGAATGGAAAGATTATATAGAGGAATTCCTTATTTGTGACCATCCACCCATGACACTTGAGTTCTCAGATATGATCAAGGAAAGGAGTACTATTTCATACGAGTTAGGGCCCAATCCAAGTAGTCTTGAGTGTAAAGTCCATCCAGGTTTAGCTTGTCCTTATAATTTTCACCGAGATATTATCTCCAAGCCAAGAAGAGTATGCTTCGATGCGATTGGGCACCACGAGGATTTCATTCACTTTAGTCATCACGATCCTCGATGTGTCCCCCATACCTATTGGGATGATCCCCACTTATTAAGATTATTGGTTTATGATGCAAGGAAGATGGAGACAAAGAGAGCATCAGACCCTATTCCTGGCATCGGTTCCCTAATGTGTATGGGGTGATTCTTTTTGTATAATAGTGAGTAGAGTTAGTTTTAGAGTAGTTTAGAGGTTCGTAGAGGTCATAATGTAGGAAGATTACGAGCACTACGTTGGGTTTTCACATACGGGAGAGCATATGCGCATTATGAGAGCGAGGTTGAGGTGTACTGGTGTCTAGAGGTGTTTCAGGAGGTTTGAGATACATGAGAGAGGAGAGATTTGGGGTTGTCTCACTTAGAATCAAAGAAATAAGAGGAATTAACAGACTGAGGCAACAAGATTTTTCGAACCACATGCCAAACCGGTTCAGATGCAAATAGGTTCGCTTGTACCCCCGAATTGGTTTAGATGACCTGTTCCAACCCCCCCCCCCCCCCCTTTTATTTTTTCCACAAAATTCATTCACACATCCCTCTGATTTCACCCATGATCCTACACCACTACCACCTCGCATTAGCTCATGTGTTTTGATGTTTTCTTGCTCCTTCTTTATGTAGTTCTTTTTTGCTTTATTGTTCCATCGTTGCAAGAACTATGTAATTTATCCTTTATCGTATTGTAATAAATTATAGTAAAAATGGAAATAAAATGCATTTTAAATATTTGATTGTTTTATTCACGCACTTATTATGTTTGCGTATTTAGATTTTAGGCCTTTTGATTGAGGACAATGCAAAAGTCTAAGTTAGGGGGGTGACAAGTGCATCTTTTAAAAACATCACAAAATCTTAAAATGCCCCCCTCCCAAAGAAAAAAAGTTTGAAAATTTTCAAATAAATTAAAAATATTTTTCTTCAAAATATATAAAAAATTGGAATTTAAATTTTTCAAAAATATCACTCAAATGTTTCCTTGAAATCTCAATTTGTAAAAATCAATTGCATAGCCAAAAATGACCAAAAACATAAATTGAGCAAAAATTGATGACTTTACAAATAAATGTGGATATTAATTAACCCGGTGAGATTTTGAGCCAATCATTTTTCCGAGTAATTAAATCAATTATAGTTAAAATTAACTCAAAGTTCAATTTTGCCATAAATAAGTCATTGAAGATCTCTACTCCTTTGTTTTGATCGGTTACAGAAAACGAGGGAGATATTGTCTCGAAAATGTGCTAAAAATATATCTAAATTAAATATAATCTCGAGAAGCATATGGTAAAATAATTAGTAATTCGGATAAATGAAGTTAGGCATCGTTTGTTTACCCAAAAATAGTAGCCATAAAAAATAATGAAAAACTATCCTTTTGCTATCCATTTTTAGCCTAATAAAATTTTCCAATTTTGTTTGATAACCCAAAATAAAAGTCTATCAAATAAGTCCAAAGGGTACAATAAAAAGGGGCAAGAAAGAAAAAGAAAAATGCTCAATAAAAATAGCAAAAAAAAAAGAGAAAAAGAATAGAAAAATGAGGAAAACATGAAAAAAAATATTAAAAAAAGAAGAAAAAGAGCAAATGCCCCGAAAAGTACCTAAGGATATCGTAACAAGCAAATTCTGCGACTCCAAATTTTTCGACCATTCCCATTTTACCCAATACACCTGATAACTCGAGAAAGTCCTAACTGATTCTGAAAAACGAAATTAATTACCGTGTGGAGAGCTAAGACACGAAAAGATAGAGAGATTAAATGATTCGGACTAAAAGATGACGTTTTCCGTTTTCCAATAACCGTGTTTCGATGATGAGATGTACTCACCGCAAATATTATGTCTTTCAATTTGTGTGCGTAAATTCGTGTTCTATTATATTTACTCTTAATATCACTCACACCGAGAGAAACGTCACATTCCGAGAGTTTCATTTGTGAGAGTATCCTATGAGAATTGAATCAAAACGAAATTTTTGAAAAGTAATATAATGATCAATCGGTGGAAGTTAACAGTTTAATTTTCGATTTTGCACACACACACACACACTGAATTGAGATCTATTGAATAAAAGTTCAAAGTGATTATTTTTTTAGAATTTAAATTGTAGGATTTTTATTTATTTTGATATTTTTCTTTGCAAAAAAAAACAAATTTTGTGGGTAAATTCACTGCGAACCCTCACGAGACACCACTCATCCTACTAGGCAAGCTTAGGGGGTTTAACGGCTTATTGCATAAGCTAAATGCAATCTCTTGCCCGCGAAAGAGGTATTTCATCCCAATAAAGTTTTTGCAATTTTTTTTTTAACTCATACTCTTATTATTTTACATTGCTCGGGACGCGCAATGCTCTAAGTTAAGGGGGTTTGATAAGGTGTACATATTTCATTTTACCCCCTTAATTTCGGTCCTTTTATGATCCCGTGTATCATAATTAACTTGAATTTGTCTCATATCTATGCTATTAACCCTTTTTGGGTAATATTTCTTGTTTTGTGCATTTTTCATGTGATTTACAAGTCTTTTATGCAAGTCAACATGGGAAAGAAACAAAATAGTGAAAGAACCAAGGAAAGGGAGTTGAAGGGCATTTTCGTAATTTTTCAACCTTAGTCCGGAGGTGGGGCCAACAAGAAAATTGAAGATCTTGAAGTCACAAGAATACTAAAAAATTAGCACCTCAATCCAAGCTACGGTGAAGAAGTTATGCACATTTGAAGTCGAGAAGAAAATCTAGGGACAAAAGAGGAATTTCAGAAAATTGACAAGGGAACCAGTTCAAAGGTACAAGCGAACCGGTTCAGAGGAAACTGAATGCGAAATTTTCATTTATTCTGAACTTTTACCCAGAGTTGTATGGGCTTAGGAATCTTGTAAAAAATGGGTTCATTGAGTGGTAAACCAATATGAGTCATATCTAACTTAGCTTTAACCTATTTTAGAGAGGATAAAAAGAGGCATGACTATTGTAGATTAATTTTTGCACCAATTTTATGCTTTGTGGATTCTTTTCATGCAATAATCAATATAGTTTGTCTTTATCTCCTTTAATCTTTGATTATAATTCTTTTTCTGGTTTTCTTGCATCGTTTATTCATTCTTGCATGCTTAGTTATATATTAATAATAAATAAATTCACAAGAAACATAAAAATCATGTCTTTAATTAGTAACGTCATGTACGGCTAAGTTTTCAATGGTTGGAATGCAAGAACCCAACCCTAAGTGGTTCGCATGGAAATAAAAATAAGTTCTTGAGTTAAATAACTAATTATAAACGTGTCATTTTGTTAATACAACCATCCTATGACTTTTAACTCCATTTTCCCTAGGTGGTTAGTGTTTAAGAATGTGACGCACGTGTTAACCATCTCGTCATGTATTTTATTTTTATTCTTGATTACGTACTGTGCGGGTTCATTCCTTCATATACATAATACTTAAAATAAATAAAGGTCTTCATTTCAATTAAGTATTTAATTCTAGTTTTGTACCCGGTGAAATTACTAGGGGTTGGGGGAGTGTATTCCGACCTTATCTTTCTTTTATATAAATAAATCAGTCATTATTAAGTCTTGCATGTGTAGTTAATTTAGATAGGATTTTATCTCTTTCATTAGTAGTAATACACAGTCTATCGCAATCATCTTTTCTTTCCTTTTTCATGAGCCAATCATTAGGGTTAATTTCTTTCTTAGTAGTCATCACGAGCATTTTCTTAGTCCCTGAGTTCGATACCCGATTTACTGGATTATTACTTGAGCGATTGGTTTATACTTGAACCATAATCACACGCATTAGAGACACATTATTTACTCGCGTCATCTATCTTGGAGAAGTAAGCTTCTCCTTTTAGTAAGTCAAACAACTCATCGATCTAAGGCAGCGGATACTTATTCTGGATTATGACCTTGTATAACTCCCTATAATCAATACATAGACGAAGCGATCCATCCCTCTTCTTGACGAACAATGCAGGTGCAACCCACAGTGATGTACTCCGTTTAATGAAACCCTTCCCTAAGAGTTGCTAAATCTTTTACCTTAACTCATGCATCTCTAAAGGGGCCATGCACTAAGGCACTTGAGTTATCCGCCTCGTACCTGGCACTAAGTCAATCACGAACAAAAATTTTTGACTGGGCAGCATCCTAAGTATGTCCTGCAACACATCCTCAAACTCCCTCACCATTGGAATCGAATCTAAAAAGACAACCACCTCTTGTGAGGTCTCCTCCACAATATAATACTGGTGTGTGCTCGACCCTCCCTCAGGAAGAGGCATCGCCACTAGGAACATCTCCTTCACTAGAATGGATAACTCAATGGTCCTCCCTAAACAATCCACCATCGCCTTGTATCCAGCTAACCAATCAATACCGAAGATGACATCGTAACCCTCTATATCTAACATTGGAAGGTCGACGGCTAAACATAGTCTCCTCATTTCAATATCCAAAACCCGATAGATCGAGTGTATAAGCGACCCGCTACCCAAAGGTGACTTTACACACACAATGAGACTACTGGTTGTCTCTAATAAACCAGTCCTGCATGCAAATCTGGTAGCTATAAATGAGTGTGACTCCCCCGTATCAAACAAAATTCTACCCTTAAGCCCGTGAATAGGAAATGTACCCTCTACTTCTAGTGGTGCCTACTATAAGATTTCATCTCGGATATTATAGACACGTCCGTACTATAATTTCCCCTGCTAAGATGGGGTTGGTAGTGCTGGAGATACCGGAGGTAACTGCGCCTGCCGCCCTTATTGGGCACTCTGCTAATGTGAGGCTCTATCCAACTGTGGTCAGTCTCTCCTCTTGTGGCCTATCAGTCCATGAGTAAAATAATGACTCAAAAAGTCTCTCTGTCTTTGGACCTCATGGCCCTGTCAAAGTTACCCCTGATGATGGCCTTGGTGGTCTCGACCTTTCTGGCCTCCCCCATTGTTCCCTTGGCCCTGACGATCCTGAGGAACATGCTGTTATTTATGAGGACCCTGCTGGACCTGCTTGGATCCACTATTCTCAGGTCGATAACCTCTAGATCTAAATCTCTTAGCCAAATCTCCCCCATCGGGAATCCTATCCCTGGTGCCTATACATCTGCTACTATGGTGCTCCACTACCATTCTCAGGTAGATAACCTCTAGATCTAGATCTCTTGGCCAAATCCCCCTGTCGGGAATCCTGTCCCTGGTGCTTATACATCTGATCCCTCCTGCCTGGCCCAACTGGCTAGGCTCACCCCCTCTTGATTCCCTTGAAATGGAAACAATGATCGTGAAATGAAGAAGTGTGGCTTTGACGACCTCAGTATAAGTCCTTAATGCGGAACCTATCAAGTGTTGTTTGATCCTCCAGCCTAGTACATCTATAAACTTTAATTTCTTCTTCTCTTCACTCTTCACCTCGTTAGGCACAAAATTAGCCAGACGTGTGAACACCTCCTCGTACTCAACTACTGAACAGTCACCTGAACTACCTCATTAAAATTCTTTCACATCTATGTATCCACGACCGACAGAAAGTACTTACGATCAAACCACACCTAGAACTCAATAGTAGGCATAGTTTCCCTCTCCTGGGGAGAGGTAATAGACTCCCACCACTGCAAATCTCCTCCCACACGCCTAAACGTGGACAACATCTACTTCTGCATGTCACTAAACTCAACTATGCGAAGGTGGCACCAAATTTACTTCTTCCACTGGCAAGACAAGATCACGTCAGAACTACCCTGAAACTCTAGTGGATGGCCTTTTCGAAATGCCTCCCTCACTCTCCGCTAATCTGATCGCCTCGAGTAGGCTTGGACAACTGTTTCCACTGGATACTGTGGTGGCTTGTCTTGAGGAAAGTGGAGTTCCATGATAGTCATACCAGCATTAACTACTTGTGCCATAATAGTGGCCACCTCTGCAGCTGTCACTATCCCCCGTGGTGGCTGTGGTTATGGTCCTTGTGGCTTATGCTGAGTCTTTCCCTCATCGGCTTTCATCATAGCCCTCGTCGATCGTCCTCTCCTATGTGGCATCTGAAATCAGATCGAATTGTATGAGTTCATAGTCAACAAAAATATAATAGTAGAATAACGTAACCTCAAATACGTAAAAGTGAATGCAACAGTCCTAATACTAGGGCTCTATGTCAAATGATTCTAAGCTGAAATTATAGTAAGCCGTACAGATCTTATGGACTCTAGAACCTGATGCTCTGATACCATCTGTGACACTCCGCCTATTTTAACCACGGTTGATCAGTCCTTTATCAAAATAAATAGGAATCTCATTTGGTTCATTCTTAGCATCACTTTCGAAAACATTTTAAATTACTAATTACCTATGTTAAATTAAGCCGGTGCCAAATTTTCTCATAACATAAAACAACATGTGGAAATTTTTTAAATAATATAACTCAACCATCCACACAAATAAAAGAAGTCTTAATCATTACAGTATTGATAGATAAATGATAAATAACGAATAAACCATCGGTTCCAAGACTAATATTCAAACCATAAGTCTGCGAAAATGAAAGTGAATCTAAATACATAGTCAGATAAGTAAAACTGAATAAATGTATCATCTGAAGGGGAAACATGCCCAAATGAAATAATGAATCATAAATCATAATCTTGGAATGAATAACTGAAGCGTCTACATAAATCCTGTAAGCATCGACAAGTGTTGCAGCTACGCATCCTTGGAATGACTCATCAAGCTTGGTGGCCCTTTGGCTGGACACCTAAAATGTTTTGAAAAATATATTTGACATGGGTCAGACACCAAAAGTTTTGCAAAATATTTAGCAAGTATTTAAATTGCAGTTTAATACAGTTACTAGATACACACGTTAGTTTCACGACACTCCCTTGAGTTCCTCACCTCTTAACTATTGTGCACACCTAACGCTCCAATTAAACGCACCTATCTATGTTACCCAACCTAACTTGCCATAAGTATATGACCAACCACAGTAGGTTTATCTTTCCCATACTGCCCATACGATACACTACCATCAAGCTAATACTTCATATTAACCGAATATTATTATTCCATTGTTAATTATGTTCGTATACTTAAATTAATTTTAGATATACACTATCTATCTCTTCTACCATCATGCATAAGTAGAATAATCACACTTGTATATATATATATATATATATATATATATATATATATATATATATATATATATATATATATATATATATATACACACAACTACAACATCCTCCTGAATGGCCACCGCGATGCATGCATACTCTGTTATCAAGTCCATGTACCTCTCGTACCAAATCAGGGCTATCGGTTCAGAATGTCTCCTCGAACCATAAAGCAAACAACGCACAATGGATGCGAACATAGTTCTAAGCCTTTAGGCAACGCACATGCCTAATATTTCCAAATGACATGTTAGTCCCACTAATACACTGCACATAGTGAGCCGCCCCTAAGTTCTATGTTTTGGGACACACATCCAAACCTCGCTAGAACAACCAAGGTGGGATCGTCCTCTACGCGGAACCTCCCGTGATACTAGGCAGCGTAGGTATATTCACACATGTAACAAAGCACATAATAGGTATTCACACAACCTATATATATATATATATATATATATAGAAAATAATAAAGTAGAAAACTTATGTATGTCATAAGCTTAGTTGATGATGTGTATATATATATATACTCTAAGATAATGAATGCGAGAGACAAAATAATGGGTAAGATCAAACAATCTTGAATAAGTTACATTTTAACAAATTTTATTCGCACTCTTCTAACTGATTTATTTATTATTTTAATTTCAGTGTTGACTATAGGGTGTATTGTATATACTCCATGGAACAAATTGCCACAGTAAATTCTCTCAAAACATTATTTAAAGATGATGAAATTCTCCAACAAAGAGCCTATATAGCTAATGAATTTTTATTCCATGGTTGTTAATAGGAGGAAATTGTAAAGTTTATTTCTGTATTTATATTTTTTTTATTCAATGTAGTTTCATATAATTTCTATAATATTAAGTGTAAACAGGATGTCACATGTACATAGTAATGAATGCGTGTACTTTACAACAAATCCAAAAGTACACGCATGACATCACAAAGTACACGTGAATATATGCGTGTACTTTGGGAATTACGCGTGTACTTTGAGGTCTGTTCCTTTATTTTCATTAGAATTCCAAAGTACACGCAATAGATAAAACAGTGCACGTGAATTTATAATGACATATAACAGTACACAGATTCTATGAACTCTAAAAAAGGTATCGCTGGCGCGGACCAATAAATACGTAGGCTATACAAGAGAATAAATATATTTGTAGTGATAGGTTACACAAATCTAAATTATAAACATATTATGATTGTTTCATTTGACAATAACAAAGAAAGAATTACAAAGTACACGCAATGAGGCCAAATATTATGCGTGTACTTTACAACATAACACTTTGTATTAAGTTTTTTTTGAAATTTTTTCATAACAAGGGATTTTAATTTTTTCTGTATATATATATATATATATTCAATGCAGTTCAATATAATTTCTAGTAAAAAGATTGTGCCCCTGGCGAGGACCATTCAACACGTAGGAATAAAACTACTCTATATACTTATTCAGTAGGACACAATAACCAAAAATAATTTATTAAGCTCAACTACTCACTATCCCAACTACTTCGGGTGAAAGAAATAAATAGCTTTAATGTAATACCCCGTATTTCTGAATATTCCAAATATTCTATTTAATTAAATTGCAGAATTAAATGAGAAAATAAGGCTTAATTTAAATTACGTAAGAATAATAATTTAATGAGTTTTATTTAAAAAGTGAAATTATGGAATATTAATCGAGAGGTGGATACCGATTTATATTGCCTTATTATATTTACTTAGTGCGAGTGGTAAATAATTACTTAACGCGTGTAGATCGTGTTGGGGTGAGAATGACTAATATTTTTTAGTGACTCAAATTACAATTTGGAGGTCACAGATGAGTCTGGAAGGGTCAAATTAGTCAAAATAGTATACCCGGTGGTACTAGTTGAGTCTCGGGGTAATTTTGGACTAAACCGAGACCGTTCGAGGGCATTTTGGTCTTTTAACATGAGAGGGTATGGAGACCTACGAATTTGAGAGCTTTTTATCATCCGTATGAAAGAGGGATTAGGATTAGAAAACACATGTAAACACCAATACCATTAGAGAGAAGAGAGACACAATTTTCTAAGGCAAAAGAAAGAAGCGGGAAGGATTCAAATGAGATTTTCACCACAAACTTGTTGGGAAGGAGGATTGAAGGAGAAAAACAATCAAACATCATCAACAATCATGAAATTAGATCCCCTCTATCAAGGCAAGTTGTTTATTGCAAAAATTATAAAGTTATAATACCCATGTGTAGGGTTTTTGAATAGTCTTGTTTAAATCAATATCTTGATAGGAGAATAATGATATTTATACATGTTGGGATAGGAATCGCATGTAGAATGATTTAACATATGTATAGATTTAATATTCAGATTAGACTTGATGATTATTTCGGAATAAAATCTGGATTTTGAATGAAAATATGAGAAGAACACCATAAGTAGGGTTTTAAGAAATTCTGGGTTTAACTCACTATTTCTTTAAAGGAATTGGAGTTTTGATGTATTTGACACGTTAGAAATTGTCCTAGTATATGTGGAAACATGTTAGGATCATTGGGTCGAAGTTGGGTGGACTATAATGGAGTTTGGAGATTTGTTAATGGAGGAAAAGGTTAACGAAGAAGACGAACTGCGTCTATCCCTATTCGATCGATCGATCGATCTCGAATTATCGATCGATCGACGAGGTCAATCGATCGAACCCAGCAGTCGATCGATCGACACAGGCTGTTTTTCCCGAATTTTTCGTGTTTAAGTCTTCGTTGATTTTCGAGAATGAATGAGTATCCTAGGATTTTTATTATACTTATATGGGAGTGAGACTAAAACCAGTAGGTATATTGTTGAGGTCCGATAAGGTCATTGGGTGTAGGGCTTGAATTATGAACCGACGAAAATAATCCGATTTAGTAGAGTATCGGGGAATTCGAAATTTAGCTACGAGGTGAGGTAAATTTAATTTAAGTAATAGACCAGTAGGGTAAGTAATAACTACTGAAATTACATGTGAGGGGTAACTAGGACCCTTAGAGTTGTGTGAATACTCAAATAAATGCGATTAATGAGATAAATCGTAAAGCGAATATTGTACGGTAAATATATGAGATTAATAGGTCGGCCGGTACCTACTGAATTATATGATCTTTTAGGTCGAGAGATTTATACCTAAATTAACTATGTTAGGGTCGATGTGACATTCCGAACTAACATAGGATTATTATATGTTTGGGGTCGATGTAAAATGCCGAACCAAACCTTTGAACTGGTGGCGTGATGAAAGAGTCCGAGCCAGAATTTGTGTATATAAATAATTAGGGTCGATGTATTATTCCGAACCAATTCCTACTTGGGGTCGATGAATCATTCCGAACAAAGAGTTCTTTATGTATGTATATAAATAATTGGGGTCGATGTATCATTCTAAACCAATTCTTACTTGGGGTCGATGAATCATTCCGAACCTAGAGTCCTTTACGTATGTGAAAAGGACAAAATAGTAATGACTAATGTTTAGTATATATTGTGTGTGGAATATATACTTGATTATATTCTACTTCCGTGTTTTAGTAGATTGACATATATTATGTATTTAAAGATACATACCGAACTGGTAAGTTAAGTAGTGAAACTTAATTACGAAACGTAATGTTAGATAGAGAATATCTACTTAGTAATTTAAGTAGTGAAACTAAATTACAAAAGTGGGAAGATAGAAATTGTGATAATTGTAGCAATTTAGTAGTGAAACTAAATGAGAAGTTTTGAAACATAACATAGAGGAAATGTTACTTGTGTATTAATTAACCTTCGTGAGATGTTAATGTAATGAATGTACGGTTATGATATATGAGAAATTAAGTATAGATAAGTTCAGGCGATTACTTAGTCCTAGATAGCTTGGAAGATATGGTTAGGTAGGCTAAGTGTAGAACGTTAGGTGTGCACAAAAGATGAGGGGTGAGTAAACTCAAGAGAGTGTACGAGAACCTAACATGTGTAATCAATAACCGCATTTTATATTGTGATAAACGCTTGCTAAATATTTTCAAAATGTTTTGAGTACTAACTCTTGCTATAAAATATTTTCAAAACCTTTTAGGTGTCCAGCCACTGGGACGCCATGTATGATGATTTCATTCCAGGGACTCGAAGCTGTAGCACAGTGGATGCTTACAGGATTTTGATTAGACGATATCTCTCATTCAGATCTAGTGCAGGATCTCACACTATTCTTTGTATGGACTTGTGGTCCGGTATCAGTCTCAGATGTTTAGTTTCAGACTAGTAGTTGTTCTATTGTGTTTGGGATTTTAGCCGATGGTTTATTCGGTATTATTCTTGTTCTGTTGTACTTACAATTTGTTGATTGGGTTTTAGTACATGGTATTTGTTTTATAAATTCCTCATGGTTGATTTATCTATTTTAAGAAAGATAAAATTTGGCACCGGTCTAATTTTCACTTAGGTGATTAGTAATTAAAAAGTTTTCGACAGTGATGCTAAGAATGAACCATTTGAGAAACCTGTTTTAATTTAATAAATGCCTTATCACCCGATGTTTAATTAGGCGGGGTGTCACAGATGGTATCAGAGCATCAGGTTCTAGTGTCCATAGGATCTGTACGGCTTACTGCGTTTTCAGCGTATCGTTTGATTGATATAGAGCCCTATCTTAGGATTATTGTACTTCCCTACGTACGTAGTTTACATTCTCCTGCTATTTAGTAGATGTAGTGTTATACATATGAGTTCGATTGATCCTGGTACGTCGAACATAGCGGTAGGACCAGCATTGGCGTTGGAAGGACTGCAGGAGGGAGGAGCTCGGCATGAAGCCTGGAGTGTTCAAAGATGATAATCATTAGAGAGATGACCGTTGTCAAGGTCACTCCTAGTGAGTAATGGAAGTAGATGCTACAAGGACTACTGGGGCATATAGACTTTTTTCTAAGTACCGCGAAGGCAAAGGGTGAGGCTAATCGAAACCCACCAACGCAGTGGTAATGGGAGAAGGTCTGGAAGATCTTGGAAAAGAACGACCCGTAAGAAATTTGATAAAATGGTGACTGTGCATGTTAACCAATAGAAGTAGAATGTACAGAGGTTTTGGCATTTAAGATAGAGTACAAATACTCAGAAGTGAAAATTTGAGTAAATTTTTTATAGAGGCAACGTGGTGGGGATACCAGTCACCACATCCGGACCGAGGGTCCGTATACAAATAGAGGGACCTTACGTACAGTTTAACCGCAAAGTTCTCCAGTGATGATTTAGAAGCGAAGTGAATGGAAATATCTGAACCCATCACGTGAAAGCCTGGTAGAGGCCAACCGTGAGAAAGAAATTTATCAATTGAAGTGAACTTGTAACCGATGAGATAGGTATAAGGGAAAAAGAACCCTTGAGATAATGGACTCTCGAGTTGTCGTTCGTAATTTTGGTAAAACTTTTCTTGGACGATGTATGTATATGAAGGCAGTATGGTGCTTCTTACAAGGTTGAGGTAAATGCTCCTAGGTGGGTGGAGCTAAGGGAGTTTAAGGATTTAGTCAAAGAGTAAGACTGAATTTAATGGGGCTGGTGCAAGCCATAAGTGGAAACCCACTATGGGATTTAATGATTAGATTCTAAGTCGGGGTTGTTAAGTCCCATAGTGCATTCCTCTTGGTCAGCAGAACTAAGGGAACCAGGATGATAGTGTTCAAAATCGAGGCTACCAAGTCCGAGCGGAGGGATACCCAAACCGGTCGGTGCGGCCTAAAGTAAGGGAATTTTTGAAAAGATGTCTAGTGTGGTTGTAGGGCTACGCGTTTTATTTTAGCTTGCAGTTATTTGAGTAAATAATAACTCCGTTAAGTTTTACATTATGTAGGGGACAAGCGTGTTATGTCCGGAAACCATCTGAACCACTAGAGCGATGGATAAGGAAGTATATGAGTTTTAACCTCGGGTAAATGGGGTATATAACGATGCCTCACCTGAAAAAGGGTCGAGTTGTCATTATTCATCAATATGTGGGAGACTTCAGAGATTATGGATATCCCATAGTAATTGATTCCGGTGTGTAGGAACCTAAATGATGTGAGTCAAGGTATGTCATATGATCGCTGAGCGAAGGGATCGAGCTCGTTGTTGTAATTAGTGCTAAGGACTTAGTGATAGTATAAGCGCAGTGCCACTTGACTCCTTTAGAAATATTGGAGTACGGTTTCACATATTGTCGAGGAATGGAATTTGAGTATCTCGACTATGTGTTGTTCCGACAATGCTCAGTAAGAATGCATGGGGAGAAGTTCCTTGTTTAAGTTCGGTTAAAGGGGATATGACTGAAATTTTTATGCACGTCAGGAGAAGAGATGTTGTTAGATGCTAGGGCATCAGTGGGGCCGGTAGTGTTGTGGAGAAACACTAAAAGGCTTACTTCACCATGAAGGGATAAGTGGGACTTCGTAGGCAGGATTTGATTTTCGGTCTATATGGGATTAAGAATACTCGCAAGATCGTAGTTACGTCGTGTAGACTAGGCTAGAGTTGAGGAAAAGCATGTTACGGGTGCGACATTTGCAATGTTTTTGCAAATGTGCACGGAGAAAAGGGAGTATGGGCACCCTAGCCAACTGGCTTTCTTAGTCATCCGAAATAGAGAGATGCAGAAAAGTGATGTTTAATAAGTGCACCGATGGGGAAGTTAGGAGGCAAGTCGTATCGATAAAATGGGTTGAACGTCATGGGAGATAGACGATGATCAAAGATTATATGTGCTGAGAGATCCAGCACACCCTATGGGATGAAAGTCGGTGGGAAGCCGTTCAAAAGTTATCTCTTGAATTGGGAGGCCTAACTGTTGTGAAGAAGTGATACAAGGTGCTACTCAACTGAGTGTTGAGAGTGACTTATGCGTTACTAAAAGTTGATAAGTGGGAAGCGATGTTGATGAGAGGCATAGTGAGATTATCTCCATACACACCTCTAGTTAATAGAGCAAGATGGACTCGAAATGAGCAATCGGAATGTGGTAGTGAACCTAAGTTTCCAATGATGGAATGAGGAGACAGACTTTTAAATTATTGATGGGATGTGAACATCATGATTAAGCCAATATTTTGTTGGGGTAACGGAATGGGGTGATCGGGATGGATTAGTATGTAGTTGAAAAGGGAGAGTGCACAAGTGCACGGTGCTGCTCTACATGATTGTGAATCAGGATGAAATCCTAAAATTCCACCCTATGAGAGATGGTCAGGGAGGAATAGAGATAAAGTTTCATTTTGAGTATGTTGTGTTACCTACGACTCAATGTTAGTGAGAAGAATGATAATACGCCATCACGATAGTGGAATTTTGGAGAAGCCGCTGATCAATTCATAGATTGAATGTATACCTATATGAGCATATTTGTAGGTAGTGTGAGAGTGCCTATATGGATTGTACAAAAGGTTAAGGTTCTTGGATACCTATTAAGAACTTATGTGTACTTTGAAGTGTGGTTCGAGGAGACATTTCAAACTTTTAGTCCTTAAAATGTGATATGAGGACATTCTATTGGGCTATGACGTTTTAGAATATAAGAAGTGTGAAATATATGGCTCATAAATTGTCTACTCATGTGCAATGAGATATATATACTTATATTGTGCTCGAAGTGTGATTCCGAGGCAATATAACCAATCACTATTGGTGATCGAGGTGGGATTCCGAGCTAATAACCCCAAAAGTGTTATGAAAGGGGGGTGATTATAAAATAGATGTTGATA
This sequence comes from Sambucus nigra, assembly GCA_949130495.1. Classification (NCBI taxonomy): domain Eukaryota; kingdom Viridiplantae; phylum Streptophyta; class Magnoliopsida; order Dipsacales; family Adoxaceae; genus Sambucus; species Sambucus nigra. The sequence continues at coordinate 81,377,711 of OX422220.1, forward strand.
CTATATGTTATGTGTAAGATATATATAACTATTGATTTCCCTACTTATAAGCGATAGTAAGTGTGTTTAATCTCTGTATTGGGGTCGATGATGTTCCGGACCAATACATGAGGGATCGATTTGGGGTCGATGATGTTTCCAAACCAAATCGATGATAAATTTTGTATCGACGGAAGGTCTGAACCAACACATGCATTACATTTACCTTGGGGGTCGAGGGATTTCTGAACCAATGTAAATGACAAGATGATTGGGGCCGATGATTTTGCCGGACCAATTGTCCTTATAGTATATATTGTGTGTGAAATATATATACCTTATAATATTCTACTTATGAGTGATAGTAGACACATAGATGTTATATAGAGAGATATACATCAAAAGGGTAAATTAAGTAAGGAGAAACTTATTTTCAAGAGTTAACGTTAGATTGGGAAAAATCTATGGAGAAATTAAGTAGTGAGACTTAATTATGATATATGCGGCATGGGTAATATGCGATAAGAGTTTATAATGAAGCAAGGCATCTACTTGGGGCGACCGTTAGGATGATATGATTTGATTTTGGGTATTAGAGGATGCAATGATGTTTAAGGTCCTTAGTCTTAATACCAGCCTTATCCTAATTTCGAGGACGAAATTCCTTTGTAAGGGGGCAAGTATGTAATACCCCGTATTTCTGAATATTCCAAATATTCTATTTAATTAAATTGGAGAATTAAATGAGAAAATACGGCTTAATTTAAATTACGTAAGAATAGTAATTTAATGAGTTTTATTTAAAAAGTGAAATTATGGAATATTAATCGAGAGGTAGATACCGATTTATATTGCCTCATTATATTTACTTAGTGCGAGTGGTAAATAATTACTTAACGCGTGTAGATCGTGTGGGGGTGAGAACGAGTAATATTTTTTAGTGACTCAAATGACAATTTGGAGGTCACAGATGAGTCTGGAAGGGTCAAATTAGTCAAAATAGTATACCCGGGGGTACTAGTTGAGTCTCGGGGTAATTTTGGACTAAACCGAGACCGTTCGGGGGCATTTTGGTCTTTTAACATGAGAGGGTATGGAGACCTACGAATTTGAGAGCTTTTTATCAGCCGTATGAAAAAGGGATTAGGGTTAGAAAACCCATGTAAACACCAATACCATTAGAGAGAAGAGAGACCCAATTTTCTAAGGCAAAAGAAAGAAGCGGGAAGGATTTAAATGAGATTTTCACCACAAACTTGTTGGGAAGGAAGATTGAAGGAGAAAAACAATCAAACATCATCAACAATCACGAAATCAGATCCCCTCTATCAAGGAAAGTTGTTTATTGCAAAAATTATTAAGTTATAATACCCATGTGTAGGGGTTTTGAATAGTCTTGTTTAAATCAATATCTTGATAGGAGAATAATGATATTTATACATGTTGGGATAGGAATCGCATGTAGAATGATTTAAAATATGTAGAGATTTAATATTCAGATTAGACTTGATGATTATTTCGGAAGAAAATCTGGATTTTGAATGAAAATATGGGAAGAACACCATAACTAGGGTTTCAAGAAATTATGGGTTTAACTCACTATTTCTTTAAAGGAATTGGAGTTTTGATGTATTTGACATGTTAGAAATTGTCCTAGTATATGTGGAAACAGGTTAGGATCATTGGGTCGAAGTTTTGTGGACTATAATGGTGTTTGGAGATTTGTCAATGGAGGAAAAGGTTAACGAAGAAGACGAACTGTGTCTGTCCCTGCTCGATCGATCGATCGATCTCGAATTATCGATCGATCGACTAGGTCAATCGATCGAACCCAGCAGTCGATCGATCGACGCAAGCTATTTTTCCTGAATTTTTCGTGTTTAAGTCTTCGTTGATTTTCGGGAATGAATGAGTATCCTAGGATTTGTATTATACTTATATGGGAGTACGACTAAGACCAGTAGGTATATTGTTGAGGTCCGATAAGGTCATTGGGTGTAGGGCTTGAATTATGGACCGACGAAAATAATTCGATTTAGTAGAGTATCGGGGAATTCAAAATTTATCTACGAGGTGAGGTAAATTTAATTTAAGTAATAGACCAGTAGGGTAAGTAATAACTACTGAAATTACATGTGAGGGGTAACTAGGACCCTTAGAGTTGTATGAATACTCAAATAAATGCGATTAATGAGATAAATCGTAAAGCGAATATTGTACGGTAAATATATGAGATTAAAATATTACGTACGTATATAATTAATAGGTTGGGCGTGTACCTACTGAATTATACGATCTTTTAGGTCGAGAGATTTATACCTAAATTAACTATGTTAGGGTCGATGTGACATTCCGAACTAACAGAGGATTATTATATGTTTGGGGTCGATGTAAAATGCCGAACCAAACCTTTGAACTGGTGGCGTGATGAAAGAGTCCGAGCCAGAATTTGTGTATATAAATAATTGGGGTCGATGTATCATTCCGAACCAATTCCTACTTGGGGCCGATGAGTCATTCCGAACCAAGAGTTCTTAACGTGTGTATATAAATAATTGGGGTCGATGTATCATTCCGAACCAATTCTTACTTGGGGTCGATGAATCATTCCAAACCAAGAGTCCTTGACGTGTGTGAAAAGGACAATATAGTAATGACTAATATTTAGTATATATTGTGTGTGGAATATATTCTTGATGATATTCTACTTCCGTGTTTTAGTAAATTGACATATATTATGTATTTAAAGATACATACCGTACTGGTAAGTTAAGTAGTGAAACTTAATTACGAAACATAATGTTAGATAGAGAATATCTACTTAGTAATTTAAGTAGTGAAACTAAATTACAAAAGTGGGAAGATAGAAATTGTGATAATTGTAGCAATTTAGTAGTGGAACTAAATGAGAAGTTTTGAAACATAACATAGAGGAAATGTTACTTGTGTATTAATTAACCTTCGTGAGATGTTAATGTAATGAATGTACGGTGTGGGAAATATGAGAACTTAAGTATAGATAAGTTCAGGTGATTACTTAGTCCTAGATAGCTTGGAAGATATGGCTAGGTAGGCTAAGTGTAGAACGTTAGGTGTGCACAAAAGATGAGGGGTGAGTAAACTCAAGAGAGTGTACGAGAACCTAACATGTGTAATCAATAACCGCATTTTATATTGTGATAAACGCTTGCTAAATATTTTCAAAATGTTTTGAGTACTAACTCTTGCTATAAAATATTTTCAAAACCTTTTAGGTGTCCAGCCACAGGGACGCCATGTATGATGATTTCATTCCAGGGACTCGAAGCTGTAGCACAGTGGATGCTTACAGGATTTTGATTAGACGATATCTCTCATTCAGATCTAGTGCAGGGTCTCACACTATTCTTTGTATGGACTTGTGGTCCGGTATCAGTCTCAGATGTTTAGTTTCAGACTAGTAGTTGTTCTATTGTGTTTGGGATTTTAGCCGATGGTTTATTCGGTAATATTCTTGTTCTGTTGTACTTACACTTTGTTGATTGGGTTTTAGTACATGGTATTTGTTTTATAAATTCCGCATGGTTGATTTATCTATTTTAAGAAAGATAAAATTTGGCACCGGTTTAATTTTCACTTATGTGATTAGTAATTAAAAAGTTTTAGACAGTGATGCTAAGAATGAACCATTTGAGAAACCTGTTTTAATTTAATAAAGGTCTGATCACCCGATGTTTAATTAGGTGGGGTGTCACATTTAACCTTTCCTATAAAAGAGTAATATTTGTTCCTTTCTTAACCATTACGTCTAGGGTAAAGATTACATAATGAGTTTTCCAGCAAAAAAGTTATGAGATACTCTTGAGAGAGATGAAAGAAATAAAAAAAAGGGAAATTGTGGAAAATCTTTCCTCATATGAAACTACCTTTGATCAGTTTCAAACATATGTGAGGGAAGGCTACTCTGGACTTCCACCCAATCCCATAGATTTATTTGATGTGGATGAGGACCGTCCTCAAACACATGAAGACCTCATGTCTTTCTATAGACAAGAAGTTCCCTTGAAAATCGCCAAGCTGAAGGAGAAGAAGGCGCACCATGAAGGCCTTGTAGCTGTCATAGAAGAAGAAATTCGAGTATGGTCGAATTTAATTGACTCTCTTCCTGACACCATAGATGCCTTTAACAACTTTCCCTAATAGAAGCCTTTTGTAGTTTTTTCATCTTTTGTTATGTGAAAAAATTATACTTTATTTTTTTGTTTTAATAAAAAAATTATTTCTTTCATGCGTGTATTCTCACTTATATCATACACCAATTAAAGTAAAGTACACGTGAACCTTTATAAAAATGATCACGTGTATTTTACTAAAAAAAAGAACAAACAACATTGTATTGTCAAAAATGTAAACATTAATATCATTTATTGTAAAAAAATTGGCATGTCAAAATATGATTGTATTGTCAAAATATGTCAAAATACGATTCTATCTATTACAAATTATAATACACACAAGTTTTTATAAAGCACACACACAAGGTATTGTCCCAAACCATTATATAAATGCGTGTACTTTATATATTACACGTGTACTTTATAAAGTACATGCATAGTCTATAAAGTACACGCTTATTGAAATACTTGTATAATAATGCCGCTGGCGCGGACCATAATTCATATAGGAATTTAAGAATATGAGTGACCTAAGTGTATTTTATAAAGTACAAGAACATTGTAATGTTTAAAACCGTTTTCCAAATAGTCAATGCATTTATATACGCCTACTTTATAAAATTACATGTAGAATACATAAAGTACACGTATATTAAATTAGATTTTGGTCATATCAATATGCGTGTACTTTATAAAAATATGCGTGTACTCTATGTAGAAGCCATTCCAAAACAAATAATACAGAAATGAACACTCAATAATAAAATTAAAATAATTTATTCAAATGTGAATGTTCATTGATTTTATTTAAAACTAATGTTACAATGATCAATTGAACAATATTAAGAGGAATCAAATTAGTTCTTTAGACGTGGATTTGTAATGACCTGTTTTATTACACCTAGAGCAAGTTACTTCTCTTATTATGACCTCTCCAACAGATTTTATTCTCTTATTTCTTGGCCTCCCTGTCGGTCTCTTTGTTAATGGAGGAAGGATTGTTGGATTTTCAGGTAATGGAATCTTTAGGGACATCAAATCAGGATGAGGAATTATAGGTGATGAGTATGATTTCTTGTAGAAAAAACCTTATAATAATCCTCAATATGATCATAAATACTTTCACCTATCTTCCTTACGATAGAAACAACATGAGAACATTGAAAACATCATATTTGCCAACTCTTATAAGAGCAAATTCCTTTTTCTAAGTCGATCGTGGCTCGCACATTTGCATGAACCGCGAATACATGTGTACTCGAGCGGCTAATATTGTAATGTCTCCCTTTATTCCAATTTTCACTCAGTAGTTTATCAAAGTGAGGACACAATTCCTTTGACCACGTTTCAGATTCAACAAGTTTGTTTCCATTGAAATTCATAGTTTTGATCCCCTCATTTTATCCAGAATATTAATTATCGGTAAATGCCTTTCCTCTAGGATCCAAGAGTTGAATGATTCTATAACACTTGATGCCATGTCACCATAATGCTTACTGGTGAAATATGCACAAGACTAATTATCCATGGGTAAATTGTCAAGAAAATCAGCGACAACAACTCCACCTTCCTTCTTCTTGCCATCAATGTTCTTCTAAAATTCATCAACTACTACAGCATATGCACAACGCATGAAATCTTGAACGAGGTTCTTTCGGAAGTTTACAGCACCCCTTATTTTCTTCTTTATATTTCCCTGTGATGTATACAGTAGCAATGTGCAGACAATGGAAAAACCTTAGACACACCTTAAATAAGACCATTGTTCCGATCAGATATAAATGTGATGTTTCGATCTTGATGTGCTATTGCATCATGCAAATTAATAAGAAACCACATCCAATTATCCTTTGTATCTGAATTAACAACTGCATATGCAAGAGGATAAAGGCCTAAAATTATAACGACAATATCAGTACACACAGATTCTATGAACTCTTAAAATGGTGCCGCTGGCGTGGATCAATAAACACGTAGGCTATACAAGAGAATAAATATATTTGTAGTGATAGGTTACACAAATCTAAATTATAAGCATATTATGATTGTTTCATTTGACAACAACAAAGAAAGAATCACAAAGTAAATGCAAAATATGACAATGTAAGCATTAAGTGTAAACAGGATGTCACGTGTACATAGTAATGAATCACTACACCAAATCCTGCAAATGGTCACGCCCAGTTGGTCACGGCCCAAGTCCGCAACCAGCTGGTCACGGACTTGGGCCATAACCATATCAATTTTTTGCATGACCATACTCATTACCACACTAAGTCATGGATGCTCTGGAAGTGGTCACGACCCAAATCCCTAACCACTGTGGGTCAGGGATTTCGGCCGTGACCAGGTCGTGAACATTTGGCACCAAACTCGCGCCTAAATTCCCTCCAAGCCTGGTCGCAGATGGGTCACGAAATTAGGCGGTGACCATAGGCATGAGGAAGCACAAAAGGCACACACTGAGGGTCACGACTAGAGGCCGTGACCATTTCTCGACTTGGGTCACGGCGATGGGCCATGACCATCCCTCATTTGAACATCAACAGGTCACACATGTTATCCCTTATGGTTGTTGTCGCTGATGGGGGTCACGGCTTTAAGACGTGACCATTCGTCAATCAGCAGTAGATGGATAACTAATGGGTTGCGATGGTGGGTCACGACTCTAGGCCGTGACCAGATATAGCCATTAAAAAAATCCTCTTATCTCAGTCCCATTTCCTATTTGGGCATTTGCGATTTCGTCAAAGGGGGTTTGGGGCAATTTTTACCATTCGATTTCAGCTTAGGGTTTTCGCAATTTCAGCTCTAAGATTTTTGAACGGTATGTGTGTATATGTCTGTGCATTTCGATTTGATGATTTTTGGCAGCTGTGTGCATTACGATTTGATGAGTTTTGAAAGGTATGTGTGTATTTGTGTATATGTGTATGTATAGATTTCTATGTGTGTGTATAAGTGTGTGTGTATATGTGTGTATATATGTGTGTATATGTGTGAGTATATGTATAGATTTATGTTTATATGTATGTGTATGCATAGATTTATGTATATGTGTGTTTATATGGGTAACTATAAACAAATTGTATATTATGTCAATAAACCCTAGAAATTGTATTGGGGTTATTTTATTTTTGACAAAATATTATTCAAAACCCTAGACATTATAGTTTTTTTTGACAAAATATAATTAAATGGATTTTTAATAAGTAAAAAAAATTACATCCACCTTGTTGTGGGTTATATGCGTGTCATCATATTATATTGGGGTTTATATGAGTGTCGTGATTTTTTTTTACCAAATATAATTAAATGGATTTTTTTTACATTATATTGGGGTTTATATGTGTGTCGTTATTTTTTTATAGTGAGATATTGTTAGTTTTGCTAATTTATTGATATTCAAGATCCTAATATGCTTTCTTTTCTACTATAAACTTCTACTTAACAATCCTTTACATTTTGGAAAAAATAACATAGCGTTACATGTGTATTTGTGTGTTTTTTACATAATTTTTTGAATTCTTCTGACATCCAGCACTGGTATATACCCATATCAATCCCTTGCAGCAAGGTATTATATCCTCTTTGATTTACATTCTTAAATCTTATTTGGTTCTACATCTTTTGATACTAATCAGTTTATTCTTTTTCTCTTATTTCCTTTTTGTTTTTTCCTTTCACTCTTCAAATGGTGTGTGCTTCAGCAAATGAGAGGAGCCAAAAAAATAGCGAGGATATTGTAAATTAAATTGTATGATCTGGGTTCCTTATAAGAGCTAACTTTGATTTATTGTTAATTTCTTTATTTTATGTATTTTTTATTTGTAAAGTTAATTGTGGAATGGATTTAAATGAAATAACATCAAATGTTTGATGGTTTACATTTATAGCTTGGTCATCTCGGACACTTACAGCTATAGCCACTTAGGAGGGTTGAAGGTATATATTATTTAGAATCCCTTTTTTTTAGAGTGGAATTTATGTTGATCCAAGAGTTGGGACACTTACTACCTTTTGATATTTGACGATTTAATTTATCTTTTGATAACATGATTTTTGTCATTACAAATATTTAATTTTACACAAATATTTAAAGTTTGAGTTAGCTAAAGTGATGAAGCATCTCAAGCCTTCCACTTATAATTAAATATTTGGTTTGTATATATATTGATCATTGTTTAACTGTTGATGTACCTCACTCTTTATATCCTTGAATAGTTGATGTACCTCATTCTTTCTGAACAGTTTCTAACAGTTTTTATAGACCTTAACAACTTTAAACAATGATCTTAACATTTTCTTTCTTATTTTTTGTTTCTATATTTAACTCAATTAAAGGAAACTCTGCCAGTAATTTTTCATTTTATTTTCTTTTAGTGCATATTTGATTGCACCACTTTATAGGAGAAAATTGTGGCATATATCTACTTTCATTCTAAGCATAGAGTCATAGAGGCTTTCAATGTGGTATACAATGTGGCCTTCATTCTAATACATAGGGGCTTTAAATGAGGTTTACACTAAATCTGAATGGTTCACGAGTGTTTATACAGTTTGTATGCTCTTTCCAATAACACATTGTATGCTCTTTCCAATTACAAAGTGTATTATCTGATAACAATGTCAAACTTTGAATTACACATTGTATGGATCATGCTTTTATTTTATGAACCATCATCTATTGTGTATAACACCACTAAAATTTTCTGAAATATCGTGATTTTATTTCAGTTTTGATTGAGATTTACAAGGTTTATCCCTGTTCTCTAACCTTTTGGTGTTCAATTTATTTTCATTTTTTTCAGCGTTGTGACTCCATGTGTGGTATTGAAGATGTTCAAAAGTTTGGTGTGATCAGTCCTTTGTTTTATCGGATACTTGATGCTCTCTTTGGTTAAAGGTATGTCACGGTATGTCATCAGACACTTGAAACATTGGAAGTCTAACTAACAAATTGGAACATTACTAATTAGACTTTACCTCTCAAGTTAATCCATAGGACCCAACTAACAAGTATGAATAGGAAAGCTTGAGATATAAATTTAGGGATAAACAATGAACTATAATCAACAGTAACGGTTCCTAATTTTGGAATGATGTTTTTTTGGAACAATGCACTATAATATTACGCTATTTTATTTCCTTTATATTGATTTTTATTGCGTTGAAAGTTTCAGCACGTTGAGCTTTACTGAATTATAGAATACATCCTTCACTATAGTCATTGATAAGTATAATTTTGATACTAATATAACTCGTAGGAACTGACCGCATGATCACGGGACTCTCGGTTTGAAAATACAATGACAACTTGAAAATATCTAGACTTAGGGTTAAAAATATGCGTTAGAGGGGGAAAACCTTAAATATCCCCCAAACGGCCCCGTGAGAGGCACCAACACCTCGCACGAGACCAACATAACTCGTAGAAACTAAACGCATGATCACGGCACTCTCGATTTGAGAATACGATGATAATTTGAAAATTTCTAGACTTGGGCATAAAAATATGGCGTTAGAAAGCAAAAACCCGACACAATCCTCGAACGGCCCCATGAGTGGCACCAACACCTCCCACGGGACCAATGTAACTCGTAGGAACTGATCGCGTGATCAAGGGACTCCCGTTTTGAGAATACGATGATAATTTGAAAATATCTATAATTAGGCTTAAAAACATGGCGTTAGAAGGCAAGAACCCGACACAGACCCCGAAGGGCCCCGTAAGAGGCACCAATACCTCGCACGGGAGGAAAGTAACTCGTAGGAACTGATTGTGCAATCACGAGACTCTCGGTTTGAGAACACGATGGTAATTTGAAAATATTTAGGATTAGTCTTAAAAACATGGCATTAGAGGGCGAAAACCTGAGATAACCCCCAAACGTCCTCGTGAGAGGCACCAACACCTCGTACGGGAGCAATCTAACTCGTAGGAACTGTTCGCATGATCACGAGACTCCCATTTTGAGAATATGATGATAATTTAAAATTTTCTAAACTTAGGCTTAAAAATACGGGGGTAACACCACGCAACAGTTGTAACACCCCGCCTAATTAAATACCGGGTGGCCAGTCCCATACCAAATTAAAACAGAATATACAGTTGAATCATTCTTAGCATCACTGTCGAAAACATTTACAACTCACCCAATACCCAATTAAGTTGGTGTTAAAAACTTTCCAAATTTTAATTCAACAAAATCCATTTTCAGTTTAAGAATAACACAACACATTTTATTCTACAACACTGATAACCGAACAGATAACACAAGAGGATTTAAATGCAATTGGAATAAACATTCCCACATAATAATCCAATACAATAATCCCAACTATATGAAATGTATTAAAATGACACGAATATAAGAGTATTTGACTCAGATAGAAAAAAGATAATTGAGTTCCGTTGGGCGACATGCCCTAAATAAAAGAACACTGTGAATCAAATGAAGATAAGCGTCTAAGCAATACTCCATAGCTCCATAGCTCGTCAAAATAAACTAAGGTTGGCGTCCCTGCTGCTGGACACCTGATATAGAAGGTACAATAGAAAAGAAAATATGCAAGGAAACGGGTCAGAGCCCGATGTGAAAATGATTTAGAAAATAGCAAGTATTTAACAAGTGCAATAAAGCATATTATGTACATGTTAGTATCCAACTCTCACTTGCTATTCTCACCTCTCATCTAGAGTGCACACTTAACGTTTCCTATCAACCTCCTAGTTAATGGTTCCTCTTCACCAACTCCATAATATGATTTCATTCCCATATCATAACCCTGTATGTCCCATACCATACGTCATTTAATCATTCCTATACGTTTCTCATTAACATGATTCGTTTCTCATTAATATGAATTAAGCTTTTCCATAAATATTCATTAACTTATTTGAATTCTTTTTTTTCTCAATTCACCGTTATCTACAATTATCACACAGTAGATGATTTAACCACAATATATCCATTCATTCATTTAATTCATTATATATATATATATATATATATATATATATATACATATATAATACGGCACCCCGAGTCACAGCTACGGCACAATGAATTACTCTGCTATCATGTCCCATCATCGCTGGTCGCCGAATAGGGGACTAAAGGTTCGGTAAGGATTCCTCGAACAACAAATAACAACATACAAATTGGAGGTGAACATAGTTCTCATACCCACGGGCCACGCACATACCTACGTTCCCATAGTCAGTGGACTTATCAACTCCCCGATAAGTCTTTCATAGACCTATGTTCTTGAGTGACAAATCAAAGATCCCATGGATTCATCAGAATATGACTGCCCTCACGCGCAAACCTCCCGTCGATAGCAAGTAAGATAGGTATGTCATACACATAATCATCAATAAATCAAATAGGCATTATCATACCAGTAATATACTATCAACAAGGTACTCACATTACCCTTAGATTATTCCCATACGTAGCATTATATCTTTTTAAATCCTACGTATTAAAATATCATAACTTTATTTCTTTAATTCAATTATCCCCGAGCTTCACTCAATACTCAAGGTTCAAATAGGTTTTTCCCCAACATATATTCAGTAAGAAGTCACTAATACCCTACTGGTCCATATCGTCATATCTCCCAAGTTACTACGAATTAAACTCTCCCTTAATTAGGTCTATAACCGATTATTTCTAATCTCTTATAAACACATCCTCTATCACATAGGAGTGAATACCATCATCACATGGCTCATAGTTTATAGTGTTTCATTCACACTTATGACTTATCAACGAAATCAACATCCTCGTATCTTATAACATCTTTCCACTCCCGACGTCGTTAAGGTTCATGCGTAGAGCGTCTCGCAAAGCAAAATCCAAACAAGGAACCCCTCTAATACACTACTACTTAACTTTGTCGGTCGTGGAGGTATGTCAACTTCAAATACGCAATCGGGATAACCTCATCCACTCTTTCAACAAAATGTGGTCTGAACTCCCATATCTATCCAGGAGCCATACCACTAAGCGCTTGTACTACACTCAGTCCTTGCGCAATCAATAATGAGCTTAAACTCAGTCCTTGATGTTCAAATTGTAACCCTAAGGCTACCCAAGTGTTATATTCAATCTCCCCTACTGGACCTATCCTTAATCCTCATGCATACCCATTTAGAATCCAACACATGAATCTAGCAATCGAAATTTCTTTCAATTTAATTATCATAATTCTAATCATTTAAATCCTAATCACATTAATTCGATTCTCATCTAGGGATTACTGATCTTCCCTAAGTCCCAAAATATCAAATTAATAATCACCAAAGACTTACAAAAGGTTCGGGATAAGAACAAGCATTAAAAAGAAACAACTTCAAATATTCTGGGGAGGTCGATCGATCGAAGGTAGGGGGTCGATCGATTGATCTCCCAGGTAACAGCCCAGTTTTTTTTTTGCATTTCTTCTACTACGGGTTTAACCATTTTTTATCAATCAAACCTTCATATTAACAACCTAAATGACTTATAATCCTTACTACATGATATATCAACATATATAAATGATTTCGAATGCTCTAAACATCCTAGAATCATCAAGAGATTGAATTAAAAGCATGTTTATATCCTCTTTTTCCAGAAAAGTTTCAACATAATATCTTCAAGAACACATCAATGGTTTTAAGAATTTCTTCAACAGATTTATGATTATTTCGTGGATTACTATCTACCTACAACATGAGTTTTATTCGTATATATTTTCAGTTTCCATAAATCCATTTACAACTTCATCTTTATCTTCCAAACATGAAAAATCTCATCTTTCTATAACTATTCTAACATGGAAAATATACAAACTTAGATTGCCATTATCAAACACTTGCCTCTAATGAAGGTCTGATCCTTTGGTGTAATATAACACAGGTGGTTCTACCTTCTCCGGCCAACTTTCAGTGGTGGTTGGTGGTGGTGACCTTTGGTTCTTTGGTTCTCCTCCTTCCAAGAAAGCTTTTCTCTTCCCAAGCAACCTTTCACTCTCTCTAGGAAGATGACTTCTCTATTTTGTGTAGAAGAGATGAATAACCCACGTAGACTTAATCTCCAAATACTTATAATTAGACAAAATTCGAAATCACTATTCATCCCCCTATAAAAATGACCAAAATGCCCTTTTGGGTTATTTTTTCATTTCCAAATGACCGAGACCCAAATCCAACATCCAAATATACTTTTCTGACTATTTCAAACCTTCTGGACGCAATGATGCAGTCAAAATAACTATAAGGTCGATAGAAAATAAATTTCCTTTTTAATTTAAACAAATTAGTCCCGACATGTCCCATACCGCGTCCGACTAAAAATCCAAATTACTAAATTAATATCACACAGCCATATCAATAACATCACATTCATATATTACCTAAATATCTTTAAGTAATATACATAATCATTCATTTAATATCCACTATTCGGATAAAACCCAAATGAATTAATTTATAATAAAACCCAATTAATCAATTAATTTAAAATATAATCCATTTTAAAAGTCATAAAAATTACGGGGTATTACAACAGCCCCCGAACGTCCCGTGAGAGGCACCAACACCTCGCATGGGACCAATGTAACTCGTAGGAACTAACCAGTGATCAAAGGACTCCTAATTTGAGCATACGATGATAATTTGAAAATATCTTTGACTTGTTTATGCAACACTGTTCAAAAATCAAAATATAACTTGTTTATGCATGTTTATTTCATTTACTTAAGTAGTGAGTGGTGAGAAAGATTAAGTTGCCATATTACACTTGGCTTTGGTTAGTTTTAGGGTGGGGAATTGTCCATTTCTCCACATTTCATTGTAAGATACGTAAAATCAACATATGGATTGGTCCATTCTTGTATTGGGATGTTTTCCAACAAACTTTAACAAGGCACGCCTAAGCCGTGCCTCGAGCTTAGGTGGTGCGTGCCTTGTTGAAGGGGACTTACCTGGGGTGAGGCGAAGTGTGTTGCCATGAGGATTTATCATAAGAGACTAATAAATTCATAAACTTTTGAAAAGATCTTTTTCAGCCATTTATGAAAATAAGAGTATCATCAGTATAACACAAATGCTTCTCCTCAAAATTAATGCCACTAGAGTTGAGGTGCATTTCTATTATTCCCCAAAAGTTTCTTGTTAATGCCTCTCCCCAAAAGTTTCTGATCCATTTATCCTTACATTTCTGTCTCCAAAAAGCCTCAACTGAGATTATATTGCAACTTAGAGTGGGGAGAGGCATTCATTTCTAAGGCCAGGTGAAGGAGACTAAGTGCACACGAATAACCTTTGTTAGAGGGAGAGACATTCATTTCTAAGGCCACCTCTCTAATCATCACAAAATCCGTCCCTGGAAGCAGCTATATATAGCAATATATAGCAGCAATAGCAGCTATATATAGTTTCTGCTATATATAGCAACAGCTACATATAACAGGCTACTATATATAGATGTTGTTATATATAGCTTCTACTATATATAGCACTAACAACTCACAGTGAATAGAGAAACCTTTTGGGTTGTTTATGTGTATTAAATAACTTGAACTGGTTCTAAAGTAGCTGAGTTATAGGGCAAAAACAGGTACACTTAGAAACAAAACAATAAATCTAACAAATCCAGTTTTCTAGACTTAGGTTTAAAAAAAGGCATTAGTGGGTGACACCTCGCACGGGACCAACGTAACACGTAGGAACTGACCGCATTATCATAGGGCTCCCGATTTGAGAATACGTTGATAATTTGAAAATATCTTGACTTACGCTTAAAATCTTGGCTTTGGAGTGCGATAACCTAAAACAGCTCCCAAATGGCCCCGTGAGAGGCACCAACACCTCACACGGGACCAATGTAACCCGTAGGAACTGACCATGCGATGACGGGACACCAGATTTGATAATATAAGAATAATTTGAAAATTTCTAGACAAAGGCTTAAAAATGGGGCGAAAAACGGAAACAGCCCACGAACGACCCCCGTGAGTGGCACCAACACCTCGAACGAGACCAATGTAACTCATAGGAAGTGACCGCGCATTCACGGGAGTCCAAGTTTGAGAATACAACGATAATTTAAAAATATCAGGACTTAAAGCAAAACATGGCATTCAAAGGTAAAAAGCCGAAATAGCCCCTACAGCCCCGTGGGTGGCACCAACACCTCCCACGGGACCAATGTAACTCGTAGGAACTGACCGCGTAGCCACGGGACTCCCAATTTTAGAATACGACGATAATTTGCATATTTCTAGACTTAGGCTTAAAATCATGGCGTTAGTGGATGAAAAGCTGAAACATCCCCTGAATAGCCCCATGACTGACACCAATACCTCGCACGGGACCAATGTAACTAGTAGGAACTGACCGCGCGATCACGAGACCCCCGGTTTGAGAATACGATGGAAATTTGCATATTTTTAGACTTAGGCTTAAAAACACGGCATTAGTGGGTGAAATCCGAAATAGCCCTCGAACGACCCCGTGAGTGGCACAAACACCTCGTACGGGACCATTGTAACCCATAGGAAGTGACCGCGCATTCTCGCGACCCCCTGTTTAAGAATACAATGATAATTTGCATATATAGGGACTTAGGCAAAACATGGCATTAGTGGGTGAAAACTCAAAACAGCCCCCGAACGGTCCCGTGAGTGGCACTAACACCACGCACGGGACCAATGTAACTCGTAGGAACTGACTGCGCGATCACGGGACTCTCGGTTTGAGAATACGATGAGAATTTGAAAATATGAGGCCTTAGGCTTAAAAACACGGCGTTAGATGGTGAAAACCCAAAATAGCCCCTGAACGGCCCTGTGGGAGGTACCAACACCTCCCACGGGACCAATGTAACTCGTAGGAACTGACCGCGCAGCCATGGGACTCCCGGTTTGAGAATACGATGATAATTTGAATATTTCTAGACATTGGCTTAAATACATAGTGTTTAAAGGAAAAAACCCGAAACAGTCCCCTACGGCCCCATGGGTGGCACCAATACCTCCCACGGGACCAATGTAACTCGTAGGAACTGACTGCGTAGCCACGGGACTCCCTGTTTGAAAATACAATGGTAATTTGAAAATATGAGGATTTAGGCTTAAAAATATTGCTTTAGAGCGTGAAAACCCAAAACATCCCCCGAACGGCCCCGTGGGAGTCACTAACACCTCCCATGAGACCAATGTAACTCGTAGGAATTGATCGCGCAGCCACAAGACTCCCGATTTGAGAATAAGACGGTAATTTGAATATTTCTAGACTTAGGTTTAAAAACATGGCATTTAATGGTAAAAATTCGAAACAGCCCCCTACAGCCCAGTGGGTGGCACCAACACCTCCCACGGGACCAATGTAACTCGCAGAAACTGACCGCGCTGCCACGGGACTCCCGGTTTGAGAATACGATGATAATTTGCATATTTCTAGACTTAGGCTTAAAAACATGGCATTCCTGGGTGAAAAGCCGAAACAACCCTCGAACGGCCCCGCGAGTGGCACCAACACCTTGAATGGGACCAAGTAACTCATAGGAACTGACCGCGCAATCATGTGACCCCCAGTTTGAGAATACAATGATAATTTGCCCATTTCTAGACTTAGGCTTAAAAACATGGCATTAGTGGGTGAAAACTCGAAACAGCCAACGAGCGGCCTCGTGAGTGGCACCAACACCTTGCACGGGACCTATGTAACTCGTAGAAAGTGACCTCGTGATCATGGGACCCCCGGTTTGAGAATAAGATGATAATTTTAATATTTCTAGACTTAGGCTTAAAAACATGGCGTTAGTGGGTGAAAAGCCGAAACAGCCCCCGAACGGGCCCGTGAATGGCACCAACACCTTGCACGGGACCAATGTAACTTGTCGGAACTGATCACGCGATCACGAGACCCTCAGTTTGAGAATATGATGATAATTTGGATATTTCTACACTTAGGCTTAAAAACATGGCGTTAGTGGGTGAAAAGCCGAAATAACCCCCGAACGGACCCATGAGTGGCACCAACACCTCGTATGGGACCAATGTAACTCGTAAGAACTGACCACGCGATCACGGGACCCCGGGCTTGAGAATATGATGATAATTTTAATATTTTTAGACTTAAGCTTAAAAATATGGCGTTAGTGGGTAAAAATCCAAAAGAGCCCTAGAACGGCTCCGTGAGTGGCACCAACACCTCCCACGGGACCAAAGAAACTCGTAGGAATTGATTGCACGATCACGGGAACCCCAGTGTGAGAATACGACATTAATTTGCATATTTTTAGACTTGGGCATAAAAATATGGCGTTAGTGGGTGAAAACCCAAAACTGCCCCCGAAAGGCCCCGTGATTGGCATAAACACCTCGCACGGGACCAATGTAACTCGTAGGAACTGATCACGCGATCACGGGACCCCCAATTTTAGAATATGACAATAATTTGCATGTTTGCCGACTTAGGCTTAAAAACATGGCGTTAGTGGGTGAAAAGCCAAAACATCCCTCGAACGGGCCCGTGAGTGGCACCAAGACCTCGCAGGGACCAATGTAACTCGTCGGAACTGACCGCGCGATCGCAGGATCCCCAATTTGAGAATACGTTGATAATTTTCATATTTCTAGAGTTAAGCTTAAAAACATGGCGTTAGTGGGTGAAAATCCGAAACAACCCCCGAACGGCCTCGTGAGTAGCACCAACACCTCATACGGGACCAATGTAACTCGTAGGAACTGACCGCGCGATCATGGGACCCTCGGTTTGAGAATATGATGATAATTTACATATTTCTAGACTTGGGCTTAAAAACATGGCGTTAGTGGGTGAAAAGACGAAACAGCCCCGTAAGTGGCACCAACACCTCGAACGGGACCAATGTAACTCGTAGGAACTAACTGCGCGATCACGTGACCCCTAGTTTGATAATACGATGATAATTTGCTTATTTCTAGACTTAGGCTTAAAAATATGGTGTTAGTGGGTGAAAAGCCGAAACAGCCACCGAACGGCCCCCTAAGGGGCACCAACACCTCGCATGGGGCCTATGTAACTCATAGAAACTGACCGAACGATCACGGGACGCCCGATTTGAGAATACGGTGATAATTTGCATATTTCTAGACTTAGGTTTAAAAACATGGCGTTAGTGGGTGAAAAGCCGAAACAGCCCCCGAACGGCCCCGTGAGTGACAATAACCTCGTACGGGACCAATGTAACTCGTAGGAACTGACCGCGCGATCACGTGACCCATGGTTTGAGAATAAGACGGTAATTTGCATATATCAGGATTTAGGCAAAACATGGTGTTAGTGGGTAAAAACCCGAAACAACCCCCAAATGGTCCCGTGAGTGGCACCAACACCACGCACAGGACCAATGTAACTCGTAGGAAATGACCACACGATCACAGAACTCCCAGTTTGAGAATACGACAAGAATTTGAAAATATGAGGACTTAGGCTTAAAAACATGGCGTTAGAGGGCGAAAACCCAAAACATCCCCCGAACGGCCCCGTGGGAGGCACCAACACCTCCCACGGGACCAATGTAACTCGTAGGAACTGATCGCATAGCCACAAGACTCCTGATTTGAGAATACGATGATAATTTGAATATTTCTAGACTTAGGCTTAAAAATATAGCGTTTAAAAGTAAAAAACCCGAAACAGCACCTACAGCCCGGTGAGTGGCACCAACACCTCCCACAGGACCAATGTAACGCATAGGAACTGATCGTGCAGCCACGGGACTCCCAGTTTGGGAATACGATGATAATTTGCATATTTCTAGACTTAGGCTTAAAGACATGGCGTTAGTGGGTGAAAAGACTAAACAGCCCCTGAACGGCTCCGTGAGTGGCACCAACACCTCGAACGGGACCAATGTAACTCGTAGGAACTAACTGCGCGATCACGTAACCCCCGGTTTGAGAATACGATGATAATTTGCCTATTTCTAGACTTAGGGTTTAAAATATGGCATTAGTGGGTGAAAAGTCGAAACAGCCCCCGAACGGCCCCGTGAGTAGCCCCAACACCTTACACGGGACCTATGTAACTCGTAAAAACTGACCGCGCTATCATGGGACCCCCAGTTTGAGAATACGATGATAATTTGCATATTTCTAGACTTAGGCTTAAAAACATGGCATTAGTCGGTGAAAAGCCGAAACATCCCCCGAACGGCCCCGTGAGTGACACCAACCTCGTACGTGACCAATGTAACTCGTAAGAACTGACCGCGCGATCACGTGACACCCGGTTTGAGAATACGATGATAATTTGTATATATCGGGACTTAGACAAATCGTGGCGTTAGTGGGTGAAAACCAGAAACAGCCCCCGAACAGTCCCGTGAGTGGCACCAAGACCACGCACAGGACCAATGTAACTCGTAGGAAATGATCACATGATCACAGAACTCTCGGTTTGAGAATATGACAAGAATTTGAAAATATGAGGACTTAGGCTTAAAACATGGCGTTAGAGGGCGAAAACCCCAAATAGCCCCCGAACGGCCTCGTAGGAGGCACCAACACCTCCCACGGGACCAATGTAACTCGTAGGAACTGATCGTGCAACCACAAGACTCCCGATTTGAGAATACGATGATAATTTGAATATTTCTACACTTCGGTTTAAAAACATGGTGTTTAAAATAAATAAAAAAATGAAACAGCCCCTATAGCCCGGTGGGTGTCACCAACACCTTCCACGGGACCAATGTAACTCTTAGGAACTGATCGCTTAGCCACGGGACTCTTGATTTCATAATACAATGATAATTTACTTATTTCTAGACTTAGGCTTAAAAACATGGCGTTAGTGGGTGAAAAGACGAAATAGCCCCTGAACGGCCCCGTGAGTGACACCAACACCTCGAACGGGACCAATGTAACTCGTAGGAATTGACTGCGCGATAACGTGACCCCCGGTTTAAGAATACGACCATAATTTGCCTATTTCTAGACTTAGGCTTAAAAATATGGCGTTTGTGGGAGAAAGGCTGAAACAGCCCCCGAACGGCCCCGTGAGTGACACCAACACGGGACATATGTAACTAGTAGAAACTGACTGCGCGATCACAGGACCCCCAATTTGAGAATATAATGATAATTTGTATATTTCTAGACTTAGGCTTAAAAACCTGGCGTTAGTCGGTGAAAAGCTGAAACATCCCCCGAACGGCCCCGTGAGTGAAACCAACCTCATACGGGACCAATGTAACTGGTAAGAACTGACCGCGCAATCACGTGACCCCCAGTTTGAGAATACGATGATAATTTGCATATATCGGGACTTAGGCAAATCGTGGCATTAGTGGGTGAAAACCAGAAACAGCCCCCGAACGGCCCCGTGAGTGGCACCAAGACCACGCACAGGACCAATGTAACTCGTAGGAAATGACCGCACAATCACAGAACTCCTGGTTTGAGAATATGACAAGAATTTGAAAATATGAGGACTTAGGCTTAAAACATGGCGTTAGAGGGCGAAAACCCCAAATAGCCCCCGAACGGTCCCGTAGGAGGCACCAACACCTCCCACGGGACCAATGTAACTTGTAGGAACTGATCGTGCAACCACAAGACTCCCGATTTGAGAATACGATGATAATTTGAATATTTCTACACTTAGGCTTAAAAACATGGCGTTTAAAATAAAATAAAAACTAAACAGCCCCTACAGCCCGGTGGGTGTCACCAACACCTCCCACGGAACCAATGTAACTCTTAGGAATTGATCGCGCAGCCATGGGACTCTCGATTTCAGAATATAATGATAATTTGCTTATTTCTATACTTAGGCTTAAAAACATGGCGTTAGTGGGTGAAAAGACGAAATAGCCCCTGAACGGCCCCGTGAGTGAGACCAACACCTCGAACGGGACCAATGTAACTCGTAGGAACTGACTGCGTGATAATATGACCCTCGGTTTAAGAATACGACAATAATTTGCCTATTTCTAGACTTAGACTTAAAAATATGGCGTTAGTGGGAGAAAGGCTGAAACAGCCCCCGAACGTCCCCGTGAGTGACACCAACACCTCGCACGGGACCTACGTAACTAGTAGAAACTGACCACGCGATCACTGGACCCCCGATTCTAGAATATGATGATGATTTGCATATTTCTAGACTTAGGCTTAAAAACATGGCGTTAGTCGGTGAAAAGCTGAAACATCTCCCGAATGGCCCCGTGAGTGACACCAACCTCGTACGGGACCAATGTAACTCGTAAGAACTGACCGTGCGATCACGTGACCCCCAATTTGAGAATACGATGATAATTTGCATATATCGGGACTTAGGCAAATCGTTGCATTAGTGGGTGAAAACTAGAAACAACCCCCGAATGACCCCGTGAGTGGCACCAAGACCACGCACAGGACCAATATAACTCGTATGAAATGACCGCACGATCACAGAACTCCCGGTTTGAGAATATGACAAGAATTTAAAAATATGAGGACTTAGGCTTAAAAACATGGCGTTAGAGGGCGAAAACCCAAAATAGCCCCTGAACGGCCCCGTAGGAGGCACCAACACCTCCCACGGAACCAATTAACTCGTAGGAACTGATCATGCAGCCACAAGACTCCCGATTTGAGAATACGATTATAATTTGAATATTTTTAGACTTAGGCTTAAAAATATGACGTTTAAAATAAAAAACACGAAACAGCCCCTACAGCCCGGTGGGTGGCACCAACACCTCCCACGGGACCAATGTAACTCGTAGGAACTGATCGCGCAGCCACGTGACTCGCGATTTAAGAATACGATGATAATTTGCATATTTCTAGACTTAGGCTTAAAAACATGGCGTTAGTGGATGAAAAGATGAAATAGCCCCTGAATGGCCTCGTGAGTGGCACCAACACCTCGAACGGGACCAATGTAAGTCGTAGGAACTGACTGCGCGATCATGTGATCCCCGGTTTGAGAATACGATGATAATTTGCCTATTTCTAGACTTAGGCTTAAAAATATGGTGTGAGTGGGTGAAAAGCCGAAACAGCCCCCGAACGATCTCGTGAGTGACACCAACACCTCGCACAGGACCTATGTAACTCGTAGAAACTGATCGCGCAATCACGGGACCACCATTTTAAGAATACGATGATAATTTGCATATTTCTAGACTTAGGTTTAACAACATGGTGTTAGTCGGTGAAAAGCTGAAATAGCCCCCGAACGGCCCCGTGAGTGACACCAACCTTGTACGGGACCAATGTAACTCGTAGAAACTGACCGCGCGATCATGTGACCCCCGGTTTGAGAATACGACAAAAAATTGCATATATTGGGACTTAGGCAAAACATGGCATTAGTGGGTGAAAACTCGAAATAGCACCCGAACGACCCCGTGAGTGGCACCAACGCCGCACAGGACCAATGTAACTCATAGGAAATGACCGCATGATCACAGAACTCCTGGTTTGAAAATATGACAAGAATTTGAAAATATGAGGACTTAGGCTTAAAACATGGCGTTAGAGGGCGAAAACCCCAAATAGCCCCCGAACGGCCCCGTAGGAGGCACCAACACCTCCCACGGGACCAATGTAACTTGTAGGAACTGATCGTGCAACCACAAGACTCCCGATTTGAGAATACGATGATAATTTGAATATTTCTACACTTAGGCTTAAAAACATGGCGTTTAAAATAAAAAAAACCCGAAACAGCCCCCTACAGCCCAGTGGGTGGAACCAACACCTCCCACGGGACCAATGTAACTCTTAGGAACTGATTGCGCAGCCACGAAACTCTCGATTTAAGAATACGATGATAATTTGCTTATTTCTAGACTTAGGCTTAAAACATGGCATTAGTGGGTGAAAAGACGAAATAGCCCCTAAACGGCCCCGTGAGTGACACTAACACCTCGAACGGGACCAATGTAACTCGTAGGAACTGACTGCGCGATCATGTGACCCCCGGTTTGAGAATATGACAATAATTTGCCTATTTCTAGACTTAGGCTTAAAAATATGGCGTTAGTGGGTGAAAGGATTAAACAGCCCCCGAACGGCCCCGTGAGTGACAGCAACACCTCGCACGGGATCTATGTAACTTGTAGAAACTGACCGCGCGATCACAGGACCCCCGGTTTGAGAATATGATGATAATTTGCATATTTCTTAGGCTTAAAAACATGGCGTTAGTCGGTGAAAAGCCGAAACAACCCCCGAACGGCCCTGTGAGTGACACCAACACCTCGTACGGGACCAATATAACTCGTAGGAATTGATCGCGCGATCACGTGAGCCTCGATTTGAGAATACAATGATAATTTGCATATATCGAGACTTAAAGAAAAACATGGCGTTAGTGGGTGAAAACCAGAAACAACCCCCGAACAGCCCCGTGAGTGGCATTAACACCACGCACAGGACCAATGTAACTCGTAGGAACTGATCGCATGATCACAGAACTCCCGGTTTGAGAATACGATGAGAATTTGAAAATATGAGTACTTTGGCTTAAAAACCCGGCGTTAGAGGGAGAAAAACCAAAACTGCCTCCGAACGGCCCCGTGGGAGGCACCAACACCTCCAATGGGACCAATGTAACTCGTAGAAACTTATCGCACAGCCACGGGACTCCCGGTTTGAGAATACAATGGTAATTTGAATATTTCTAGACTTAGGCTTAAAAACATGGCATTTGAAGGAAAAAATCCGAAACAGCCCCCTTACGGATCCATGTGTGGCACCAACACCTCCCACAAAACTAATGTAACTCGTAGGAACTGACCGCGCAGCCATTGCACTCCCGATTTGAGAATACAATGATAATTTGAAAATATGAGAACTTAGGCTTAAAAACATGGCGTTAGAGGGTGATAACCCAAAACAACACCCGAACATCCCCGTGGGAGGCACCAACACCTCCCACGGGACCATTGTAACTCGTAGGGACTGATTATGTAGCCACAGGATTCCCGATTTGAGAATATGATGGTAATTTGAATATTTATAGACCTAAGCTTAAAAACTTGGCATTTAAAGGTAAAAACCCAAAGCAGCCCCCTACAGTCCTGTGGGTGGCACCAACACCTCCCATGGGACCAATATAACTCGTAGGAACTGACCGCGCACCCACGGGACTCCCGATTTGAGTATACGATGATAATTTGCATATTTCTAGTCTTAGGCATAAAAACATGGCATTAGTGGGTGAAAAGCCAAAACAGCCCCCGAACGGCCCCCTGAGTGGCACCAACACCTCGTACGGGACCAATGAAACTCGTTGGAACTGGTCGTACGATCACGGGACCCCCAGTTTGAGAATATGATGAAAATTTACATATTTCTAGACTTAGGCTTAAAAACATGGTTTTAGTGGGTGAAATGCTAAAACAGCCCCCGACGGCGCCGTGAGTGGCACCAACACCTCGCACGAGACCAATGTAACTCGTAAGAACTGATCGCGCGATCACGGGACCCCCGGTTTGAGAATACGATGATAATTTGTCTATTTCTAGACTTGGGCCTAAAAATATGGCGTTAGTTGGTGAAGAGCCGAAATAACCCCTGAACGGCCCCTGTAAGTGGCACCAACACCTCGCATGGGACCAATGTAACTCGTAGGAACTGACCGTGTAGCCACGGGACTCTCGGTTTTAGAATATGACGATAATTTGAAAATATGAGGGCTTAGGACTAAAAACTTGGTGTTAGTGGGTGGAAATAAAAAATAACCCCCGAACGACCCCGTGAGTGGCACCAACACCTCCCACGGGACCAATGTAACTCGTAGGAACTGACCACGCAGCCACGGGACTCCCGGCTTGGGAATACGATGGTAATTTAAATATTTCTAGACTTAGGCTTAAAAACATGCGTTTAAAGGTAAAAACACGAAACAACCCCCTACAGCCCCGTGGGTGGCACTAACACCTCCCACGGGACCAATGTAACTCGTAGGAACTGACCGCGTAGCCATGGGACTCCCCATTTGAGAATACGACGATAATTTTCATATTTCTAGACTTAGGCTTAAAAACATGGCGTTAATGGGTGAAAAGCCAAAATAGCCCCCGAACAGGCCCCTTGAGTGGCACCAACCTCGCATGGGACTAATGTAACTCGTAGGAACTGACTGTGCGATCACGGGACTCTCGGTTTGAGAATGCGACGATAATTTGCATATTTATAGACTTAGGCTTAAAGACATGGCGTTAGTGGGTGAAAAGCCGAAATAGCCCCCAAACGGCCCCGTGAGTGGCACCAACACCTCGCACTAGACCAATGTAACTCATAGGAACTGACAGCGCGATCTCGGGATCCCTGATTTGAGAATACGATGATAATTTCAATATTTCTAGACTTAGGCTTAAAAACATGGCGTTAGTGGGTGAAACGCCGAAACAACCCCCGAATGACCCCCGTGAGTGGCACCAACTCCTCGCACGGGACCAATGTAACTCGTAGGAACTGACCACGTGATCACGGGACCCCCAGTTTAAGAATACGATGATAGTTAGCATATTTCTAGACTTAGGCTTAAAAATATGGCATTAATGGGTGAAAATCCAAAAGTGCCCCCGAACGGCCCTGTGAGTGCCACCAACACCTCACACGGGACCAATGTAACTCGTAGGAACTGACTGCGCAATCACGGGACCCCTAGTTTTAGAATACGATGTTAATTTGCATATTTCTAGACTTAGGCATAAAAATATGGCGTTAGTGGGTGAAAACCCAAAACTGCTCCTGAATGGCCCCGTGAGTGCACCAACACCTCACACGGGACCAATGTAACTCGTAGGAACTGATCGCGCGATCACGGGACCCCCGATTTCTGAATATGATGATAATTTTCATATTTGTAGACTTAGGCTTAAAAATATTGCGTTAGTGGGTGAAAAGACGAAACATCCCTCGAACGGGCCCGTGAGTGGCACCAACACCTTGCACGGGACCATTGTAACTCGTCGGAACTACCCACACAATCGCGGGATCCCCGATTTGAGAATACGATAATAATTTCCATATTTGTAGACTTAAGCTTAAAAACATGGTGCTAGTGGGTGAAAAGGCGAAACAACCCATGAACGGCCCCGTGAGTGGCAACAACACCTCGCACGGGACCAATGTAACTCGTAGGAACTGACCGCGCGATCATGGGAACCCCGGTTTGAGAATACAACGATAATTTTCATATTTCTAGACTTAGGATTAAAAACATGGAGTTAGTGGGTGAAAACCCGAAACATCCCCCGAACGACCCCGTGAGTGGCACCATCACCTCGCACGAGACCAATATACCTCATAGGAACTGACCGCGCAATCACAGGGCCCCCGATTTGAGAATATGACGATAATTTTCATATTTCTAGACTTAGGCTTAAAAACATGGCGTTAGTGGGTGAAAAGCTGAAATAGGCCCCGAATAGCCCCGTGAGTGGCCCCAACACCTCGCACGAGATTAATGTAACTCGTAGGAACTGACCGCGCGATCACGGGACCCCTGGTTTGAGAATACGATGATAATTTGCATATTTCTAGACTGACTTAAAAACATGGCATTAGTGGGTGAATACCTGAAACAACCCCCGAACGGCCCCCGTGAGTGGCACCAACACCTCGCACGGGACCAATGTAATTCGTACGAACTGACTGCACGATAACGGGACCCCCGATTTAATAATACGACGATAATTTGCATATATCGGGACTTAGGCAAAACATGGCGTTAGTGGGTGAAGAACTGAAATAGCCCCGAAAGGACCCGTGAGTGGAACCAACACCACGCACGGGACCATTGTAACTCGTTGGAACTGACCGCGCGATCACGGCACTCTCGATTTTAGAGTACAATAAAAAATTTAAAATATGAAGACTTAGGCTTAAAATCATGGCGTTAGAGGGTGAAAACCCAAAACATCCCCCAAACTTCCCCGTGGGAGGCACCAACACCTCCCACGGGACCAATGTAACTCGTAGGAACTAACCGCGCAGCCACAGGACTCCCGGTTTGATAATACAATGGTAATTTGAATATTTTTAAACTTAGGCTTAAAAAATTGCTGTTAGTTGGCGAAAACCCGAAACAGCCCCCGAACGGCCCCGTGAGTGGCATCAATACCTCGCATGGGACCAATGTAACTCATACGAACTGACCGCGTGATAACGAAACTCTCAGTTTTAGAATACGACGATAATTTAAAAATATGAGGGCTTAGGCAAAACACGACAATAGTGGGAGAAAATTCGAAAGAGCACCCGAACGACCCCGTGAGTGGCACTAACACCTCGGAAGGGACCAATGTAACTCGTAGGATCTGATCACGCGAGCACGGGACCCCCGATTTGAGAATACGAAGATAATTTTAATATTTCTAGAGGTAAGCTTAAAAACATGGCGTTAGTGGGTGAAAAGCCGAAACTGCCCATGAACGGGCCCGTGAATGGCACCAACACCTCGCACGGGACCAATGTAACTTGTGGGAACTAACCGTGCAATCACGGGACCCCAGTTTGAGAATATGACGATAATTTGGATATCTCTAGACTTAGGCTTAAAAACATGGCGTTAGTGGGTGAAAACTCGAAACAACCCCTGAACGACCCCGTGAGTGGTACCAACACCTCACACGGGACCAATGTAACTCGTAGGAACTGACCGCGCAATCACGGGACCCCCAATTTTGGAATACAATGATCATTTGCATATTTCTAGACTTAGTCTAAAAAACATGGCGTTAGTGGGTGAAAACTCGAAATAGCCCCCGAAGGTCCCCGTGAGTGGCACCAACACCTCGCACGGGACCAATGTAACTCGTAGGATCTAACCGCCTGATCACAAGACCCCCGATTTTAGAATACAAAGATAATTTGCATATTTCTAGACTTACGCTTAAAAACATGGCGTTAGTGGGTGAAAAGCCAAAACAAACACCGAACGGTCATGTGAGTGGCTCCAACACCTCGCACGAGACCAATGTAACTCGTAGGAACTAATCGCTCGATTACGGGACCCTCGGTCTGAGAATACAACGACAATTTGCATATATCTAGACTTAGGCTTAAAAATATGGCATTAGTGGGTGAAAAGCCTAAATAACCCCCAAACAGCCGCGTAAGTGCCACCAACAGCTCGCACGGGACGAATGTAACTCGTAGGAACTGATCGCGCGATCACGGGACCCCCGGTTTGAAAATAAAACAATACTTTGCATATTTTGAGACTTAGGCTTAAAAATATGACGTTTGTGGGTGAAAAGCCGAAACAGCCCCCGAACGGCCCCATGAGTGGCACCAACACCTCGCACGGGACCAATGTAACTCGTAGGAACTGACTGTGCGATCACGGAACTCTCGATTTGAGAAAATGATGATAATTTGCATATTTATAGGCTTCGGCTTAAAAACATGGCGTTAGTGGGTGAAAAGCCGAAACAACCCCCCAACGGCCCCGTAAGTGGCACCGACACCTCGCACTGGACCAATGTAACTCATAGGAACTGATCACCCGATATCGGGACCCCCGATTTGAGAATACGATGAGAATTTCAATATTTCTAGACATAGGCTTAAAAACATGGCATTAGTGGGTGAAAATCCTAAACAGCCCCCAAACGGGCCCGTGAATGGCACCAACACCTCGCACAGGACCAATGTAACTCGTAAAAATAAATTGTGCAATCACGGGACCCCCGGTTTGAGAATACGATAACAATTTGGATATTTCTAGACTTAGGCTTAAAAATATGGCGTCAGTGGATGAAAAGCCGAAAGAACCCCCGAACGGCCCTGTGAGTGGCACCAACTCCTCACACGGGACCATTGTAACTCGTAGGAACTGAGTGCACGATCACGGGACCCCCAATTTGAGAATACAACGTTAATTCGCATATTTGTAGACTTAGGCATAAAAATAGGGCGTTAGTGGGTGAAAACCCAAAACTGCTCCTGAATGGCCCCGTGAGTGCACCAACACCTCACACGGGACCAATGTAACTCGTAGGAACTGATCGCGCGATCACGGGACCCCCGATTTCTGAATATGATGATAATTTGCATATTTGTAGACTTAGGCTTAAAAATAGGGCGTTAGTGGGTGAAAAGCCGAAACATCCCTCAAACAGGCCCGTGAGTGGCACCAACACCTCGCACGGAACCATTGTAACTCGTCGGAACTAACCACGCGATCGCGGGATCCCCGATTTGAGAATACGATAATAATTTGCATATTTCTAGACTTAAGCTTAAAAATATGGTGCTAGTGGGTGAAAAGGCGAAACAACCCATGAACGGCCCTGTGAGTGGCAACAACACCTCGCACGGGACCAATGTAACTCGTAGGAACTGGTCGCGCGATCATGGGAACCCCGGTTTGAGAATAGAACGATAATTTTCATATTTCTAGACTTAGGATTAAAAACATGGAGTTAGTGGGTGAAAACCCGAAACATCCCCCGAACGACCCCGTGAGTGGCACCATCACCTCGCACGAGACCAATATAGCTCATAGGAACTGACCGCGCAATCACAGGGCCCCCGATTTGAGAATATGACGATAATTTTCATATTTCTAGACTTAGGCTTAAAAACATGGCGTTAGTGGGTGAAAAGCTGAAATAGGCCCCGAATAGCCCCGTGAGTGGCCCCAACACCTCGCACGAGATTAATGTAACTCGTAGGAACTGACCGCGCGATCACGGGACCCCTGGTTTGAGAATACGATGATAATTTGCATATTTCTAGACTGACTTAAAAACATGGCATTAGTGGGTGAATACCTGAAACAACCCCCGAACGGCCCCCGTGAGTGGCACCAACACCTTGCACGGGACCAATGTAATTCGTACGAACTGACTGCACGATAACGGGACCCCCGATTTAATAATACGACGATAATTTGCATATATCGGGACTTAGGCAAAACATGGCGTTAGTGGGTGAAGAACTGAAATAGCCCCGAAAGGACCCGTGAGTGGAACCAACACCACGCACGGGACCATTGTAACTCGTTGGAACTGACCGCGCGATCACGGCACTCTCGATTTTAGAGTACAATAAAAAATTTAAAATATGAAGACTTAGGCTTAAAATCATGGCGTTAGAGGGTGAAAACCCAAAACATCCCCCAAACTTCCCCGTGGGAGGCACCAACACCTCCCACGGGACCAATGTAACTCGTAGGAACTAACCGCGCAGCCACAGGACTCCCGGTTTGATAATACAATGGTAATTTGAATATTTTTAGACTTAGGCTTAAAAAATTGCTGTTAGTTGGGGAAAACCCGAAACAGCCCCCGAACGGCCCCGTGAGTGGCACCAATACCTCGCATGGGACCAATGTAACTCATACGAACTGACCGCGTGATAACGAAACTCTAGATTTGAGAATACGACGATAATTTAAAAATATGAGGGCTTAGGCAAAACACGACAATAGTGGGAGAAAATTCGAAAGACCACCCGAACGACCCCGTGAGTGGCACTAACACCTCAGAGGGGACCAATGTAACTCGTAGGATCTGATCACGCGATCACGGGACCCCCGATTGGAGAATACGAAGATAATTTTAATATTTCTAGAGGTAAGCTTAAAAACAAGGCGTTAGTGGGTGAAAAGCCAAAACTGCCCACGAACGGGCCCGTGAATGGCACCAACACCTCGCACGGGACCAATGTAACTTATGGGAACTAATCGTGCAATCACGGGACCCCGGTTTGAGAATATGATGATAAATTGGATATCTCTAGACTTAGGCTTAAAAACATGGCGTTAGTGGGTGAAAACTCGAAACAGCCCCTGAACGACCCCGTGAGTGGTACCAACACCTCACACGGGACCAATGTAACTCGTAGGAACTGACCGCGCAATCACGGGACCCCCCAGTTTTGGAATACAATGATCATTTGCATATTTCTAGACTTAGGCTAAAAAACATGGCGTTAGTGGGTGAAAACTCGAAATAGCCCCCGAACGTCCCCGTGAGTGGCACCAACACCTCGCACGGGACCAATGTAACTCGTAGGAACTGATCGCCTGATCACAAGACCCCCGATTTTAGAATACAAAGATAATTTTCATATTTCTAGACTTACGCTTAAAAACATGGCGTTAGTGGGTGAAAAGCCAAAACAAACCCCGAACGGTCATGTGAGTGGCTCCAACACCTCGCACGAGACCAATGTAACTCGTAGGAACTAATCGCTCGATTACGGGACCCTCGATCTGAGAATACAACGACAATTTTCATATATCTAGACTTAGGCTTAAAAATATGGCATTAGTGGGTGAAAAGTCTAAATTACCCCCAAACAGCCCCGTGAGTGCCACCAACAGCTCGCACGGGACGAATGTAACTCGTAGGAACTCATCGCGCGATCACGGGACCCCCGGTTTGAAAATAAAACAATACTTTGCATATTTTGAGACTTAGGCTTAAAAATATGGCGTTTGTGGGTGAAAAGCCGAAACAGCCCCCGAACGGCCCCATGAGTGGCACCAACACCTCGCACGGGACCAATGTAACTCGTAGGAACTGACTGTGCGATCACGGAACTCCCGATTTGAGAAAATGATGATAATTTGCATATTTATAGGCTTCGGCTTAAAAACATGGCGTTAGTGGGTGAAAAGCCGAAACAACCCCCCAACGGCCCCGTAAGTGGCACCGACACCTCGCACTGGACCAATGTAACTCGTAGGAACTGATCACCCGATATCGGGACCCCCGATTTGAGAATACGATGAGAATTTCAATATTTCTAGAGATAGGCTTAAAAACATGGCATTAGAGGGTGAAAATCCTAAACAGCCCCCAAACGGGCCCGTGAATGGCACCAACACCTCGCACAGGACCAATGTAACTCGTAAAAATAAATCGCGCAATCACGGGACCCCCGGTTTGAGAATACGATAACAATTTGGATATTTCTAGACTTAATACTTAAAAATATGGCGTCAGTGGATGAAAATCCAAAACAACCCCCGAACGACCCTGTGAGTGGCACCAACTCCTCACACGGGACCATTGTAACTCGTAGGAACTGAGTGCACGATCACGGGACCCCCAATTTGAGAATACAACGTTAATTCCCATATTTGTAGACTTAGGCATAAAAATATGGCGTTAGTGGGTGAAAACCCAAAACTGCTCCTGAATGGCCCCGTGAGTGCACCAACACCTCACACGGGACCAATGTAACTCGTAGGAACTGATCGCGCGATCACGGGACACCCGATTTCTGAATATGATGATAATTTGCATATTTGTAGACTTAGGCTTTAAAATATGGCGTTAGTGGGTGAAAAGCCGAAACATCCCTCGAACGGGCCCGTGAGTGGCACCAACACCTCGCACGGAACCATTGTAACTCGTCGGAACTAACCACGCGATCGCGGGATCCCCGATTTGAGAATACGATAATTATTTCCATATTTCTGGACTTAAGCTTAAAAACATGGTGCTAGTGGGTGAAAAGGCGAAACAACCCCTGAACGCCCCCGTGAGTGGCAACAACACCTCGCACGGGACCAATGTAACTCGTAGGAACTGACCGTGCGATCATGGGAACCCCGGTTTGAGAATACAACGATAATTTTCATATTTCTAGACTTAGGATTAAAAACATGGAGTTAGTGGGTGAAAACCCGAAACATCCCCCGAACGACCCCGTGAGTGGCACCATCACCTCGCACGAGACCAATATAACTTATAGGAACGGACCGCGCAATCACGGGGCGTCCGGTTTGAGAATACGATGATAATTTTCATATTTCTAGACATAGGCTTAAAAACATGGCGTTAGTGGGTGAAAAGCTGAAATAGGCCCCGAATAGCCTCGTGAGTGGCACCAACACCTCGCACGAGATCAATGTAACTCGTAGGAACTGACCGCGCGATCACGGGACCCCTGGTTTGAGAATACGATGAATATTTGCATATTTCTAGACTGACTTAAAAACGTGGCATTAGTGGGTGAATACCTGAAACAACCCCCGAACGGCCCCATGAGTGGCACCAACACCTCGCACGGGACCAATGTAACTCGTAGGAACTGACTGTGCGATCACGGAACTCCCGATTTGAGAAAATGATGATAATTTGCATATTTATATGCTTCGGCTTAAAAACATGGCGTTAGTGGGTGAAAAGCCGAAACAACCCCCCAACGGCCCCGTAAGTGGCACCGACACCTCGCACTGGACCAATGTAACTCGTAGGAACTGATCACCCGATATCGGGACCCCCGATTTGAGAATACGATGAGAATTTCAATATTTCTAGAGATAGGCTTAAAAACATGGCATTAGAGGGTGAAAATCCTAAACAGCCCCCAAACGGGCCCGTGAATGGCACCAACACCTCGCACAGGACCAATGTAACTCGTAAAAATAAATCGTGCAATCACGGGACCCCCGGTTTGAGAATACGATAACAATTTGGATATTTCTAGACTTAATACTTAAAAATATGGCGTCAGTGGATGAAAATCCAAAACAACCCCCGAACGACCCTGTGAGTGGCACCAACTCCTCACACGGGACCATTGTAACTCGTAGGAACTGAGTGCACGATCACGGGACCCCCAATTTGAGAATACAATGTTAATTCCCATATTTGTAGACTTAGGCATAAAAATATGGCGTTAGTGGGTGAAAACCCAAAACTGCTCCTGAATGGCCCCGTGAGTGCACCAACACCTCACACGGGACCAATGTAACTCGTAGGAACTGATCGCGCGATCACGGGACACCCGATTTCTGAATATGATGATAATTTGCATATTTGTAGACTTAGGCTTTAAAATATGGCGTTAGTGGGTGAAAAGCCGAAACATCCCTCGAACGGGCCCGTGAGTGGCACCAACACCTCGCACGGAACCATTGTAACTCGTCGGAACTAACCACGCGATCGCGGGATCCCCGATTTGAGAATACGATAATAATTTCCATATTTCTGGACTTAAGCTTAAAAACATGGTGCTAGTGGGTGAAAAGGCGAAACAACCCCTGAACGCCCCCGTGAGTGGCAACAACACCTCGCACGGGACCAATGTAACTCGTAGGAACTGACCGTGCGATCATGGGAACCCCGGTTTGAGAATACAACGATAATTTCATATTTCTAGACTTAGGATTAAAAACATGGAGTTAGTGGGTGAAAACCCGAAACATCCCCCGAACGACCCCGTGAGTGGCACCATCACCTCGCACGAGACCAATATAACTTATAGGAACGGACCGCGCAATCACGGGGCGCCCGGTTTGAGAATACGATGATAATTTTCATATTTCTAGACTTAGGCTTAAAAACATGGCGTTAGTGGGTGAAAAGCTGAAATAGGCCCCGAATAGCCCCGTGAGTGGCACCAACACCTCGCACGAGATCAATGTAACTCGTAGGAACTGACCGCGCGATCACGGGACCCCTGGTTTGAGAATACGATGAAAATTTGCATATTTCTAGACTGACTTAAAAACATGGCATTAGTGGGTGAATACCTGAAACAACCCCCAAACGGCCCCGTGAGTGGCACCAACACCTCGCACAGGACCAATGTAATTCGTACGAATTGACTGTGCGATCACGAAACCCCCGATTTAATAATACGACGATAATTTGCATATATCGGGACTTAGGCAAAACATGGCGTTAGTGGGTGAAGAACAGAAATAGCCCCGAAAGGACCCGTGAGTGGAACCAGCACCACGCATGGGACCATTGTAACTCGTTGGAACTGACCGCGCGATCACGGCACTCTCGATTTTAGAGTACGACAAAAAATTTAAAATATGAAGACTTAGGCTTAAAATCATGGCGTTAGAGGGTGAAAACCCAAAACATCCCCCAAACTTCCCCGTGGGAGGCACCAACACCTCCCACGGGACCAATGTAACTCGTAGGAACTAACCGCGCAGCCACAGGACTCCCGATTTGAAAATACAATGGTAATTTGAATATTTTTAGACTTAGGCTTAAAAAATTGCCGTTAGTTGGCGAAAACCCGAACGGCCCCGTGAGTGACACCTATACCTCGCATGGGACCAATGTAACTCATACGAACTGACCGAGTGATAACGAAACTCTCGGTTTGAGAATACGACGATAATTTAAAAATATGAGGGCTTAGGCAAAACACGACAATAGTGGGAGAAAATCCGAAAGAGCACCCGAACGACCCCGTGAGTGGCACTAACACCTCGGAGGGGACCAATGTAACTCGTAGGATCTGATCACGCGATCACGGGACCCCCGATTTGAGAATACAAAGATAATTTTAATATTTCTAGAGGTAAGCTTAAAAACATGGCATTACTGGCCGAAAAGCCAAAACTGCCCACGAACGGGCCCGTGAATGGCACCAACACCTCGCACGGGACCAATGTAACTCGTAGGAACTAACCGCGCAATCACGGGACCCCCAGTTTTAGAATAAAATGATCATTTGCATATGTCTAGACTTAGGCTAAAAAACATGGCGTTAGTGGGTGAAAACTCGAAATAGCCCCCGAACGTCCCCGTGAGTGGCACCAACACCTCGCACGGGACCAATGTAACTCGTAGGAACTGACCGCCTGATCACAAGACCCCCAATTTTAGAATACGAAGATAATTTGTATATTTCTAGACTTACGCTTAAAAACATGGCGTTAATGGGTGAAAAGCCAAAACAAACCCCGAACGGTCCTGTGAGTGGCTCCAACACCTCGCACGAGACCAATGTAACTCGTAGGAACTAATCGCTCGATTACGGGAATACAACGATAATTTGCATATATCTAGACTTAGGCTTAAAAACATGGCATTAGTGGGAGAAAAGCCTAAATAACCCCCAAATAGCCCCATGAGTGCCACCAACAGCTCGCACGGGACGAATGTAACTCGTAGGAACTGATCGCACGATCACGGGACCCCCGGTTTGAAAATAAAACAATACTTTGCATATTTTGAGACTTAGGCTTTAAAATATGGCGTTTGTGGGTGAAAAGCCGAAACAGCCCCCGAACGGCCCCATGAGTGGCACTAACCCCTCGCAGGGGACCAATGTAACTCGTAGGAACTGACTGTGCGATCACGGAACTCCCGATTTGAGAAAATGATGATAATTTGCATATTAATAGACTTCTACTTAAAAACATGGCGTTAGTGGGTGAAAAGTCGAAACAACCCCCCAACGGTCCCGTAAGTGGCACTCACACCTCGCACTGGACCAATGTAACTCATAGGAACTGATCACCCGATCTCGGGACCCCCGATTTGAGAATACGATTAGAATTTCAATATTTCTAGACATAGGCTTAAAAACATGGCATTAGTGGGTGAAAATCCTAAACAGCCCCGAAATGGGCCCGTGAATGGCACCAACACCTCGCACATGACCAATGTAACTCGTAAAAACAAATCGCGCAATCACGGGACCCCCGGTTTGAGAATACGATAAAAATTTGGATATTTTTAGACTTAGGCTTAAAAATATGGCGTCAGTGGGTGAAAAGCCGAAACAACCCCCGAACGGCCCTGTGAGTGGCACCAACTCCTCACACGGGACCAATGTAACTCGTAGGAACTGAGTGCACGATCACGGGACCCCCAATTTGAGAATACAACGTTAATTCGTATATTTGTAGACTTAGGCTTTAAAATATTGCGTTAGTCGGTGAAAATCCAAAACTGCCCCCGAACGGCCCCGTGAGGGGCACCAACACCTCGCACGGGACCAATGTAACTCGTAGGAACTGATCAAGCGATCACGGGACCCCCAATTTTAGAATGTGATGATAAATTGCATATTTCTGGAGTTAGGCTTAAAAACATGGCGTTAGTTGGTGAAAAGCCAAAACATCCCCCGAACGGGCCCAAGAATGGCACCAACACCTCGCACGGGGCCAATGTAACTCGCCAAAACTGACCGCGCGATCGCGGGATCCCCGGTTTGAGAATATTATGATAATTTAAATATTTCTAGACTTAGGCTTAAAAATATGGCGTTAGTGGGTGAAAATCTGAAACAACTCCCGAACAGCCCCCATAGTGGCACCAACACCTCGCATGGGACCAATATTACTCGTAGGAACTGACCACGCGATCACGGGACCCCCGATTTGAGAATACGATGATAATTTACATATTTCTAGACTTAGGATTAAAAACATGGCGTTAGTAGGTGAAAACCCTAAACATCCCCTGAACGCCCCCTGAGTGGCACCAATACCTCGCACGGGACCAATGTAACTCATAGGAACTGACCACGCAATCACGGGACCCCCGATTTGAAAATACGATGATAATTTGCATATTTCTTGACTTAGGCGTAAAAACATGGCGTTAGTTGGTGAAAAGTCGAAACAGCCCCCGAATTGCCCCGTAAGTGGCACCAACACCTCGCACGGGACCAATGTAACTCGTAGGAACAGACCGCGCGATCACGAGAGTCCCGGTTTGAGAATACAATGATAATTTTTATATTTCTAGACTTAGGCTTAAAAACATGGTGTTAGTGGGTGAAAAGTCGAAATAGCCCCCGAACAGCCCCATGAGTGGCACCAACACCTCACAGGGAACCAATGTAACTCGTAGGAACTGACCGCGCGATCACGGGACCCCTAGTTTGAGAATACGATGATAATTTGCATATTTATACACTTAGGCTTAAAAACATGGCGTTAGTGGGTGAAAAGCCAAAACAATCCCCGAACGGTCCCGTGAGTGGTACCAAAACCTCGCACGGGACCAATGCATCTCGTAGGAACTGACCACGCGATCACAGAACTCTCGATTTGAGAATACGACGAGAATTTGAAAATATGAGTACTTAGGCTTAAAAACCCGGCGTTAGAGGGCGAAAAACCAAAACTGCCCCCGAATGGCCCAGTGGGAGGCACCAACACCTCCAATGGGACCAATGTAACTCGTAGGAACTTATCGCACAGCCACGGGACTCCCGGTTTGAGAATATAATGGTAATTTGAATATTTCTAGACTTAGACTTAAAAACATGGCATTTGAAGGAAAAAACCCGAAACAGCCCCCTTACAGCTCCATGGGTGGCACCAACACCTCCCACAAAACCAATGTAACTCGTAGGAACTGACCGCGCAGCCATTGCACTCCAGATTTGAGAATACAATGATAATTTGAAAATATGAGAACTTAGGCTTAAAAACATGGCGTTAGAGGGTGATAACCCAAAACAACACCCGAACATCCCCGTGGGAGGCACCAACACCTCCCACGGGACCAATGTAACTCGTAGGGACTGATTATGTAGCCACATGATTCCCGATTTGAGAATATGATGGTAATTTGAATATTTCTAGACCTAGGCTTAAAAACTTGGCGTTTAAAGGTAAAAACCCAAAGCACCCCCCTACAGTCCTATGGGTGGCACCAACACCTCCCACGGGACCAATGTAACTCGTAGGAACTGACCGCGCAGCCACGGGACTCCCGGTTTGAGAATACGATGGTAATTTGAATATTTTTAGACTTAAGCTTAAAAACTTGTCGTTAGTAGGCGAATACCCAAAATAGCCCACCGAACGGCCCCGTGAGTGGCACCAACACTTCGTGCGGGACTAATGTAACTCGTACGAACTGACCGCGTGATAAGGGGACTCCCGGTTTGAGAATACAATGATAATTTAAAAATATGAGGACTTAGGCAAAACACGACGTTAGTGGGGGAAAATCCGAAAGAGCACCCGAACGGCCCCGTGAGTGTCACCAACACCTCGGAGGGGACCAATGTAACTCGTAGGAACTGACCGCGTGATCATGGGACCTCAAGTTTGAGAATACGATGATATTTTGTATATTTCTAGACATAGGCTTAAAAACATGGCGTTAATGGGTGAAACGCCGAAACAGCCCCCGAACTGCCCCGTGAGCGGCACCAACACCTCGCACGGGACTAATGTAACTCGTAGGAACTGATCGCGCGATCACGGGTCTTCCGGTTTGAGAATACGACGATAATTTTCATATTTCTAGACTTTGGCTTAAAAACATGGTGTTGATGGGTGAAAAGCCGAAATAGCCCCCAAATATCCCCGTGAGTTTCACCAACATCTCGCAGGGGACCAATGTAAATCGTAGGAACTGACCGCGCGATCAAGGGACCCCCGGTTTGAGAATACGACGATAATTTGCATATTTCTTGACTTAAACTTGAAAACATTGCAATAGTGGGTGAAAACCCAAAACAGCCCCCAAACGGCCGCGTGAGTTGCATCAACACCTCGCACGGGACCAATGTAACTTGTAGGAACTGACCGCACGATCAAGGGACCCCCGGTTTGAGAATACGAGGATAATTTGCATATTTCTTGACTTGGACTTAAAAACATTGCATTAGTGGGTGAAAACCAGAAACAGCTCCCGAACGGCCCAGTGAGTTGCACTAACACCTCGCACGGGACCAATGTAACTCGTATGAACTAATCGCGTGATCACGGGACCCCCGGTTTGAGAATATGATGATAATTTGCATATTTTTAGACATAGGCTTAAAAACATGGCATTAGTGGGTGAAAAGATGAAACAGCCCCCGAACTGCCCCGTGAGTGGCACCAACACCTCGCACGAGACCAATGTAACTCGTAGGAACTCACCGCGCGATCACGGGTGTCCAGGTTTGAGAATACGACGATAATTTTCATATTTCTAGACTTAGGCTTAAAAACATGGTGTTGGTGGATGAAAAGCTGAAATAGCCCCCCAATATCCCTGTGAGTCGCACCAACACCTCGCAGGGGACCAATGTAACTCGTAGGAACTGACCGCGCGATCAAGGGACCCCCGGTTTGAGGATACGACAATAATTTGCATATTTCTTGACTTAGACTTAAAAAAATTGCATTAGTGGTTGAAAACCTGAAACAGCCCCCGAACGGACCCGTGAGTTGTACCAACACATCGCAGGGGACCAATATAACTCGTAGGAAGTGATCGCGCGATCACGGGATCCCCAATTTAGAATACGACGATAATTTGCATATTTCTAGGCTTAGGCTTAAAAACATGGCGTTAGTAGGTGAAAACTCGAAATAGCCCCCGAACATCCCCGTAAGTAGCACCAACACCTCGCACGGAACCAATGTAACTCGTAGGAACTAACCACGCGATCACAAGACCCCCGGTTTGAGAATACGACGATAATTTTCATATTTCTAAACTTAGGCTTAAAAACATGACGTTAGTGGATGAAAAACCAAAACAGCCCCCGAACGGCCCCGTGAGTGGCACCATACTTAGCATGGGACCTAGACCTGGCAAAATGAGGCACGACACGATAACACGACATGGCACGACATGAAATTATAAGTTAATGGGTTTAGTCTTATCGGGTTTGGGTCATTAACGGGTCAACACGGTAGATCCATTATCATAACGGGTTGGGTTTGGGTTTGCACTCTTACCCGATTGTACCCGATTATACCCATTATTACCCGTTAGCGTTTTCGGGTTTTATTGGGTCGTGTGACCCAAAACAATATTACACCCGTTATAACCCGTTAATGTGTGTGTATATATATATATATATATATATATATATATATATATATAATTCGTAATTATAATAGGTATAAACAAATGCAGCTACTACGACGGTACTACCCCACTAAGCCCACTTACTCTTTCTTTTATCTGATTCTTATCCTCGCACACAACTCAAGACAAGAGTACAAGACAAGACCCACCAATACATCTTTCAAGACTTTCATTTGAACTCCCCCACCAGCTGCACATCTAGAGAGAGAGAGAGAAGAGAGCTAAGAGAAAACAACCCTTCCCTAAGAAGTTAGGTCGGCACGACGGCAGCGCATTCGGAGGTATATTTTCTCCCTTTTTTTCTTCTAATCTCTTTACATTTTCTTCTTGTAATCTGTTTATCATGCGATTTTTTTGAAGATCCAAACGATTTTTTTGAAGGCCAAGACCTGTATGATTTTATCAAGATACAAATGATTTTTTTCAAACGATTAGGGTTTCAACTTCCAAACGATTTTGAGAAACGATTTATTTTTCTCAAGATCCAAACGATTTATTTTTTTCAATCGATTAGGGTTTCAAACGGTTTCAACTTTCAAACGATTAGGGTTTCAAACGATTAGGGTTCCAAACGGTTTAAACTTCCAAACGATTGGAGATAAATGATTAGGGTTCCAAACTTCTAAACGATTAGGGTTCCAAACGATTAGGGTTTCAACTTTTTCTCAAGATCCAAACGATTTATTTTTATGTGACTGACTTTTAGTGACTGATTTTTATTTTTATGTGACTGACTTTTAGTGACTGATTTTTATTTTTATGTGAGACTTTTATATTTTTTTCATTTTTTAGTGACTGATTTTTATTTTTATGTGACTGACTTTTATATTTTTTTCAGGTTCTATGGAAATGGATATTGGAACTTCTTTGGATATGGCTATCTCTGAAGATGATGTTGGTGAAGCTGTTGAATTGGAGATAAATGAACAAGAGGCTACTCAACAACAAAAAGATGCTACTCAACAAGTTGCTAAAATGGTGAAGAAAAAATCCGGTATTCCCTCAACTCGTAAAAAAAGATCTCGTTGCTGGACTTTATTTCAAGAATTACCGGTAGGTGAGGATAACAAAAGGAAAGTTAAATGTCGTAAATGTGGCATAATTTATTTGTGTGACAGTCAGTATGGCACTGGTAATATGTTGGCTCATATAAATAATTGTATTAAAAATGAAACTACTGACATTGGCCAACTTATTTTGTCCCAAACTAAAGGTTCTATGTCATTGAAATCTTCCACATTTGACATCGAGGTGTTTCATAACTTACTAGTTGAGGCAATTATCAAGCATAACCTGCCTTTTAATTTTGTCGAGTATGAGGGTCTTAGGGATGTTTTTAAATACATTTCTGAGGATATCAAGCTGCCCTCTAGAAATACAGCTAAGGCAGGAGTGTTGAAAATGTTTAAAAGAGAGAAAATTAAACTTCAAGCTCAACTACATTCAGTGTCTGGGCGAATTTTCTTGACTTCTGATCTATGGACATCCGTAGCCACTGACGGGTACCTAACCCTTACAGCTCACTTTGTTGATAGCAATTGGAAGTTAAACAAACGAATACTGAATTTTTGTCTCATGCCTCCTCCACACACGGGTGTTGCTTTGTTTGAAAAAATTTATACACTATTAAGTGAGTGGGAGATTGAAAAGAAACTATTCTCTGTCACATTAGATAATGCTTCAAGTAACACTGCATTTATCGATATTTTAAGAAGTCAGTTGAATCTAAAGGGTGCCCTTGTAATGAATGGTGAGTTCTTTCACATTCGTTGTTGTGCACACATTTTGAACCTTATAGTCTAAGACGGATTGAAAGAAATTGATGAGGCTGCGATTAAAGTTAGGGAGAGTGTGAAATACATTAAAGGTTCACCCCAAAGAAAATATAAATTCTATGATTGTGTTTCTCAAGTGTCGTTGTAGTGTAGTAGGGGATTGCGACAAGATGTTCCGACTAGATGGAACTCAACCTATCTAATGCTTGATAGTGCGATTTTTTATCGTCGTGCTTTCATTCATTTACAGTTGAGTGATTCCAACTATAAACATTGTCCTTCTCCAGAAGAATGGGATAGAATCGAAAAACTTTCCAACTTTTTGAGTTTGTTTTATGAAGTAACACTCTTATTTTCTGGAACTAAATATCCAACTGCCAACTTATTCTTCCCTCAAGTTTTTATCATTCAACTTAAGCTTAAAGAAGCAATGGAAGGGACAGATAGTTTTTTACGTAGAATGGGAGTGCAGATGAGCTTAAAATTTGAGAAATATTGGGCTGAATATAGTGTTATTCTTGCTATTGCTGTCATGTTGGACCCGCGGTTCAAAATTCAATTTGTGGAGTTCGCATATGTGAGGTTACATGGTACCGATTCTCACGAGTTTAGCCGTGTACGCGACACTTTATTTGATCTTTTTGATGTCTATAGTCTGAATTGCTCGCATCTTGTAAGTTCAAGTAACTCTGATTTTGATACTCATCATCCTTCCCATAACGCTTCCGGGGATTCTATATTTCAGGTACATATTTCCATTTAATGCATTTTCATACTTCATATTTTGATACTCTGATTTCCATTTAATGCATTTTCATACTTCATATTTTTTTTATTCTAACTCATAAAATAAATAATATAGGACTTTGATAATTGCTATAAAGAGGGTGCTTCTGATAAAAAAAATGAGTTACATAAATATTTTGATGAGGAAAAGTTGGGAAGAAGGCAAGATCTAGATATTCTTACTTGGTGGAAGGGGGAACAATTTCGTTACCCCATACTTTCTTGTATGGCTCGGGATATATTATCCATTCCAATCTCAACTATTGCTTCCGAGTCTGCATTCAGTATTGGAGGTAGAGTTCTTGACCAGTATCGTAGTTCTCTTCTGCCCGAAACTGTCCAAGCATTGCTTTGCACTAGGGAATGGCTTTTTGATAAAATTGGTAAAGTTTTCATATTCAACTATTAATTTTCATTTTTCCTCCTTACCTTTTATAATATATTAAATTTTTATTTCCTCAGCTATCAGTAAAGAAGAAGCTGCTGATGTGGATGAGTTGACGGAGGATATCTTTAATTTGCACATAAGCCAAAAATCTAGTGCAGCCCAATGTTCTAACACTATTTCTATCGCCGAGTAACAAGGTTGATATTTAATTTTGATCTAAATTTTCTTTTTCTATAAATTTCTGGTGTATATAAATTTTCTAATTTTCTACTTTCTAGGTTTCGTCCAAGATATATATGCAGTTATGGCGTTTTTGAATTGCAAGCGTTCTTCCAAGTAATCCACTTTTTTGGTGAGTAATTTTCATATATTTTACCATTTTATTTTACCACCTAGTGTATTATATATATTTGAAATAAATGATCCATTGTTTGTTGTCCACTTTTAAACAGTTTTACATGGCTGAAAAATGCTGTGAAAAATGCTGCTCTTACTATAAGGAGATGTGCGCATTTTGGTCATTTCGTGACATCCGCCGTTACATATATTTTGATTACTGGTGAGAAAATTTTCATTAATATTTATTTATTAATTCATATAGTATTAAGTATGTTAGATAACTCATTGTAATTTTGCTGTTTCTGTCGACGAGTAACAAGGTCGATATTTAATTTTGACATAAATTTTCTTTTTCTTTAAATTCTGGTGTATATAAATTTTCTAATTTTCTACTTTC
Organism: Sambucus nigra; assembly: GCA_949130495.1. Lineage (NCBI taxonomy): Eukaryota > Viridiplantae > Streptophyta > Magnoliopsida > Dipsacales > Adoxaceae > Sambucus > Sambucus nigra. Next base: position 81,422,065 of record OX422220.1, read on the forward strand.
CAGGTTTCATCCAAGATATATATGCAGTTATGGCGTTTTGGAATTGCAAGCGTTCTTCCAAGTAATCCACTTTTTTGGTGAGTAATTTCCATATATTTTACCATTTTATTTTACCATCTATTGTATTATATATATTTGAAACAAATGATCCATTGTTGTCAACTTTTAAACAGTTTCACATGGCTGGAGTTTCACATGGCTGGAAAATGCTGTGAAAAATGTTGCTGTTACTATAAGGAGATGTGCGCATTTTGGTCATTTTGTGACATCCGTCGTTACATATATTTTGATTACTGGTGAGAAAATTTTCATTAATATTTATTTATTAATTCATATAGTATGTTAGATAACTCATTGTAATTTTGCAATTTGTAGGAAGAATATGTTGAAAAAAGGAGGAGTTACTGCCAACAGTTTTGAAGTTGTGTTGCTGTTAACAGTTTCCAACTTTAGTGTTGAATGAATGGATATTACTAATGATGGAACTTTTGTAATTAATGTTGAATGCTGTTACTTTTGTAATTAGTGTTGATGTTGTCTTGTAATTAGTCTTGTAAATAGTTTTTGAATGTTGTTACTTTTGTAATTAGTGTTGATGTTGTCTTGTAATTAGTGTTGAATGCTGATACTTTTGTACTGAATGGATATTACTAATGATACAAATTTAGTGTTGAATGGTGCTGCTAATGGTAGAACTTGGAAGTCCAAACTATTGAAAATTAAATAATGGATATTAATGGGTAACGGGTGTTAACGGTAATGGGTGTTATCGGGTAATGGGTATTGACAATTAAATGGTTTAAATAATGGGTGTTAATGGGTTAAGTAAAACACGACCCAAATTCACCCATTAACTAACGGGTGTTACCGGTTTGGGTCGTGTCACCCGTTAAAATTATTGGGTCGTGTTCGATTTAAATTTATGTACTCGTTAAGCTAACGGGTCGTGTTCGGGTTAGGTTGATTTTATACGAAAACGATAAAACACGACACGAACACGACCCAACACGACCCGTTGCCAGGTCTAACGGGACCAATATAACTCGTATGAACTGACCGCTCGATTACGGGACCCCTGGTCTGAGAATACGATGATAATTTGCATATTTCTAGACTTAGGCTTAAAAACATGGCGTTAGTGGGTGAAAAGTCGAAACAACCCCCAAATGGCCCCGTGAGTGGTACCAACACCTCTTACGGGACCAATGTAACTCGTAGGAACTGACCGTGCGATCACGAGACCCCCAGTTTCAAAATACGACGATAATTTGCATATTTCTAGACTTAGGCTTAAAAACATAGCATTAGTTGGGGAAAACCCGAAACAACCCCGTGAGTGGCACCAACACCTCGCACGGGACTAATGTAACTCGTAGGAACTAAATGCGCAATCACGGGACCCCCGTTTTGAAAATATGAAAAAAATTTGCATATTTCTAGACTTAGGCAAAACATGACGTTAGTGGGTGAAAACTCGAAACAGCCCCCGAACGGCCCCATGAGTGGCACTAACACCTCGCACGGGACCAATGTAATTCGTAGGAACTGATCGCACGATCACGAGAGTTTCGGTTTGAGAATACGATGATAATTTGCATATTTCTAGACTTAAGCTTAAAAATATGGCTTTAGTGGGTGAAAAGCCGAAATATGCCCCGAACGGCCCCGAGAGTGGCACTATCACCTCGCATGGGACCAATGTAACTCGTAGGAACTGACCGCGCGATCATGGGACCCCCAGTTTGTGAATACAATGATAATTTGAATATATCGAGACTTAGGCAAAAACATGGCGTTAGTGGGTGAAAACTCGAAACAACCCCCGAACGGCCCCGTGAGTGGCTCCAACACCACGCACGGTAGGGGTGCACGTGGTTCAGTTTGGGTCATTTTGAGACTAATTCGAAAACCGAACCGAGATGGGTCGGTTCCAAATTTTTGGAATCGGAACCGAACCGTCAATTATGCAGTACCGAACCAAACCGAACCAACGGTTCCCAGATCGGATCAGATCGATTTTGGGTTCCAAAGTTATATTTCAAACTTAGTGAAATCTTAAGATTAATGTCTTTCATAAATAATAATTTTAAGGTCAAAATTAATTTTGATCCTCAATAACATAAGTTAGAAACTCAGGTAATCACAAAAATATAAATTACAAGTGTTAAATATATAAAATAAATATATATGTAATAATAAACCGGTTCGGTCCCGGATTGGTTCGGATCAGTTTTCGGGTTGGATTGTTTTTTTTTTCCTGGAACCAAGAATCGAATCGAAGTATCAGTTTTGTTTTTTTAAGAACCAAAACTGAACCATTGAGAAAAAAAACCAATCCAAATCGAACCAATGCAGTCGGTTTGGTTTGGCTTATCGGATTTTCGATTTCATTGTGCACCCCTAATGCACGGGACCCATGTAACTTGTAGGAAATGACCACGCGATCACGGGTCTCCCGGTTTGAGAATACGATGAGAATTTTAAAATATGAGGACTTAGGCTTAAAAATATGGCGTCAGAGGGTGAAAACCTAAAACAGACCCCGAACGGCCCCGCGGGAGGCACCAACACCTCCCACGGGACCAATGTAACTCGTAGGAACTGACCGCGCAGCCACGAGACTCCCGGTTTGAGAATACGACGGTAATTTGAATATTTCTAGACTTAGGCTTAAAACATGGTGTTAGTGGGAGAAAACCCAAAACAGCCCCCGAACGGTCCCGTGAGTGGAACCAACACCTCGCACGGGACCAATGTAACTCGTATGAACTGACCGCGCGATAACGGGACTCCCGATTTAAGAATACGACGATAATTTAAAAATATCAGGACTTAGGCAAAACATGGCGTTAGTGGGGGGAAAACCCGAAACATCCCCCGAACGGCCCTATGAGTGGCACCAACACCTCGCACGGGACCAATGTAACTCGTACGAACTGACCGCGTGATCACGGGACTCCCGTTTTGAGAATGGAATTGATATGTTGATAATTATAACTCATATATGCAATTTTTCAGCTTGAATAAATTTTTTGTAAAACTACTTGGTTACTGATATCATTTTTTTATCCTATCATTTGTAGGATTTTTGCACGTGGAGCAAATGAAGGAGGCAATGGTTTACAACATGAAGATTGTTTATATAATGTTGTGAACATTTAGGATTATATTTTTTATGTGTTGTAGCCGTACGATCTTTTATTGTTTAGTTTTAAGGACGTGCGGACTTTTATAATTTGATTGTTGAATTTTAGGGCCTTGCGGGCTTTATAATAAGCAGGTTTTACATTTACAGGGGTTGGAATGTCCTGAAAATAGAGGAAACTCTGCCAAATAAATTTTGGGTCGGTTAATTATTAAGACGTGTAATATTTTTAAGTTTGTATATATATTAGTTTATTAACAATGTTCTCGATTCGCAATTTGTGATTTTTTTTATTGTTTTTCCAATAATAAATATTTGTAACACCTCGTATGCGTCCAACGTTACACATAGCAACTGACAGTGCACTCACAAGACCCCAAATTTTAGGATTGGACCAAAAAAAGACATTTTTTTAAAATTATAGTTAAATATGGTCATGGACTTTGTCATGACCATTTTTATTTTTTCCGTCGCGCATAAAAATGGTCGCGGCCAAAGTCCATGACCCCCAACCGTGACCAAAAATTGTCGCGGCCAAAGTTCGCGATCATTTTTTTCCTCTTTTTTCTTGTCGCGGTGTCGGTCACGGACTTTGGCCCCGACCATTTTTTATCATGGTTGAGGGTCACGAACTTGGGTCGCGACCATTTTTTTCCTTTTTTTGTCACGGTTGTGGGTCGCGGCCAAAGTTCATGACAATTTGTCACGGTTGTGGGTCAGGGATTTAGGCCCCGACCATTTTTTTCATTTTTTTGTCAAGGTTGTGGGTCGCGGACTTGGGCCGCGACCAATTTGTCACGGTTGTGGGTCACGGACGAGGGCCACGACCTGTCACGGCATGGGTCACGGCCCAAGTCCGCGACCATCTGTCGTGACCCCCTGCAGGTCATGACCATTTTTTGGTCACGGACTTGGGTCGCGACCAACGAAATTGGTCACACCCGAAATGGTCACGGCCCAAGTCCGCGACCCACAGTCTTAGTCAGGGATTTTGGCCGTGACCAATCGCCAATTTTGGTGTAGTGAATGTGTGTACTTTACAACAAATCTAAAAGTATACGCATGACATCACAAAGTACACGTGAATATATGCATGTACTTTGGGAATTACGCGTGTACTCTGAGGGCTGTTTCTTTATTTTCATTAGAATTCGAAAGTACACGCAATAGATAAAACAGTACACGTGAATCTAATATAACATATATATCAACATACATATTCTATGATGAACTCTGAAAAAAGTTTCGCTGGCGCAGACTAATAAATATGTAGGCTATACAAGAGAATAAATATATTTGTAGTGATAGGTTACACAAATATAAATTATAAACATATTATGATTGTTTCAATTGACAATAACAAACAAAAAATCACAAAGTACACGCAAAACATTACAATGTAAACAGAAAGTGAAAACAGAAAGTGACGTGTACATAGTAATGAAATGCGTGTACTTTACAACAAATCCAAAAGTACACGCTTGATATCACATAATACACGTGACATAGAATATAAATTCATGTGTATTGTTTTATCTATTGTGTGTACTTTGGGATTCTAATGAAAATAAAGAAACAAACCTCCAAGTACACGCATATATTCACGTGTACTCTGTGATGTCATGCGTGTACTTTATTTTCCGTTGAAAGAACATACAAATGATTACAAAATAAAGGCATAATATTGTCAAGTGAACTTCAATGCTTCACATTTACCATTGTTCCCATCCCTTGCAGTTGCCGACAAAATCGTTCCACGGTATCTGCTCTTCAAAAATGCACCATCAACAAACAAAAAAGTCCTGCAGTACTGAAATCCATTAATGGATCCTGTAAACATTACAAAAATTCTTTTGGATTACTTTCTCTCTGGTTCGACGTCAAGAATGCAATGTGATCCAGGATTTTATTGCAATAGAAGTTCCCTATAATCATTGATTAATGCATACGAAACTTTCTCATCACCATGAAACTCAGCAGCAGTCATCTCTTTGCCACGCTATGCATGATGATAACCTAAATCAAGACCGTAGTTCTTCTTCATATCTCTAACTACATCAATTGGTCTCAGCAATGTTTTATCCCTTAACTCATCAACAAGCAATGTAGAAACCAATTTGGAGTCCATCATTTTGCTTAATGGACTATGATATACACCCCTACAAGTATGCTCATTGTTCATACTCCTTATATAAAAGTAACCATTTAATGTTGATAATGAAGCATGAACTCACCACATGCAATTCTCAGTATTCTTTTTGAACACTCTGCTGTCACCCGAGTTTTATCATTCTTCAAATATATATACTTGAAACCAACCTCAACAGTATACTTTCTCAACTAATCACAAAACTCAACCACACCTCCTTTGAAACACTGCTCTTCATGATTAATATATATATTCCAATCATTGGAGGGATAAACTTTTGACGTACTCTGCTCCACACCTCCAATATAAACATCATTTTCAACACCACTACTAATATCAATCAAAGTGGACGATGATATATAGTCTACCCTTTCTTTACTTGTACCACTGCATTCAACTCTATCACAACTTCTATAACTATAGTCAACCCGGTCACATATTCTATACGTGCATTCAACCTGTTCATGAATTGTACTAGTGCCAAAAGCTGATGAATCAAAGACATATATCCAAATAAAATCAGCATTGAGAATCACTTGAGACCGCAACATACAACGAACATCTTTATCACAAAGCAACATGAATCTACTTTCATCACCAAAGTCGTATTTCAATGAAAAAGATTCAGCTTTGAAATCCATAAACCTACTACGTAACACATTGCATATGAAATATAATGAGTTGTCTTCAAAAATTTCAATGCAAGCCATATTATCCAAATAACAACACCTAGCAATTCGATAACTTTCCATTATATCCTACATTATATTAAAATAGAAAAATGGTTTTGTTAAAGTTCAATTTTAATTAATGTCGGTGGCGCAAACCAACAAATACATAGCCAACAAAGACATAACTATTCTATTAAACATGACTCAGCAATAACAAAGTTAATGCACATCAACATTATGAACAATTAATATCAAAAAATGAAATGAAAATTAATCAATAGAAAATCACGTGTACATTAGATCAAATTGCGTGTACTTTATTGTTATTTTCTGCTCAGGTATATATACAAAGTATTTTACTATTGTAAAACATCAAAATTGGTTAATGCCGCTCGCGCGGACCAACAAACACATGCCCATCTAACACATGACAACTTTATTATGTAATGAGTCAAAAGTAACAAAGTAAATACACATTAACATTATTCCAAATTAATGTCAAAAGAAAAAATCAGAAATAACCAAGTCCAAAATTCACGTGTACTTTACATCAAATTGCGTGTACCTTACTGCAATGATCATTTGAGGTATATGCATGAACAACTTGTATATACATAAAGTACACATACACATGAACACACATAAAAACATATAAATACACAATCTGTTATAAAATCAAAACACGAGTCAATATATATTCATATAAAATTAAAATACAATTATAAAAATTCACAACAAAATCATCCATTCAATGTTCGAGTTAATTCATCACATGATTTACACAATTACAATGATTTGATTAAACGAAGCAAATACATCAAGCTATTATAATTGATCAACATGCAAACATTTCTTCATAACAAGTATAAACTTACAAATGATCGAATAAGTGCAAAGAAAAATCTAGGTTAAACAAAGCGCAAATGATTGATTTCTTCAAACAAATAGATAACTTTTTCTTTGACAGAACAAAGCTCGTTGAACAAAACTGAAAAGAAATCATAAGATCCTAAGTTAATGGAGAGAACGAACCTGTTTGACAGAAGCGGAATGAAGAAAGAGAAGGACGTTCTTATTGAAAATGTTGTCAATCGCTTATTAGGTTAATGATAACAAAATGAATGATATATCAGAAAAGGTATTTATATGGACCTAATCGTTTAAAAAAATTGACCCGGTTGAAACGTCCAAAATGTTCGGTCAAGGAACTAGACCGTAAAAACCTATTTAAACATTTCAGAGAACTTAAAAAATCATAAAAAAATGAATTTGTTTACTATTTAAAAAATATTGGGCAAATATATGTCACTTTTGTAACATATATTTGACCAAATTTTTTTAAATTACAAAAGAAAAAATCATTTCGAGCTGAATTTTTTTGGTATGTTCTTGAAAAATGTTTAAATACTATAAAAAAAAAATATTAGCTCAAAATAAATTTTTTTACTATTTTTTAAAAATGATCCATTTGTTTGGTATTTATATATATATATATATATATATATATAGAGAGAGAGAGAGAGAGAGAGAGAGAGAGAGAGAGAGAGAGGCTCACATATATCATGATGTATACATCACACCTAATTCTAGACCCTAAGAATTTTTTTTTTTTTTTAATTTTTCTCTTGAAATTAACCTTCCAGTCAACCTATATTCAAGAAATTATGTCAAAATACATTTTCTAGCTATTTTTAAAAAAATTCACAAAAAACTGCTTGCGCAGACCCTTATAAATAAAGTATTTTGAGCAGTTTTTTGTGAATTTTTTAAAAATAGCCACAAAATGTATTTTGACCTAATTTTTTGAACATGAGTTTATTGAAAGGTTAATTTCAAGTGAAAAATAAAAAAATTGAATTTTTTTTTAGGACCTATAACTCGGTGTGATGTATGAATAATGTATAGAACATGATATAGGTGAGAATTCTCATATATATATATATATATATATATATATATATATATATAGAGAGAGAGAGAGAGAGAGAGAGAAAGAGAGAGAGATGCTTGTCTACATCATGATGTATATATCACACCCAGTCTAGGTCGTAAGAAATCTTTATTCCAAAATTTTATTTTTATTTTGAAATTAACCTTCCAATCAACCCATATTCAAGAAATTAGCTCAAAATACATTTTGACCTAATTTTTTGATTTTTTAAAAATAACTACAAAATGTATTTTGATATAATTTTTTGAATACGGGTTGATTGAAAGGTTAATTTCAAAAGATAAATAAAAAATTTTAAAAAAAAATCTTCAAGTCCAACAATTAGGTGTTATGTATAAATAATATATAGAGCATGATGTAGATGAGAATTCTTCTATATATGGTATGTATTGCAGATTTCAAATTGTTGAGCTCCATAAAGTTGATTCGTCCGTGAATGAATTAAGATGATAGATATTTACTTAGCATGCGAAGATCAAATATAAATGAAACGCACATATCTACATTTCATATATGCAACTGTATCGCATTAATCAAAAGAAAGAAAAACTATGTTCATGGTTGTGAATGCAATTTTTGCTAATTACCAAACTGCAAAATATGTACTACGAGTGTATATATGAGAATTGTATTATATCCTACAATATATATCCATTTTAATATTTGTGATGTGAGGGAAAAGGATTGTTCATAGTCTAAATTTGTTGATTCACTTTTAAATAAAATTAATGTGATCATTTAATGTGATTAGTTAAAATTTAAATAATTCATTAAAAACTGTAAAATCATTTGTCGAATTATTTATGTTTTAATCAATCAAATTAAAATATTATATTCATTTTCATTTAGATAGAATCAACAAAATCTTACTCGGTTGCCCCGCCATTAGGTTTGCACTTTATACGCAAGCTTCAATTGTAGGATCTGTATGATACAACTAGATAATAGAGAGAAGCCTAGAAAGTCGGTTTGTTTGTTTACAAGGTAAGCTTGTATTTCTTGTTCCAATTATATCCTTATCATAGTAAAACCACAAGGCAGAAAGGCTTAGACATGACTCAGGCTTAGCCACATATTTCACTCTTGATCTTATCATATGACGATAATTATTTGCGTGTGAGTGTATGAGAGCGAGAGGCATTGTTCATTAGAAAGATGTCCCCACCATTTATGATTTGCACTTTTACATATATATTGTACAAGCTACAGCTGGTGGATGTGTAATGGCATAACTAGACAAAAGGAAAAACCTAGAAGACATAGATAGGCCACAAACAAGACATGTCTTTATTGTTTAATTATCCTCATGATAACAATAGGTGAAGCCAAATTTTTAGAGTTGTGTGAGCTTCATATTCACAAAATTCATTCTGGGACCACAAATAATTTCTATCAGACCTTATCAAATGATAATATAGTTCAAGCAACTGTTCTTAATTGGGAGACTACGTAGTAATCAAGAGTAGGGTTGTAAACGGATATTTGAAAATTTGCATCTATCCGATATCCGAATTCGAATTTGCAGATATTTATCAGAAAATATGAAAACGGATACGAATATGGATACTCTATAAAAATATTCGAGAAAACGGATACGGATACGGATAGTACTAGTATCCGACACGGATAATTCATATCCGATGCGGAGTATCCATTTTATTGGATATCAGTTTTACCGGATATCCGTATCCGTCAAACATATGTTTAAAATATTACTAATAATATTAGTATTAGTATTACTAATAAAATAATATTAAAAAAACATTAATCGTTTATTCCCTAAAACAAAATAAACACATACTACACTCAAAACAAAAACACCCTAAAGTTATTATTTTATTTGGTATATTATAAAATGTTATGTATTATTATTTTATTGGGTATATTATTATGGAGTTACACTAAAGTTACAATACACCCTATCACACACAACATACACCCATTACAGAACATATACTCCACTAAAAAAAAAAACTTTATTTCATTTCTCTTTCGTACAAAACAAGAGAAAAGAAACTCTCATGTGGTTGTTAGTTAGTTTCCTTAATTATAAATAAATGTAAGAGAGAAACACAAAAAAATGTAAGAGAGAAACAAAAAAGTAAAGAGATGATTTTGATTGTGATGAGAACTGAAGTTAACAACAGGTATATTATATACAAAATAAAAATGTATACTTATTAAAATAAAAATATAAGTATGTTTTAAGACAAAAGGTCCTTGAGGTTATCATTCTTAATAAATTTGATTTAATCTAAAAGATACATATTTATTTCTACTGTCATGGAATGTGACTGTTATTTTTTTGGATGACTTTAGCTTATATGGTTGTAAAGTATGGATGACTTTAAGCCATATTATCATTATGGAATGTACTATTATTATGGAATCAATAATTGTTGATGTTAGGAGGCAATAATTTTGTTATATATTTATTTGGATTAGATTTCATTAGATTGGATATTTTAATAGTATTTTTTTGCAATGGCTAATGTAAATGGATACGGATATTATCTGAATCCGAGGTATCCGAGCGGATACGGATATGGATAGTTGATTTAAATATCCGACGGATATGGATACGGATACGAATAGTACATTCAGATAACGGATACGGATATGAAAAATATGGTATTCGATCCGTATCCGTTCGTTTACCACCCCTAATCAAGAGAAAGGTGTCTATTATAAAACAAACGTGTTGTAAAAACAAGTCGACTGAAGCTAACACAAATATATATAGGACCACTACAATTAAGGGCTTATGAATTCATCATATCTTGTAGATCATCTTCTCGTGATTTTGTAAAATACCTAAAACCCATTTTACATAATTATTATTACAATTGTAAATGTGTTTTTATGAACTTGTGAAATTTGATTTAATATTAGAAATTCTGCATATTTAAGGTATTAGACTATACTATTATTGGGTATTAGATCAAATCGCATTTTAAATATTACATGGATCTCGAAAATATTCTATGATTTATGAAGTCGTATAACTAATTATTATGGGGTAGAACCTTTATGTTGCTGAAGTTTGTTAACTTGTATGTTTAAAACAGTTTAGGATGTAAATTGAATTATTTCACACAAATTGGATTATTGGGCTTTGGCATCTTCTTGGAATATTTTTCATAACTTGTATATCACATGATATAACTGGATTATTGCACATGGAATCGAACTTGCATAAATATAGAACAAAGAATTATTATGTTGGACGAAAGAATGAATGAAGTGTAGAAATTACATATGTTGAAATAATGATATCATAGGGATGTTCGAGTTGCGTAATTTAAGTTATTTCTTCACTCCTATTGTTTGTAGCTGATGCTTTCTAGATATGGGACTAGAGAGTGGTCATTCTCATGGTTGGGTATTTTCTAGGCGTGGACTAGGTGATACATGTTACTTTCAATTTTATCCTAGATGCGAGACTAGGGGTGGTTATGGTTTTGGATATTTTTCTAGGTAAGGGGCTAGGATGTATATTTGATTTTGGTGGTCTCTAGGCATGGGACTAGTGATGAATTTGATTTGTGATGCCCTAGTGAGTTAGGAACTAATGTGAGTTAATGTGTAATTAAAAAAATTAAATTAGAACATGATAAATACATAAGATAATAAATGGGTATAAGATATAAATTTAAGTGAGCGTTATGGTATGTGGAGGACCTAGTATTGATTGACCATTACGATGAGTGCAGGACCCAGGCAAACTGGTTATAGTAACAATTTAATGTGTATATCATGGTATATGCGGTGTCTAGTGTTGATCGACTACTATAGAAGAAGTGAAAGACGTAGGTGAATCTGGCTATGGTAACATTTTTTATGTTGGGTACATAACGGTATATATGGGCTAACAATTTGGGTCGTCGGGCTATAGTGATGTATGTGATTTGGATGTGTTGATATAATTGTCGCACCATGGTATGTTTATGGTCGTTGGAAAGACAAACTGATTATAGTGTGTTGCCTAGTGAAATAAATTAATATTGAGAAAGATAATGAAAATGTTTTAATAAATGCGAAGGAAACATAATTGAAAAGTGGGTGTGACACCCCGACTAATTAAATACCGGATATCTACTCCTTTATTAAACTAATACAAAATATCACGTTGGTTCAGTCTTAGCATCACCGTCGAAAACATTTAGTTACTTACTAGCCACCTAATATTTAAAATAGAGAGATGCCAAATTTTATTAATTAAATTAACAATAACCAAGTAATTAAATCATCAACCATCAATCGCATAAATAATCTCATATGAATAACCAACGAAATGAAATAAATTGGGTATGGAGTAAACACTCCAATAATAATGCCAGATTAAAATAAAATCCCGATACAAGAGTCTGAATAAATAAATCAGCATTTGAAATAAAACTGAAAGTCTGAGAATGCTATCTCTAAATGGAAATGGGTTATATGCCCTAACAGATGAGTAACCCTGAATAGAATCAAGTGCAGAATGTGAAGGTGTCTAATACCAAGATCCTGTAACTTCCACAGCAGCTACAGCACGTCAATGTAATGGAACTCCTATGTTTGGCGTCCTTGTGGCTGGGCACCTAAAAGGTTTTTACAAAACAAAATAGATTTGGAGGAAAACGGGTCAGAGTCCGAGGTGAAAACAGTTTAAAAATATATCAAGTGTTTAAATTACAATTAAACAACACATATTATAAACATCTTAGTTGCGTACTATCACATGAGTTTCTCACCTCTCAACTAATGTGCACATTTAACGTATACCCTTAACCCATCCTAGTTATGCCACTATATAACTAGGCAACACACTATAATATAAGGTACTAAGTTGTTTTCCCATGCTATCACTTTCTAATATAAGGTGTCTACTCGTATTACACAAACAAGTTATATTTATAACTCACATCCACGTTCATTAAATTACTTATCACAAGTGTTATTTAAATTCTCATATTCGTAGCGCATTCAAATATCTTAGTTATTCACATCTACTAAGCAATAGTGAACCAGTTACAAGTATATATATATAGCACCCAAAGGCTAAGTTGCGGTGCACGCATACTCTGCTATAGAATCCCGATACATCACATACATAAGGACTACGCGTTCCGAATCACTCAGGAACCGTTTTAATAAACAAAATCACATATATTGGAGGCGAACATAGTTCACATACCCATGGGTACGCCCCATGGTCAGCTGACTTATCAACTCACAAATAAGTCATTCACAGTCCTATGTCCTTAAGGTATCAATCTAAATCCCCCCCGTAGGCACACGAAGATCAGATGGTCCTTTTTCGAAAGCCAACCTCCCGTGATAGCAAGTATGGTAGGTATGTCATACACGTAAGAAATCCATACACTAGGCATTCACATAATCCAAGTAATCATATATCAATATAGGTATTCACACATTCCATCTTACAAGTATCATCCGTAATAAGTTTATCCCGAACATCCTACGTAATATATTTTTAGCTTGATAACTCTCTTGTCATATCAATTTGAGTACCTAAACCTATCGCAAAAGGTTACTAGGTCTCCTATTAGTTTCTAATGTTATCTTAGTAACTTAAAGTCCCTCTGTTACTATTCTTATCCTTACACCATCATTCATTCCCATTATAGTTTCAATTCGAATGATTTCTAACTGTACCTCACTCGGTAGACCCTCCTAAGAAATAACATTCAATTCCATCAGGTAAACCATTTTTCTAGGCATCAACTAAGACCCTACTGACCTTAACTAAATCCCACAATATTATATTAATCACCCTAAGAATCATTATTGACTTTGGGATTTTCATTAAACATTAAAGGAAAACAATTACAAAAAATCAGAAGAGGTCAATCGATCGAAGAAAAGGGGTCGATCGATCAACATTCTTGAGTCGATCGATCGATCAAGCAGGTATTTGTCCAGATTTTCCTTAAATAGTTACGGGTTTCCTCTTTTTACACCTCTAATTCTTCATTACAACGTCTTAAACTCCCAACCAAGTATACTAATCATCATAATTTCTAACGTTATTGGAATCATTAAATCATCCTCAATTAACAGTTTCTTGGATCAAAAGTCATAATTATTCCTCTAAACCTAGTTCTTCAAAATTTCTTCAAGAACATCATAAATCCTACTTAAATTTCCTACTTTCCTACACATGAAGAATGATTTCATATCTAATAGACGGCCAGAAGTTTTAACTACATGCACCCTACCCAGATTCAATATTTAATTCTCCCATTTCATAATTTATTTCATTGTTCATGATGAATCTTCAAATCTACACTATTATGTAAAATAAATGCTTTTAATCTTTGCAACATAAATCACTTTCCTATGTTTAGAAGTTCTGATCCGTTGATGACGGTATTGGTTGGTTCTCCCTCGCTTTTTGGTCACAAATCTGGCGATGGTGGTGGTGTGTGGTGGTTGTTTTGCCTTCGAAACCCTTGGAGTTCTCCTGAAACTCTTTCTTTCTTCTCATGTTACTCTTTCTTGTGTTTAACAAATAATGAACCCAATAACCGTAAGTGTTGGCTGATAAATAAAACCTAAATTTCGTAGGTCACTGTTCACCAAAAATAGGAATTAATAAAATACCCTCTCGGGTTGCCGGTTACGCCTAAAAATGCCCCAGGACCCAAACTAAACCCCCGGCTAGTGTTTTCTGACTATTTCGACCCTTTCGAAAACGTTGGCGTACTCAAAATGATCATATGGATGATAAAAATGTAATTTACTTTTAAATTCATTCAAATTGATTCCTAACACGCGCGTCCCAACTTAATTATCGAAATTACCGTATTTTCAACTCACGACAATATTAATAAATTCAATAATCATATATTACCATATTCACTCAGTAATATTCAACATTATTATCATAATCAAATACCAACTCTCGTGTCGCTAGTATTTAAATCCGGATTAACTTCCAATTAATTATCACCAATTAATTTAATTAATCCAATAATTAAAAGTAATTTTATTTAATTAAACTCATAATTAAAAGCCATAAAAATACGGGGTATTACAGTGGGTGTTTAGTTTAGTTTCTTTACTCACATTGGGTAATTGAGTTGGTTTACTTTAGTTGCATCGATATTTATATCTTTTCGTTAAATAAAAGTTTTATTTATGATATTTATCTCTTATAGTGCTTATAACTGGATTCACATGATCTCAGTTGCGAAGAGTAGTTAGTACTCTTGTTGTGAACCCTGACTCATCACTATTTATTAACCATACATGATAGGTTGCTGGGTAGCTACATAGTTGGAAAATAGTGGGACTTGTAGATGGAGACTTACCTTATTGCATTAGTTTAGATTCTTTTCCATTCATTTTATTTATGTGACTATTGTATTATAATTTAGTGGGTCATTTATAATTCCCCGTAATTTTAAATTGATAGTAATTTACTTTAAATTCGAAAAAATAAAATTTTTGGATTTAATTATTTTTAGCAATTAAATATGTTAGAATTTATTTATGGAAAGTAGGATTTTAATCGGAATTGAAATCGGGGGAGAAATCTGGTTTTTATTCACATATATAAAATTTTGGCCATTCTGGGGCACCTGACCAGATCAAATCGATTCGACTTGGAGGGCGAATCGATTCGGAATGGCCAGTGTCGGCAGTAAGGGGGATTTGTTAGAGTTTATGTTAATTACGACTCTTATTCTTTTTCCATGTTAAAATAACTCAGGGCTTTACTTTTATAAACACTTTTTCACTAACTTCTAAACCAAAAGTCTTCCACATCTTTACCACCTTTCATCTATAAACCCTAGCCCCAAATTAAATTAAGATTTAACCCAAGTTTTGAAGGCTCAAACTGTGTTTTCTCAAGATTATTCAAGGACGAATCTTCATCAATTTTTCGAGAAGAACGCAACCATCTAATCAGAATTTTCAACTCACTTTTTCTTAGGCATGAATACTTCTATTATCTCACTTTATGATTATGCGTTTTAAATATCGCCTAAACATTAATTCACATATTTTTCTTAAAATAAGTTAGGAACCTTAATTAGGGAAAGCGGGACATATGATGGGACTGTTTTTATGAGAAATCTTAATATGAATTAAGACTTGTAACCCTTGTTTACTTAGAGTAGAGGTTGTATTTTTGTTAATATGGGTGTAGATTTATCTAAATTTAAAGGGGACATGTGCAATCGCATAATTTTATGTAAGTATGTTAAAAAGGAAATTGTTGTGTTATGTGCACATTAATTTGCATGATAATGAGATTATATTAGTTGCATATAATAAGTTGTTTAATTATGAAAATTTGACTTAAAAGATTAAATTAGAGTTATTTGTGATCGCATGAGAAATTTGTAGAATTGTTGATAATATGTCATATGTGAATTTTTGATTTAATTACATTTATCACTGTGGGGACGATGGGATTTATGGGTAGTATGCTCTCTGTGAAAGGGCGGTGTGATATTGATTTAAATAAATTTACAAATTTCTAATTTAACCTCAAATAATTGGAGTCAATTTTTAAACTAATTTTATTCAACCCTAAAACATGCAACTGTGTGTGGATAAATCAAACCAACATAAATAATTGCTGGCACACAGATTTCAGGAAAAAATCCCTTTGGGTAAAACCTTTTATTTCACAAATAATACTCACAATGATTACAAATAAAATATGCAATGGATTAACCTCAGAAAACTCACATAGGTCGCAACCTAAATCAACAATAGAATTCCGTAGTAACTCCACAAGAACCGCAGTTTAATCAGCCCAGGAACACCCACGAGCACTCCCTATTGATACACAGTCGGTCAGCCTAGTACCTCTCTCAAGTGGCACCTAATCAGCAGTAGGTTATCATGTCTTTAAGAGAAACTCCAGCAAAGATTTATCTTTAGGTTTCAAAACAATTTGTTAAAATCAATTGGGATTTGGGAATTGAAAAAAAAAAGGATTTGAACCCTAAATGAAGAAGAAAAGGTGTTCTGTTGAATAACAGTTAATGCATAATGAAAAATGTCTAGTCTTCTTAACAAAAACGGAGTGGTTTAACATGCTTTATATATATAAAAAATTAAGGTGGCGCATCACTCGAACGAGGTGGAAAGTCGCTTGAATGAGACATAGCGCAACAGGACATTTTTGCTTGAATGACGTGGCAAAGTCACTCGAACGACCGAAGCAAAAAAATAAATTTTATTTGATAAAAATCTCCGCCTCAACACTTAGAAAAAATATTTTGACAAGAAACTCCACTTCTACACTTAAAAAATATTTTAGAAAAATTATCCCAATATTTAAAATGAACCGTTAAGGTACTTAAACATAGCCTTACCAAAATTAATCTCGCAGAGGCTTGAATGTTGAATAACTTTGATATTCAGGTCCGTCTTCATGTATCTTCAAACTTGAACTTTTTCTTCAACGGTTAGCAGTATACAAAATATACTAATGTAAACATGACTTATAAAATATGTCCTTATAAATCTACCCCTATGTCTATGCCAATACAAAAATAAACACATCTTATTTATCAAATCAAAAATGCCTATGAAAATTTAATACCCTCCCATGAACCCAAAACTGAAAAGGTACTAAAAATGCAAGATTAAAACTTTTCTTCAAAAATCTTCAACATCAAATCTTCAAATCTTTAAGCTTTTCTCATCAGGGTGTGCAACATATGATCATTAATCTTTGTACCAATACACATGAGACAACGCAAAACCTTCGTGATGTATTGAATTTGAAATGAGATAAACATAAATAAAAAATACGATCAAAATCTCAATTATCCCCCATAATGTAAAACTCCCCCATTAAATCATAATTCGTTCTGTACCTTTTTATTTGTTCGAAATAGACAAGGAAAAGAATAAAATAAACATGGAGTTGTCACGACAAGCAAATCAAACAAGGATCAAAATACGCTCATGTAAAGGAATCAACTCTTGAGGATTCCCCAAACTATTTTGGATTTTTCAATTTTTTCATACAAATATGCAAAAATAATTTTACAAAAATCACACACCATGAATGTACACTAAGACAACCAAATCATGAATACGGAATGAATGGGTGTGAACATATTCGATAGAAAAATCAATACAATCACGCATAACATATGTGCACGATGAATATGTGTACTCCTAACGAATGAATCTCAAAATCGTCCTTAGGTGTCAAAAATGTGAATTTAGATGATGTAACAACCCCCATTTTCTCACGTAAAGACTGGTCAGGCACGATACACCGAAGATGGGCCTTATCAACAATTTATACCATTCTCAGCACTAAACAAATAACAACTTCATTCATTTTATATTAAACTCTACAATGAATAAAAACACTGAATAATTTTTTTTTACACGACTAATAAAAATTGAGTCATCATACAATATCCATAATGTAAAGCTAAGTACAACTGATATAAATAAACCCTTGGGCTTATGACCATACAAATCCCAGTATAAAATAAAATGATAAAAAGATGAAGTACAACCTATACTAGAATCAATGGAGCTACATCCGCTACGTCCAATGCAACTACAAGTCTCATCCATTATCAGTTTTGTCTTCCCTTTCATTAAGAATACTTGGGGGGAAAAACATTTATAATTTGGGTCGAGCTCGATGTGGAAGAATTCTTCACCAATAAATATGCAATTTATTATATCTCATACTTCATGTCGCCCCATCGACGCTCACATGTAACGAGTACCTCACCTCTCATCTTGAAGCAGTCCTACTCATCTCCCAAAATGAATATCAATTGTAAACTTCCATTATTTAAGCATCCAAGAAAGGAATAAACCACTTCCATTAAGCAATAACTACATGTGGTTCCTCGTGCCTGACACTCCTATCCCCGAATAGATTTCATAATATAAAATTCTCAAGATACATAAACTAAGCGCAGTTCTTTACATTTCATAACATGTGACCCTCGTCTAGTCCTTCAAATCATTTAATGATTAAATTCATATTTCCTGTCATCTACCCCGTTAGACTATAAGTTTAATTTTCTTATATTGTCAAATTATTATTCTCATTTAATAATTGGTTACACCATTTAACATTCTATATAATGTTTGTCTACTCCCTTAGACTATCCAATTATTATTATTAATAATAATTGTTTACGACATTTTTCATTAGGATCCATCTTCATCCTTAATTATCCACATCATTTTATTAGCCTAATTTCATCATTATTAAACAATGTCTACATCTTTAGACAACATTCCCATATAAGCGATACGACAATGTTTAAATTGGTATATATATATATATATATATATATATATATAATGGTTTTGAATCTAAAAAATGTAAAAGCACAATAAGGGTTGAGATTTGACCACATATCCCTTTGCCAAATCAAAGGATGAGATTTAGTCTCCAAATCAATTATCCTGCCTAAAATCTCTCTATCCCATGTCCAATGTCTCGAGAACATCACCTCTCCCTATGTCACCCACCAAACGTAATCACAAACACAACATCACGTCTCTCTCTCATTTCAACCCAACCCAACCTATTTCTCTCTCTCTCTCTCTCTCACCAACACAAACACAACATCACATCTCTTTCTCTCTTTCCCAGAAATAAAATATCACGTGTCTCTCTCTCGCCCAACCCGTTTCTCTCATAAACACAAGTATACATGTAGAGAGACAAGAGAAGAACCGATGGTTTTACCTCTTTCTGTAGTTTTCTATTTCAAGGTTCGTGAACAACATACGATTTTCTATCTTAAGGTTTTATTTAGAGCTCTAGCCGATGTGATGATCTCCGATTGGTATTTTTGTAGGAACTGACCAAGATGAGATCTGTAACTGAGTTTGGTGATTTTAATTTTTTTATTTTTAGTTTTATTTTGTAATATTTTTAACATGAACCACATACGTGATGATTTCTGATTTGTGAACCACATACGGTTTTCCATTTTAAGGTTTTGTGTAGGTAGGAACTGACCAAGATGATATGAGATCGAGAGATGAGATCCGCAGTTGAGTTTGGTGAGTTTAATTTTTTCATTTTTAGTTTTATTTTGTAATATTCTTGGACAATGGTTTTACCTCTCTCTACGATTTTCTATTTCAGGGTTTGTGGACCACATACGTGGCCACCGTTGTGATCTCTGGTTGGTGTTTGGTGATATGCTCATGGGTAGTAACTTGAACCACACACGTATTTTTTCTGTTTCAGGGTTTGTTATTTTGTTGATGTTTATTAATTAATTTCATTTCACACGCTTTGTTTGTGGTTATTGAAAATGGTTTGAAAAAATTTCATTTCACATGCTTTGTTTGTAGTCATTTCACACATTTTGTTGATCTTCAAAATGGTTTGAAAAAATTACCCATTAACAAAGCATTCTATTGAAATTTATGCAACATTTCTACATCATTTCTAACAGGGCCATTCTATTAAAATTTATTGAAATGATATTAATTTCCAGGATCTTCATGTTGTTGTTACAAATTTGAAACATATTACATTTAAATTATATTATACTACTACACTAATGGAGTTTAATGGAAGCTTTAATCAGCTTAGTTTGATCTAATTTGCAGGTACATACAATCAGCCGAGTGTATATCTTTTTATATCTTCAACCTATGCTAAGGTCACGAAGACGACTAATGGTAATGCAAAACCAAAAGGGGTGTACTTTTAAAATCTCACTTATATTATCATACATAAATGGTATTTTTTACTATAAAGTAAATTTTTTAATTAGTGAAGTTTGTTCTAATTTCTCTTTTTTCATTTTGAGTGAAAACATAGAATGCATTACTTTCTCTCTTAATTCAGTTCATTTCCATACTAATATTTGGCGGCATCTGAGTGAAACCAAAAAGGGGGGTTTGTTTCAAATGTTAAGCTAATAACTTCATGGTTTAGTGTTTGTTGTTTGCTGCTAATATGTTCATGATTTTTATCACCTTTTCAACCTATGTCTATCAATGGGATAACTTCAGTGCGTTTGAAAGTTGCTGATTTCCACTTGCATTTTTGTTCGGCACCATTCGAGCCTGTCTTCCCATAATGTTTTCATTAAATACTGACAAAACTACTGAAATTTTTCTAGAGGGTCCATATGGGGGGTGATGTTGCATCTCTCTCTAAAATTAGTTTAATTTTCAAATTTCAAACTCAACTGAGCTTGAATTGGACTTTAACCTCTTGGATTTGCATCAAGTTCTTTTTCTCTCTCTGAGGTGGATGGTGATGTTACATCATGCAAATTCGAGCAAGGGAGAATCTTAGCAATAGGCTTCCATTAGGTATCATATATGTTAGTAAGTTAAATATTTTTGACCTTTTACATTCTGATAGTTTCTTGATAGGTGTTTTATATAAGGCCTAACTCAATGTTTCACTTTATTCATCAGATACTTAGATTGTTTTGCCTACAGGAGTTACTTTAACTTACTTTAAAGTCAATCAAATTCAAGAGATTTACTAATGATACAATTCGGACAACAGACACTTTGATTATGAGATTTTTTTTCACGAGTTAAATATTGTTCATCTATCAATTGCTTTGTGATTATAGATTAAGCCGTGTAACTTTATTGTACATAAGTGACTTATTTATTTATCATTATTGTTTGGCATTTTATTGTATTCAAAGAAACATGGTTCACCAGACACATTTGGGGAAGAGTTCGAATAACAGTCCGTATAACATTTCACATGGGTCAACCCTCTTTACTTCATTTTTTAAGTGTTTTGATTCATGATTTTGTTTGAGTTTTTATAATTTCTTGGGAAAAATTAGTACCCTGGTATGATTTTGACATTTCTTTGATTTCTTATACTTGGTATATTAGTAAATTTGTTTAAGCAAAAATTTTGATCCTTCTGTTTCGTCAATTCAGAATCTCTCTCTAGATCCAGTATTAGATATATGTATGCATTTTACTATTTCAGTGGATCTAGTAATTACTTAGGTTTCTAATTTATTGTATTCACTTGATCTTATGTTTATGTATTCTATAAAGTTCATAGAGACTACCCTTTATGTTGTTATTATTTCTACTTTTGTGCGAGTAGTTTATGTTATATACCTGAATTTGGCAAGTTCCATTAATTTTTTTCTCAATTGGGATTCACTTGAAATTCAATTAGTAGTTATGATTTTATGTATTACAATGTAGTGGCAAGCAATGTGATATGTAATTGATTTTTTTCCCATGTGAAATGTGTAGTGAGTGGGAATGGCAAGGTGAGGAATATTGTCTTCAAGAATGTGCCAGTCTTTGTGAGTCTCGCTTATTTTTATCACAACTAATGTGTCAAAGATACTTTAAGTGGATTTCTACATGTTGATTTGTTTTCAGAATCTTGAAATCTTTATGTTGAGACACTTTTGGGCCAACACAGGTAATGGATTTTTTTTGTTTAACTTGGGCCAACACAAGTATGTGTGTGAGGTTTGGGCCAAAACATGTATGTTTAACTTAGACCAACACAAGTAATGGGCCAACACAGGTATGTGTGTGAGGTTTGAAAGGTTTCATTTTGGTGTTTTAACAGATTCAAAACCAATTGTTTAGTTTTTTTTTTTTTTTGGATTTGTATACATCTTCCTTAGAAGTATTAAGTGGCTATATCAAGTTACCCGAATGGTCTTTATATTGGAGCCTTATAGTTCATTAATTGTTTAAATTTGAGTATTAAGTGGCTATGTCAAGTTTCCTAAATGTGTCGGGTCATGTGGGTGGTGCAAAACGCGAGTCGCATATACTTTGCATTAAGTCAGTAAATTGAGATTGACTTGACTTTTTACTGAGATTTTCTATAACTAAGGGTATTTTTTTACAAACTAAAGTCTAATTACTCTTTAAATTAGTTAAGTCATTGGAGTAGTTTGTGAAGTCGTGGAACAAAAACTATTATGGCAAGGTAATATATGTCGTATGCTTAGTTTAATTCATATACTTGATATATGTCGCATACTTAGCTTAATTTAGGTTAATTCAATCAGTTTGTTATGTTGAAAAAAATAGAACGTGAGTATGTTCAGTGGAGGAATACATTATCTTGATAAAATGGGCATTATTATGTGTACACGTATAAAAAATTATTTAATTTGTGAAGCAGAGTTTTCTTTTTGGGTATGTTCTCTATTGTACATTTGTGGGTTATTTATTTGTTCTTTCAATGTTCATTTTTGGGCGTTTATGTTCTCCACAATTTGAATTTTAATGTTCTAAATTTAGATTTCTGATTTTAGTGTATTTATTATGTATTTGAACTAACGTATTAATGATTTTGTTATTCTTCTAGCTAATCGTTCTTAGCCATTTAGAGGGTGATAACAATAACTCAAGTGTGTAACTGAATGGAGACCAAGTCATTTTGTAGTCCAAGAATGTTCATGGAGTCATAGAATGTTACTTCAAGCGGGTTAGATATTCTCATTCGAGAATAACTGAGATGGTTTCATTTTGTACTCATAGATTGGTCATGGAAACGAATACCAACTCAGGGATAAATTAGATGTTGTCTAGATGACTATCTCAGTAATTTTAGACTATGTAATTTTGTAATTTTGTCTTTGCTTGAACATTAATTTTAGACTCTGTAATTTTGAAAATCCTAGATGACTATCGTATAGAGTTTTTCTTTTCTTAGTTTAAGTTTAACGAATTGTACAAAATATATAGATGTTTTGTTGGAGTACGATATTTTTGTCGTTTTACGATTAGATACTTTCAAAATTTTCATAGTTTCACAATTACGTACTTCGAAAGTTTTCACCATGCCTTTAGGCACGGGTATTCGCTAGTATATATATATATATATATATATATATATATATAACACAAAAGGTCATCGACCGTTGGTGTCTCGTTCGTGCTCTATCGACAAAGTTCGGAGGAATCCCTTATCCTAAGAGGACACCACAAAACACACACAAGTTGGGGGCGGTCCCAATGCCGGAGACATGTATACGGCCCATACTCGACGGTAATACAGGAACGGTCAGTGCCAACCCTACTTCTAGTGGGTGGAGCCTCTACGTAGTACCTATATGGCCTACACATCATCAAGCCCACCTGTATCGACGTGTGGTACGCGACACTACGTGCGAACCTCCCAAGCCGATAGGATGGCCCACTGGTATGTCCACATACAATATAATATAATACATATTATTATTCCCATGTAATATGTATAAGTAGTTACTCTATAAGTACTTTAATCCAAGGAAATCCCAATCCATATAAATTATAGCCTTCTTGGCTTAACCACAACATTTATTCTATTATTCCATAATTCATTTTATGTCTTTATCCTATGACAATTTTCCAAATAAATATTAAGTCTCAGAAAATACTCGTTGGACTTAAATCACACTTGTTTCATAATTCATTACTCTTTAAATACCTAGGAATAGATATTTCCCAAAATAATATTTTAAAAATATTATTGGTATAATTATTTCCCCAAACTAAGCCTGCCCACACACTTATTGATAACTTCTCAATAAGGTTTATATGTACTTATATAAGGAGTTAACTATTCATGGAAAAAATGATTATCTGCACATATATACGGAATCCTCTAATATAATTTAGTAGTATTACCTAACTACCACACCTGAATCACTCATTCGGTCCATATCTAAATCCTTCAAAATTAATTGCTCAAAAATCCCACTATTATGTTAAACACCCTTTTATAAAATTCGATACTTGATATTTTATTATATAATAAATTAAAATGACTACCCCGTGTCAAACTCCCGTAATACTAGCCCTTAATACCTGAGTCAATTTACCCAACTCGAAATTTAATTAATCATACCTTAATTAATTTATTAAAAGGGTGACACTCAACCAAAATGCTTGAACTCACTCCTTCGACCCGTATTTTAACTAAATTTCCCTTAAAAAATTGGACACATTTATAAATTTTTCATCTCTTACCCTCTAGATATAAGCATCCCTTTTTAATGCATTATTAACTTGTTGTGGGCATAATATCACACCATTAATTTAAATAATCCATATCATAAAAATATCCTTTCATAACCGTTATTCCCTTATTGTACAAAAACCAGCAATAAGACCGAAGTTACATTCCAAAATTTCAAGATTATAGCAGAGAAGAAAGGAGAAAGAAGGAGCAGGATCCCCTCATCATTCAAATGACATATATGGTCGTTCAAATGACTTCATGCTTAGTTTGAACGATAGCAGGGTTGTTTGAATGACCTTATTGTCTTCTATTTTCGTCCTAAATTTCCAGCCCAATGCTCAACCCAAAGCCCAGAACGCAATAATTGTTCTAAAAATTTATAAAGGTCTCTATCCAACCTCTGTGTATTCATGACCACTAAATTTTGACAATTTAAGTTTAAACACTGAATCATTCTTCCAATATTTGACGATTTTTACCTCTATTCACACAAATATTTAAATCAAGGATTTACAACCATTATAATCCAGTCCTGTATTTACCATAACAGTCCCTACATTAAGCATTTATTTTGTCTCCCAATAAACATCAAAACATGAGAAGATTTAATACCCAAAAGTTAGCGTTTAAACACCAAATTTTAGGGACTGTTCCTACATATTAATTCATTCCTTACATGTGTCATTAATTAGCAACAAATCGAATATAATAAGCCCTAAATCCCAGAAATCTCAAAATATGATTTAACTTTAGATCTAAGCATGGATTGAACATTCATATGGAAATAATACAGATTGAATAAATATGACAAGAGAATACTTGCCTGGAATTGTGTAGAGAAGCCTTTTTCCTCCTCCTAGGGTGCTCTTCCTCCTTATAAGCCTTTGTTCCTCTCTCTCTTGAAGTGGGGCTGCCAGGGTTAGGTTTTGATAGGAGTGGGGGGGGGGGGGGGGGGGGGGTTACTTATCTTCCCTCAAATCTTATATTATTCCCAGTTCCAGAGTTGGGCTTTAGGCCCCAACTTTGGATCCACAAATGAGCCCAAATACAAAATCTAACTAGCCCGATAACTACCCAACTCATATTCATATACCTCGGGACCATTTCTAAGGGTCTAAAATACCCAAATGAGATCGTAATACCTATCAAAGTGCATTCCAAATATTTTATCCCAAAAATCCTGTTTGGTTTATTCCAAATCATTAAAATCAATTTCTAAACTTTATAAAGAGCTACTGAGTCGAATTACTCACAACCCGGATTAACTAATTTTACCGAATTAATTTAATCCTTATTAAATTTTATTTTATTCCAAGAATATACCTGATATTACATTCTCCCCCCTTTACAACAAAATTTCGTCCTCAGAATTCAAGATAGTATAAAGTCATATTTTATTTACACCGATGAAATTATATTTATACCCATATAGTCCATACTCATATCCTATGAGATAAATGAAAAGGCTCATCTATGCTTATCATAACATCACTGAGCTGCCCATATATCTCACATTACATACATGCACACATGTACCATTAACAAATATGAATGTCGTATGTATATTTAATAGGTACCATTAATACCAAGCATATCCATACCACAATCATACCACCACATACGTATATAAAAAAACCATCCTAGTATCTAATTTCCCTTAACTCTCGACTTTTGCCAATTTCGTGCGTGGGACGTCTCGCAAGAGAAATCCAAATAAGGTCCCGATATACTACTACCCCGCTTAGTCAGTTATCGAGGTCCATTGGCCCAAGGCAAGGGAAAATAAAAAAACCATTTGTGTTAATCATACAAATTTCAATATTTGCTATTTTTCAAACCAACCACTTATCCGTTATAAGAGTTATACCAAAATTCGTTAAAGTCAACCACCCTACCATGCTGGATATCGCAAATTACCACAATCTAGGTAAGACATTATGTGCCTTAATCTACTCTATAAATCACTTAGTCATTTCTAAGTCTCCAAAGGTATACCCATTATAATCAGGTCCATCATTATCACTTCTGATAACAAGGTCGTTGTACAGAGCATTGCCCGATTTATTCAAAAAATTTGAGTTTATTCACACGTATCTACCTCCTTGAGTTATTCAAAACTTTTAAATCATACTCACGTGTTACTTTCGTAAGCGTTCTCAACTTTTAAAAGGTTCTTGCTCGACTTAATTTTCCATCGAAATTTATGATTTCAAAACTAGGCTCACCCATAAAAATTTTCCCACAATAATCCTCAAAACTACGGCGAACACCAATTCTAATCAATCTTGTCGTTCAGACATGATCACAACTCATAATAGTCCACATAAAATTAACATATCCCAAGTAACTATAATTCTATTCTCAGGAAAAATATCGGACTTCTAAACAGCTAACAAATAAGCTTAAAATAAACATAAATCTCCTAGTATCCATGTTTGTGTATCCATACACCAACGAAGTAATATTCCTCCTCACCCACGTCTGTCAATGTAAAATTTTCTCCCCAAATACAAAGTCTACCCTTTCCAAGGTATTAATAAAACCCAAGTGAACATTAAGTCCCAATATTAAACGAAATATCTTCCACATACTCCAAAGTAAGAAAAACACCTTATTTACCACGGATACTATCACTAGTCTCGCTTTCCAATATAATTTCATCTATAATTCAATGTCCATCTTGTTGTGGGTCCTAGTTTACACAAACTAACCTCTATTAATGCCTTAGTGTATATTACCATGCCCTCCAATTCTCTAAATGTCTTCCTTAAGTTACTAGGCACCAAATTGCCCATCTTCTCTCAATTCTAACAAGTGACCCATACTATGGTTTCTATGGCTTTCCAAATCTAACCCTTTGCCCAAATGGGTAGTAACCGATTGCAAAGAATACAATGATTCCTAATTATAGGGATCTACATTAAAGGATGCAATGCAGAACGGGACAAGCTCAGACATAGATCCTAAGGACACTAGAACGGTGCTCTGATACCAATTGTAACAACCCCCATTTTCTCATGTAAAGGTTGGCCAGGAATGATACGCCGAAGATGGGGCTTATCAAGAATTTATACCATTATCAGGACTGAAGGAATACAAACTTCTTTCATTTTATATTAAAATCAACAATGAATAAAAACACTGAATAAAAGACTAATAAAAATTGATTCATCATACATTGTCCATAATGTAAAGCGATGTACAATATATATAAACCCTTGGGCTTATGCCCATATAAATCCTAGTATGAAATAAAATGACAAAAAGATGAAGTACGACCTATACTAGAATCAATGGAGCTACATCCTCTACGTCCAACGCAACTGCAAGTCTGATTCATCATCAGTCCTGCTTTCCCTATCATTAAGAATACCTGGGAAAAAAATATTTATAATTTGGGTCAGAGCCCGAGATGTGCAAGGATTCTTCACTAATAAATATGCAATTTATTACTATCTCATACTTTATGTGTCCCCATCGACGCTCACATGTAACGAGTATCTCACCCCTCATCTAAAAGCAGTCTTACTCATCTCCCAAAATGAATATCAATTGTAAACTTCCATTATTTAAGCATCCAAGAAAGGAATAAACCATTTCCATTAAGCACTAACTACAAGTGGTTCCTCGTGTCTAACACCCCTATCCACGAATAGATTTCAGAATATAAAATTCTCAAGATACATAAACTATGTGCAGTTCCTTACATTTCATAACCTGTGACCCTCGTCTAATCCATCAAATTATTTAATGATTACATTCATATTTCCTATCGTCTACCCCGTTCGACTATAAGTTTCATTATCCTAGATTACCAAACTATTGTTCTCATTTAATAATTGGTTACACCATTTATCATTCTATTTAATTTTTGTCTACTCCCTTAGACTATCCAATTATTATTATTATTATTATTATTATTATTATTATTATTATTATTATTATTATTATTATTATTATTATTATTATTATTATTATTATTATTATTATTATTATTATTATTATTGTTACTATTATTATTAATTGTTTACGTCATTATTCATTAGGACTCGTCTTCTTCCTTAACTATCTACATCATTTTAATAGCCCAATTTAATCATTATTAAACAATGATTACATCTTTAGACAAAAAGGAAGCATTCCCATATAAGGAATACCACAATGGGTAAATGGGTATATATATATATATATATGACACACAAGGGCATCTACAGTTGGTGTCTCGTCTGTGCTCTATCGGCAAAGTTCGGAGGAATCCCTTATCCTAAGCGGACACCACAAAACACATAGAAGTTGGGGGCAGTCCCTATGCAGGACTCCTGTATACGACCCATAACCAGCGATAATACAAGAACGGTCAGCGCGAACCCTTGTTCTAGTGGGTGAAGCCTCCACGTAGTACCTATATGGCCTAAACATCTTCAAGCCCACTTGTGCTAACGTGTGGTATGTTGCCCGACGCGCAAACCCCCAAGCCGATAGAATGGTCCACTAGTATGTCCACACGCAATATAATATAATACATATTATTATTCCCATGTAATATTTATAACTAATTACTCTATAACTACTTTAATCCAAGGATATCCCAATCCATATAAATTATAGCCTCCTTGGCTTAACCATAGCATTCATTCCATTATTCCATAATTCTACGACTATTTCCCAAATAAATATTAAGTCTTCTAAATTACTCTTTGGACTTAAATCACATTTGTTTCATAATTTATTACTCTTTAAATACCTAGGCATAGATATTTCACAAACTAACCGTTCAAAAATATTATAGGTATAGTTATTCCCCAAACAAACCTTGCCCACACATTTAATAATTTTAGCATGTTGTCCTCTTAACTAACAATTTAATCATTCCAGATTATTGATAATTATACACTTCTTGATAACTTCTCAATAAAGTTTATATGTACATATATAAGGATTTAACTAATCGTGGGAAAAATGATTATATGTACATATATAAGGAGTCCTATAATTTAATTTAGTAGTAATACCCAACTACCACACCCGAAATCACTCATTCGGTAGATATCTAAATCCTTCAGAATTTATTGCAAAAAAAATCCCATTATTATGTCAAACACCCTTTTATAAAATTCAATACTTGATAATTTATTATATATAATAAATTAAACCGATTACCTCGTGTCAAACTCCCGTAGCACAAGCTCTTAATACTTGAGTCAATTTCCCCAATTAGAAATTTAATTAATCATACCTTAATTAATTTATTAAAAGGGTGACACACAACCAAAATGCTCAAACTCACTCCTTTGACCCGTGTTATAACTAAATTCCCTTAAATAATTGCACATGTTTATAAATTTTTTATCTCTTACCTTCTAGATATAAGAACCCCTTTTTAATGAATTATTAATTTGATGTGAGTATAATATCATACCATTAATTTAAATAATCCATATCATAAAAATATCCTTTCATAACCCTTATTCCCATCCTGTACAAAAACCAGCAATAAGACAAGTTACGTTCCAAAATTTCAAGGTTACAGCAGAGAAGAGAGGAGAGAGAAGGAGAAAGATCCGCCTCATCGTTCAAATGACATAAATGGTCATTCGAACGACTTTATGCGTCGTTTGAAAGATAACAGGGGCGTTTGAACGACCTTATTGTCTTCCACTTTCGTTCTAAATTTCCATCCCAGTTCTCAACCCAAAACCGAGAATGCAATAACTGTTCTAAAAATTTATAAAGGTCTCTATCCAACCTTTGTGTATTCATGACCGCTAAATTTCTACAATTTAACTGAATCATTCTTCCAATATTTAATGATTTTTATCTCTATTCATACAGTTATTTAAATCAAGGTTTTACAACCATCATAATTCAGTCCTTTATTTACCATAACAGCCCCTACATTAAGCATTTATTTTGTCTCTCAATAAACATCAAAACTTGAGGAGATCTAATACCCAAAAGTTAGAGTTTAAACACCAAATTTTCGGGATTGCTCCTACATATTAATTCATTCCACTACACCTGTCATTAATTATCAACAAATCAAATATAATAAGCCCTAAATTCCAGAAATCTCAAAATATGATTTAACTTTCGATCTAAGCATGGATTGAACATTCATATGGAAATAGCACAAATTGAATAAATGCAGAAAGAGAATCCTTTCTGGAATTATGTAGAGAAACCTCTTTCCTCCACCTAGGGTGCTCTTACTACTCATAAGCCTTTGTTCCTTTCTCTCTTGAAGTGGGGTTGCTAGGGTTAGGTTTTGATAGGAGTGGGGGGTTTACTTCTCTTTCCTCAAATATTATATTATTCCCAATTTTCTAGGTTGGCTTTAGGCCCCAACTTTGGACCCCCAAATGAGCCCAAATACAAAATCTAACTAGCTCGATAACTACCCAACTCATATACATATACCCCAGAATCATTTCTAAGGGTCTAAAATACCCAAACGAGACCGTAATACCTCTCAAAATGGGTTCCAAATATTTAATTCCAAAAATATTACTTGTGTTGTGACACACCCAAATACTTTTTATAAAAATAAATAATCGTTTGGTTTATTCCAAATCATTTAATTTAAATTATAAACTTTATTAAAAGACACTGAGTATAACTACGCACGACCCAGATTAACAAATTTTACCGAATTAATTTAATCCTTATTAAATTTTATTTTATTCCAAAAATATACGGAGTATTACAAATGACATCGCCTTAATCTAATCGACAAATCAAAGTCAAACATGATTTTCACACCAATAACGTGTAAAACTATGTAACGCTTTTTCATGACTTTTTAAGGATGTGCAAACCCATTTTATATTCCATCCAAACTAGCTCATAAATAATAAAGTTTTTATTTTTCTTTTGAGGTGATGAAACAAAATAAATTGACCTACTTTTGGCATATATTTATTTTTATTACTTTTAAATTTTTTCAGGCTCTTTTTAACCTCTTTGGACCTTGGCTTCTGTTGTTTTGCCATGCATTTTTTAGGTCCGATTCAAATGGTGGCTTAATCGCAAAGGATAAATGAGTACCTTTCATAGACCTTCCCTGTTTTCATAAATATCACACAAACTCACAAATAACGGTTCTTACAAGCACTACTTTCATTGTCAAGTTTTATTGCATTTGGTTCATTTTAAAGACAGAGTTGAGATGAAAACACATCGACCAACATGTGATAGATAAGAACCTTAGTCAAACAAATCCATGTGTGAAATAAAGGAACTCATGAGTCAAACATGTAGGTAGTATCAGCTAATCACATCTCAATGACTCCAAACATTGTAAAGCACATAAATGAAATGATGATGCATATCAAAACACTATCAAATAGTCACATGGATATGTAATAAAATTGTGACTCGATCATCCTAAATGTCCATTCATATATTGTGCAAAACAAAATACAAAAATCGTTTTGGATTTTTCAGAAAATTTATCAAAATAAAATCTTTTTGTATTTTTCAAAAGTTTTATAAAAAAAAAAATCAAATACAAAAAGTACACAAGTCATAACACTAGCAATAATATAACATGAAGCACAACTAGTGTATGGCAAACAAATCATGCAAACACAATCATCTATAAGATATAGCAAGAGAAGAATCATGTGCAATCAATCAAGAATCAACTAGTCTAACATTTAGTACCCCTAAAAGTGATTTTCTAACCCTAATAGGTATGCAATGACGCATGGGGTTTTTGGAAAACAATGGTACACTAGACTTTAACATCCTTGGACCTTTTCGAAGATCAAAATAAAAACGTATAAGGTGACCTTTCCTACCACAATCTGAACATGTGTAAATGGGTGGAACGATACCTATGGATTGACCTTTTCTAACATCCTTGGGATTTATTGACCCTCTAAAATAAATAATGGTCTTGGCTTTAATACTCGATACATGAGAACATGATAAGCCCCTACCATTGCGACCAACACTACTCGAGTCTGTCAAATTATTTTTCATCTCCTAAATTTTTTACTCAAGCAAAGAATTAGACTCTTCAAATTTTAGGGACTTCTTTTCAAAATTTTCAATTATTCCTAGAGGGTTATCACGTTCTCCCTTACAATATGCACACTTATCCCTAAGAGTCTCCTCACGTGCCACAATTTCATCGATTAAAATATTTTTATCCTCTTAGCACAAGCACAAATCTTAGAGTTTTTAAACTCCTCCAATTCTTTTTTTAAAAATGGGACTCTATCATCACTCATTTTTGGACAATTTTAAAGCATTAAAGTCATGGTCCAAGGTATCAAACTTCTCATGATAAAAATATCTTTGATTTTGAACCGTTTGCAAAAGAGTGATGATAGAGTGGTGATCGGTTAAATAAGCTCTGATACCAAATTGTGAATGCGTGGTGTGATATTGATTTAAATAAATTCATAAAATTTCCAATTTAACCTTATTTAATTGGAGTAAATTTTTAAACCAATTTTATTCATCCCTAAAACATGCAACTATGTGTGGATAAATCAAACCAACATAAATAATTTCTCAAACACAGATATCAGGAAAAAAAACCTTTTGGATAAAAACTTTTATTTCACAAATAATACTCACAATGATTAGAAGTGAAATATGTAATGGATTAACCTCAGAAAACCCACATAGTCCGTAACCTAAATCAACAATGGAATTTTTCAGCAACTCCACGAGAATCGAGATTCAGCCGGCCCATGAACACCCACGAGTACTCACTATTGACATGCAGTCTGTTAACCCAGTACCTCCCTCAAGTGGTACCTAATCAGCATTAGGTCATCCTCCCTACAAGAGAAACTCCAGGAAAAATGTATCTTTAGGTTCTAAAGCAATTCATTAAAAGAAATTGGGATTTGTGAATTGTAAACAAAAAGATTTGAACCCTAAATGAAGAAGACAAAGTGTTCTATTGAATAACAGTTTGTGCAGAATGAAAAATGTCAGGTCTTCTTAACGAAAACTGAGTGGTTTAACATGCTTTATATAAAAAACTTAAGGCAACGCATCCACTTTGTCCCTCGAACTAGACATCGCACGATAGGCCATTATCGTTTGAACGACGTGGCAAAGTCGCTCGAATGACGGGAGAAAAAAAATTATTTCGGTAAAAAACTCCGTATCAAAATTTAGAAAAAATATTTTGATGAAAAACACCGCTTCTACACTTAAAAAATATTTTAGAAAAATTATCCCAACACTTTAAGTGAACCTTTATGGGACTTAAACACAGCCTTACCGAAACTAATCTCGTGGAGGATTGAATGTTGAAGAACTTTGATATTCGAGTCTGTCTTCATGTATCTTCAAACTTGAACTTTTTCTTCGACGGTTTGTAGAAGTATACGAATTACACTAATGTAGACATGACTTATAAAATATGTCCTTACACTCTCACCTTAATGTTAGGAATACTTTCTAGGTGTGGGACTATTGGGTATGTCCTATTTGTGGTTAACACTTTCTAGGTACGGGACTAGTTAGTGTAGATTTTATCGGCTTGGTTATTCCGAGGTGGGACTTATTTTTTGTGTCGTTTCGTTGATTTGATGGTCTAGGTGAGAGACTAGAAGGACATTAATGGTAAAGATTCATCCTATATGGTAAAGTGGGATGTGCTTTTAATTTTGGATACCTCTAGATATGGGACTAGGGGTTGCTTTGAGGATTTATGCTCTATAATTGGGTGGGGCTAAAATAAATAATGACAAATTAAGACATTGAGAATTAATACCTAAGATAATAAATGTGTATTAAAAATGGATTTGGCATCGTTAATAAGTGTAGGACTGACAAAATTCGGGTTGGATGGCTACTGTGATGTGGGTGTGTGTTGGCATCATCAATAAATGAAGGGCTGACAGAATACGGGCTATCTAGCTATTATGGCGTGTTGTGCATGGAACCTCATCAATAAGTGCAGGGCAGACAGAATCCCGGTTGACTGGCTATAGAGAGGGGAACATGTGTGGTGTAAAATTTTAGGCGGGCCCGAATAAGTGCAGGACATATAGTAGGGTCAGATGGCTATGAAGGCGCTTCTAATATAATAATAATTTGATTAATCAATTTAAATAAATAGGGTGACTTTATCATAATTATCGAATTGTGATAGCATAAGTTGGACTTAAACTTTTGGGGTGGTATAATTACGTGATTAGACGATAGTAGTTTATTTTACTCCCATGTTAGAAGTTATCTCATTTAAATTGAAATACTCTATTGTGGTGTTTATTATATATAATGCTACTATCTAGGTTCACGAACCTTAATTGGGGAGAGTAGCCTGTATTCATGCGGTGGGCTCTGACCCATTGTGTTGACTAATATTTCAAATATAGCGTTGGAGTAGCTACATAGGAGTGATTGGAGATATTATGGAGATGCAACTGGAGACTTATTTATTTTATATGCTTAGTAATTTAGATTTATTTTTCATTCCATCGTAATTATCATGAGACGTTATTGATGGATTTGGTGGAACAATCGATTCCAAAGTTGTTTATGGTTTATATAAAATATTTAGAGTTGGATTACTCATTTGAAATTATATTTATTTGGAGTAGAATTATTTAGATATTAGCATGGTGATGAATTTTAATATTGCATGGATGATTATATTTATTGGATGAATTTGATTATTATCTTGTGGAATATATTTTTATATGTTTCATAACTGTCACATGCTAAGAATGATATTTAATTTAGTGACGCTCGATATAGTCTTGGTGGAAGCCGACACCAGAATAAGTGAGGTGTTACATCATTTAATACCATTAGTTTATGGTTTTATTTGGAGACATTATGTTGATAACATGTAGTTCATTTGAGTTTATATTATTGGCATTTTAGCATGGTGATGGATCTTCTTATAGTGAATGGTTTAATATTGTTGGGTTATTTCAAATTATATCGTGTGGAAAAAATTTTAAATGTCTAATGTTTTGTCATATGCTAAGAATGGAATTTTAATTATAATAATCAATATATCTTGGTATTGTGGCTTAATCACCCTCAATAGCAAAATATGTGGATTCTTACAGTTGGTATTAGATGTTGGTCCTGGGTATCGAGGGTTATGAGTCTGTTATAGTCTTCTTCATTACTGATTTTTGATTCATTATGTTGATTTGTACTCTTTATTCTTTGCTTTGATACTCGTTTGTTCCTATATTTTCAGATGATGAACACTAGGAGAGATGGATCTAGGAAAGATGGTTCAGTTTCGAGTTCCTCAGGTGGGGAAATTTATTTTGGGAGTCGATGAGTTAGCGACCATTATTTGTGATGCCACAATGACATGTATTGATCTAGGTAGATAGAGATATGTTGCCTAAGGGGCATTGTAGTAGGTTCTGCCCACATTAGCATGGGATAGAGTGAGGGTCAACTTCATCACGGTAAATACTCTCACTTTTTTCAATTGATCTGACCCAAGAATTGCTCACTAGTGGAGGCGTGATCTGGAGAGGCACTAGAGGATGGTGGAATGTACAGATGTGTAGAAGCAGATATTAGCTACTTTTAAGATAGATCATAATTCTTTATAATAGTGGGCTAGTGTGACCACATATGATGATATATATTATTTTTTTTTTGATGACTTTATGGTGAAATTTAATGAGAAAATTTTCCTCTGTGCAGTTAGAGCACAAAGAGAAAAAAAATCATAATCTAGAGTAAGGTTCGAGAACTATTTCTGATTATGAACAAGAGTTCACTAATTTCTCTATATTTGCACTTGAGAAGGTGACATTGACTAGAAAAGGAAATAATGTTTCATTAATGGGTTAACTTGGTCTATTAATCAAGTTGTGTTGGGTAATTTGACATGTCCCACATATGCTTAGGTGGTGGATGTTCCACTAATGTTATGGGAAGATAAAATGAATTACCAGAAGAAGTTGGGAA
This sequence comes from Sambucus nigra, assembly GCA_949130495.1. NCBI lineage: Eukaryota > Viridiplantae > Streptophyta > Magnoliopsida > Dipsacales > Adoxaceae > Sambucus > Sambucus nigra. The sequence continues at coordinate 81,458,842 of OX422220.1, forward strand.
AGAGAAATGATTCGAGTGGTTTAGATGGATCCAAGACTGGGTGAGAGCACAAGGGTCGAAATGATTGTGACACCCCGCCTAATAAAATACCGGGTGATCAGTCCTATACCAAATTAAAACAGGAATCCCAGTTGGATCATCCTTAGCATCACTGTCGAAAACTTTTTAAAACTTACTAACCACCTAGTATTCCAAAAGCTGGTGCCAATTTTAACTTTTTGATTAAACAAAACAGTACATGCGGAATTAAAATATAAACCATTCACACAATTGAATGAAAATAAACTGAATCATAATTACACAACTTGACGAATAAATCACCGTCCACCAAAGAAATAATCCAATACCTGAATAAATTACACATGAAACTGTACCGAAAAGTCTGGGCGACAAGCCCTAAATAAAACTGAAACTGATATAAGATTCCAACTCTAGGAATGAATGAATGATGCGTCTAATCCAAACTCCTTCTAGCATCCACATATGCCGCAACTCCGTGTCCCTGGAATAGAATATCAATCCTGGCATCCCTGTGGATGGACACCTAAAAGTTTTTGAAAATGGTTTTATAGCAAGGGTTAGAACCCAAAACATTTGAAAATATTTATCAAGTGAATTAACTGCAGTAATTTAAAATGCATGAATGCGCTTCATATTTAAGTTAGTGTCGCACTCCCTTGTGGACATTCTCACCCCTCCACTATTGTGCACACCTACCGGTTACCATAACCCCACCTAGTTGTGCTACCCCATCCAACTAGTCCTGGTATAACCTTCCCTTGCCATACTACTCTAACCCGAGTATAATGATTTCCTAAATTATAAGTAATTTCATGATTAACTTAATTAATTCCTTCTTAATGAATAGCATATAACCGTAACACAAGTTATATCAATTTAATACGTCACACTCTGTATTATTCCCACAAATGATTAACTTAATTAATTTCTCATTAATTAACAACATATAACTGTAACCTGAGTTATATAAAGTAAATACATCACACACTGTATTATCACCTGCATATAATATTTGCTACCATATTATACGTACCTTTACTAACATCCACACATATATCATACGTGTATCCATCCTTCCGAGTATACCCTCACCGGATGATTCCTTCTAAAATGCTATCTCACTAGGTGTGCTCACAAGACCTAGTTCCCCAAGTTAGAATCGCTCACCAACTTGGTCCAAAATACAAACGTAGTGGAGGCGGTCACATTCCTTCCCTGAAAGCGATATAAATCCCTCACCCATATATACCGGATGTTATAACCTGTGGATATACTCGCCCTACTACTCAAGCTAGGGGATTCACCCACATCGCGCAACCTCCCTTGATAGCATTAGAGTATTTAAATTGAATAAATATCTAGTCACTGATATTTAATATCACACACAATATAAATACGTATATATATACTATCACTGTACTGTATATATATAATATAAACCCCAGCTTTACCGTGTACTCAAAATCCCGTACACTGCCTGTAATTTAATATCACACACAATATATACACGAATATATATATATATATATATATATATATATATATATATATATATATATATATATATATATATATATATATATATATATATATATATATATATATATATACTATCACTACACCGTATATATATATTATAAACCCTGGTTTTACCGTGTACCAAAAATCCCGTACACTGCCTAAAATTTCCTGAGTCTGTGGCCCGACTCAACGTAATTAATTTTCTCACTTAATAATTTATCGTCATCCCGAGTCTATGGTCCGACTCTAATATATTTAATTCACACCTCAATTTATAAAATACTTTCCCCGAGTCTATAGTCCGACTCTAATTAAATTAATTAACACACTTATTAACTTAATACTACCGAGTCTACAATCCGACTCTTATTTAATTAATTTACACATTAATTAATCAACACAAATCCGAGTCTGCAATCCGATTCTAATTAAATTAATTATCACATTTATTAATTTAATCCTACCCGAGTCTATAATCCGACTCTAATTAAATTAATTATCACATTTATTAATTTAATCCTACCCGAGTCTATAGTCCAACTCTAATTAAATTAATTATGACACCCATTAATTTAATAACTTGGTGTCACCCAACCATTATCCCCGGACTCGCTCACTTGGCCCGTACCTCAGTATTTCCCGAGTCAATGTTTTGACTCCAAATTAATTACTTTCTCCCAATAATAAATTTACTACTTTGATACAACTTAACCAATATCTCCGAACTCGCTCACTCGGTCCATTTTACATCTCATAATTTCATTCTCACATTTTCAACCACAATGTGTCACACATTTATTTTCATAATTTCTCCAATTATATTTACATATAATTGTTAGCACCCCGGACTCACCCAATTGGTCCATAATTAAATATTTCACCTAAATTCCTTTAATAATGTAGTGTCACCCAACTACAATTCCTGAATATCATTCTTCGGCCCAATATCAATAATTGAATTATTTCTCCAAATTCGTTCATCTCATGACATACCGTTCACACCTTCCTAAACCCAATTATATCACCCTATAATTGTTAAGGAAAAATATGTCCCATATGAATTTATCACCAAATAAAAGTAAGGGAATTAAAACTTAAATAAACCCTCATTATAAACCACCTGGCCGAACTGCCCAAAATTTCCCATCGGCGATCGATCGATGGCCCCCGATCGATCCCTTCGTGACAGCTCTTCTTCCCCACGAAAATTTCCACCATTAACGAGCTTTAAGGTTTCTTTTCCTCAAAAACCAACTTCAAATCAGCATGTTAATCATCTTATATCATTTCTCATGAACTAAGAATATCATCTAAACCTTTTAACATCATTAACACAATGAATCTTGACCCACTCAAGAACACAAAATTTCTAGGGTACAATCCCAATTTTAAATTCAAATTTCATCCTTTTAAAAACCGATTTTTCTCATTCAAACCAAATAATCATACTCAGAATTATATTGCACAATTAATTCTTTCATTAAATTCCATTCAATGGTTCTATTAACAAAACCCCCTTTTTGGTACCCATTTATCCCCAAAACAAATTTTAGTATACACATCACTAAAATATGAATTGGATATCACGCTTTAGGAGTAAAATCAGTTAACCACTTGCCTGTAAGTGTTCGTAGTGTCTGATCCGTTGGCGTAGTCCCTCAATTTGGCTCCAATAACCTCCAATTTACTCTTGCTTTGCTTTCCCCCAAATCCCCTCTCAAACCCTAGGTTTAGAGTTATGTTGGCTGCCATTCCTTAATCTCCCAACTAGGTTAAAAACCCTTAATCCCGTTTTTCACCTAATGGGCTTAATTAAAGTGGCCCAACTCACCCCGTGCGGGCCCGGTTATGCCCAAAAATACCCCGAGACCCAATTACTACCCCCGAGTACTCTTTTCTGACTATCTCGACCCATCCGGACTCAATCGCGCACTCAGAATTGACATCCGAATTAATTTATAAAAATTATTATCTCACACCCAATTTAGTCTATACCGACTCCCGGCTGGGATAAGTGTATACCTCGCCATTAATACTTGAAATGACGTAATTAAATTATTACTATTCACTTAGTAAATAAATTTCCCTAAACATTAACCATTCACTCCCCGATTAATATTTAAATATATATATTGCCATAATTAATTCAATTAAAATTACAACACACAAGTAATTTAAAATTCTCGAATTAATTAAATATTAAATGCACAAAAATACGGGGTGTTACATACTCCCCCCCCCCCCCCCCCCCCTTACAGAGGAATTTCGTCCTCGAAATTAAGATGAGTGTAATGTTCCAAGCTTTGCATATTACTCTCTAGTCATGTGCCTCCAAGCCCGCTATATCTATCCCATCCGCTTCTAACCATACGTTACACAAGTATGCATTTAAAATTTGCCAAGGCGCCCATACGCCCTATACCCGCGCATAACCTCACAAAATTTGCCTTAATTAACCCGGGTGCCCATACACCCTATCTCCGCGCTCTACCGCACGAAAGTTACCCGACTATGCTAGTCGTAATTCGTAATATAACTTCGAACCCGTAGCCATCTTACATATATATATATATACATATATTTACTTCCCGGGTACTCAACCCATACGTTAACGTCCAAGCATCTCCCCACAAAATACTTGTCTCTCAACACAAAAGTAAATACGCTTACCCTTATGCTACTGAAGACAACATGAAATACCGCGCCCTTACTATCACTAGTCCTTGCGCAAAAATAAGCCCTGAGCTATCTCTCTTTGCTCGAAAATAAATCTACCCACTCTGATTCACTTCAGTAAACATCCCTACTTACCGGGATAAAATGTGAGAACACAAAACCTCACTATGTGCTATTGCACCACGTAATACATCATATATATCCACACATATATAGGCTATACACCCTCTCCGGTGATACCTATTACTAACCCTACCCTGGTGTCGCGCACACCAAAACTTAACACCATTATCCACATTAGTTAAATTCCATCGCTATCCACCCGATATTTAGGAAAATATTATTAACCCTACTCCCATAATTCTCAAAAGTAGTAACTCTTCGCATAATTCAAACCTTCACTCAGTGTACACCTCCACTCTCCCGTGAAGAACACCAAGGAACTCCGCTACCCATGGAAAGTTTATCCACATACTATGGCTGCTACCGCCAACGTGCTCACTAAATTCGACTCGCCCGCGAACTTTAGAAAAAAATAAGTCTTATATTGTGACATCCTCCTTGTCACTCAAAATATATACCCCATGCCCCTAGGGTAAAAAAATAATTTACCTCTATACTCCGTCTGCAACAACTGGTTGTCGGTTTCCGGAGCAGCTTCTCCCTGCCCGAATGCACCCATGACTTGCTTTAGTGGCTGTACATCCAGGACCTCGTCCTGTAGTTGACCCCTACCTCGCTTAAGGCAATATCTCTTCATGTGTCTCGCTTTTCCCCCAAACGAAACATCTTGTAATACATTCACCTTTCCACTTGTCCCTTCTATGCCGACCTTGTTGGAATTCCTGGCCATCCCACCGATAGCCTCCAGTTATAGATCGTTGGGCATGATTTCCCTGCCGAAAATCCTGCCCCTGATCTCCCCCAGTCTGCTGCTGGGATACCCCACTGGTACTGTTCCCTTCTGCTTCATCCGACTGGATAATCCCCACTCCCCTCCCGCTTCCTTTTGCGTGGAAGCGATATTCCCGACAATGCTGGAGTGTTGCGTTAATGACATCAGTATAATCTACTAATGTAGAATTATCAATTAAATGTTGTCTGATTCTCCAGACTAACCCATCCATAAACTTTGTTTTCTTTCTCTTTTCCTTGCTTACCTCATCCGGTACAAAATTTTGCCAACGAGTGAATTCTTCCTCGTAATCGGCCACTTAACGGTCCCCTGGAGTAACCTCACAAAATTTTCTCCTCGTTTACCGCTGGAGGAAAATACTTGCGGTCGAACTGCACCCAAAAACTCTGCAATAGCTAGTGTGTCCCTTTCCTCAACTGTGGTGATCGACTCCCACCATTGTAGCGCTTCTCCCACTAAACTAAAAGTGGTTAGCATTTGTTTCTGAATCTCATTGCAATCTCCCATGCATAGGTGACGCTGGATATCTCTTTTCCTTGATACGCTAGCCCTACATCTAAACCCCCTCGCAACTCTAGTGGGTTCTCACTAAAAATAACCTCTCATTCTTGTTTCCACCCCAATGACTCCGCGTGAGTCTGATCATCTGACGCCACTAACATTTGTGGTTGATAGCGTGGAAAGTACCCTGCCATTGCGACCGCCGTCATTTCAACCGCCTGCGCCACTGGTTCCGTTACTTGTGCTGCCAAAATCATCTCTGGCAGTTGCTGCGGTAGCTCTTTCCCCTGAAGAGCCTCTCTCATCTCCCCCTGCTGCCCTAGCTTCTCTCTCTCTCCTAGGCGTCATCCGGAATGAGAATCGAATTTGTATAAGTTCACTCTCAAATATAAACTTCGCAGAAGAACGTATATGTGCATACGTATGAGAATACAAAAATCCTATGATAGGGCTCTATATCAAAGATTGCTAAGCTAAAACGTGAAAAGTCGCACAGATCCTAAGGACATTAGAACCTGATGATCTGATACCATCTGTGACACCCCGCCTAATAAAATACCGGGTGATCAGTCCTATACCAAATTAAAACAGGAATCCCAGTTGGATCATCCTTAGCATCACTGTCGAAAACTTTTCAAAACTTACTAACCACTTAGTATTTCAAAAGCTGGTGCCAATTTTAACTTTTTGATTAAACAAAACAGTACATGCGGAATTAAAATATAAACCATTCACACAATTGAATGAAAATAAACTGAATCATAATTACACAACTTGCCAAATATATCACCGGCCACCAAAGAAATAATCCAATACCTGAATAAATTACACCTGAAACTGTACCGAAAAGTCTGGGCGACAAGCCCTAAATAAAACTGAAACTAATACAAGATTCCTACTTTAGGAATGAATGAATGATGCGTCTAATCCAAACTCCTTCTAGCATCCACATATGCCGCAGCTCCGTGTCCCTGGAATAGAATATCAATCTTGGCGTCCCTATGGCTGGACACCTTAAAGGTTTTGAAAATGGTTTTATAGCAAGGGTTAGAACCCAAAACATTTTGAAAATATTTAGTAAGTGAATTGACTGCAGTAATTTAAAATGCATGAATGCACTTCATATTTAAGTTAGTGTCGCACTCCCTTGTGGACATTCTCACCCCTCCACTATTGTGCACAACTACCGATTACCTTAACCCCACCTAGTTGTGCTACCCCATCCAACTAGTCCTTGTATAACCTTCCCTTGCCATACTACTCTAACCCGAGTATAATGATTTCCTGAATTATAAGTTATTTCATGATTAACTTAATTAATTCCTTCTTAATGAATAGCATATAACCGTAACACAAGTTATATCAATTTAATACGTTACACTCTGTATTATTCCCACAAATGATTAACTTAATTAATTTCTCATTAATTAACAGCATATAACTGTAACCCGAGTTATATAAAGTAAATACATCACACACTGTATTATCACTTACATATAATATTTGCTTCCATATTATACGTACCTTTACTAACATCCACACATATATCATACGTGTATCCATCCTTCCGAGTATACCCTCACCGGATGATTCCATCTAAAATGCTATCTCACTAGGTGTCCTCACAAGACCTAGTTTCCCAAGTTGGAATCGCTCACCAACTTGGTCTAAAATACAAACGTAGTGGAGGCGGTCATATTCCTTCCCTGAAAGTGATATAAATCCCTCACCCATATATATCGGATGCTATGACCTGGGGATATACTCGCCCTACTCCTCAAGCAAGGGGATTCACCCACATCGCGCAACCTCCCTTGATAGCATTAAAGTATTTAAATTGAATAAATATCTAGTCACTGATATTTAATATCACACATGATATAAACACGTATATATATACTATCACTGTACCGTATATATATAATATAAACCCCAGCTTTACCGTGTACTGAAAATCCCGTACACTGCCTGTAATTTAATATCACACACAATATATACACGAATATATATATATATATATATATATATATTTATATATATACACCGTATATATATATTATAAACCGTGGCTTTACCGTGTACCAAAAATCCCGTACACTGCCTAAAATTTCCTGAGTCTGTGGCCCGACTCAACATAATTAATTTTCTCACTTAATAATTTATCGTCATCCCGAGTCTATGGTCCGACTCTAATATATTTAATTCACACCTCAATTTATAAAATACTTTCCCCGAGTCTATAGTCCGACTCTAATTAAATTAATTAACACACTTATTAACTTAATACTACCGAGTCTACAATCCGACTCTTATTTAATTAATTTACACATTAATTATTCAACACAAATCCGAGTCTGCAATCCGACTCTAATTAAATTAATTATCACATTTATTAATTTAATCCTACCCGAGTCTATAATCCGACTCTAATTAATTTAATTATCACATTTATTAATTTAATCCTACCCAAGTCTACAATCCGACTCTAATTAAATTAATTATCACATTTATTAATTTAATCCTACCTGAGTCTATAGTCCGACTCTAATTAAATTAATTATGACACCCATTAGTTTAATAACTTGGTGTCACCCAACCATTATCCCCAGACTCGCTCACTTGGCCCGTACCTCATTATTCCCGAGTCAATGTTCCGACTCCAAATTAATTACTTTCTCCCAATAATAAATTTACTACTTTGATGCCACTTAACCCATATCTCCGAACTCGCTCACTCGGTCCTTTTTACATCTCATAATTTCATTCTCACATTTTCACCCACAATGTGTCACACATTTATTTCCATAATTTCCCCAATTATATTTACCTATAATTGTTAGCACCCCCGGACTCACCCAATTGGTCCATAGTTAAATATTTCACCTAAATTCCTTTAATAATGTAGTGTCACCCAACTACAATTCCCGAATATCATTCTTCGGCCCAATATCAATAATTGAATTATTTCTCCAAATTCGTTCATCTCATGACATACTGTTCATACCCTCCTAAACCCAATTATATCACCCTATAATTGTTAAGAAACATATATCCCATATGAATTTATTACCAAATAAAAGTAAGGGAATTAAAACTTAAATAAACCCTCATTATAAACCACCTGGCCGAACTGCCCAAAATTTCCCATCGGCGATCGATCGATGGCCCCCGATCGATCGATCGATCCCTTCGTGACAGCTCTTCTTCCCCACGAGAATTTCCACCATTAACGAGCTTTAAGGTTTCTTTTCCTCAAAAACCAACTTCAAATCAGCATGTTAATCATCTTATATCATTTCTCATGAACTAATAATATCATCTAAACCTTTTAACATAATTAACACAATGAATCTTGGCCCACTCAAGAACACAAAATTTCTAGGTTACAATCCCAATTTCAAATTCAAATTTCATCCTTTTAAAATCTGATTTTTCTCATTCAAACCAGATAATCATACTCAGAATTATATTGCACAATTAATTCTTTCATTAAATTCCATTCAATGGTTCTATTAACAAAAATCCCATTTTGGTACCCATTTATCCCCAAAACGAATTTTAGTATACACATCACTAAAATATGAATTGGATATCACGCTTTAGGAGTAAAATCAGTTAACCACTTTCCTGTAAGTGTTCATAGTGTCTGATCCGTTGGCGTAGTCCCTCAATTTGTCTCCAATAACCTCCAATTTGCTCTTGCTTTTCTTTCCCCCAAATCCCCTCTCAAACCCTAGGTTTAGAGTTATGTTGGATGCCATTCCTTAATCTCCCTACTAGGTTAAAAATCCTTAATCCCGTTTTTCAACTAATGGGCTTAATTAAAGTGGCCCAACTCACCCCGTGTGGGCCCGGTTATGCCCAAAAATACCCTGAGACCCATCCGGACTCAATCGCGTACTCAGAATTGACATCCGAATTAATTTATAAAAATTCTTATCTCACACCCAATTTAGTCTATACCGACTCCCGGCTGGGATAAGTATATACCTCGTCATTAATACTCGAAATGACGTTATTAGATTATTACTATTCAATTAGTAAATAAATCTCCCTAAACATTAACCATTCACTCCCTGATTAATATTTAAATATATATATTGCCATAATTAATTCAATTAAAATTACAACACACAAGTAATTTAAAATTCTCGAATTAATTAAATATTAAATGCACAAAAATACGGGGTGTTACAATGATCCGCCATGGAAGAATCCTCGAATAGGGTAAAATCAAGAGGGCAATGGAGTCCCTCAAGTTCCTTAGGGATTGAGATAGGGACAATAGGGAGAGCATTTATTGGGTAGACAGCTTAGACCATTCAAAGGCACTTGTTATTGCACTCGGGGCTAGTTAAGCCAACGATTTCCAGCATTGGGAGCATCGGGGGATTTTGTACCACCAACATCAAAAGTGAAGCGACCTCAGAAGGGGCTGAGACATGTCTAGTGGGTAGTACAATATGTTCTTTTATAGTTATGTTCTATATATTTATGATTTATATATAAATATTACTTGGGGGTGTTCACATGGGATTGGGTGTATGGGCTCCCTAGTCTTGGCATGCTATGATAGGCGTATATGCACATGTGATTGGGTTCATGGGCACCCAAGTCGTGTATTATGGTAGGAATTTGCAATATTATTTTATATTAAGATGATATGTGTGTTGGTTCGGCGTTTATGAGCCATTAGTATTTGTGCCGATTACGTTACGATTTTTATCTGTATTGGTGGAGAGGACTGCAATGCCCTATATTTATAGAATTGGATTAATTAATTAATTAGTTCATCTAATTATAATGACTATTGAAGTTGGAATTTGAATTAAATTAGAAATATTTAATTTAAAATGATTTTGGTCAATTTTTGACAAAATTAAATGAACAATTTAAAAAATTATAATTAATTCATAATTTGGGATTTTGGTAAAAATTTAAGGGGCTTTTGAGTCTGTTTGTAATGGCTTGGTCTCCAAGAAAATATTTTAATCGTTCTGAACACGTTTTGTTTTGAGGAATTTTAAATAAGTGGGGAGCTTAATAAGAATTCTAAATTAAAAATGAAAGGGAGAGAAACCGGGAAGAGGGAGAGAGTGTTACTATGGTGTGGCATGACCCACTGTTATAGTGTCATGCCTTAGCCTCTATACCGATCCAGTTTGGATTAGCGTGTAGTGTATTCATTCGGACTCTTTTGAGGTGGTTTTTAAATTGTTTTAAAAGGGACTCTCAGGACTTAATTTTGGTTCGCATTACTTTATCACGACTCACACGAAAACAAAACAGATGCTCTATTTTTTAATCCTAAACACCATTAAACCGAACTTCAACTATGTGTAATACTCCATTTTTTGTAGTATTTGATTAATTTATTAAATAGATTATAGGTTTGTTATTAGTTGTTATTTACATATGACATGTGACATGTCATTTTGTGATTTGAGATGTGGGACTTTTGATAGGTTATATAATAGATTAATATGTGACCGTGAGATGTTACGTATATTGTATTACGTGTTGATTTGATTGTGTTGCTATTAATTTTAGAGGACTCATAAGAATCTATTAAGATAACTAATTAAGTGACTTAGTTTTATGGGCGTATATGGAATGCTTATGGGCTAGGTATTTGGGGTATTGGGGCTTTATTATTAAACCATGTTAAAGAATTTTATTTATAAATAAAGAATTGTCTTATTCATTTTGAAATAATAATTATATTTGTGAGAATTCTTTAAATTTATGCTTTTAAAAATACAGTTTTGTATATGTTGGTCAATTGTACTTAGTATGAACTTATTGAGTTGTGTTCGGCTCGATCACAGGGGATTGGAATTCTGGTTCTAGTACTATTGAATAGTTAATAACCTTGATGGGGAGATAACATCCTATTGAAACAATTGTAATACAATCATAGTGGTTTATCTAAGCCTACGTGAACCTCTGTAATGGTTCGAGAACTTGTATGATAAGAGTTTTGTGATTCATATTTTCAGGAATGTATTGAACAGGGCCACCAATGAGATTTAAGTATAAGTATTGTCTTGATTAGACTTAATTAATATCATGCCATTTTAAAGGGTGCATATATTCTTATTCCTGATAATTATGAGGATTAATATAATTACATAACTGTCATTTTGACTGTCATGGGAAAGATTCAATCTAATCTAATCTCAATCTCCACAGATTGGGTGATCATTGTGTGAGTAGGTCTGGGACTATAATTCAAAGGTATCCACATTCTGGGATACCTTATATTGCGATACCCCCTTGATAGACTTAAAATATTTGTTTTCACCAATTAACCTTGATTAGTTGAATTGATTAAATGTTTGTTAAAATCAATCAACCATATATTTATGTAACAAAGCGGGTATCGAAGGCTTAACGCATAGATTCACATTATGTACCATTATCTACTTTAGAAATAAGACCTTATTATATCCGAGTGATTGTTTATATTACTAAATTGGAGTTCAGTCATAATTATTTAGTGGAATTATTTATTATAAAGAAAGATAGAAAATAAATTACGAGACATTAATCTAGGATTTTTGAGTATTTATTTGGAAACCAATTTATTTGTCTTGGGGCCTTACTATAGTCCATATACCTAAGTAGATTGGCCCAAATTCTCAAGAAACCAATTTTAGGACAAGCCCACCCCTTAAACTTGTATGTATTAGCATAAGTTAGGGTTTTAAGGAACATAAATTATTATTGAGGCTTGAGAGTGGGGAGAGAAAAAATTGTTAATGTTTTTGTGAATATACCTAGAAAGAGAGGACCATATCTCTCTCAAAAGTAAGGATTTTGTTCTTCAAAGATGCCCATGTACCTACTAGCTTTGGGAGGATCATATACTAGAAGAAACAAGCATTTTGGAACAGGAAATAAAGCTTTTAGAGAACAAAAAATTAGATATTCATCAATAAAAAATAAATTTCTCCATATCGTATTACAACCGGATCCGTAAAGATATTACACCATAAACTGAAAATGGTCAGGATTTTGGACAGTGACCCTAGGATATGATCATGGTTTTGAACTGTGACCACTTTGAGGGTGAAAAAATTAAGGGTCACTGTCCAAAAGTGTGATCCCAATATGGGGTCATGGTCCAATGGGTGACCTTAACATTAGGTGACTCATCACGGGTTAGGACTGCGACCCGATGATCATGAATCAAAATCGTGACCTAATCTGTGGCCTAATTGTCGTGGTGTTTTAGTGGCCACGATCCTCAACCGTGACCACGAAGAGTGAATTTTGTTCTTGGTCACGATTGAGTAAATTCAAAATTAATATAGGGTCGTGTTCAAAATCATAGCCATATATTAATTTTTCTAATTTTATCAGTCTTGGTCACGCTCCAAAATCATGATCATTTAAAAAATAATAATTTCCTGCATCCCAAAAAAAACATGTACTTTTTACATATGCGTAAACATTTTCACAAATAAATATTAAGATACTATGCCATCCATAACCACTAAGCCATCAATAAATTAAAAAATAATAATACAATACAAATTAATTAACTATTAATCCATCAAATTGTTCAAAAGAAATAATAATACAACTCATGCTTGAGACAATATGATAATAACATAGCAATATCTTCATCGAAATCCAATGCACATTGTGGATTTTCAACTAACACATGTAATAATAAAATATATTCATCTGAAATATTAATCCACCTGGCCCTTCAAATAAGACTTCAAAATGTTCCAAATGATAAGTAAGAAAGGACTTGAATCCCAAAATGAGTTCGTGACACATACATAACAGAAAATGGCATCAAAGTCCACGTACTTCATAAAATAAATAAGGTTGGATCTAAACCATAATATGAATCTAGGATGCCTGTTTTGATCAATGAACATATATGTGAAATGTGTTGAAAGTGTAAATATTAATTGAACACTCAAAATCAGGAATTGTGGTATAGGCCACATTTTTGGGGTTTTCTCTGGAAAATTTATAAAAATATGATCGACGAGGAAGGAAGTGAAAAGGAACTAAATATATGAGTTGAAGACGCACAAAATAACAATAAAATAATGTTTTCAAACTCAATAAAGTAATGTTTCCAAATCTAGGGTTGTTAAAACAAGTGTAAACCAAATGACAATAATATATTTTTCGAAACTCAACATTCGTCTGAATCAACTAAAAAGTTCATTAATATTAGGGTTTTCTTGAAGAGTAGACTCGTATTCTGTAGGATCCTTTAATGTGCCTGCGTGAGTAGTCAAAATATTTGGTGCATGCATAATAACATACCAATTGTCATCGTTTATGCACTTAGAGTAAAATACCCTTATCGGGTTTTAAAAGGCACAAATAAAGGGTCTGTCGACCATTAGATCTTTACTCTTGATCTTAGATATATCTACCATGATATGTTTTGTAGAGGGATAAGCTTTATAACTGTTCGTAGTGTCCTCTACCGTCACCCAGTCACAATAGAAGACAATTTCTTTGAAGTCTAAATAATCTAGTTGTAGGATTTGTTAGATAATCTCATAATAGGTCAGCACCATATCCTTCGAATTTTTATTATTTTTTATTTATACATAAGAAGTCAAGGTAGGAATTGAAATTACGATGTTTTGTGTTAACAGTTTTTCCTCGCACGGGTATGAGACAAAATCAAAATCATTGATGCAAAATTTTTACAACTCCATCGCATGAAATTTAGGACCTTCAGTTAGGCGTGCAATCCGTGACAAGAGTCACCCCTTTTTAAAATCTGTATTTATTAATGAATATATATTAGGTCATGTTTTGCAACACATATATAAATAACTACGGTAGAAGAGGTGGAAATACCTCTTTTGATACCCATGCCCTAAAATTATTCGCCGTGCAATTTCTCTTATGATTTCGGGAAATTTTGATCTCATACTTCCGAAATGTGTTCTTGAAATTCTAGAGTTTAGATGGTAATATAGAAAATACAGATTAACATAGAAAAATAAGTTATATATATAGCTATTTACTCTCTCCAATCTTCAACTTCATCTTGCGATTTGCAGACATAATGAGTTGCATGCTCGTATTATAGTTTGGTGACTCTTACCTATTTAGGGTTCCTGAAAGGCAATTAATCCTCCAACTTGTCAATTTATTTAACCACTCATTCTCGATGAGGATTGAACCTCCTAATCCCTTGTTCCAACATATGCTCCCAAGGGTATGATGATGATTCTGGTGTTTTGTATTCTTTCGCAATTGGCCCTCTAATATACTGTGTATTCTTAACGTAATGTTTGAAGGTTTTCATCAAGCACTCGGAAAGATACATCCAGCGAAACCTTAGGAGTCCATAAATTAAAGCCTCATCCTATAACTACACAAAGAGGTGTACATTGATAACAAATAATGATGGAGGAAAATAATTCTCCAAGACACAAGTTGCCTTGGCTAAAGTGGATTTTGCAACCTTAATGTGCTTCCTGTTTGCCACTTTTACACATAGTAAGGTGAAGCATAAACTGATATGCATAATTGTCCTGCAAAGATTTTTGTTCTAAAAAAAGCAATGAATAAACAACATAGGGATTAATTGAATGATGACGTGCTAGTTGTAAGACTTGCATTGTTTTTGGTCATTTGTTTGGTAGTTAATAACCCTGCGTAAATTATCGAAATAACCCATCGGAGTCTTCAAGTTGAGCAATGTGTCCAACAGGATCTTTTTCTCACTAGAAGTCAAAATTAAAGAACTAGTGGGAATCAAATTTATTCTTGTTATTTGATAACTTTTAACCATAACTTTTTTTTATTTTGATCTCCTTTAGATCGTGGTGCGCCCTCTTTTCATCTTTCAAATGAGATCCACCCAGACATGATCCTATCATATGTTCTAAAAAATTCTTCTCCGTGTACATCACATCAATTACATTCCTTACATATTTCTCTTTCCAATACAATAAGTCAAATAAGATTAACCGTCTGGACCATGCCTTCATTTTACTAGGATCTTGTGGATCCTCCCTAGCTTTATGCTTTTGGACTACAAATTGAAGTCATAGCCTTTGCCTTATCCTAGATTTAATAACCTGGAATATGAGGAGGTTCCTCCATACACTCTTAACTGACAGGAAAAAATTAGACTTATCGTTCCTAAAAAGGTGACTGTTCGAAAGAAATCTATGATGGCCGACATAACTCATTTTCCCACTATGATGTAGCCAAGTGGATTGACTCTCCTCCACACCTATGGGACATCGATAATAACCATGAACGTTGCAATCAGATAAGATCCCATGACTACAAAAGTTATGGATAGTCCACATAACCATTGCTTTGAGTGTGCACTTTTCACTGTTATGAGCGTTAAACGTCCTCACGCCTTCATCCCATAACTCTTTAAGTTCTTAAATTAATGGATATAAGAAAATATCAATATCTTTGATGGGAGCCTTTGGCTTGGGTATCAATAACTACAATAATGTGAACTCTTTTCTCATGCACAGTGTTGGAGGGAGAGTTAAAGGATTCATAAGAACTGGATAATAATTATGATTAAAGATTAAATTACCTAAAGGGTTAAACCCGGATATTGATAATGCAAGATGGATATTGTGTGGTTATTTTGTAAATGAATGGGGTCATGCATTTAAAAGTTGCTTTATGAGTGAATCAACTGGATGACGCATGATATTCCCACCCACGTGGGTTCAAGCATGCTATTCCATGGCCTCTGCTATCCATGGTAGAGTGAATAATATTTTTATCATGGTCAGAGGGGAAAATTCTTTAATATCTTATAAGGAACTTGCGAGCACTTATAATATTTTGCAGGTTTGTGTTTTCTACTCTTATGAACCATATAATTTATCTCAATGCATATAAAACATTTATCCTTCAGTTTGTGTTTGCTACGGTACAATATGCAATCATACTGGCATGCATGAATAGATTTCTAGTTCAAACACAAACCCTTAATGATCTTCTTTATGCTCAAATAACTATCTGGTAAAGTGTTTGTAAGAACATTTTTTTCTAATATTGTTCATAGTATAGGGCTTTTTATATTTTAGGCTAGTTTGGCATATCCCATTACAAATTGCCACACATTATCATGACGAATCAAACTCCAGCATCTCCAAGTTTGAAGACTTCCCAACATCCCATAAAGATATAAATCAATTCAGAGGTTAAATTAATTGATGGACTTTATTTCTGGGATGTTTTATTTTTTTTTATCAAAAATAAATGGCGATTTTTATTTTTAAAATGAAAAATATTTAGAGTTTAAATCTCGTTCAAATAAGATGAGAATATTGTTCAAACGAGATTTGGTTTATGTTAGAAGGTTTGTTCATAGGTTTTATCTAACGAGCTTCAATCGAGGGTGTACTGTTTTGGCTCGTCAAAAGGTCGTTTGAAGCACGTTCAAACGAGATTTCTTCTTTGTTCGAATTAGATTTTATCTTGTTAAAAAAAGATGCATTTAGCGTTCGAATGGGCCTTTAATGTTGTTCAAATGAGTCCGACATCTCGAAATTCGAGAACGCCCTATAAATATCTATTTTCTGTTTATTTTTGTAAAGAATTTTGATTGATACAATTATGTACGTCTTTTACAGACGTTCTTCAATTTTTTGATGAAAAAACACATTTAATTCACAAGCAAACATCCTGAATAATTAGTTTTGTGAATTGGTTTAAACCCTAAAAAGTTTTGTATCCTTTCATACACCTTTGGGGAGAAGGCATCTCCTTGGCTGATTTATGAATCCCAATGGGATCACTACTGAAGACAAAGGCTGAGGCTAAAGGAGGAGGATTACGTTTCTTGTGGTTCTTGCGGGAATCATTACTAAAGGAGGAGGACTGTGGTCATTGTGATTCTTGTGAGGATCATTGTTGGTTCCTTTATAAAGTTTGTAAGTTGCGATTTGTAAATTTTATAAAGTGAATAAGAGGTTTTACCCGAAAGGGATTTTTTTCCTGAAACGTTGCCTTTATTGAATGCTTGGCTTGATTTATCTGTTTTACCACATAGATGCATGTTTAGAATAAAAAGATAATTTTTTTTAAAACGTGGTTTTGTATGTTGGGACTTTCAATTGATAAAAATACAAAATTGGATTTTTTTTGTTGGAGGACCATCCTTGAACACATTCATATTTTCAAATTGGTATCAGAGTGGGTTACACCAAATTATCGTGTGATCCTGATTTTTCAAGGGCATTTTACTGAGGCCATTTTTCTCAAATTGGTATCAGAGTAGGTTGCAATACGTTTTTGTGTTAGATCCTTGTTTATTGATATTTTAGGGTGGTTGTGTATTCATCTCTCTTGCATTTGATTTATTTGTTTTTCTCTTGATGTATTCCCATAGTTAGGATAACTTAAATCGTTTGAATTTGAAGTTTTCTAAAATAATTAAAATTCTGGAAAAATAAAATTCTCATTTTAAATTCTTTTTTGGATCTTTTGTAAACGGTTTAAAATCAAAGATGTTTATTTTGTGGGAAACTTATGGACATGGATCGTGATTTCAAAAATTTAGAATTTTTCAATAAAGAGAGTGATGATAGAGTTCGATTTTGAGAGAAGAATTAGAGGATCTTAAAACTTCTTGGGTTAATGTATGTGCCATTGAGGATCGTGTTTTAATTAATGATTATAAAGCACGTGAGAAGAATCTTAAGGACATGTTTTCTTTTATTAAGGGGGAGCGAGACAACCTTCTAGGAATAATTGAATATATGAAGAAGGATGATTTAAAAGACTTGTGTATTATTGGTAGTAATGGTACAGGCTCATCTTGTTCTAATGATTCTGTTGTTCAAGCTAAGACCATTATTTGTTTTAGAGGGTCAACCAATTTGAAGGACATTAGAAAAGGTCAAACCATAGGTAACATCCCTCCCATTTACACATGTTCACATTGTAGTAGGAAAGGTCACGTTAGGTCATTTTGTTATGATCTTGTAAGAAGTCCTGGGAAGCTAAAGTCTAGTGTCCCTTTGATTCCCTAATCCCAACGTGGTAAGTATACATCTATTTGGGGTTAGAAAATCAGTTTTAGAGGCGCTAGTTGTTAGATGTATTGATTCTTGCATCCTTGCACTTCTTATAGGTAATTGCTTGTATGGTTTTCTTTGTCATACTCTAGTTGTGCTTCATGATATACTCTTGCTAGTGTTATGATGTGTACTTTTTGTGTTACATTTTACATTTATTGAGCCATATTAGAAAAATACAAAAATATTTTATTTTGATAAAATTTTTGAATAATGCAAAAAAAAATTGGTTTTTCTATATTTTATATTTACAGATTTGGTGTGGCATGTTGGTGTGTTTAAATCCAATTCACTTCGTATTTTCCACGTGGCTAGGACATTTGATTATGACTTTAGACACTTAAATTTATCTTAAACATGTTCATGGAGTTGGTTTGAACTTGATTTTCTTTATGTATTCGACTTTGTATATGCTTCCGTACACACACGCATGAGCTTTTTAAACGTTTACTCCACTATGTATATTTGATCTGGGTGAGATATTCTCACATCAATTTGGTCATCTATATATATATGTGACTATGGGGGATTTGTTCATGTAAGAATTGTTGCCCGTGATATTTTTATTTAGTATTGATAAAATATGAGTGAGCACGGGAAAGGGCTACGAAAAACAGGTTACCTTTGCGTGAAAGTCACCATTAGCAAGAGCCAAATAAATAGAATAAAGGCAATAAAAAAAGAAAAATTTGCCAAAAAGGGGACAACATAGTTTGGTTTGATTGATCATTCAAAAAAAATTGCTTCAAAAGAAAAGAAAAGAATGAAAAATATGATATATGTTTATCTTTTGAGGGAGTTTAGTTGAAGATCAATGGGTTTGCATAACGACTCCTATTATGCTCAATTTGTCATGACACTATTGATTTGTAGAATCATCAATATTCTAGGATTGTGTGTGACGCGACTGAAAATGTGTCTCAGAAATGCGTTCACTCTAGGCTCAAGTGTAAGCCTGTCGCTCAAGTAATAATCCGACAAGTCGGGTATCGATCCTCAGGGAAAAAGGACAACGAAGTTGTGATGACGGGAAAGACGTAGGAATCCTAACCTTGACTCTAAAAATAAAGGGAAAATGATTTTGGTTTTGGGAATGATTATAACTAAATGCAAATATGAAATTATAAAAAAAATTGCAACTACACTAACTTACCTAAATTATGAATGAAGGATGATTTGACACTTTTTGTTTTAAATGATGAGAAGAATAGGACGGGAATGCAATCCTCCAACCTTAGTGTAGTGCGGATATAATACTAATCTTGAATTTATCTGATTGATTTGACCCGGAATTTAGTACTCCCAAGCATTACGTATACGAGGTTCAAGCCCGCATCATACTTAATCTGAGGATGAGTAAATCGGTATCGCGATAGTAGCATTCGAATTGCACTCTAAATCATCACGAGTACCCAGAGGCAAACGAGATATAAAGATCTACAATCGTTCTACAACTACGCAATACGATCAAGGTCAATCATTAAATTCAGCGGATTGATTTTATACACACGCACTAACGCATCAGGTTGGGTTCATGCATCCCGACCTTGGGAAATCTAGCCTAACATGTTGAAAAGGACGGAAACAGGGATTAATGTGCAGAAACTCATAGTTACTCTAAGAAAAATAATAATTAGATGCAGAAAAGAATTAGAATTAATAATTAATCACTAATATTATCCAAGCACTAGGTGAAACAATGAAAGAAACATATACTCACAGAAATCACTGAATAAATTCTTCGATCCTTGAAATAAATCTGGAAATGTTAACTAAGCTAGGGTTTCTGAAAAAGAAGAGGTAAAACCTACTAATTCTTCGTATCCATAATAATACTAAATCGGGTCTTTTATACCCTACAACAATATCGGAAGTGAGCTGCACATTAGGAGTCTTTTTAGGAAGAGAAAATTTTTAGATCTCGAAGACCGGACCGGTCCGGGTTTTAGGCGGACTGGTCTGCCCCTAAGGCGGATCGATTCTTTTTATTTTGGGGAGGAACAGTTCCTTTTATTTTTTCCTCCTTCGGTTTGCATGCGATCCGGGGTCTTCTGGAGTTTGGCAAGGCGGACCGGTCCGGGGTAGGTGCGGACCGGTCCGGCTATTTGACTTTCAGGCTCCTCTTTGACTGCTCATAACTTTTGTTTCAGGATTCCGATTGGGGTACCGTTTCTTCCTTTGTGCTCTTGAATGAGATGTCTTCGACTTCTCTTTAGGTACCTCATTCGAATTCCGTGTAGAAATTATTCTTTTGCCCTTGAGACATTTCCTTCTTGCTTTCTTAATTATACCGATTTCCTTCTTTCGTTTCTTGACATCAAATACCTGCAAAATCACTACAAAATACCAGAAACTCGGTGTACTCATTAGGATCAGTCAGTAGCACAGTTATGAGATAAATCCAACTCAATTACGTTGTTCGAGGTGCTAAAAGTAGCTAAATCAAGGGATAAATTAGGAAGAATTTATGCCTAATCAAACCCCCCTAACTTAGAACTTTGCGCGTCCCGAGCAATGTAAAAGAATCCTAGCGTGGCTCAACTCTTTAAAAAAACATTTTATTGGGATAAAATACCTTTTTCGCTGGCAAGCGATTGCATTTAGCGTATGCAACAAGCCGTTGAACCCCTAGGTTACCCTAGTAGGACGAGTGTTGTCTCGTGAGGGTTTGCAGAGAATATACCCACAAAATTCGACTCAAAGAGAATTCAAAATATGCAAAAATTGTGCAATTCAAACTTTTCCAGAAAATAGTCATCATCAAGTCATATTTACAAGTCTCAAACCGTGGTGTGTGTGTGTGTAGACATAAATATAATCGCTAATTTCCACCGATTGATCATTACATTACTTCTCCGAAAATTTATTTTGATTTCAATTTCTCACGGAATGCTCTCACAAATGAATCTCTCGGATTATGGATATTCTCTTCGTATGCGTGATATAAAGAGTAAATGTAATGGAAGCAAAATCACGCATACGGTTAGAAAGACGGAAATTTTGTAGTGAAAGGACCTCATCAAAAGACTACGGTTTTAAAAAACAGGAACATTGCTTTTATTTCGCGCACTTAATCTCCTTTATTATCTTTTGGTGTATTAGCTCTCCACGCGGTAACCAACTTCGCAATTTAGACTCGGTTAGGACTTTTTTGGGTTTTGAGGTATATGAGGTAAAAGGACAATTGTCGGGAAGGTTAGAATTGGAAAAGTCATTAATGATGTCCACTTGTGCTTTTTCTGGGCTATTGCTCAATTTTTTTTTATTTATTTATTTTTTTATTTTTTTTTTTTGAGCGTATTTATTTATTTCTTGCCCATTTTTATGCACTTTCCGGACTTAAATTCTGAATTTTCTCATTTTTCACAATTCCGGATATTTGGGTTTTTTTGGGTTATCAAACGAAAGGGACAATTTGTTTGGCTCAAATTGGGTTACAAAAGGGGTAATTTTTCGCTACTTTTTCTGGCCAATATTTTTGGGTGACAAACGAGGGCCTACTTCATAGTCCAAAATACCAATTGCGTTACCATATGCGCTTCGAGATGAATTAAAGTTTAGAGATCAATTTGGCACGTTTTTTTTTCAAAGCAATATTACACTCATTTTTTCAAAACCGATCAAAATGAAAATATTGAGATCCTTGACAACTTTTTAGGCACTGAAAAGAACTTTGAGTTAACAATTAACTCGGATTGATTTAAAAACTCGCAAAAAGTGATAGGCTCTAATCTCACCGGGTTTGTTAATCTCCACACTTATTCGTTAAGTCGTCAATTTTCGCTCAATTTCCATCTTTGGTCAATTTTGGCTTTGTGTGCGTTGAATTTTTACCACTTGAGACTTCAATTCGACTTTTAATGATATTTTTGAAAATTTTGAATTCCAATTTTTATTTATTTTGAACAAAAATATTTTTGGGTTTTTCAAAATTTTATGATTTTTTTTTTGAAATTTTTGGGCATTTTGGAAAATTTGTGAAGTTTTAGAAATACGCACTTGTGACCCTCCCTAACTTAGACTTTTGCATTGTCCTCAAGCAAAAAGGACTAAAATCTAACTCAAATCGAATAAAAAGTGCGGAAAAATAAAACAAACAAATAGAGAAAATGCATCTTTTATTACAACAAGACTGTGTTACATGTGCAGGGGAAATCATACAACTGTGAATAGGGAAAAGTAAGGAAAAAGCTGCCAACACCATATAAAGCTTCACTGGGGTGGGGGATGGGAGGAACCGGGCGCGTTGGGGTCATAGGGGTTCTGGTAGTAGGAAGGTAGTGGCTCATTAGGATCCCCTATGCGCCGATAGATGTTCGCTTGGAAGCGGAGAACGATGCTCATGTCGCGCTCGTAGTTGGTCTGAAAGGTGTTGAAGTTGGTCTCAAGCGCCGACATAAGTGCGGATAGGTCCGTGCCCTCCCACTCGAAATCTGGGTCGTCCTCCTCATCTGCCGACTCTTCGTCCTGACCGAGATCCCCCATCTCAACGTCCTCACCAGCTGCCCCTATGTATTCCTCGTTGTCACTCGAGGCAGCCTCCTCTTCGACATCATCACCCCGCCTAGCCCGGAGGACAGCTAGCTGTTTGGCACTTTTGGTGCGGGCCCTTTGTCCGAAAGGACCGGGAAGGCGCGTATGGTAGCTCGGCGCCTCTATGCCAGCATCCTTAAGGATGGACGTGATCAAGCGGGCATAAGGAAGAGGGGCGACGCCCTTCTCATCCAAGGACGCATTAATGATGTCCGCGTATAAGGTGCGGCTCAAATGGATGGAAGTTTGGGGGTCGAAGAGATGATATGTGAGGGTAGCTTGCCGAGGCCGCATGGCAGAGTCATTGGACATTTGCAATAGGTTGGTGCACACAATCTGAAATGTAAGGCGCGCCTTCTCGTTGAGGCGTCCAACTGCAACGGTTTGCCCCGCCCAAGCCACATTTGGTGCAATGCGGGCCATGATAATGTCCTTGTCGACCGGGGGACATTTTGGGGATACGTAAATTCTGGGACATCCGGGACATCAAACTCGGGAAACTTGGCCATGAGACGGGCCAAGGAAAAGGGTATAGGAGTCCCATCCACGAAAGCTTTGGCCTCGAATTGGCCTGTCCGTACAAGTGTACCATAGAATGAGCGGACTTTGGTTGCCCAAATCGCGTCGTGAGGTTGGTTGAGGAAACGGCACCAACCCCGGGCCATGAAAAGGGCGGTGACGGAGTTAGGCAGAGCTTCCCATTGGACCGCGCGCTCCATATGGAGTTTGCGGCCCAAACCGAAGTATTGAGCGCACCATCGATCCTCTTATCGGGAGCGGTATTCGCCGTGACCAGAGGGGTGGATCACGGTGGAGTCGTATTTGGTGGGGGCAACACGGGGTGCCATGGAAATAGGAGGGAGGTAGTTGCTTGAAAAACTAGAGAGGACGAAGAGAGTATTTGGGTTGAAGGTGTGAGGAGAAAGGGAGGATTGGAGGTGTATTTATAGTGGAAAGGGGAGGGGAGGGGTTGGTTTTGGAGGGAAGGGGTTTGGAGGGAAAAGGGGATGAATTTAGGAGGGAAAGGTTGGGTTTGGGAAGAGGAAAAACGGATTGGAGGGAATGAATGGGATTGGGGCGAAAGGGGGGTGAATCTTGGGAAGAGGAGGAGGCAGGTCTGCAGAAGGCGGACCGGTCCGCCCAGGATTTTTGGGCTAGACTTCTTTTACTTCGGTTTCGAGCTCTCTTCTTCAAAAATTTTCACGTTCCCGATATCCTCTCTATCCAATTGAACTAGGACCCTCTTGATTTCACTGGTCAACACCCTTTGACTCAGAATTCCCAAAACACACGAATGCTTCTCCCGAACGAATGCTTCTCCCGAACGAAACCTAGTCCCAACGACTCTCAAAACACACACGACTCTCACCCCATACGCGTTGGGGGTGAGACGACCTCATTTTAACAGCTCACTCAACCCCGTAAACGGGGTCCGATAACTAGACGGTGTCGACTTCTTCTGCACACGCCTCTAGATATGGCTTTAGGCGTTGTCCATTCACTTTGAATGTATTTCCCCCATTTAAATCGTCTAGTTCAACGGCTCCGTGGGGGAAAACATTCTTCACGACGAATGGGCCAGACCAACGTGACCGCAACTTGCCTGGGAAGAGGTGAAGCCGAGAGTTGTAGAGGAGAACTTTTTGCCCGGGGAGAAACTCTTTTCATTGAATGATGCTATCATGAGCGAGTTTCATCCTCTCTTTCGAAATTTTGGCTTTTTCATACGCATCATTGCGTAGTTCTTCTAACTCATGCAATTGAAGCTTTCAGGCTTCACCGGCCTTGACCATGACATAATTCAATTGCTTAATCACCCAATACGCCTTGTGTTCGAGCTCAATAAGAAGATGGAAAGGTTTGCCATATACAAAGCGAAAAGGGGACATGCCGAGTTGATTCTTGTATGTGGTACGGTAGGCCCATAGCGAATCGTTCAATCTACGAGACCAATATTTCCGGGTAGGATTGACGGTATTTTCAAGAATGTTCTTGATTTCTCGATTTGCTAGCTCAGCTTGTCCATTCGTTTGTGGGTGATATGTCGTTCCAACCTTGTGAACGACACCATACTTTCTCATAAGCTTCTCGAATGGCCTATTGCAAAAGTGCGTACCATTATCGCTAATTATTGCTTTCGGTGCACAGAAGCGGGAAAGTATGTGTTCCTGCAGGAACTTTATCACCACTTTGTTGTCATTAGTCTTGGTAGCTATAGCTTCCACCCATTTAGAAATGTAGTCTACCGCAACGAGGATGTATAGGAAACCAAAGGATGGAGGGAAAGGGCCCATGAAGTCAATACCCCAACAGTCGAATATCTCAATGGTGAGTATAGGGGTAAGAGGCATCATGTCTCGTCGAGTAATGGCTCCCATCCGTTGACACCTATTGCATGATTTGCAAGCATCGTTCACATCCCGGAAGATTGTGGGCCAATAGAGGCCGCATTGCAGGATTTTAGTGGCCGTCTTTTTCGTCGAAAAATGACCTCCACAGGCTTCCGAATGATAAAACTGGATGACTTTTGGGATTTCGTCATCTGGTACACATCGTCGGATGATTTGGTCTGCACAGTATTTAAAAAGGAATGGATCATCGTAAAAAAAATGCCCGACCAGGTAAGAAACCTCTTCTTATCCTGCGGTGTACAGTCGGGAGGGACGGCTCTCGTGACAAGAAAGTTCACTATGTCCGCAAACCAGGGATATGAAGAGGTAGCAAAAAGTAGCTAATCCGAAAAATGTTCGTCTATGGGTACAGGATCACTAGGTACGTCGAACGAAAGCCGAGATAAATGGTCGGCAACGACGTTTTCTACTCCTTTCTTATCTTTGATGGAGAGATTGAACTCTTGTAGGAGTAGGATCCACCTTATGAGGTGCGGCTTGGCGTTTTTCTTCGCAAGTAGATATTTTAAAGCCACGTGGTCGGTGAAAATAGTAATAGGAGAACCAATGAGATAGGACCGGAACTTATCGAGGGCAAAGACTACCGCTAGCAACTCCTTCTCCGTGGTAGAGTAGTTGAGTTGAGGTCCGGTAAGAGTTCGGCTGGCATAGTAGATGACATGAGCTTGCTTATCTTGACGTTGTCCTAAAATAGCCCCGATCGCATAATCGCTGGCATCACACATAAGTTCGAATGGTAAGGACTAATCCGAAACTTGCATGATGGGGGCGGACACAAGCATGTTCTTCAATTTGTCAAAAGAACTTTGGCATGCTTCAGTCCACTCAAATGGGGAGTCCTTTATAAGTAAGTTGCTTAAGGGTCTAGCGATGGCGCTAAAGTCCTTAATGAACCTTCGATAAAACCCGCGTGACCCAAAAAGGAGCGCACGTCTTTCAACGATTTCGGTGGGGGAAGGTCAGCTATGACATCTATCTTTGCCCTATCAACTTCTATTCCGTTGGATGATACAATGTGGCCAAGAATTATTCCCTCGGTGACCATGAAATGGCACTTCTCCCAATTCAGCACTAAGTTCTTTTCCACGCATCGGGTAAGTACTTTTTCCAATTTTTCTAGACAATGATCGAAAGAGGTGCCAAAGACGCTGAAATTGTCCATGAACACTTCGAGTCCTCTCTCGACCATATCGCAAAATAAACTCAACATGCACCTTTGAAAGGTCGCGGGTGCATTACACAAGCCAAATGGCATACGTTTGTAGGCAAACGTACCAAAAGGGAAAGTGAAGGTCGTCTTCTCCTGGTCAAGTACGTCTACTTCAATTTGGTTATACCCAGAATAACCATCAAGGAAGCAATAGGAAGGGTGGCCAGCTACTCTTTCAAGCATTTGATCAATAAATGGCAAGGGGAAATGGTCTTTCCTGGTTCCCGCATTGAGTTTCTGGTAATCAATGCAAACGCGCCACCCGATGGTGGTACGTTGGGGAACTAACTCTCCCTTGGCATTCTCAATCACAGTCATACCCGACTTCTTCGGGAAGGCTTGAATAGGGCTTACCCACTTGCTATCCGAGATTGGGTAAATGATCCCGGCATCTAACAATTTGATTATTTCGGTTCTCACAACTTCTTTCATGTTGGGATTTAGTCTTCTTTGCATTTCTCTAGAAGGTTTGACATCCTCTTCGAGATGGATCTTATGAGTGCAAATTAAAGGACTTATCCCCTTGAAATTAGCTATGCACCAACCAAAAGAACTTTGGTGCTTCCTCAGAATTTTCAATAATTTACCCTCCTGCCCTTCATTTAGGCTAGAGGAGATAACAACAGGAAATGTATCATCCTCTTCTAGATATGCATATTTGATATGGGAGGTAAGTTTCTTTAACTCGAGGGTTGGAAATTTTTCACTGGAGGGAACCATGTGCGTATCCCTTGGAGGTAATTCCTCGAATCTCGAAACCCAATTAACCTCTCTCACGTCCTCGTCCGACTTACTCTCATCGAGTAGCTCGTTCAAATCTTCAACCTCCCTCTCGAAGGCGGTGTACGTCCCCTCACTCTCGTGTCTCACCGCTAAACAAGATTCTAAAGCATCACCACAGTAATTCTCCTCAAAGTACTCTTCTACTATCTCATCTATGAGGCTCACCGCGTGAAGATCGTCTTCCTCCCCTGCATTTTGGGCTATGTGGAAGATGTTGGTATCCAAGGTCATGTTCCCAAATGTGAGTTTCATTCGCCCATTCCTAGTATTGATGATTGCGTTAGCCGTAGCTAGGAAAGGGCGCCCAAGGATGATGGGAACATGATTACTCGAGTGGAAGGAGGGCTCCGTGTCCCAAATGACAAAATCCACTGGAAAGTAGAAAGTGTCAACTTGAACGATCACGTCCTCGACTATACCTCGTGGGATCTTCACTATTCGATCCGCTAATTGGAGAGTGACCTTCGTGGGCTTGAGGTCGCCCAAGTCAAGTTGCCTATAAATGGAGTAAGGGAGTATATTTACGCTTGCTCCCAAGTCAAGTAAGGCTTTTTCAATTTTATTCTTCCCAATGATGCAGGATATGGTGGGTGCACCGGGATCTTTGAACTTAGGCGGGAGTTCATTTAGTAGGATGGAGCTCACATTTTGTGCTAGAAAGACGTTCTTCTTCACTTTCATCTTTCTTTTAACCGTCAGCAGGTCTTTGATAACCTTGCCATATGCTGGAATTTGTTTAATGGCCTCAAGGAAAGGTAAATTAAGCTTGACTTGCTTTAGCACTTCTAGCACGTCATCACGTGGGTTTCCTCTGTGGGAGGGAATCAACCTTTGAGGAAACGGTGCTGCGGAAGGCGGTTTCACTACTACCTATGGCCCACTAGTAGCTTCTTGGTCACTCTCATTCAAGGGGACATCTTCGGCCTCTTTCGTGCCGGGCGAAATCTCCTTGGCTTTCGTTGTGTCGGGTGGGGGAGGTGATAAATCAACAACTCTCCCACTACGAAGAGTGGTTACATCTTGACATTGCTCCTGATGTTCAGTGGAGGTGAAGCTAATGCTAGGTTGACCTTGGGGAGGTCGTTGGCCTTGGGCAGCAAACTTGCCCTTCTCTTGAACACTCAATGAGTATTGTATTTTAGACAGATTTGCATTTATGTCGCCAATCAGACGATCATATTTGGCATTGGTTGCGGTCTAGCTTGCGATGAATTGATTCATGGTATCCTCGAGAGTTCTCCGCTGTGGTGGAATATAATTTCCTTGAGGTTGCGGTGCTTGCACATGTCCTTGCATGTGTGGAGCTTGTTGAAAGTGTTGTGGTGGAGGAGGGTCAACATGCGAAGGAGGGTTCATTGCGGTATGTTGTTGCCCATAGCTAAAACCGGGATGATTTTTCCAAGAAGGGTTGTATGAATTCCCGTGCGGGTCATCGAAATTACCCTTAAAACCTCCTATACCACTAACTTGATCTTGAAGCATTGCTTTATAGGAGGGTATCGTCGGGCATTCTTCAGTTGAATGTCCCGCCTCACAAATAACACACACCTTTACGACTGGGTTTGGCATGGATCCACTGATCCTTTTCCATATACCTCGCACAGATCTCGAAATCCTATCTCAAGAGTCTCTAATCGGCTATCCGTCATAGAATTCTTATCTACATGGAATAGGCCGGATGCTGACGGAGTAGTGGTCGCTTGTTTATTTCGATTTTGAGTGTTGGGATCATAAGTATCCCAGGATTGGGTAGTCTCGGCGACATACCTCAAGTGAAGCTCAGCATCCTGGGCATCTAAATCGATAAACGGACCACTTCCCATTGTTTCAACAAGTTGTTTGGAGTTAAGATTCAAACCGTTATAGATAAAAGAGATGACTTGCGCTGAATCAAATCCATGATGGGGGCATGAAGAAACTAACTCGTTGAAACGTTCATAACATCGATGAAATGACTCATGTTCAGCCTGTCTGAATGCCTGAATTTGAGCCTTTATAGATATTGTTCGATGTGGTGGGAAGAATTTCTTGAGAAATTTTGACTGTAGCTCATTCCAGGATGGAATCGATCTTGGAGGTAAAGACCATAGCCAGGCCTTAGCTTTATCTTTGAGAGAGAAAGGGAAGAGTTTGAGGTGGATTACCTCTTGTGTGCAGGTTTGATCATTTAGAGTATCACACACGTCCTCAAATTCCCTAATATGGAGGTATGGCCTTTCAGAATCCATACCGTGGTAATGCGGTAGCATCTGGATCATCCCATTTTTGAAACGGAATTGCCCGGCATTATCTGGGAGTATAATGCATCCCGGAGTGACAGTATGCTCGGGATATAAGAATTCTCTAATCGGACGGTATGGGGGTTCTTCCTCATCGGCGGGTGCACTGCCGTGTTGTGACATCTCTCCTTCACTTATCGACTCGGTGTTCTCACTGGGCGTGCTCGAAGTGTGTCCTAAGAAGGGGAAGGGAGTGTTATTGGAGATTGAGTGCAACGGTGTGGGAGGTGGGATCCAGAACTGTGGGGCGTTTGGAGTGTGGGGACTATCAGGATTATACTCAACAATTGGATTTTCGTGAATGTTGGTTGGAGTATTATGGGGTGTGGGAGTGGTTTCAGAATTTTGCATTAAAGCTTAGGAGAGATGATGGTGAATCTTTTTGTGCTTTTTTATTTTATTATTATTTTTTTATGTTTTTGGATTTTTGGAATTTTTGGTCAAAGCATTGGATTGACTCAATCTAATCCTAAGTCTACCTAATTCCCCGGCAACGGCGCCAAAAACTTGACGCGACTGAAAATGTGTCTCAGAAATGCGTTCACTCTAGGCTCAAGTGTAAGCTTGTCGCTCAAGTAATAATCCAACAAGTCGGGTATCGATCCTCAGGAAAAAAGGACAAAGAAGTTGTGATGACGGGAAATACGGAGGAATCCTAACGTCGACTCTAAAAATAAAGGGAAAATGATTTTGGTTTTGGGAATGATTATAACTAAATGAAAATATGAAATTATAAAAAATATTGCAACTACACTAACTTACCTAAATTATGAATGAAGGATGAGTTGACACTTTTTGTTTTAAATGATGAGAAGAATAGGACGGGAATGCAATCCTCCAACCTTTGTGTAGTGCGGATATAATACTAATCTTGAATTTATCTGATTGATTGGACCCAAAAATTAGTACTCCCAAGCATTACGTATACGAGGTTCAAGCCCGCGTCATAATTAATCTGAGGATGAGTAAATCGGTATCGCGATAGTAGCATTCGAATTGCACTCTAAATCATCACGAGTACCCGGAGGCAAACGAGATATAAAGATCTACAATCGTTATACAACTACGCAATACGATCTAGGTCAATCATTAAATTCAGCGGATTAATTTTATACACACACACTAACGCATCAGGCTGGGTTCATGCATCCCGACCTTGGGAAATCTACCCTAACATGTTGAAAAGGACGGAAGCAAGGATTAATGTGCATAAACTCATAGCTACTCTAAGAAAAATAATAATTAGATGCAGAAAAGAATTAGAATTAACAATTAATCACTAATATTATCCAAGCACTAGGTGAAACAATGAAAGAAACATATACTCACAGAAATCACTGAATAAATTCTTCAATCCTTGAAATAAATCTGGAAATGTTAACTAAGCTAGGGTTTCTGAAAAAGAAGAGGTAAAACCTACTAATTCTTCATGTCCATAACAATACTAAATCGGGTCTTTTATACCCTACAACAATATCGAAAGTCAGCTGGACATTAGGAGTCTTTTTAGGAAGAGAAAATTTTCAGATCTCGAAGACCGGACCGGTCCGGGTCTTACGCGGACCGATCTTCCCCCAAGGCGGATCGGTTCTTTTTATTTTGGGGAGGACCGGTACGCGGGTGGACCAGTTCCTTTTATTTTTTCCTCCTTCGGTTTGCATGCGATCCGGGGTCTTCTGGAGTTTGGCAAGGCGGACCGGTCCGGGGTAGGTGCGGACCGGTCCGGCTATTTGACTTTCAGGCTCCTCTTTGATTGCTCATAACTTTTGTTCCGGGATTCCGATTGGGGTGCCGTTTCTTCCTTTGTGCTCGTGAATGAGATGTCTTCGACTTATCTTAGGTACCTCATCCGAATTCCGTGTAGAAATTACTCTTTTGCCCTTAAGACATTTCCTTCTTGCTTTCTTGATTCTACCAATTTCCTTCTTTCGTTTCTTGACATCAAATACTTGGAAAATCACTACAAAATACCAGAAACACAGTGTACTCATTAGGATCAGTCAGTAGCACAGTTATGAGATAAATCCAACTCAATTACGTTGTTCGAGGTGCTAAAAGTAGCTAAATCAAGGGATAAATTAGGAAGAATTTATGCCTAATCATTCTGCAATGTGCTTATTTTGTTCACTAAGTTCATCATTATTTCTCACTTGAGGCTAAAGATTAATTTGATAAAGGTTTGCGATCGATCAATTAGAACTTCTTGAACATATTTGAGTGTTTGTGTTATAATTCATTTGTATCTAGTTCACGCCTATTCATTCCATCCCACATGATTAGACATGTCGATACTATGTTAGTGTGTAAAGCTTATTTGTTTGTGTCGTGTTTTTGTGGTCATTTATACCTATATATTTTTGTCGGATTTTCTTTGATATATTTTACATATATTTTATTCGCTATTTTATGGTTTATTTGTGAAATTTATTTTTTTTGAGAAAAATTTTAAAATTTGAAAAATATTTGGTGTTGATGGACTTTGAGATTATCATTACACATGCTTGATTTATATCTTTTGTGATGATATATTCTTCATATTCGTGACGCTATGCTTTAAATTTTATGTTTATACTTTTTTATCTATTTTGGATAAAAACAAAGGGGGGAGCAAATTAAAAGGTGAGATTTGATGAGCTTGATTTATGGCGGAGTTTTTAAGTTTTTTTAAAACTAGATGCATCACAAGGTATATGTTTTTGTCTCATGTGTGTAGGTACTTAAAGAGGAATTCAAGACACACGATAAGTACAAATTTTATGGAAGGGAAGAAGAAGAAGAAGAAGAAGAAGAAGAAGTTTGAAGAAAAAGAGACTTATGTCGTTCCGTTCTAGGGTTATGAAGAGTGTTAGGATTTTTATCATAGGAGATTTTTTATTTTAATTTGGTATTTAACTATATCTATTTGTTTTGTACCAAAATAGCCAAAGGGAGATATTTGTAAGAACAAATTTTCTAATACTGTTCATATAGGCCTTTTAACAGTTTAGGCTAGTTTAGTGAAACCCGTTACGAATCGTCACGCACCGTCATGACGAACCGAACACAAGCATCTCCATATTTGAAGACTTCCCAATATCCCATAAAGGTATAAAGAATTTTAGAATTTAAATTAATTCACTGACTTTATTTCTGGGATGTTTTATTATTTATCACAAATGGACAGGGCTTTTTATTTTTAAAATGAAAAATATTTTAAGTTCAAATGAGATTTGGTTTTCGTTAGAAGGGTAGTTCATAGGTTTATCAAACGAGCTTCGATTGGGGGCGTACTATTTTGGCTCGTCAGAAGGTCGTTTGAATTCTGCCCAAATGAGATTGCTTCTTCATTCAAATGAGATTTTATCTCATTCAAACAAGGTGCACTTGTCATCTAAATGAGCCTTGAATGTCGTGCAAACGAATCAACCAACTCAAAATTTGAAAACGCCCTATAAATACCTGTTTTGTGTTTGTTTTTGTAAACTTTTGATAAAACACGATTATATATATCTTTTACAGGTGTTCTTCACTTTTGTGTTGGAAAAACAATATTTAATTGACAAACAAACATACTGTATATTTAGTTGTTTGAATTTGTTTAAACCCTAGAAAGTTTTGTATCCTTTCATACACTTTTGTGAAGAAGTCATCTCTATAGATGATTTGTGAAACCCAAGATGATCACTGCTGAAGACGAATGTTGAGGCTGAAGAAGGAGGACTATAGTTCTTGTGGGAATCATTTCTTAAAGAGGAGGACACCGCTCATTTTGATTCTTACGAGGATCATTGTTGGTTCCTTTATAAAGTTTGTAAGTTGAGATTTGTAAATTTTACAAAGTGAACACAAGGTTTTAATGGAAAAGGATTTTTTTCTGAAACTTTGCCTTTGTTGAATGCTTTATTTTATTTTTCAGTTTTATCACATGGATGCATGTTTAGGATAAAAAGAAAAAAAATTTTAAAACGTTTTTTGTATGCTGGGACTTTAAATTGATAAAAATAAAAAATTGGATTTTTTTTGGAGAACCATCCTTGAACTCGTTTGGGTTTTCGGTGTTCTCTTTTAGGAGAATGTCTTTATCCCACTTAATAATTTCAGTTATGTCATTTCAAAATAACCCAAATTTACTTTTAAAAGTATGCAAACCAATTATTATGCATAATACCAAGTGATCTTCTTTAAAATTTATATAAATATCTAATCCCATTGACTGTCAATCGTATATATTCCCGATCTTCAGGTAATTCATCATCTTGATCATTAACTTGGTCATAATGCACATTATCCATATCCATAAAGTGGTAGTTTTTATGGTGGTGGACTGTATAAGCGTCATCAATTAGGTCGATCAAATGACAATATGCTGGCGAATCGTTCACCACTTCCACCCTGTGGGGTTTTGTCACACGGTCGAGTACTAATAATTCTTCTGGAGCATATGCTAAATTCTTTTTCCCATGGAATGCCCATATCTTATATTCTTGCGACATACCCTATATTAGTAAATGAAATTCAATATCTTTCTAACATTTAAGTTGTCACTCATACATCGGTTGCACGGACATGAAATCTTGTAACTGTTAAGATTTATGTCCCTATATTTAATAAATTCCTGAACACTCTTTATATGATTATCATAGGCTCTATTACTCTCTACCATCCACTCTTTTTTATCACGTGAAACCCATTCAATAGTCTTCAAAATTCAAATCACCTATATAAATAGGTTGAAATGATGGTTCTGTTGAATATAAAAACTCAAAGTTTCTAATTAAAGAGAATTCATTCAACCCAAGAAAATTCATTCAAATTCATTCAACCCGAGCATTCAATAAATATGAAATAAAAAAAATTTAATAAGTTATTACAATTAATATGTCATTAAAATAAAGATGTTATTATAATTCATTCGACGTGTCTTATTTCCATCCAATCAGTATTACTTTTTAAAAAATTATGAAATTTTACACGCGGTCAACTGGGTGGAAGCATATATATAATTTATGTATAAAGATCCGTGACATGAACTTGGAATCCTGTCTTCTTTAACTTATTTGCAAGCTCATTTTTATTGCGCATATATCGCGAGATGTCACAATCTGCATGGATTATCTCTTTATAGAATTGTATCCATAAGGGAAGAATACTTTTTTCAGCCTTTTCTAACAGTGTCGCCAATGTCAGTGCCCTGTGGGGATTATAAAGGCAAAATACAATATCTACTGCCTTATCCCAGCATTTTGACATAGAAAATAGAATACAATCGAATAAGTACGCTTGCAAGAGATCAACTCCATGATTTATAAGGTAATTAAACTGTTCAATTTTTATATTCTTGTACTTGTAAATAGGAGTTCTCTCTATATGGTATGCACTAAAAAATATTTTAATGAGGTCCAATTTCATCCTCTTATACTCTTATTCAAAGTAATTATTATCACGACTCATTTTTCTTAGAAAATATATAGAAGGAGGGTTTGAATATGAGTCTAATAGATAAGTTCTCTAGTTAATCCTAAACTAATTATTATTTTTCAATCGATTAATCATACAGAACAAGTCCAATTTAAGTTCATTTTAATTAAATTATTCTTTAAATTATTTGTCCACTAAATCTCCAAGCCCTTCCACCAATTGTGTTCACCCAAACAATAACAACTTAAGGAAGGGGTGTACACGACCACAACATGTTAACCAAACAGATATATTCATTAATATTCATTTGCACAAGATCAACACGTCCAATTTAAGTTTACTTTAAATAAATTAATCATAAAATTACTATATGCCCAATAAATATGCAAGCCCTTCCACCAATTTTTGTTCACCCTAACAACAACCACTTAGGGAAGGGGTGAAGACAGCCACATGTTAATCAAGAAGTTATAACTATATATAAAACTGTTACCTTATAGTTAAGTAAAATTACCTTAATAAAGAAAGCACCTTGAATAAGTTAAGCTTTAATAATTATTCTCCAGTTGCATGCATACAAGGAATGAGAATAAAATATTTTAATATATTATTCAATCTAAAATATTACCAAATGCCTATTTAAAACATGTAATTTAGATATCTCAGCAGTTGCTCAAAACTTTGAAAGTATATTCAATATATATTTATTTTGTATATATATGTGCACGTGTAAGTATGTGTGTATGTGTATCTATGTATAAATATATGTGAAATTATGTTCATATATATATATATATACACTGAAGTAGGTGAATGGATGACATTTTGAATGATATTTTGTATGCATGACATTTTTGAATGCATGGTCATGCATGAAATGTCATGGTAAATGCAACCATTTTTTACTTTTTTTTTAAAAAGGTTTTTGGGCTATGGGTTTAGGCTTTGGGTTTGGACTATGATGGGTTTTTTTACTTGGATGGATGATATTTTGAATGATATTTTGTATGCATGAAATTTTTTGTGCATGGTCATGCATGAAATGTCATGCTAAATGCAACCATAATTTTATATATATATATATATATATATATATAAAGTGTTTGGGCTATGATGGGGGGGGGGGGGGTTGTTTTTTAAATAAAAAGTGGAGGGAGGGGGGGGGGGGGGGAGGGGAGGAGGGGATGTCACGGGTGCCACTAGTATATGTATATGCGATTGTCTAAAAGTATGTCTGGGTGTAGTACCTCGTATTTTCAGTGAATTAATGAATTGAATAAAATCAATTATGTGTATTTGTTGTGACTGGTGACATCCCTATTTATATTTTTATGTGTTATTTGATTTAGATTTGAAATTAGATTTAAGATACGGTGATTAATTAATTAAATTAATTAATATTTGGACTCGGGCTGAGTAATTAGTATATAACTAAGTTGATAAGTATTTGGTTTGGTGTATTTTTGTATCAATCTAGTCGGACACTAAGTATGTCAATTTTTTATGTTAAAGTGGTTTAATTTAGACTTATTAGGTTAGTATAGGACATAGGTGCGTTTTTAGACCATTCAGATACTACTTTGGATCTTTTTATTAGTTGCCCATTTAGGGCACAACCCTAATTTCATTGGTAAGGGTTTGGAGGGGTCATTAGAAATCTCATTTATCACAAATCATAATTGGGAAACAAGTTGCAAGGCTATAAAGAATGCACATGAAGAGAAGAGGAGAAATTGAGAGATTTAATGAGGAAAGTTTTATCTAGAATACGATTATGATTGGATGTGTGTTAATATTGTGATTATTCATTGAATTCTGAATATAGTCATAACTAAAATCTCATTTGAATGATTAATTTGATTAATTTAAAGATTAACCTAGTGTAGATATCAATTGAATTATGTTTCATAACTATTTTGATTGATTCTCTCATTATATGGAAATAACAATATTAAAAGATGATTGTAACTTGTTTTTAATTATCAATTAGTTAAAAACCTCTGATTATGTGAATTAATTTCTTAAAATCATTAGTTGATTGATGAAATGTGTTCAAGTTAGAGTTGTTTAAGCAGTTGTACCAAAGGGTAATCAAACTTATTCATAAATAGTTCAAGGAAAACCGTTTAAAGGACTCCGGTAGTGATTGGAGTACAAAATCAATTTGTGTCTCTCTATCGATTTCGATCCAAGAACCTCTATTTTTCCAAAAATGGACATAATCTTTGTAACATTTTGGAGAACTGGAGTACCCTCTATTGTCTTAGTTTACAGTACCCTGGACATAACATCGAACCTTGCAACATGATTCTAATCCTCAAACATGTCCCTAAGGTTCCGAATTATATTATAAAATCTTGACATATGCTGATGATGGTGTTTCAACACATATGTCATATAGGCCAATATGTAGTAACGAACCATCTAATCAGCCTTTTACCACATTTAATAGGCTTAGGCACCCCTTTTGAGTGCCCTATCCATAGGCTTAAAAGGGCAGGTTTTAGTCAAAATAAACTTATAGTCCTCAATAGTAAGGATAATGTTTATGTTTCTTTTTCATTCTATAAAGTTCATTCCAATATGTTTTTTTCCCTTTAAGATTGGAACAAATTTGTTAAATTAAGATTCCACTTTGATATCAGAGAATCATAAATTTTAAAAACAGAATTAATTTGAAAATACACATGAGATAATTAACTTCGATTTAATTTTAAAGTGTCTTCTCTGAACTCCATTTAAAAGTAAAATCTCATCGAATATCCTAGTTCCCATGCAGAGTGAGATTTCTCGTTAGGATCTTAAATCATCCCACCTTAAATTATACGAACTTTCATCTTTTAATTATGTACTCCGAACAGTTTAGGAACTTATGTCCAACATAGTTGAATGGTCGAAGCCTATTGGTCCTATAAGTAGTGACAATGTTCCCATTGGGAAGGATATCATTAATTAAATCTAAGTGTATACCATCGGTTCATTCCTCGAATTAGAATCTTCTTATGATGGACTTCCCTGTTTGGGGAATCAAACTCACTCATATTTTAATTGTAGCAATTATCACTTAAGAGTTTTAAGAATTTTAGATGCCTTGATTAATTTCATCCACAGGGGAGCACACACTCAAATTAAATCCTTGGGATTTTTCTAATTTAGTTGCATAAATTAAATTTCCTGATCTCACATTTTAATTTTCTAAAAATAAAACATTTTTAAATTAAAATAAAACTCGATGATATCAATTTTTAAATCACACATTAAAATTCATTATCGTGATTAAATTCAATTTAGAAAGAAATAAATCAACACGAGTTTTTAAAGAAAATCAGTGAATTAGGTCAGTCCCAATAAAATAAACCATGGTGTCCACAAAATCGGGTGCTCCTAATTATCCAATTAATTATGGCGCGAAATCATGCAATGCAAAATATTAATGATACATTCAAATAAATAAATAATCTATAGAATAAAACAAAGGACAAAAAATTTCAGTTCCATCATGGCCTAAAATTATTCCTTGAGTAAACTCCTTGAAGAATGAAGACGCTTAAAGTAGAATTCTTGTTGGAGAATAAAATAGTTGAGGAAGAGTCCCTGAAGAAAAAAAGAATTGAGAATAAGAAAAAAAATGGATTCTTGAAGCTTTCTGCCACCAGTGTCCCACCGCCATAACGATGATGCCTAGCTGCTATAGTGGCTATAACCCCGTTATAGTGTTCAAGGGCAACCGCCATAGAGGCCTTTCCCCTTTCACCAACCCAATTTTTTCTTCTTCTTTCTTTCTCCTTCTTTATTTATTTTCTTCACAGTAGCTTCCGTAACTCCTTTTCAGCCTCCATGGATGAACTCGATACTTTAAAGAACTCCACAAAATTCCATCGGATACAAACCCAATGCATAATATTAAATTAGAAATTACATACCCTCATATTATCCTCCAATACATAGATAAAAAGTAACTATAAAACCCTAATTATTTCAACCAAATCGAATTTAGAGCATAAATTAAATACGGATAAACCACGTAGGATCCATTCACACAAAATATATTCATGTGACCATGATCGAATGGATATAAACATTCATATCCTAGAAAATCATATTAGTACACAAATACATGCATCCCTGCCCACAATTCTAACAAGGGTTTGATCATGGACAACATAGGTTCTTCCTAAATAATCATCATTCTATAACATGGGTTTTGATACCAACTGCTGGGGATCGATACATGCCGAATAAAATATTTAATCCCATGAAACATTAAATAATTATGAAAAACAAAGAAAAAATTACAAAACTATATTTGAAACCCAAACCTAAGGTTACGAATATAATATCTCACTACACCATATATCGATAATGGTCATAGTTGACTGGTCATGTTCCATATCCATGACCACTACCCAACTACTCATGCCCAATGTTATGACCAAGAAAAAGGGTGACACGGGTAGAGGTTGGTCACGACTATAGCGACAAACTCGTGATCGTTTAGGCTCCAAAATTCCGGCCAATTTTGCCAGGCAAGTGGTCACCATTTTGGACAGTGATAAATATGTGACCAATCATAGTGATAGATAGTCACGATTCTAAACCTTATCCCTAACTTCAGTTTAAATTCATCAAATCTGTAATACCTCGTGTTTTTTACTTAATTGAAATTGAACTAACTGAAATTAATCCCGACTTAAAAATAATACTTTGCAATAAAATATTAAAAAGAGGATAATTAATGAACGCGGAAAATATGTTCGTATATATATTCGAAATGTTTGGAAATTGTGGTGACAATTAAGTTCAGTACAAATTATCAAGAAAAGACAATCACCAGAACAAATAAAGAAAGTAAGGAATGGCAATCACCAATAAAATATTTTACGTGGTTCAGAAAGAATGCCTACATCCACGGTAGTGCTCTCAATATTATTTCTCTATACTCCGGGGAGTGTTTTATAGGAAAAATAATACATGCCCTTTTCCTCGAGCTAAAGGTTTGTTATATACATGTTGGTTTTCGGGGAGTGGGGGTGTTGGACTCCCACACGTCAATCCACAACTCCTAGAATATCTCCTTACGAGATTTGATTAATAGACTAGGTAGTAACTGAATGAGTTGGGGTGTGAGGCCTCCAGACTTTGGGCCGTAATTTATTGGGCTACTCGTCTGGGCCCAAGGTGATAAATCGAGGTACCCATAATTTCCCCTAAAGTTGTTGGTCCACAAATTGGGCTCAATAATATTAAATGATTTGTCACAGTGGCTATTTTGTAAATCGTGCAACACTTCTTTAATATCAAAGTGCCTTTTCTGAACTGATTTAGGAGGTAGACTGCCTTGTTGCCCATGCGTTATGATTAGAAACGTTTAAAAGTCCTTCGGAGAAGTCTTTTCTTGTTGTCGCTTCAAGTTTCTCCATATTTCAAAACTTCTCCAAGTTTCTTCTGTTGCTCTTTCATTCCCAAGTCTTCGTCTTCCAATTTCAATCTTCTTCATTGTCTTTGCTTATGACTTTGAATCGTCCCAAGCTAAGTTTTTACTTCGTAAGTTTTTCTTGATCTTGCTCTTTCTCTTGCTCTTGCTCTTTCTCTTTGAGTTTTCTATTAAAATTTCTTCGCATTTGTAATTGGGGTTTGTATCTTTCAAGGGCGAAAATAGGCAATAGATCAATATACGAATTTAGGAAGTTCTATAATATTCCAAATTGGGTAGACATCGAGTGTGCCCCTGTCCCCTGTAATGTTAGAGAGGTTGGGGATGCTCACTGGATTCACGTTCTCTTGTTATCCCAAGGGGGTATTAATTTTCCTCCAAGCAATTTGTTGTTGCACTTTTTTTGTTATTTCAATATTGTCCCTGAACAGTGTTCACCCAATGTCTGGAAGATTGTTAATGATGTACATAGAATAAATCAACTCTATGGAACCAATTTAGGGCTTACTGAGATCTGCTTTTGTTATTCTTTCTCGCTAACAAGTTCTGGTCTTCTTTACCTCAAGGCCAGGAGTCCTGATACGATATTGGTAGTAAATCTACCTGATTCCCATAAGGATTACTAGCATGAGGTTTTTTTGCTAGAAATTGGCAGTTTCCTCCCCATACTGAGGGGTCGAGGTTTGGCAGGTTTCAGGTTCCCTTCTATAGGGAGGAGTACATAGGTAGGCTTAGTCTTTGCTTTGCTGATCGATCTTCTGTTCATGTATAATTTCTGATATTTTTATTTTTTTCTTTTTAGCGAGGACAAAGAACTCAGAACCTGCTCTCAGCGAGGTTCGAGCTGCTGAGTTAGTCAAAGCCTGGAACATCAGGGACCTCTTGGCTAACGGTGAATACCCTCGATCAGCGACTTTTATCTTAGAATACAACAACGTTGGGTCTAGCTTTATTAAGTGACCTATGGACAGTATCCCTGAGCTAGACATTACTGAAGAGGCTGTTGTCGGTCCCATCAAATTGGTCGAGGAAGAAAGCAGCTCTGGTGAGGAGAGAAAGGGTGATGACAAGGGTGGTGCTGAGGGTGGTTCCAGTGAAGAGAGCTCCGGTGGTGAAGGGTCTTCCTGCTCGAAAGAAGTTTTAGAGGTTCGAGAGTCTTTGAATGAATCGAGTAGTTTCAATGAGGAAGATATGGTTCCTCTCAGGAAGAATTTGATTCATGATAATGATGATGATGATGTGCTCCTCTCTCGTCGGTCGAAGAAGCAAAAAACTGGCAGCGGAGGGGTTACAACTGGTTCTCAGTCTGTTGCTCATGAGCAGGAGAAGAAGAAGAGGGAGGAAGAGCAGTTAAGAGAGAGGGAGATAAAGGAGGAGGAGAGGAAGAAGGTGGAGGAGAGAAAGAAGGTAGAAGAGAGAAGGAGAGCTGAAAAGGAGAGGAAGGAGAGGGAAGAGGAAAAAAGGAGAGAGGAGGTTAGGACGAAGGTAGGGAAGGCTCTGGTTCCTGTATCCACCTTTCCCGAAGGGGCCTTTGTGGACCTTTCTCCTCAGTTGACTCATGCGTTGCTCGAAAGAGTAGTTCTGCTGACTGATCATCAGAAGGCGATAAGGACCGACCAGTTAACTCTGAAAGTGAGTCAGAGGTTAGCCTTGGTAATTTTACTCTCATTTATTCTCATAATACATTGCTCTATGCTTTCCTTGCTAATATTTCTCTTCTTTGTAGTTTGTGACCGACTTCGTCGTCCTCTATCGCAGCCGCGACGAGCTGGTAAAGAGGAATATTGATCTTGAGAAGAAGAATGTTTATCTGTAGGCCAGCTTGAAGGCTTCCAATACTGTCCAGAAGTCATTTGATCTCTCTCTATCTGAAGCCAACTGAATAAAGTAGGCAAAGATCAAGGATCTTGGGGAGTTGAGGCAGTCCTATGACCTGGTCTGCTCGAGCAAGTTGGCTGTGGTGGAGGAGAATAAAGTGCCGGCAGAGAAGGTGAAGAAGGTGGAATCTGAGGCGGCCACCCTAAAGGAAAGCTCGTACAATGCCAGATGGGCTGCTGCGTATGAGGATGTCGATGTCTAGATAGGCTACATCAGCGGACTGAACTTTAAAAGGGGCTGGAACAAGGCTCTTTTGGCTACTGGAGTGGATATAGATTCTCCATTATTTGACGAGCATGATCCAGGTTCGGAGCTTATTATGGATGAGGCACCTTCCCCGGCCATTGACAATGGTATTCCTGCTTCTCAGACCGTTCCTGTTAATGCTTCTTATGTCCAGGGAACAACAGTTGCTCCACTTAAGGGAGGTGTCCCTGTTACTGTAGACAATGGAAAATAACTGATCACCTCGAAGCAAACTAAGGCTGCCAGCTAGCCTTTTTTGAGGAACTTCTTTGTATTTTTCTTTGTTTGTATTATCCTTATGCTTACTGATGTACGTGGAACATTCCATTTTAATGAAATGAAAACACTTTCCTTTCTTCATACTGATTCTTCTCCTCTTTAATGATTTTTATGGGTTGTAAATGATTGATGTGGATGAGTATATACCTGCTACCTCTCAACTGGGAAGGATCCTCAGTCCTAATGTGAGCAATTAAGTTCTCCAAGACGTTGTAAGGATTTGTAAGTCCCTTAGGTCGTGGAATAAGATCTTTAAAGATCAGTTCGAGCTCGTCTCCAAACTGAAGGATAGACTTCAGGAAATGGAAGAGGTTAGTGCTTCTATTCAAGAAGAAGTGATCCTTCTGAGGGCTAAACTTCTGGATACCTCTGAGATCAATCAAGTTAGAGAAGTTCTTTAACAGTAGAATGAAACTCTGAGGAAGGAGGTATCACGACTCAAGGAGCATGCACCGAGCATTGCACCTCAAGTTTTGCGAGGTTCCTCTTCATCGGCTGGTCCGCGAGCTGGTACAGCACCGAGAGCCACCCCTCAAGTTTTGCGAGGTTCCACTTCATCGGTCGGTCCGTGAGCTGGTATATATGTCGGGGGTCCAGCTAGGGAGATGGATGAGCTTTGAGGAGATGTTTGTCGAGCATACATGATAGCTGTCGGGCTCCAAAGAGATGTCATACGGCTAAGGCATCTATTCAAGAAAGGTCCTCGACGAGTGTGGGCTGACGGTTATGATCAGGGTTAGCAGATGCTCCGACGAGATTGACAGAGTTTGAAGAGCTATCTTTTATTAGGGGATGGTCGAATGCTCTCAGGGAGATAAAAGTCCCCAGGAACTCAGTCCTTTGGTATCGTTATGAGATCTCCCCTTCGATTCTGATGCCTAACCCTTTCTGGAGGGATGACTAGTGGGTCCCAATAGATATTATTCCCAGGTAGCTACTAGAGCCGGATGTAAATGAAGAAGAGTTGGAGTTATCTCCCCACCCAGATGACGGCCGAAGAGCGCAAGTAGCTGATTACCTTGATCGGAGACCTAATCCCCAATAGGATTTACTTAATTCATTCAATATAACTGTTGATACCAAAATTAATATGCTGATATAGACGAATCATAAGAAGACACGTGTCGATCTACGTGGCACAATAGCAACGAGGAAGTCTGTTTCCTCGACCAAGTCATACTCACTCCGAGCAGCAAGTGTACTCCGAGGAGCTCTAATACTCCGAGGAACTCTAATACTCCGAGGAACTCCTGAACAACGAGCAACTAAGGCGGTCCGAGCTGCATCTCGGCCACATCATTGATTGCCAGATAATCAACAGTTCAACCATTCATTGAATGCTAATCATACAGACGTATACTCTTAAAGGGCATTAATTGTTTACCCTTTCACATGTACAGCCTAAGGACTATAAATACATTGTATCACCCTCATTCAAGAGGACCGGATTTTCTTGATATAATTACATATCGATAACTCCAAAACACTTGGCAATAACAGAAATAGTGGACGTAGGCCATTCTTATAAGGCTGAACCACTTTAAAATTCTTTGTCTCATTTATATTTATCTGTGATTAAATAATTAGAAGCAATCTAATTTTTTACATCAACAGATTGGCGCCGTCTGTGGGAAACGACTGTTGTTATCATTTTTCACCAAAAATCATTCATCATCAATGGCAGATAA
Source organism: Sambucus nigra (assembly GCA_949130495.1). Classification (NCBI taxonomy): domain Eukaryota; kingdom Viridiplantae; phylum Streptophyta; class Magnoliopsida; order Dipsacales; family Adoxaceae; genus Sambucus; species Sambucus nigra. The sequence goes on from OX422220.1 coordinate 81,503,670, forward strand.
TCCGAAATCTAGCAATCGAAATGCTGGAAATATTGGAAATCCTCCAAATCCCTCTGCACCACCAGATCTGGCCGGAATTATGACGAATATGGCTCAAGGACAAACTGCCATGCAAGAAACAATGCGACAACTCATACAAACCCTTCATGGCGGTGGGCCTGCACGTTCGGGACAGCGAAGTGGTCAAAGGCAAACTTATTTTCTTTTTTCACGATCCAGACGTACAGATGCGTATCGTAATGAGGAATATGATGATTTCTCTTATCAACCTGGGCGAACTTTATCAATACGAGCCACAGATACTGAGCAACGAATTACTCTTTCTCCAGAGAGGACCAGTGCCTTGGAAAGACTGAGCAGGGTGTCTCCTTTCAATCGATTAGGCCCTATGAGGAATAGGAGTCCACCTAGGACCATGTCGAGGAGTTTTCAACAACCATCAGATCTAAGAGAAGGAACAGCACAATCACGACCAGTTGCTCGTCAAGATAGATCTCAGGAGGTCACGTCAGAATAATCAATTGCTCGAACTAATAAGCCCGAGGAAGGAAATGACGCGTGGAAAGGTTCCATTCAGTGGTTGGAGGATAGATTGGGAGAAATGGCTAAGGCGAAGAACCCCCTACAACGAACTTTTGTTCAAGGGACACCTTTTGTACAGGCCATTGTGGATTTTCCTACACCGTCGAAATTTAAAGCACCTGTGGTAACCCCTAAATATGATGGAAAGACAGATCCCGTTCTGCACATAGAGCAGTATCAAGCTGCTGCCGAAATCTATGATGTCCCCGACGAGATGAGATACAGAGCATTCTCAGGAACTCTTACTGGATCTGCCCAGATATGGTACAATAATCTTCCTCGGGGTAAGATTTCAACTTTCTTTCAATTGGCCGAGTTGTTCATCGACAATTTCTGTTTTGGAGCAAAGCCAGTAAAATGAGTGGCACACTTGTTAAGTGTTAGACAAAAATCTGGTGAGAGTACTAGAGATTACATAACTCGTTTCAATAACGAGAAGCTGGAAGTCATAGATTATGAAGAAAAGACAGCAATCACCGCCTTGATGAGTGGTTTGTTGCCTAACAAATTGTATTACACTTTGGCCAAAGATCCACCTACAACTATGTCAGAGTTGATGGCAAAAGCGGCCAAGATCATGAATGCCGAGGAGGCTATGGCTGCGAAGAAGAACATGGATAAAGAAACCAAGGTGGAAGTCGACAAATCTAAGAAGAAAGAACATAAGGGCAATGGAGGTGACAAGCATTCCAAGAATAATAAGTCGTCATGAGAAATCCTAAAGAAATTCGATAATTATACTCCTTTGAAAATGGGTATTAATCATGTCTTGGGAAAAATCAAGAATAACGAGGAAGTAAGGTGGCCAAATAAATTAAGGTCGGACCCTGACAAAAGAAATAGAGATAAATATTGCGAGTTTCATAAGGATAATGGTCATATGACTAAAAATTCAATAGCCCTCCAGAACGAGATTGAAACGCTCATTAGACGAGGAAAGTTGTCAAAGTATGTTGATCGTAGAAATGAAAGAGGAACTGAAGACCGAGTAAGAGAGAGATCTAGATCTCCTCGTCGGGAAGAAGAAAATAGGAAAAGAAATCATGAAGATGATACAGAGGATGACCCCGATCTTCCCAAAAGGCCAAGGCAACCAGAACGCGAGGTATTTTCAATACATTTTTGAGCATTTGATTGTAATGTTATTACAGGCGGAGATGCAGGAGGAGGAGATCTTACTGCAGAAAGAAAAGCTTACCTCGGTGAGGCTCAGGCTTGCTCATACACTCAACGGATAAATTTGGCTGAGGAGGATCACCCGAGGAAGATAAATAAAGAGAAGCTGGTCATTGGTTTTTCAAAAAATGACCTTGCAGGTGTTTTTTACCCTCACGATGACCCTTTGGTGATTAAAATGAGGATGAAAGAAGTAATGATTTCAAGGGTTCTGGTAGATAATGGTAGTTCGGCAGACATCATGTTCTACTCATGCTTTGACAGTTTAAATTTAAAATTATCTCAATTGGAGCCTTATCACAGACCTCTCCTGGGCTTTGCTGGCGAGAAGGTTTTTCCACTTGGGACGATCAAGTTGGATATATTCATTGGAACTTGGCCTGCTTGTCGAACATAAAGAATACGCTTCTTTGTGATGGATAAGAATGTGCAATCATCTTACAACATCATCATGGGAAGAGTTGGTTTGAAGAAGTTCGAAGCAGTTCCATCTACAGTACATCAGTGCTTAAAATTCCCAACAAATTTCGGAGTAGGAGTTGTGAAAGGTGATCAAAAAGTAGCTCGGGAATGCTATTATTCATCTGCCGAGCAAAAGGTGCTTGAAGAGTCAAGGAAAAAGACTACTACCTACCAGGTGGATGAAGGTACAGAAATAGAAACATTGGATCCCAGAGATGAATCCCAACTTGTAAAAGGACAGGTGGCGGAATCTACAGAAAATGTTATTCTGGACGATAAGCACCCTGAACGAATAACCCAGATAGGTTCGACGTTGGATGCTTCAATAAAACAAGAATTGATAACTTTCTTGAGAAACAGAAAGAAAACTTTTGCATGGAGTCATGAAGACATGCCAGGAATAGATCCAAACTTCTTATGCCATGAGCTCAATGTGAATAAGGAGATCAAGCCTGTAAAGCAGAGAAGAAGAGTATTTAGTCCCGAGAAGAATCAAGCTATACAAGAGGAGGTCGAGAAGCTCCAGAAAGCCCAATTCATTGAAGATGTGAAATATCCATACTGGTTAGCAAATGTGGTGGTGGTAAAGAAGAAAAACAATAAATGGAGAATGTGTGTTGATTTCACCGATCTCAACAAGGCATGCCCAAAGGATCACTTTCCATTGCCAAGAATTGATCAACTAATGGATGCTACCTCGGGACACGAGCTACTCAGATTCATGGATGCTTACTCTGGCTACAACCAGATCAAAATGAAACCTGAAGACAGGGAAAGTACTTCTTTTATTACCCCTAGGGGAACTTATTGTTATAATGTTATGCCTTTTGGTTTGAAAAATGCAGGAGCGACATACCAGCGGCTGATGAACAAGGTTTTTGCCGAACAAATCAGTTGCAATATGGAAGTCTATGTCGATGATATGCTGACAAAGAGCAAGAAAGCTGCTGATCATCTAGTTGACTTAGGTTAGACCTTTGATCAGCTGGATAAATATCAAATGAAGCTCAACCCGACAAGTGCACCTTTGGAGTACGAGAAGGAATGTTCCTCGGGTACATTGTCAACCAGCGAGGCATTGAGGCGAATCCAGAAAAGATCAAAGCTCTTTTAGGGTTGCGATCTCCAACGACGAAGAAAGAGGTGCAGAGTCTTACAGGACGAGTTGCAGCGCTCAACAGATTTGTATCCCGAGCAACTGATAGATGCCTCCCATTCTTCAAAACACTTCGAAAAACTTTCGAGTGGAATGATGAATATGAGAAGGCCTTTCAAGACTTGAAGAAATATTTGGGAGCACCTCCACTGTTGTCCAGGCCAGTAATGGGAGAAAAGTTGTAATTGTACCTGACAGTATCAGAGAATGCAGTCAGCTCGGCATTGATCAGAATGGAGAATGGAGTCCAGAAGCCAATTTATTACACAAGTAAGGCTTTTCGAGGTGCAGAAATTAGGTACCCAAAGCTGGAAAAATTGACATTGGCATTAATTGAGGCAAGTAAAAGAATGAGGCCATATTTCCAAGCCCATACCATCGTCGTGTATACCGACATGCCATTGAGACAAGCCCTTCATAAGCCAGAAAAATCAGGGAGAGTGATGTACTGGCAATAGAGCTCGGTGAATATGATATTGTGTATGAACCCAGATCATCATTAAAAGGGCAAGCTGTAGCAGATTTTATAGCAGAGTTTACTTATCCTGATACCCCCGAGGAATAAAAGTTGCTCGCTGATCAAACTGTGGATATTACAGGATCAACAAACACAAACTCAGACCAACTCCGATTGGTAAAAGAGCTTGTGGGTACTGAAGGATCATCCAATTCGAGCTCAGACCAACTCCGGTTGGTAATAGGGCGAGAAGAGATGATTGACGAGGAGCGAGAAATATCAGGAGAGGATGAAAGGAAACAACAAATATTTCGTCGAGGAACTTTGTCAGATAAGAAATTTGAAGACGAGTTACCTACATGGAGATTATATGTAGATGGGTCATCTTGCACAACGGGTTGTGGAGCAGGGATTATTTTGAACACCCCAGACGAGATTGACATGGAATACGCCCTGCGATTCCAATTCAAAGCTTCCAATAATGAGGCAGAGTATGAGGCCATGATAGAAGGTCTTAATTTAGCAAAGATCATGGAAGCGCAACAAGTGGTGGTATTCAGTGATTCTCAATTAATTGTGAATCAGGTGATGGGGATATATGCAGTTAAAGGAGAATTAATGGTCAAGTATCATGCAAAGGTGATGGAGTTGTTGGCAAAATTTAATGCCATTCAGTTAATCAGAATACCAAGAATGGAGAATGCACAAGCAGACGCACTGGCCCGACTAGCATCAGCTACTCGTACCGAGCTGCGAAGAACGATCCCAATTGAAGTATTAGAAAGTCGGAGCATAGATGGAGATCTGACGATGAATATTGTTACCCTTGATTTAGGCCCATCTTGGATGAATCCCATCAGGGCATATATTGAGGAGGGAGAATTACCGGAGGATAAGCTCGCTGCCAAGAAATTGAAGTTTAAAGCTGCTCGGTATGTACTAATTAATGGTGTTTTGTATAGACGAGGAATTATGGCAGGTTTGCAAAGATGTGTACATCCCTCCGAGGTGAAAGAATTGATTGAAGAGATCCATGAAGGGTCCTATGGAGCCCATGTAGCAGGTCGTACACTTTTGCAAAGGGTGATGATGCAGGGATACTACTGGCCAACGATGAGGGCTGATTGCATAGCCTATGCTAAGAGATGTGATAAATGCCAACATTTTTCCTCCATCCGACGAACTCCACAAGAATTATTGACACCTATAACTTCCCCTTGGACATTTGCCATGTGGGGAATTGATTTGGTTGGACCATTGCCAACGACCCGAGGAAGATTCAAGTACCTCATCATCGCAGTGGATTATTTTACTAAGTGGGTAGAAGCTGAGCCCCTTATTGATATGACATACGAGTAGGTGTAACAGTTCGTTTGGAAGAACATCATCTGCCGATATGGTCTCCCTCATGCCTTCATTACAGACCATGGAACACAATTTGATAACGAGGAGTTTGCTGCCTATTGTCATCAGTCAAACATTTTGAAGGTTCATTCAGCACCAGGCCATCCTCAAAGCAATGGACAGACTGAAGTGACGAACAGAACATTACTAAATGGTTTGAAGAAGAGGCTAAGTGAGGCTAAAGCTAATTGGATTAATGAGCTACAGTCAGTATTGTGGGCTTACCGAACAACCCCCCGAGCAGCAACTGGAGAATCACCGTATATGCTGGCATTTGGAAGTGAGGCCGTAATACCTGCCGAGTTGGGTCTTCCAACACAAAGAGTGATGAATTTCAATTCCCCAGTCAGTGACTTAATGAGAAGGTTAGATTTGGACATGCTCGAGGAGGTTAGAGAAGAGGAAGCCATTAGGAATGCTGCTTACCAACAACGAACAACTCTGTTCTATAACAAGAGGGTGAAGAAATGCGACTTAAAAGAAAGAGATTACATGCTAAAGAAGGTCATTCAGAAGCACAATAAGTTGAAAGCAAACTGGCATGGAACTTGCCGAGTTACAGAAGTTGTTCGACCAAGAACTTACCGAATAGCAACTCTAGAAGGAGAGGAATTTAAGAATGCATGGAAGGCTGAACACCTACGCAAGTATTATCAGTGATGTAAAATGTAAAGCACTTCCATCAATATGAATAAAACGATGATATTTCACCATATTCTCTCCTTTTATTGAAAGTTTTTCGGGGAATACTAGTGTTTAACACTACGCTGCTCGGCAGTAAAAAGAAGACGATAGTTCAAGCTCAGACCAACTCCGATTGGTAAAAGGGCGAGAACAAACCATACTCCTTTGGTTAGGAGGCGTAAACTAGCTCAGACCAACTCCGGTTGGTAAAAGGGCAAGTGGATAAGATAGTTCGAACTCAGACCAACTCCGGTTGGTAAAAGGGCGAGAACAAACCATACTCCTTTGGTTACGAGGCGTACACTAGCTCAGACCATCTCCGATTGGTAAAAGGGAAAGTGGACAAGATAGTTCGAACTCAGACCAACTCCGGTTGGTAAAAGGGCGAGAACAAACCATACTCCTTTGGTTAGGAGGCTGACACTGGCTCATACCAACTCCGGTTGGTAAAAGGGCAAGTGGACATGATAGTTTGAACTCAGATCAACTCCGGTTGGTAAAAGGGTGAGAAAAACATTCCTAAAAATGCCAATCTCAGTTGGTTAGGAAACAAGATATGCTCTCAAATGCCAACTTATGTTGGTCGGGAGGTAAGATTACTATAGAAAATACAAAAGTTCCTCGAAGAACAAAATATTCCAAACTGAATCAAGTATGGTTGGTCGGGGATAAAATTCCACTAACTGTAGTTGGTCGACGAGGAGAAAATATTCCAAATAGTACCAAGTATAGCTGGTCGGGGATAATAACCCACTAACTGTAGTTGGTCGACAAACACAATTTAACAGCCTTAGTTGGTTGGAAAAAATTTCAACATTTTTATACTCATTACTTCATTATTAAGTGATTGAGCAACATTACTAATACTTGTAATTTTTTATTATTAAGTTAGTCGATGAACCACACAATATTGTCATGCAAGCACAAATATAAAGTGTTTGACAAGGACAAGACAATAGCAATACAGATTTGCAAACAAAAATGAAAGTCTTTCATTGAATTCAAAATAAATTACAAGTTACATTAATAATTACATGAAAATGTATACTAATTATTACATCAGAATTTCCTATTCTATTGGTCTTTTCCCTTCTGCTTTTGAAATAGGCTCCTCGCCAGCAGGAGGATCTTCCAAGAAAAGGGGAGTATTAATGAAGTTAATATCTCGAAGCATTCTGACGTTCATTATTGAAGGTGTGTCCAGTAGATTCTCGGGACGAGATACCTCGATCTGAGAATGAAGATTGTAATCACCAAGGTATTTTGCAATTAAGCTCCGAGGAATGGCACGAGCTGGGATCCATTCCATGTCCAAATTATATGGTGGCACAGGCAGGTCAAGAACCCCAGGATCATAATAGTCCCACAGGTAGTGTCCCTGTTCGAGCTTCAGCACGTTCAAGGCATTCAGCCAACCTGGCTTGTAACCCTCGTTATTGGCATTCTGGATACGATCATCCAAATGGAATAGTGCTTCGTTGTATCTAGCCATCCAGAACTCCCTGGGCTGTTTGTGAAATTGAAATGTTAGCCTTTCAAGCTTCTCATGGAGACTGTTGACAAAAAGTTCATTAGTCTCCAATGTTGATTTCTTTGAAGAGAGTTGTTGTTCTAGTTCTCTAACTTTCTTGGACAGTTCAGACAAGGCTTGATTTTTTACCATCAATTGGAATGCTTGGTTTTCCAATGCTGATTGAGTACGAGCTTCTTCAACAGTACGACGAAGAGTTCTTGGTCGTCCCCGAGCAGGTTGAGTACTTTGTTCCTCGTCCACATTCTGAGCAACTCTTCCTCGTCCACGAGAACCTCTTCCTCGTCCCCGAATAGCAGTGGAAGGCCCAACTCTTATCAAAGCCTCTAACTCTTGCCACAATTTGGCATTCTCAACCTCTAAAAATGAAAATCCCTCGTCAGTCACTGGGATTACAGTGGTTGAAGAAGAGGCTGCAGACTTAAACTGTGCCAACTCTTTCTGCAAATTATTATTCTCTTGCTCCAGCAGCTCGACAATCTGTCTACATGCTTCAACTTCACCCTTTAGGGTTCTCTCCCTAACATTATATCCAGCGATGAGCTTCTCGTAGCCCTTCTCAGCAGAGATCTGCTGATACCTCTTCTCATATCCTTCATGCAACAAGGCGGTTGATTCTTTATACTTATTTTGAAGGTTTTCTAAGGTACATTGAAGATCTTCGATCATTTCATAGTAAGCTACATTGTTGGCCACAGCTCGGTCAAGTAAGTCCTTCAGGTACTGGTAAGCTTCGACTGCCTGTGCCGAAGCATCATGACCAAGGATGTCGACAACTTCTGATGCACTCAGGTCTGTGTGACTAGCCTTATAATATTCATGACATTACTACATCAGCTTTGTATCATTAGCAGATAGAAGATCCATCCTGGCCAGAAACTATCAGAGAAAGAAAAAAGTAATCATCAAAAAGAAAATCAAGGCAAGAGTTAATAAAAAAGCAGACAGAAACATCAACAACATAGGGGAACAGAAAAGGTGATTTTTATTACATCATAGAAAAGAAGTACAGTGTTCAGAATACAGAGTACAAGTAACAAAAGAAAAATAAATACCGAACAATTTCACACCTTTTCCTTGTCTCCCAAGACTTTCTCGGGAGGCTAGGACGAGGAGCTCGGTTGCTCGGTTGGAACAACGAGTTGGTCGGCCAAAGTTGGAACTTGTTCAGGAGGAGCAGGCAGAGATGAAAGCTCCTCGTCGGCAGGCTGAGTAAGGATTGGATCACCCACTGCCATTGAAGATTCTTCGGAGGCAGCTTTATCCTCTTCTTCATCTTCAATAACTGGGGGAGGACCAGGGAGATGCTGTTGAAATAGCTCTGAATACTCATTAACCTTCAATTCTTGCAGGGTAGCCACCCAACCATCTCGAAAGTATTTCAAACTCCCATACTGCACCTGAGTCATCATTGCTGCAACCCCCATGTCCCATCCTTTGTCCCAACCAGTACGGAAAGATTTTTTCACCACCATTTTTCTTTTCATTTTCTCTGAGGAGAGATTCTCGGATAGAAGATCCTCGGTGGCCTTCAACTTAGCTTCAACCTCTTCCTTCTGGCGGTTTACTTCTCGCAGAAGGGACAATTCTTCTTCTGCCATTTTTATCTTAGCTTCAAGCTCCCCAAAGCTCTTGAGCTTCTCATCATACTTCTTTTTCTCTTCCTCCAAATCTTTCACTTTATTTTCCAACTGCACCTTTTTTGCCTCAACTGCAGCCAACTTCTTCTCCCATTCAGCCCTATCCTCGTCATACTTTTGACGGGAATCCTTCAAAGATTTGGTTAACCCCAACAAAGCATCCTCCACTCCAGACAAGGAACTAGAAGCCTTGATTGCTTCATCCTTCTTCACAATGGTGTTAAAACAACTCACTAGCTGAAAAAATAAGATAATGATAAGTCATCACAGAGATACATGTATTGATGGAAAGAAAGAAAATTTAGAATATGAGAAACTTTCTGAAGCAATGTGATGAGTAGCCAGGGATGTAAGCATATCCCTAGACATATTCTCCTCAATTCCTTGGACTTCAGGAATGGTACAAGTCTTTACCGAGCTCATTGCAGAGCTCGGGGGAATTATAGTTGGAACACCAGCTCCACTAACTTGCAGCTGGGGAATGGTTTCATCCAAATTGACCGAGGAGGATTTCTTCAGTCTCCTTGGTGGCATTTCAACAGTCTCAACCAAAGAAGAGCTTTTGGTTGGAGAGATGGTAACTACTTCCACAGGTGCATTTTTCTTGCTCGGAGCCACTGGGGGCTTCTTGGCAGCCTTCTGAGGAGCAACAGAAGGGGCATCATCTACTTTCTTTGTCCCCTTTGGGACGTCAGTCTTATTCCTTTTTCCATCTCGAGCAGAGGTAGTCTCCTCAAAGAGAGCAGGAACTCTTCTTTTGCCCATTTTCTGACTCAAAGGAATGTGAGATTCTGGAGAAGAGTCCTCAGGAACTGACACTGGATCACTAGTGCTGACCACAGGACGAGCAGTAAAGGATGTTGTATAGCTCTTGTACTGCAACAAGTATGAAGCAGACCTGATGTGCTCGTCTGCAACTTTCTAATGCAAACTTCAGATATGTTTCAAATGCTTAATATTTACTTCTGATTCTTTTGGAGTCTTTCTCTTGTTGTCAACTGCAAACAAATGCATAGTGAAATATCAGTCATACATTTTATCGAACATAATGAAATCATGATTTCAGAAATAAAATAAAATGAAAATAACCTATCCCATTGCCATATGGAGGGCATCTGGGACCTTGATGCACTTCATCTCCAATCAAAGGGGCATGTTGCCAGTTTTTAATAACTACCCCATGTTCAAAATAATCCCTATTTGCATCAGGGAGGTTGACTACTAAGGCCCTATTCAAAAATCTAGTTTTTAAATAAAACACATTGTCTAGAACAGCCCATCTATAACAATACATAATCTCAGGAATTCCTATGCGGGTTCCATGAGTTTGATTTAACCTATACACCCCATTAATTATTCTCCATGTGTTGGGGCTATTTTTACAGGGACAACATTGAAATACTGATAGAATTCTAAGCACAAAGGGTTTGGTGGAAAAGAAAATCCACATTCAGCAATAAAGAGGCTGGGGAACCAGTGTCCCTCAGCCAAACGAAAATAATCTAAAGGCTCAGAAAGATTCTCCAGAGTTACCCAAGATGGAATAGAAAAATCAGAACGAAATTTCTCAAGAGATTCAATAACATAAACCATAATGAATAAAAGAAATGAAGAAGAAGGAAGAAGATCTTACAGGAAAAAGGAGATCTGTTGACAACAAACGAAGAAAGGGATGAACGCACAAGAGAGAGAAAGACTATGGAAAAATCGAAAGCAGAAATTGGAAAAGGTAGAAGACAATGGGATTGCCTATGAAGCTTAAATACTTTGCCTTGGGAAACGGCGAAAGAAATGATTACAAAAAGAAACTATTACGCTACCGGCGGCTAAAAGGACAAAAAGTGCACGAAGATTGAAGTGCTTATAAAAATTCAAAAAGGCGGATTCTGCGAATTTGGAAGACATTCGAACACGGAGAAAATGCTCTTAAAAACTAGGAAAGTCATTTAATATTGCCATATACCGAGAAAGAATGTTCCATACTCCTCAAATTTCGAAATAGGAAACATTGGGGGCTTCTGTTGATACCAAAGTTAATATGCTGATATAGACGAATCATAAGAAGACACGTGTCGATCTACGTGGCACAATAGCAACGAGGAAGTTTGTTTCCTCGACCAAGTCATACTCACTCCGAGCAGCAAGTGTACTCCGAGGAGCTCTAATACTCCGAGGAACTCTAATACTCCGAGGAACTCCTGAACAACGAGCAACTAAGGCGGTCCGAGCTGCATCTTGGCCACAGCATTGATTGCCAGATAATCAACAGTTCAACCATTCATTGAATGCTAATCATACAGATGTATACTCTTAAAGGGCATTAATTGTTTACCCTTTCACATGTACAGCCTAAGGGCTATAAATACATTGTATCACCCTCATTCAAGAGGACCGGATTTTCTTGATAGAATTACATATCGAGAACTCCAAAACACTTGGCAATAACAGAAACGGTGGACGTAGGCCATTCTTATAAGGCTGAACCACTTTAAAATTCTTTGTCTCATTTATATTTATCTGTGATTAAATAATTAAAAGCAATCTAATTTTTTACATCAATAATAACTCTGTTGTAAATGCAGTGAAGTAATTAAATATTTATGTTTTGGGCGATTCGCCGACTAAACATGCGTTGTGTATTTTGCTACTTCATTGATTTTTATTTAATTATCTTGGGCTCTTCATAGACGACTAGATTTGATGTGGGTAGAGCTGTTTTATTGCGTGGGTATCCTCCCAGTCCAATATGCTTATGAGATACCATTTTTCCCTACTTTACCTTTTAAGTCGTGTCGTCACACTCCCTTAGGCCTAAGTGTGGCAATGGCGAGGACCTGGTGTTGGATATTCTATCCGATTAGGTTTTCTGAGCCAAACATTGTTTGGTGACCAATTCAATTTGGCCGAGCTGCCTAAGGGTCCCCTGTAGGGCTTCATATATTGCCAAGGGCAATGCTAAGAGGTTTTTCGTGTTTTATAACGAAAACCTTTAGAGGGAGGCTCCCTGCTTTTATATATTAAGTAATGTGCATGTCGCTTGGAAAAGATGTGCAAGTTATAAAGTTCATAATACACAATTAACACTTTATGGAATGCTACTGCCAAACAATATTTTATTAATCAAACATAATAAAAATGAGTTGTCAATTCCAATAATGTGATAAAAGATCATTGAAGAGAAATTATAAATAGAATTTCTTTAGGTTATCCGCATTCCAAGATCGGGGTATCTCTCTGCCCTCCAGGGTTTCCAAGTGATATGCTCTTTGTAGGTCGTCTCTTATTACCTTGAATGGTCCGTCCCAGTTTGGACCCAACTTGCCATCAGATGGTTTTACTGCACTGCTAAGAACTTTACTTAGGACGTAGTCCCCAACCTGGAATGTTCTTGTATTGACCTTTTTGTTATAGTGCTTTGCTAGCTGTTGCTACTAGCTCGCTAGTTTCACTAGAGCTAATTCTCTGCGTTCGTCAGCTAGATCAAGTTCAGCGAGTAATACTGTATCATTCTAGCATTGGTCGGCCAAGGTGGACCTCATGGTTAGGAGGCTATCTTCTAAAGGGATAATTGCCTCCATTTCATATATTAGTGAGAATGGGGTTTCCCCAGTTGCTCACCATGAGGTGGTGCGGTAAACCCATAGAATATGTGACAGCTCGCTCACCCATGCCCCTTTGTCTCGCTCTAATCGCTTCTTCAGTCCATCAATCATTATTTTATTGGAAGCTTTAACATGTCCGTTGCTCTGAGGGTATGCCACAGAGCTGAAATGGTGCTTGATCCCGTGGTCGTTGTAGAAACCCTGGAATATGCCACTTTTGAACTGGGTTCCATTTCAGTGATGATCGTTCTAGGGATCCCAAAATGGGTAATTATGTTTTTCCATATGAATCTCATCATATCTGTATCCCTGATGTTTGCCAGGGGCTCTTCCTCAATCTATTTGGTGAAGTAGTCTGTCGCGACCAACAGATACTTACGAGTATCGACAGCGGTAGAAAGAGGGAAGACGATGTCCATTCCCTACTGGGTGAAGGGACAGGGGATGGTAAGTGATTTTAGGTCGCTGGCAGGTTGGTGAACCATAGGAGCGTGTAGTTGACATTTCTCACACCTGCGAGCATATATCCCAGAGTCTTTCTATATATACAGCCACAAGTAACCTTCCTTCATTGCTCGGAAGGCTAGCGATTTGCCCCCAATATGGCTCCCACAGATTCCTTCATGAAGCTCATATAAGACTTGCTCGACGTCCTTTGGGTGAACACATTGGAGGTAAGGGACGGTGAAAGACTTTTTGTACAGTTTTCCCTTAGGAGATAAGTGAAAGCGAGCAGTTTTGACTCTTATTTGATGAACGACTTTCTTATCATCTGGTAGTACACCATCCTTCAAATAGTCCCTTACGGGGTCCATCCAACTAGGTGCTGATTCAATCTGAAGAATATAGCCCATGTCTGCCAACTCGTCATTTTAGTGGATGCTTGATTGGGCGAGGAAGTTGATAGGGATTGTTCTCTCTAAGCCAGAGTTAATTGCTGAACTCAAGGCTGCTAGGGCATCAGCATGACTGTTTTTTCCTCTGAGAAACTGCTGGACACTGACTTCCTCGAAGTTGGACATTAATTTCTTTGCTAAGGCGAGGTAGGTTTCCATTCTCTCATCCCTCACATTGAAGTCTCCACTTATCTGATTGGAGACCAATTGTGAGTCACCGAACACCTGTAGTTGTTTTGCACCCAATGCCTATGCCTTTTGCAGGCCTATTATATCCACTTCATTGTTCGAGGCTTCAAATACAAGTCTGATTCCTTACTCGAGGATTGTATCTTCTGGGGTAACGAGCATAATGCCTACTCTTGCCCCCTTGGAGTTGGAGGCTCCATCAACAAACAGTCGCCAAATACCTTATGCCGAGTGATCTTCCCTCTTACCCACGATTTGCAGTTGGTCACAAGGTTGTTCGCCTATAAACTTTGTGATGAAGTCGGTGAGGACCTACCCATTGATTGCATTCCTTGGTTGGAACTAGAAGTCAAATCGTTCGAGCTCGATCAACCACTTCGATAGTCTGTCAGACAGATCCACTTTCTGTAGGACTGCTTTAAGGGGGTGTGACGTAAGGACGATGATAGAGTGTGCTTCAAAGTAGTGCTTTAGTTTCCTCGAGGCTACCACTAGTGTAAATGTGAGCTTCTCCAGTGGTAGGTATCGCTGCTCAGCGTCCAAGAGGGTCTTGCTCGCATAGTAGACCGGGTGCTAGATTCCAGTTCTTTCGCATACTAGTGCAAAATTGACAGCATGACTGGAAACAGCAAGGTATAGGTACAGGGAATCATTCTCTTGAGGTATCATGAGCAAGGGTGGTGTGCTGAGATAAGATTTGATCTCTTCCAATGCTTTCGAGTAATCTTGATTCCACTCCACTGTTTTACACTTCTTCAATAGTTGGAAGAATGGCTGGCACTTTTTGAATGACTTCGAGATGAATCGATTCAATGCTGTGATCATGCCCGTGAATTTCTGTACATATCTTATTGTCCAGGGAGGTTGTACCTTATTGATTTCATCAATCCAGTCCGGGTTGGCTTCAATGCCTCTCTCACTAATAAAGTACCCGAGAAATTTTCCTCACTGGACACCGAAGGAACATTTGCTCGCGTTAAGCTTCATTCGATATTTCCTGAGGATTTCGAAGGTCCTTGATAGGTCTGAGAGGTGGTCTTCTTTGTGCCTACTCTTGACGAGCATATCATCGATGTAGACTTCCATGGTATCTCCTATTTGGTCTTTAAACATCTTGGTGACCAGCCGTTGGTAAGTTGCTCCAGCATTTTTGAGCCCAAAGGGCATAACTTTGTAATAGTATAATCCGACAACGGTGATAAACGTTGTCTTGTCTTGGTCTGGTGAATACAGAGGAATTTGATGATACCCCGAGTATACGTCCAAGAAACTCATTCTTTCATGAGCTACTATGGCGTCCACCAACTGGTCGATTTTATGGAGAGGGAAATTATCCTTAGGGCACGCCCTGTTAAGGTCAGTGAAGTCAATGAAAACTCTCCATTTCCAGTTGCTTTTTGGAACCACTACTGGGTTGGATAGCCATTTAGTGAATTGAACTTCCCTCATGGATCCTACATCTAGTAGCTTCTCTACTTCTTTCTCCACAACCTTGGCCTTCTCGGGCACAGTTCGTCAAGCCTTCTGCGCGATAGGCCTGAAATTTGGGTCAATGTGTAACCGATGACAAACCACATTGGGGTCAATTCCAGGTGGCTCGTAAGGTTCCCACGCAAAAACATCCACATTGTTCCTCAAAAGTACTATCAATTCCTTTTTTTCTCGATCTTTGAGGGAGGCTCCAATCAAGAACATTATGTCTTTTTTGCTGCCACCGGCTGCTACCTCTTCCAGGTTTTCAATGACCCGCTCAGAGGGGAGGATCCTGGTCTCCTCCACTCCAGGTCTTCCATACTTTAATTGCTACTTTGAAAGTATCACCTCAACCTTCTCTTTGGCCTTTTTGGCCTTCTTTTCTGGTTTTAGGCGGATGGGAGCTATGAAGCACCTTCTTGTCATCGCTTGATCTCCGTGGAAATACATTACTCCTCGCTCAGTCACGTACTTGAGTTTCTAATGGTAGGTCGAGGGGATGGCCCTCATTGTATGTAGCCATCCTCTATTGATGATAGCTTGGTAGCGGGAGTCAATATCGACTACCAGAAACTCGATCATCTTGGATACACTTCCTGCCCTTACTGGTAGTACGATCTTTCCTAAAGGGATAGTTACTTTCCCAGCGAAGCCAACTAGAGGGACAATATCTTCTTCAAGTCGGCAATGCTTAACTTCAATTTCTTGAACATGTCGAGATAAATTACCTCGGTCGAGCTTCCTTAGTCGACGAGAAACTTATCGACGTCATAGTTTGCTATCCGGAGTGTAATAATCAAGGAGTCATAATGTGGGGTTTTTACTCCCACTAAGTCTTCATCCGTGAATATGATGTGTTTACTGTAGTCGATGCCATCTGCTCGCCGATGCTTTCCTAACTGTGTTTTCATTGGATCGATTTCAAAAGCTTGCATTACTGTCGTAAGCTTTTTCACTTCCATCCGGGTTGAATTTCTTTGAATCTGCTTTAGATCAGATGCCCCATGAATCACTGCGAACTAATGGATAGCATCGTCTTCGTTCATGTTGTGGGGCCTTGTGTATCTATTGGCAGCGACCTTCTCTGCCTTATTTTCCATAAACTCATTTAGGTTCCCAGTTTGGGCCAGCTCTTCATGGTGAGACTTAAGAGACTTATAGTGCTCAGATTTGTGTCCTCCTTCCTTGTGAAAAGCACATCTCAGCGCGTTGTTTCTCTTTGAGGGATCTTCTCCCATCTTTTCGGGCCACTTGACGAATGGCTTGTCCTTGATCTTCGCTAGGATCTTGTAGATTGGTTCTTTGAAGATAGTGTTTACTGCCTGAAATGATTTTGAAAAATCGTTCTTATTTCCATTCTTGGAGCCATCCTTGCTCCCATTCTTGCCTCCTCTCTTTTGGTTTTCGGCCTTGTCATTACCCTTGGCAGCAAGCTTAGCTCGACCATTCTCCCCTACACTGAGGTGGGTCACATCCTTAACTTTAGCGTACTTCTTGATGTGAGCCATCAGGTTATCGATAGTTGTGGCCTCCTTCATAGTCAGGGATTGGTGCAAGAGGTAAGAGTTGGGTAGGCCAATCTTGAAAGAGGCCACTACTACCTGATCTGAGCAGTCCTCGACCTCGTTGAATAACTCCCAATACATTTTTGCATAGTCTCGAAGGCTCTCTTGGGGCATCTTCTTCATTGTTAGCAAGGAATCCATCCACTTTGGATGGGAGCTGTTGGTAATAAAGCGAGTCATGAAGAGCTCTGTCGGGGACTCAAAGCTCCTGATGGATCTATGAGGGAGTCTCTCAAACCACTTTTGGGCCACATCATGTAAACTCGAGGGAAAGATACCGCACATTAGGGTATCCCTGTGGTTTTAGAGAGTCATGGCCTGCCTGTACTGCCTAACGTGATCGATAGGGTCAGTTTTTCCATCATAGATCTTGAATATCGGAATTGGAAAATTCTTGGGGGCTTCTTTTTCTATCTACCGTGAGAAAGGGGATTTTATCTGGGTCCTGAGAGCTCGCTGGGCTAGCTCTCTGGTCGATCTTCCACCCTGATGTGCTGGGTGTTGGTCCATTTCTCTTCGGACCAAATTTCATATGTCATCATTTCCTCGAGGCGGGCTCCATTAATGGTGAGTTGGTCGTTGTTGCTCGAGAAAGTCATCATATGACGCGTGTTCCTCGATCCTTTGGGATCCGCGTCTAGGGATCCTTCCTCGACTGCGAGACTTGCTCGCCTAAGGGCTAGGAGTACGGTATTAACATTGCCTGGTGCTACGGCGGAGCTCTTTTTCTATCCTTTCCAATCTCCTTTTGAGGCGAGCATTCTCAGCTTCTTTCTTGCGAGCGGCCTATCCTTTCTCCTGGAGACTTACCTCATAGGCATCGATCAACCTGGAGATTTTCCTGGACCCGGAACGTCCCTGACTTTCCTCTGAGGCTTGCCTCTCTAGGTGAGCCCTCTGATTTGAACGTCGAACTTCAGATCTGATCCTGAGAGGGGCAGGCTGCTCTTAGATATCCCCTGTTTGAGGGGCATTGCTACTGTGACCAGACATTCCAAATTCTTTGTTGGTGAGGGCTTTCTAAAAAGAAGACAAATGTTCCCATAGATGGTGCCAATTGAGGTGACAGTTAAGTTCAGTACAAATTATCAAGAAAAGATAATCACCAGAACAAATAAAGAAAGTAAGGAATGTCAATCACCAATAAAATATTTTACGTGGTTCAGAAAGAATGCCTACATCCACGGTAGTGCTCTCAATATTATTTCTCTAAACTCTGGGAAGTGTTTTATAGGAAAAATAATACATGCCCTTTGACCCGGGCTAAGGGTTTGTTATATACATGTTGGTTTCTGGGGAGTGGGGGTGTTGGACTCCTCCACGTCAATCCACAACTCCTAGAATATCTCCTTACGAGATTTTAGGAATAGACTAGGTCGTAACAAAATGAGTTGGGGCATGAGGCCTCCAGACTTTGGGTCGTAATTCATTGGGATACTCGTCTGGGCCCAAGGTAATAAATTGAGGTACCCACATAAATGAAAAGTTAAAATGAATACATTGCGATACGAGTACGCGACTTAAATATTGGAAGCGAATTAACCCGTAAAAGGATCGAGAGGGTTAAATTGGGTCAATGGCATTTTTGTAATTAAAATAACCCTGGGTATAATAGAAACGTTAGGTTATAACTCTTCATTTATCATTTAACATAAAGAGGCAATCGAGAGAGAGTGCTAGAAAATCCTAAGAAGAGAATATAGGCTAAGGTATATCAAGAAGAAAAGAGGATTCACAAAAGGGATTCAATTCTTCCCTACAAATCCAAGGGAAGTTAATAACCTAAATGTGTATACTATGAACCTATAATGAAACTTCACTTGAACATGTATTTGGATCCCTAAATTAATATGAAATTGATGATAAAAAAATATGAAATTATTAAGATCGCCATCCATGTAGATACAAATGAAATAACATCAGTCTAGGGATTGAATTGTAAAATAACCTCTTGAATTTGAGAAGTCAATGAAATTGGGTAAATTAGGAATCATTTAAAACTTAAATTTTCATCTTAAAAACTGTCTTGCGCTGTTGTGGGTCCGAAAATGGCTATTTCGTTTACACTGCCTCATAGAAAATCATGTTCTTTGCATTTTGTTCACTGATATGTTTTCTCCAAAAATGGCTCCGAAATTCCTCAAAACTGCATTTTAATAATCTGGACAGATTCATTGAGTAAATTTTAATAAATGTTATTTTTGGTTTGTTGTTCCGTTGGAAGTTGTCTCGATTGATTGATTGTTATTCTATACTTGAATGATGAACTACGAGGCTATTTTAAAAGTGTTTGGACCTCAAGAAAGTATAAAAAGGTTTTGATTAAAGTGAGGCCTTATTTTATAGAAAATGATTTAACTAAAAAAGAAAGCTCCTGTATAAATCCAAAAGAATCACTTGTGATGTTTATACATATGTGGATATACTTATAAGTGTTGTTTTATATGGTTGTCGCGAACATATTGGGTTGCTCCTCCAGTTTGCAGGCACACCATTGTATGATTAGTGTATGATTATTATATTCGGGTTTGTCCCTCTAGTGACGTGATGGGAATAAACCAACTAGATTCGAAAGGACTGTATTTTCATTTCCTCATAATAGTGGGGACTATTCGAAGTAGGCCTAACTTTACGACTTTTCCCCTGAGCAACGATAGATGTATCGTTATGCTAACTGTGGCTATTATGCCGACTGTGATATACATTATAATTGTGTGATGTATAGTATACCGTAT
This sequence comes from Sambucus nigra, assembly GCA_949130495.1. Classification (NCBI taxonomy): domain Eukaryota; kingdom Viridiplantae; phylum Streptophyta; class Magnoliopsida; order Dipsacales; family Adoxaceae; genus Sambucus; species Sambucus nigra. Next base: position 81,523,222 of record OX422220.1, read on the forward strand.
TGTTGTGATTATTTTTTTTATGCTTGAAGAAAACATCCTACTGTTATGAGACTGAATAAAATAAAATATACCATTGTTAAGTGTTTTTAAATGAAAATAATTATTATGATTAGGAACATTGAAAATGGATTAATAGTAATTAATCACACTATTTAATTAAGACTCTTTACACTTAGGTTGGATTGGGTAGCCAAAACTTAGGAACATCGTTTGGGAAATTAATCTAGATAACTTAATTATTGGAGACGAGTCATGACTCGTGTGCGTTCAATATAAGTACATCTTCTAATCATATAGCTTATTTTCTTGCTTTGATGTTTGTCTATCTTGCTTCTTGCCCCTCTCCTTTATATATTATATGATAGGTCCTCGTACCACTAGACAATAGACTATGGAGTTTGATGATATTATATCTATCTTAAGATTCCTGTAGCCTTGGAGTTATTCTATTTTAAATCATGTCCTTGTTTCACTCTTCTTGAGGGTGGTATTAGAGATTAATATCATTTTGTTTAGACTTGAGATTTGGGAGAATTGTTGTATTATGCTTTCCAGTTTTGTGTTGGGCCGCATGTATTGGCATTTTATATTTTTAGTTTGAGATTACTAATGGATTATATCAGTTAATACTGATGAGTTGGTTTCATTTGTTATATTTGTTATTTATTTTATTTAAATTCTGTTTCTGATGCCAACATATTGACGCTTTGCTTTAATTTAATTGGATGCAGTTAATCGAATTATATATGAAAAGTAGGGTTGTTAGAACATTCATATGGTCAGAGTCCAAAATCGTAACCTCCCCTCTTGTTATCATTGGTCACTGAAGAGATCACGATTCAAAATCATAACATTGTATCGAACTTTTATTGGTCACAAGATAGGTCATGATCCAGAACCATGACCATTTTTCTGATATATATTAAACACGTTAGGTCAGAGTTTATCCCACTCGAACATATTTCTCTCCCTCTCTCTCTCTCTCTCTTGCTATACTCTCCCTCTCTCACTCACTGGTACTCTCCCTCACTCACGATCAGATTCATATATATATATATATATATATATATGTGTGTGTGTGTGTGTGTGTGTGTGTGAGAGAGAGATATATGAATGTGAAATTAAGTATATGGGTGTGAATCTTAAATTGGGTATATGAATGTTAAATTGAAATTACGTATATGAATGTCAAATTAAAATTAGGTATATGAAAATTAGATTAAAACTATGTATATGAATGTTAAATTGAAATTAGGTATATGAATGTAAATTTTAAATTAGGTACATGAATATCAAATTGAAATTGGTATATGAATGTTAAACTGAAATTGGGTATATGAATATTAAATTGAAATGGGTATATGAATGAACACACATACATATTATTTTACACAATAGCACACACACACACACACACACACACACACACACACACACACACATATATATATATATATATATATATATATATATATATATATATATATATATATATATGCAAATAATTTCAATTATATATACACATAGATACACCCACACATACTCACATGTGCATACATAGTCACACGATATACATATATCCACACACATACACACCCACTGTGACACTTCGAAAATCTACAAATAGATTAGTCAAGTCTAATACAAAAATCACAAAAATGAAAAACTTTTGGTAACATTCTCATCATAAGAAATAATAAAAACTGAATGAACAAAGATAAAATAATGAAATGTGGATTAATACAAAACCAATTTTGATACCAAACACTGCCAATAAAACATAAGCCATATATGAATATAACATGGGTCTATAAAAAAATCCAACTATGAGCATAAGTATGCATGTATAACCAAACTAAAAATAAAAGGGTACAATAATAGAATGAGTTGCACTTGCTTGACTCTTACAATCCTAGGAGTAAGGAATGGAACGTCACTAGAGATGCTCCTCCAACAAGCCGACATCTATTGGTGCAACCGCAATAAGGACCTATAAAAATAGGTTTTGAAAGAAAATTTAAACAACAAGCCTATGTAGAATACTATTATAATGGAATCTGAGCCATATTATAAGTAGACATCTCCCTATTGTGTTTTAACATATATTAAATCATTAGTTACCAAAACCAACAACCTAAAATATCAATCGGTTCTAAAACTCGAACCCATATATTGCCCATGTGATTAAAGCTTTATATATTCATTATTTAATCTTAAATTTATCATCTTTAGGTTATCTTTTTCATTATAAAACATAATTTGTGTTGTAGTCTCAAACCTATGGTATGTCTCACTACTAATGAATATGATAATAACATGCTTATATCTTAAATCTATACACAGTTAACTATATCATGCCAATAATACAATACAAAAATTTCTTATATATATAATATTGAAATCCTTGTCATAAGAATGCAGGTAGAAATCTCTACTATAAGTCATATACATCTCTATATAGCACATAAATCGGTACAACCATCTCTATACTGCCACACCATAATCACATATGTTAGTAGAAAGACTCTACTGATGTCTAACATCCATACAAAGCTACAACCCTTGTCTTATATAAATAAATGAGTAGCACCCATATATAATGAAGGCCTAAATTGCAATGATAGTCTATACTCATATCCTAGCTCATCGAAGATCTGGATTTGCCTCAATTGTTTGTTTTTTTCCTTTAGCTTTTTTCAAATTAACTTCTGCAATTTCAAGAGTTTGTTGAGCTTCTTATTGATCAATGCCACTACTCTTCTCCATATTCTTTACTAAATTAGTGATCGCATTATCACCTATTCTAGCAAAACCCCCCAACAAAGGGATCAGTACTAGTGAATACGATATAATGGAAAAACAAACTACGTTCACTATCTAAAAATAAGAAAATTCATCATATCCCTCTATTGTGTATGAAATTTATGGTTTTCGTTGGTGAAAACCCAATCACCTCAATTTAAGATGAGAATAAATTCTCCATTGGTAGAAAATTTCTGCAGTAACTCTCAAAATGCAATATGTTTGATCAGCGTGCACCGAGCATAATTTTAAGACGACTAGATTCCTATAAGTCGACAATATTCTACTAAATATTCCATTCAGTCATGTCACTTACCAACTAATCTGAAGATCTATCACTTCAGAGAATTTGCTATAGTCTTAAATCATGGATGAAGTCTTGGGGGATCTATTATAACCTAATTATGAAACATCTTATTAGCCACTCAAGAGACAACATGTGTCCCTATATACGATAGAGAATGAGGTCAGCATAACCACAATCCGTTCGGTCGTAAACAATGAGGTCAACTCAGGTCGCAAGGTGCTTGACCATCTAAATCTTTTCCTGTTTGAACCCTATTAACATAGTGTTATTTGATGGAATCAATTAATGCTAACCAAGCCAGCCTTGCACCAATTTATATCACATGAAAAATGTGTACAGTCAATAATTCCCATTGCACATGTGAGGAAATATTCCCTCTTTATACCACTATAACAAAATAATGATTATCCGCCCTTTGGAATGTAAAAGGTGTAACTGCCTGACCTATAAAGGCACTCCACCGGTCCCAATACACTCTCTCTTTAATAAATACATCTAAATAGTGAACAATCCTATGTGAATAGGGATCCAATCATTTATCCCACCTGATGGTTATGCATAAAATCCAGTACTTAGAGAGCTTGTAATCTTCCCTTTCATGGCGATTACCCCCTCACCTATGGATGTAGACACTGCATCAGGCTGAACCACATTAAATCCTGGTTTCCTCCCTTGTCTCTCTTCTCTTTTTATCTATTCCTAATTTGGAATCGTTAATAGTTATGCTTTATTTATCTGTTGTTGGTTATTATTAGTATATCATAGCTAAGATCCGAAATTGTATATAGTAGTTTTAGACGACAATAATATGTTTATATACAAAAAAACAGTTAATCATTTTCAAAATTTAAAGTGCCACACACATAGGAGGTGAACATGTATTTCTACTTAGTGAAATATATTTTAGTTAATTTAAACCAATGGTGAACTATGTCATGTAAGTAATTTTTACCTTTATTCTAAAATGGCCAACAAATTGGCTTTCCCTTGAGATTTACCATAATAATGCTTTAGATAAAGTCCGATCTTGTGATCTTGACCATGATGCTTTCTTAATCATCTTAGGACTAAGATTCAAAGTGTGTTTTGATAAAATGGAAGAAGATAACCAAACAACTAGAGGCATGTGAGCATATAAATACTCTTAGAGATTGACTAAAAAAATTGCTTAGGTCAAGCCATATGATCTTGACAATGTTCATGAGAATGATAATGAACTGATGTGGTGTCACGATGAGAAATGATACGACATCGAAGTGTTTACATAAAGTTTGACAATAACTACTTGTAATCACTTTAGTTTCTTTGAAGTTCCTCAATTATGTCATGTGTCTACCTAAGTTTTATGTTTTTTTAACATTCAACTCTCATGGACATCTTGTTAGCTTCAGAACTAATAAGTAGAGCTTTGAATGTCTACCTGCCTTGAATCATTAACTTATGTATGTATTGTTTGTATTACACATGTAACTAATTGAATTCCATGTATAATTTTGTAACTGTTGGAAAAATTATTTATGTTTTAAGGAAATTATTATGTGAAAATAATACAAGTGTGTGTTAATGCTACCTCCCCCATTTTTTCTTCTAAAAGTAGACCTCAATCAAATGGACGAGAGACATGTTATTATCACTGTTTTAGAAGCCATAAATAAGATATAAACTAACATGTTATATCATGAATTTATAAGTTTTTAACATGATTTTCAGAATGTTTATTCTACATGCAATTACTACTTTAATATGCTACATATAACTATAATTCGAATACCGACTGTGACACCCCGCCTATTACAATCATAGGTGATCAATCCTTTAAAAAAATAAACAAGAATTTCATTTGGTTCATTCTTAGCATCACTGTCAAAAAATTTAAATTACTAACCACCTATGTTATATTAATTTGGTGCCAAATTTTATCTTTCATTATCATATAACAACATGTGAAAAATAAGTAATATCATCCATCCACACAATAATAGAAGTCTAAAACATTGCAGAATAAATAGATAAATGATCAATCTCGAATAAACCATCAGCTCCAAAACTAGCATACAAGTCGTAAGTCTAATCGAAAATCAAATCAATCTGAATACAGAGTGTGATAAATAAAACTGAATAAATCTATTGACCGAAGGGGAAACATGCCCAAATGAAATAACTAATCCCGAATCCTAATCTAGGAATGAAATAACTGAAGTGTCTACACAAATCCTGCATGCCTTCATAAATGTTGCAGCTATGCATCCCTGGAATGGATCATCAAATCTGGCATCCCTCTGGATGGACACCTAAAAATGTTTTAAGAAAAAAAAGATTTGATATGGGTCAGATCCCATAACCTTTGAAAAATATTTAGCAAGTATTTAAATTGTAGTTAAAAGCAGTTATTATGTAACTCTTCTCCCTGTCCTGAGCTATATGGATATGCCCTCGAATCAGCTCAATCTTGGCATTAGTATCTTGAATCATTTGAAGACCTAATGACTTGTTTCCCCCATATCTAACTAACAAGAGGGCAAATGACAAAGTCGTCCATACAGTGCCTCAAATGGTTCCATGTCAATGGTGAACTGATAGGAGTTATTAGACGCAAACTCCACCAATGGAAGGTACAACTCCCATCCTCTCCCGAAGTCAAGTCGACACATCCTTAGTATATCCTCTAACATCTTATTAACTCGATTTGTTTGCCCATCTGTCTGTGGATGATACCATGTACTCAAATGTAAATCCATGCCCATAGCCTCCTAAAAACTCTGTCAGAAGTGGGATACAAAAATCTTATGCCGATTCGACATAATATTAATCAAAACCCTGTGCAACCTCACTATATTAGCAATAAATAACTGCACGTATTGCCTCATCTTAAAATCTGTACTAACTAGTAGAAAATGGGCCACCTTAGTCAAACGATCCAGTATTACCTAGATGGATTCATGACTTCTCTGCGATGTCGGTAACCAAGTAATGAAATCCATAAAGATACTCTTTCACTTCCACACTAGCACCTTTAGTGTATGTAACCTCCTTATCGGTCTCTGGTGGTCTAACTTCACTAGCTGGTAGGTAGCATACTTCGAGAAAAACTCCTCTATGTCTCGCTTCATACCGAACCACCAACACTACTTATGCATGTCCTGGTACATCTTATTCCCATAGGGATGTATTTCAAACCTTGACCTATGAGACTCTAAAATCATGTTCATGTCCCAAACCCTCATCTTATGGAACAACTGGTCTTCCATTGAAGTGTAAGCCTCTCTCTGAACCAATCAAATAGGACTTCATCCCCTCCATTAGTAACTAATGCACTTTGTCCTGTCAAAACTAATCCTCTTCTTGTGCTTTCACCACCTTGATAACAATATTGGCAGTGACAACTAATACAGATATACAAGCTCTGGTAACCTCATCATTGTGGTCAAGCTCCATCCACTTTGCCTTCCAAACCTTTGTTATATCCCCAGCAGGTTATCGACTCAACATGTCTGCCACCACATTAGCCTTCCCAAGATAATATTGAATATCAAACTAGTTATCCTTCATAAACTCTAACCATCCCATCTGATCATATTGAGATCCTTCTACGTGAATAGATACTGAAAAGATTTATGATCCGTGAACAAGGTAAACTTCTCCCCCAAAAGGTAATGCCTCTAAATCCGCAAGGCAAACACAACCGATGCTAACTCAAGGTCATGCTTGGGGTAATTCCTCTTGTGGGTCTTAAGCTTACGAGATGCATAAGATATAGACCTATCCCCTACTATAGTACACCCCAAGTCCTTACACACAATACTCCACTCCTTCCCTAGGCAATGCGAGCACAGGTTCTGAAGTCAATTTATCCTTCAGTTTATCGAAAGCTAACTGACGGTGGTCATCCCAAACAAATAGTAACCCCTTGCGAGTCATTTTATTAACGGACCTGTAATCTCCGTTAACCTTTAATGAAGCGACGATAGTATCTGACCAACCTCAAAAAACTACGAACCTCGGTAGGTGTCGTGAACTCTCCCCCCTCCCATAATGTCGAAACCTTACACGGATAACCAATAATGCCCCTGTTAAACACAATGTGGCCCCAAAACTTCACCTCCTATAGCCAAAATCCATAATTCTCGAATTTGGCATACAATTAATAGTCTTGTAATGAATACAAAAATATACGCAGATGCTCTATGTGCTTTATGTGCTCATTTGAAGAACAAACGTAAACCAAATTATCGTCTATGAATATGATCACGAACTGGTTAAGGCAATCTTTAAAAAATTGGTTCATAAGATCCATGAACACTGCTGACACATTTGTTATCCCAAATGGCATCACCCTGAACTCATATGACCCATACCATGTCAGGAAAGAGGTCTTAGAATGTCCTCCTCTCTAATACGTGAGTGATGATATCCCGATCTCAGATCTATCTTAGAAAAGTACAGTACTCCCCTCAACTGGTCGAACATATCATCAATTCAAGGCAGTAAATACTTATTCTGAATCGTGACCTTGTTCAGCTCCCTATAATCAATACATAGATGAAGTGACACATCCTTTTTCTTAATGAAAGACATCGATGCACCCTATGGTGATGTACTCCATCGAATGAAATACTACCCCAGAAGCTACTGAATCTTCTCCCTCAACTCCGGTACCTCTAAAGGAGCCACGTAATAGGGCGCTTGGACAATCAGTCTCATACCCATCACTAAGTCAATGGTGAACTCCATCTCCTGGCTAGGCGGTAACTCGAGTATCTCCTAGAGCACATCCTCAAACTCTCTCACTATTGGAATCGAATCCAAAGAGACAACCACCTCCTCTGAGGTCTCCTTCTCAATATAGTATAGGTGTATGCTTGACCCTCCCTTGGGAAGAGGAATCTCCATAAGGAACATCTCATGTTCCAAAATAGAAAACATAATGGTCCTCCCGAATCAATTCACCATCGCCTTGTACCATGTTAACCAGTCTATGACCAATATGACATCATAACCCTCCATATCTAACACTAGAAGGTCTGTGGAAAAACATAGTCTCCTAACATCAATATCTACACTCCTACAGACCGAGTGTATAAGTGACCCACTACCCAAAGGTGACTCTACACACATAAGGAGACTGTCGACTATCTCTAATAGAATGATTGTGTGTGCAAATATGGTAACTATAAATGAGTGTAATGCCTTGTATCAAATAAAATCCTACCCTCAAGACCATGAATAGGAAACGTATGCTTTACTAGTGGCGGGGCCTGTGGTGCCTACTGTAAGACTACATCTCGAGTGTTATAGACATGTATGTACTATAATTGCCCCTGTTGCAGTGGGGTTGGTGGTGTTAGTGCTGCAGTGGGTAACTTTGCCTTCTGCCCCTATTGGGAACTTTGTTGTTGTGGTACTCTATCCAATTTTGCGAAATCTCTCCTCTTGTGGCACATCTGTCCATAAGTAAAACAACGACTCAAAAAGTCTCTTTACCTCTGGCTCTGTAGAGGTTGCCCCTAATGCTAGCCCTGGTTTCCTCGGTCCTATTAGCCTCCAACATTGCCCTTTGTCCCTGGAAACCCAGAAGAACATGCTGCTTCTATTACTGAGGACCCTGTTGGACCTGCCTGAAACCACTACCCTCAGGTCGATAACCTCCCGATATGAATCTATTAGTTGAATCCTCTTGTCAAGAATCTTGCCCCTAGTGTCTACTAGTCTGCTACTGCGGTGCTCCACTAGCACCGTAACCTCCTGCCTTACCTGACTAGCTAGGCTCCCCCTCTTTTGCTTCCCTTTAGATGGAAGTAATGATCCTAACAATGAAGAAGTAAGACATTGATGACCTCAGTATAAGTCCTCAATGTTGGGTTTCCAATCAACTATTACCTAATCCTCCAACCGAGTCCATCCGTAAAATTTGATATTTCCCTCTCCTCACTGTTCATTCGTCAGTCATAAAATTAACCAGATGGACGAACTCCTCCTAATACACTATTATTAAACGATCAACCTGAATCACCTTTTTAAACTTATTCCACATCTCTGTCTCAACGACTAATAGAAAGTACTTGCATTTAAACCACACCCCAAACTCAGTAATAGGCATAGTATCTCTCTCATCAGAAGTGGTAATGAACTCCCACCACTGTAAAGTTGCACCCACAAGATGAAACGTGGCTAACATTAGCTTTTGAATGTCACTACACTCAACCATGCGAAGGTGGCGCTAAATTTCCTTCTTCCACTGATAATCCATGATCACTTTAGAATTACCCTTAAACTCTGGTGGGTGTCCCTTCTAAAATGCCTCCCTCATTCTCTATCAATCTTACGGCCCTGGATAGACCTAGAAAACTGGAACCACTGGCTTCTGTGGTTAAGATGAAGTGCCATGGTTATCATAGCATCATTAACTACAGTGCAACAATATCTTCCACCTCTGTGGCCGTCACAACCCCCTGTGGTGGCTGTGGCTATGGTGCTTGTGGCTCTTGCTGAGCCTCTCCCTCATTGGCTCTCGTCATTGCCCTAGCTAGTCGTCCTATCTTAGGTGGCATATGAAATCAGATCGAATTGTATGAATTTACAGTCAATACAAAAAATAATAATATAAGAACAAAATCTTAAATACGTAAAAGTGAATGCAACAGTCATAATAATAGGGCTCTATGTTAAAGCATGTTATGCTGAAATCGTAGGAAGCCTCACAGATCTTATGGACTCTAGAACCTAATGCTCTGATATCATCTGTGACACGCCGCCTATTTTAATAATGGGTGATGAGTCCTTTACCAAAATAGATAGGAATCTCATTCGGTTTATTCTTAGCATCATTGTCGAAACTTTTTAAATTAATAACTACCCATGTTAAATTAAGCCAGTGCCAAATTTTATCTTTCAATAATGCATAGTAACATGGATAAAATAAGTAATACCATTTGTTGATGCAAAAAACTGGACCGAATCCCATTTTTATGATCACAGATAAGTAGATGAAAGCAATACAAGCAAGCACATAAGAGACAAAGATTTTTAAAGTGGTTCGGCTATGAATAAAGCCTACGTCCACTGTTATTTTATTCCCAGGGGTTTACAATAGCAACATAGGGTGTAGAGAGAGAAAGGATGTGTATCTTGTGTATGGGGTTTCTAGGTTCTCTTGGATCTCCTGGATCTCTTCCTATTTGGCTAAGGGGATACATGTATTTATAGTGATGGGAGATAAAGAGATTCATTGTATGTAGACATTTATGTCTACATTCAATGAATCTAATTGTTGAATTTCTTGGTATGCTATGTGTTGTCATCTATTAATACAGTATAAATGTACATTAAGGCTCATTAAATGCGCTGTCATCTTCATTAATGCACATTAAATGCATAGTTATCCTTTGATCTTCCTGGTTGGTATGCCGACCAACTCTCCTCGGGTGCCGACTAACTCTCCTCGGGTGCCGACCAACTCTCCCTGGGTGCCGACTAATTCTCCTCGGGTAGTGACCAACTCTCCTCGGATGCCGACTAACACTCCTTGGGTGCCGACCAACTCTCCTCAGATTCCGACCAACTCTCCTCGGGTGTCGAATATTGCCACGTAGGATGACATGTGTCCTTTTCTAATTGGTCCTCGTAGATGGAGAATTTTTGTGTTAACAGAAGCCCCCAATGCTCCATGCTTGATGGTTTACTTGAAAGGATAGAGTATTTATTCTGCAGTGTTACTAGGTGCTCGTGAAATTCTTGATCTACCTTCTTGATTTGTTCAACATAAAGTGCATTGTCTCCTGGACGACATATGATGCAGGATGATCAATGGTTGCTAATCTTTCTTTTGAGGAACTCCGTGTGCTATGTATCACCCCTGGGAATTTGGATGCAGCCATGCCATAGTATGCAGCTTCTAGCTTGTCATAATCTTCAAGTATGTTGATTGGTTTGCTAGCTGACCAACTGCCTCCTGTGCCGAGCAGCTGAGTGCTAACTTCACGTGCTTGATTCTTCTGATTTATGATCCTCTGAATACTTTATCGAGTAACATACTAGCTTTTGAACCCAACTCTTCAATCTGATTAGTACCAAGCTAGTGGTGGACTTCGAAACATTTTCATACAACTTCTTCTCCAATGTTGGTCGGGCAGTAGTAGTAAAGATCTCAGTGCTGTAGATGCTGAATTTGACTTCTGAACTTCAATAGCATGTGCATAATAACTCCTGAATATGCCTCCTGAACTTCTGAATGCACCTCCTGAACTTCTGAATATGCCTCCTGAACTTCAATATACCTCCTAAACTTCAATATCAAAAATAATTCCTGAGCAAGAGAAACAACTCCTGAATGATATTTGGTCGGGTCCCCGACCGTGTGAGTTTGTGGAGTTGAATTTGATGCTCGACTGCATGATGTTATAAGAATGTGCCACCAAATGAAAAAATATATCTGTAATAGAAGCCCCCAAGTGTGGAATGTGAAGTTTGAATGCTTTTTTCTTGATCGCTTTCACATACTCATAAAATGTTTTCGACCAACTGTAGTTGACAGCTTCTTATTTCCGACCAACCTGAGTTGGTGGATTTTTTCTTAACGAGCAACTTTGACACTTTCTGGAATAATTTTACCTCCCGAGGAATACATAGTTTTACTTCTCGTTGGAATACATAGTTTTACTTCCCGTAGGAATACATAGTTTTACTTCCCGGAGGAATACAAGTAGCTTTACTTCCCGGAGGAATACAAGTAGCTTTACTTCCCGGAGGTATACAAGTTTTACTTCCCGGAGGAATACAAGTAGCTTTACTTCCCGGAGGAATACATTTACTTCCTAACCAATATAAGTTGTCATTTTTAGGAATACATTTTTGATAATAAATGATAGAGACTTCCTCAGAGCTGACCAACAAATTGTTGGGAATAAGATATAATAAATGCTGGAGACCTCCTCGGAGCTGACCAACAGATTGTTGGGAATAAGATATAATAAATGCTGGAGATCTCCTCGGAGCTGACCAACAAATTGTTGGGAATAAGATATAATAAATGCTGGAGACCTCCTCGGAGCTGACCAACAAATTGTTGGGAATAAGATATAATAAATGCTGGAGACCTCCTCGGAGCTGACCAACAAATTATTGGGAATAAGATATAATAAATGCTGGAGACCTCCTCGGAGCTGACCAACAGATTGTTGGGAATAAGATAATATAAATGTTGGAGACCTCCTTGGAGCTGAATATATGATTATAAATATTTGTCGAGCTCCATGCTGAAATAAGAATAGAATATGCATCCAAATAGATATAGAGAATAATTAAAAATAATAAAATGCCTCGTTGATCTGTCAAGGTAGATTTATATAATGCCGAACAAGAATAAGATCTTCCAGAACATAAGAATATGGCCGAGAACGTTGTCAGGCCTGAATATAAATAAGAATTATCCGACCAACTATCCGTTGGGGGTGAAATACAACGAATGTTGTATTTCTCCTTAAAGCTGAATAAGTATCTTGTCGAGGCACAATTGCATAATGACGAATAAGAATAATATTTTCCAGAACATAAGAATATGGCCGAGAACTTTGGTGGGCATGCATATAAATAAGAATTACCCCGACCAACTATCCGTTGGGAGTGACATATAATAAATGTTATAGTTCTCCTCGGAGCTGAATATGATAATAAGTATCTCGCCGAGTTCCATGTTGAGATGAATATAGAATATGAATCCTAAGGGATATATAGAATAATTTGTGCTTGAGCCGATATCTGGGCCTGAATATAAATAAGAATTGCCCCGACCAACTATCCGTTGGGGGTGAAATATAATAACTGTTGTAGCTTTTCCTCGGAGCTAAATATATATAAAGAGAAGAAATTTTTCGAGCTCCATGCTGAGATAAATATAAAATATGAATCCGAACGGATATAGAATAATTTGTGCTTGAGCCGATATCTCCGAGTGAAATGATAATAGTTTCCAGATTGTTTCCGAGCATTCGTCGGTGTTGAATCTTGTACCTGTAAAAATTAATAATTTGCTCTACCATATGTATAGGCTGAATTGATTAGTCATGAGAATAATTTACTCATCCAATCAATATATGATATGTATATGCTTGAGAAATAAAAATATTAATTTCAAAAAAGGAAATAATATATGTTGGCTGATATGTCGAGGAAAAATTGCCTGATGTCGAGCAATACTACTTTTTAGAGGTTTACGAGAGCTTTCATCGGGATTGAATCTCGTCCCTATGAAATTTTAATAAGCTTCCCGAGCACCTGTCGAGACTAGAGAAAATAATTATTATCATGAGAATAATTATTCAGCCAAACAATATGTGATGTGTATCAGCATAAGGCAATAAAAATTTCAAAATATGAAATAATATGTTTTGTGCCAAATGTGGTGAGATGGAGAAATTTTTATTAGATATGCGCCATAAATAAGACATAAATTTTTTTGTAAATTTATTTAATCTCCAACAACTAATCAGGTATAAGTTGTTGTTTGAAAACTATTTATCACTTGGTTTTAAAAATATTTTGGGGTGATCACAAGTTAAAAAAGACTTAAGCCCCCTGTTTGTCCCCGAGCTGAACTCGTGTTTAAAGAAATATCTGGGGTGCTTCGTATTTTTTTAATACCCCAAGATTCTACTGCTGCCGACAAACGGCATGGATGTTGCCGACCAACATTATGAATGGCTGACCAGAATATCTCGAATCCTTAGATCAGAAAAATAACATTCGATGTAAAATTTAAGCATTAAGAATGTTAATTAAATGAATAATTATCTAATCCACTAGATCATGTGATTTCGACAAAGAAACCATGTGATGTGATGAACAAAGGGCCAACATATCAAATTTATACCCAGAGTCTTGATATGGTCATGATTGTTTTACTGGTCCTCTTTTACAAGAGGTGGGTAACGATTTTTCAGGTGAGAGAAAATTATTTTTTATATTGATCCTTTCTTATTCCCTATTTGGAGAGATAAAAATATGGTGAATGATCGAAGTTATTACCAAATTTATATCAAAAATAAATCAATTTGACTTTATTGACATAGATGGAAGATGAACCAAATTAAGTATATAGTTCATAAAAATGAATGCAAAGAGACTCAAACTTGAAGAGAGAGAAAGTAGATCTGGGTCATGATTTCCATGAGAAAACTTTTTATTGTCTTTAACCTTTTCCCATTCTCTGATTACAAATGTAATGGGAATTTGAATAGTCATCAAAGATCTTTCAAAAATTATTTCAAAATCAACAATGAAAATTATCAAATCTTATCATCGTCGTATATATTGGTATATGTAATCATTTAAAATATTGATTTCATGAGATAAAATTTTAACTTGAGAATCAAGCCAAAAGTTTTGATTTATGAAATCCACCATTTCACAGATTTCACAACAAGAATTAATTTAACAGTTATGATTTTGAAATCATGATATGCAATTTTTGCAGATTTCATAAATAAAAATTGGACAACTAATTTATGTATATAAACATAAAAATCATGATTGAATCAACAGATGTATGTATAATTGATTGTACGTAGAGAAAATAAAAACTTAGCTTTTGATGGAGAACAATGCTTGTAACACGTTCCCACAGACGGTGCCAATCTGTTGATGTAAAAAACTGGACCGAATCCCATTTTTATGATCACAGATAAATAGATGAAAGCAATCCAATCAAGCACATAAGAGATAAAGATTTTTAAAGTGGTTCGGCTATGAATAAAGCCTACGTCCACTGTTATTTTATTCCCAGGGGTTTACAATAGCACCATAGGGTGTAGAGAGAGAAAGGATGTGTATCTTGTGTATGGGGTTTCTAGGTTCTCTTGGATCTCTTCCTATTTGGCTAAGGGGATACATGTATTTATAGTGATGGGAGATAAAGAGATTCATTGTATGTAGACATTTATGTCTACATTCAACGAATCTAATTGTTGAATTGCTTGGTATGCTATGTGTTGTCATCTATTAATACAGTATAAATGTACATTAAGGCTCATTAAATGCACTGTTATCATCATTAATGCACATTAAATGCATAGTTATCCTTTGATCTTCCTGGTTGGTATGCCGACCAACTCTCCTCGGGTTCCAACTAACTCTCCTCGGGTGCCGACCAACTCTCCTCGGGTACTGACCAACTCTCCTCAGATGCCGACTAACACTCCTTGGGTGCCGACCAACTCTCCTCGGATTCCGACCAACTCTCCTCGGGTGTCGAATATTGCCACGTAGGATGACATGTGTCCTTTTCTGATTGGTCCTCGTAGATGGAGAATTTTTGCGTTAACACCATCCATATACACAATAATAAAGATCTGAAACATCGTAAGATAAATATATAAATGATAAATGCCGAATAAACCATTAGCTTAAAAAACCAACATACAACTCGTAAGTCTAACCGAAAAAAAATAAATGTAAAAATAGAGCCTGATAAATAAAACTAAATAAACGTATCGACCAAAGGGGAAACATGCCCAAATAAAATAACTAATCCTGAATCCTAATGTAGGAATGTAATAACTGAATCATCTACACAAATCCTGCATTCCTCTACAAATGCCGCAATTACGCATCCCTAGAATGGAACATCAAGTCTGGCGTCCCTGTGCATGGACACCTAATTTAAAAAAAAAACGATTTGATGCGGGTCAAAGCCCAAAACTTTTGGAAAATATTTAACAAGTATTTAAATTCTAGTTAAAAGTAGTTATTAGATACACACGTTAGTTTCATGTAAACTCCATTGAGTTCATCACCTCTCAACTATAGTGCACACTTGGCGTCTCCTATTTTAACCACCTAGATATGCTACCCATCCTAACTAGACATAAGTATTTAACTAACTACAAATATTTTAGCTAACCCGTATCGCCCATAACATATACTACCGTAAAACCAATAATTAATATTAACCGAACATTTTCATTGAACTATTAATTAAGTTTCTTACTTAATTTACTTTTAGATATGCAGAATCTATATTTTTAACCATCACACAAAAGTAGAATAATCACACTTGTATATATATATATATATGACACTATTATATATACAACTACAACATCACTCGGAATGGCCATCACGATGCATGCATACACTTCTACCAAGTCCATGGGCCTCTTGTACCAAATCAAGGACCATCGGTTAGGAATGTCACCTCGAACTATAAATCAAATAACACACAATGGAGGCGAACATAATTCTAGCCTTTAGGATACGCACATACCTAACATATCTAGATCACCTATTAGTCCCACTAGCACACTCTCATAATGTGAGCCGCCCTAAGTTCAATATTTTTGAGCACACATCTAGACCTCACTGGGATCGCCAAGGTGGTATCACCCACTGCGCGGAACCTACCGTGATAGCGGTAGCGTAGGTATGTTCACACATGTAACAAAGCACACAATAGGTATTCACACAACATATATATATATATATATATATATATATATATATAGATATATATATATATATATATATATATATATATATATAGTATTGGTATACACAGAATCCACGATATATCCAGTACGTAGTATATGTATCTCTTGAATACTCAACGTACTAATGATTCACACTTATGATTCATGTCATAATTTTTCGAGTACCATTCACCACCCGAAGAGTCCTAGTTATCCCTTAGGAAATATCAGTAGTCAATACCTCCCTATACTACTAGTATAAGTCTTGTGTTCTCTCATGATCTCCGTAACCCGTTCTAATTCTCGCCAATTATTTAGTTCATATCAAGGTTCTAAAAAATATGGGACATGGAGGTCAAGCCTTAAGCCTTAGAAACCTAGGCGGGCCTTAGGCGTGAAAAGGTGTTTTGGCATTTTTTAATATATTTTAATATTTTTCACGATAACATGGCTATTAAAAATACTAAAATTGTACATACCTTAAAAATATGTCTGAATATATGAAAATTAAAATACTATTTGATTGTTTTGATCGAGATATTGGTCTGGTTGTAAAAAGGTATTTAAAAGGAAATATCGTTTCACTAAATCATTTTTGTTTAAAAAAATGCGCCTTAAGGCTTTTACCAAGAATAAGGTGTAAAAGACTTAAGGCGAGGTGTTTCTCCCAAGCCTCAAGCCTAGTTGTGCCTTTTAGAATTGAGGTTAATATTATGCCCATAGATCCTATCCTCGATTCTCTCATTTTGGTTAATCCTTAGTCCCTACCACAGGTAACTGGAATTAATTCAGTCCTCCTTTATTGTTTGAAACAAATAACAAGGTCTCCAAATTAGTTATGTGGTGACAAGAAATCCCAACACAACTAATAAGTAAAAGAAATCACCAGAAAAATAAACAACACGAATAAGAATAATCACAATCACACACAACACAAGATATATGTGATTAGGCAATGTGCCTACGTCCACGGTGGAGTTTACTCATTCTATTTTTCTTTTCTTTTTCATACCCTTTACCCCGGTCCAGGGGTACAATATATATATTAAAATTAAGAGATTGGGGGTGTTGGATACCAATACACGAACCCTCTATCCCTTGAATATCTCCTTCGAGATTTTTGGAATAAATCGGGTAATCTCTTATTAACCATCTTGAGGCTTCAAATTTTGGGCTAGGCGCTCCCAATATTTAATAGGTCTTAGTCCGTCTACTCCTTTGGGCATGTAAAGAGGGAAGTGGTACCCACAATTGCCCCTAAAATTTTTGTTCCACAATTTGGGCTCAAGAATTTTAAATAAAGACTCTTGTTGTGCCCGATGGCACTATTGTGAATTGCATGAGGTTTGGGGAGCGAAGCGTCTTCTCATTAAGGATTTAGGTTGTAAATCTTCTTCAGTTAGTGTGAACCATCATTAGAAGGGTTTAAATTGTTGAGTTGAATCGATCTTTGACATTTCTTCATAATCTCCAATTCTCGAAACATTCTTTGCACTCCAGTGTCCCCTCTTGCCCCCAAGCTCTATCTTTCATCGTCTTCAAGTCATATTTAACTCTTCGTCTCTCTCTACCGATGGCTTTGCATCATCTCAGGCTGAATCTTACTTCGTAAGTCACCACCAAACTTCTTTTTCGTTCTTTGTTGTTGTTGTTAGGGTTTATTTATGTCCAAAATAGGTAATAGATTTGTGTACGAGTTTAGGGAGTTCTATAACATCCCTAACTGGGTGGATATTGAATGTACCCCTGTTCCTTGCAATGTTCGAGACATTAAGGACGGACATTAGATTCACGGTCTCTTGTTGTCTCGGGGGGGGGGGGGGGGGTCTAACTTTTTCCCCCAAATCGCCTATTTTTACACTTCTTTAATTATTTCTACATAGTCCCTACCCAATGTTCTCCAAACGTTTAGAAAATAGTTAACGGTTTACATAGGATTAACCATCTCTATGGCACCAATTTAGGTCTCGCTGAAATCTTCTATTATTATACTTTTTCTTGAACGAGCTCGATTCTCCTTTACATGAAATCTAGGAGTTCTAATATGGTATTGGTAGTCAATCTACCTGATTCCCATAAGGATTATTAGCACGAAGGATTTATCGCTAGAAACTGGCAGTTCCCTTCTCAGATCGAGGGGACTAGGTATAGGGGACCTACGATTTCCTTCTTCAGGGAGGAGTACTTAAGTAGATATTGTTCTTGTATTGCTCGTCGATTTCCTATTAGTGTGTTCTTTCTCTTATGTCTTCTTTTTTCTCTTTTTCAGCGAAGGCGAAGAACTTGGAACCTGCTCCCCATAAAATTCGAGTTATTGAGATAATAAAATCTTAGAAGGTAAGGGAACCTCTAGCTAATAGCGAGCATTCGAGATCAGATGCTTTCCTTTTGAGTACAAAAATACAAGAACCAGCTTCATTGCCCGACCTATTGATAACATTCCTCACCTTGATATCCCAGAAGAGGTCGTTACTGAGCTAATTCAATTGGACGAGGAGGAGAGTAGATCTGGTGAAGGCAGTGTAGGAGGTGGTAGTGGCGAAATGGAGTCTGTTGAAGTTGAATCCAATGAGGAAGAGTCAGATAGTGAGAGATCTTCTGAGGGATCTTCAAGCTCGGATGAAGGTTCAGAAAGCTCCAGTGAGGAAGATATGGTTCCCCTAGGAGAAATCTGATGAGGGATGATGATGATGATGATTTTTTTCTATCTTGTAGGCTAAAAATGCAGAAGTCTAGACCTGGGGACACTGCTACTGGTTCCAACACTGTAGCTCATGAGAAGGAAAGGAAGAAGAAGGAGAATGAGTTGGTGAGAGAGAGAGAAAGAAAGAAAGAGGAAAATAGGGTGAGGATTGAAGTTGAGAAGAAGGAAAGGGAAGAAGATAGGAGGAGAGAGGAGGCGAGGACAAAAAGAACACAGAACTCCTTGGTTCCTGTGTTTACCTTGCCCGTTGGGGCCTCCGTCGCCCTAACTCCTCAGATGGCTCCTGCAGTGATCGAGAGAGCGGTTTTACCAGCTGACAGTGAGCGGTCATCAGTAATAGGGACTGACCAGTTAAACCTGAAGGCAAGTTAAGGGCTAGAATTGGTAAGTCTATTCCCTTTCTTTTTTCTTCTATCTTTTGCAAGTTTTTCCTTGTTATTCTCTTCGCTCATGTTTTCTTATTTCTCTATAGTTCGTGTCTGATTTCACTGTCCTCTACTATAGCCGTGACTACCTGGCGAGGAAAAAATTTAAGCTCAAGGTGAACCTGAAAGCTTACATTACTGCTAAGACATCTTTCGAGCGTGACCTGTATGAAGATAAGACTTCCTTTGATAAGGAGAAGGAAGCAAACACCAAAGAACTGCAAGAGCTACGACAGTGTTATGACATGGTCATAATGAGCAAGCTGAAAGTTGTTGAGGAAAATAAGGTGCTTGCTGAGAAGATAAAGAAGCTGGAGTCTGAGGCAAATAGCTCTTACAATGCTGGGTGGGAAGCAGCATATGATGATGCTGATGCCTAAATTGACTACATCAGTCGGTCTAACTCAAAAAAGGTTGGGACAAGGCTTTGCTCATTGCTGTGGTAAATATTGACTCCCCTCTCTTTGATGAGCATGACCCTGGTCCTAAACCTATCATAGGAGAGGTGCCTACCTCTGCTGCTGACGGGATCCCAACTACTCGAACTGTTGAGGGTTCTACTACTGCTGATGCCCCTATTGGTCTGGGAATAGCAGTTGTTCCTGCTGAGGGAGGTGCAGGTGGGACAAGGACGAGCGAGGCTATTACAGATAAAGGAAAAAATCCAATATTCTCAGAATATACTAAGGTTATCGACTAGGCTTCTAGGGATCCTTTGCATTTGTTGTATGGTTTTTGTTCTCTTTTTCTAGTCGATGTACCTATATGCCACTGTCGTTGATATTAATGGAATGAAAGAATTTTGATCATTTGCATCCATTGATTTTTTTATACTTGTACGATTTGTAGCTCGTTGACCTTAAGGAATATATCCTAACTACTTCTCGTCTAGGCCAAATCCTTGGTACTAATGTGAGCGACCAAGTCTGTCGTGCCTTCATAAAAAAATAAAAGTCTCTATGAGCAAGGAACCAGGACTACAAGAATCAATCCGAGCAGGTTGCTAAGTTGAAAGATAGACTTGAGGAGATGAGCGATATTGGTGCCTATGTTCAAGAAGAGGTAAATACTCTCAAGGCGAAGCTATTAGAGGCGTCTGAAATTAATTTGGTAGGCGATATGCTTCAGCGAGAAAATGACACCTTAAGGAATGATATTTCTCGCTTAAGGGAAAATTCACCAAGCATTGACCCATAACTCCTCCAGGGCACTTCATCGTTGACGAAGTAACGAGCTGGAGCCATTGTTAGTAGTTCTCAGAGGGAGATCACCGAGTTAAAAGGAGATGTATGATGAGCATACGTGATTACTGTTGGGCTTCAGGGAGATGTCACCAGATTGAGGCATCTATTTAAGAATGCTCCTCAGCAGGTTTGGGCAGACGGTTATAACCAAGGTTGGACCCACGAAGTTGAAGGAAGTTGAGGAGTTATCCTTTATAAGAGGATGGTTGAGTTCCCTTAGGGAGTTATAAGTCCACATAAATTCTGTTATCTAGTATCGGCATGAAATTTCTCCCTCAACTTTGATTCCAAATCCATTTAGGATGGATGATCGTTGGATTCCTGTAGACATAATTCCAAGACAGCTCTTAGAGCCGAGATCGAACAAGGTTGAGGAGGAATTTTCCCCTCATCCAGATGATGGTGGAAGAGCATGGGTAGCTAACTATCTTACCCAACGACCTGGTCCTCCTTAGGTTCAGATTCATTTAACACATGTAGTTATTTGTACCTGTAACGATGTAATAAAATATTTATGTTTTAGGCTATTGCCGACTAAACATGTGTTATTTTTTACTTTGTTGATCTCTCATTTAGTTATCTTAGGCTTTTCTAGCGGGCTAGATTTGACTTAGGTAGAGTTGTAGAGTTGATTGTCGAGTTAGTATCCCCCTAGTCCAGTACTCTCTAATTGCACCATTTGACCTTACCTTACCTTTTAGGTCGTGTCGTCACACTACCTTAGGCCTAAGCAGGGCAATGGCGAGGATACACCTGGTAACAGATAATTCATTCGAGCAAGATTTTTGGTCCAAGCTATGTTGACGACCAAACTGGGCTAGTCAAATTCCCTAAGGCTCCCTTGTAGGGATTCATTTATTGCCAGGAGTAAAATAGGAGGCCAATTGTGCTGACAAATGCCTGAGGATGGTCTTTACTTGTCGACCCTGCTAGTTATATCTTGGATATCACAAGACTAACCAATGAGGTGCAATCATAGAAGATCGCACAAAGGATCTTAATTACGCATGTTAGGGAGCCTGTAACTTGGAAAGGATTTATATACAAAAATGTATTTAAGAAGACCAATACTCATAGAATGCCTATGCCCAATAAGTTTTATTAATTGGAGAAGGATTGAAAATTAAACATTACATTTGTAAGAAAATAAAAAAAAATCTAGAAGTAGAATTTCTTTAAATTGACTGCATTCAAAGATCTTGGTATCTCCCTGCCCTCAAGTATTTCCAAGTGGTAAGCTCCTTACAGGTCGTCCCTTATCACCTTAAATGGTCCCTCCCAGTTTGGTCCAAACTTTCCAGGAACAGGATAGGCTGATGCCCTCCAAATAGAAACTAAAATATGGAAGACCAGGAGTGGAGAAGACCAGGCTCCTCCCATCCGAAAGGGTCGTCGAGGACCTGGAAGAAGTCACAGCCAATAGCTTCTCGAATAAAAGAAGGTTCTTCATTGGAACCTCACTAACCAATCGCGAAAAAGGGAGTTGGTCACCATCCTTCGGAGTAATTTAGATGTATTTTCATGGGAGCCTTACGAATTGCCTAGGATTGATCCTAACATCACTTATCATCGATTGAACGTCGATCCATCTTTCAAACCAATAGCACAAAAATCTCGATGAACTGCTTTGAAGAAAGCTAAGGCAGTGGAGATGGAAATTATAAAACTGTTGGATGCAGGATCCATATGGGAAGTCCAGTTCCCCGAGTGTCTATCTAATCCAGTGGTTATCCCTAAGAGTAACATAAAGTGGAGAGTCTGTATCGACTTCACCAATCTCAACAGAGCTTGCTCTAAATACATCTTCCCCCTTCTAAAGATCAATCAACTGGTGGATGCCACGGCAGCACATGAGAGGATGAATTTCCTGGACGCATACTCCGAATATCACCAGATCCCTCTACATGAGCCGAACCAGGATAAAACTGCCTTCATAGCCACTTTTTATTTATTTTGTTACAAGGTTATTCCTTTTGGGCTTAAGAACGCAGGAAAAGCTTACCAGCGGTTGGTCACCAAGATGTTCAAGAATCAAATGGGGAACACCATGGAAGTTTACATCGATGACATGCTCGTCAAGAGCAAGCTCAAAAATGACCACCTCTCTGACCTAGCAAGGACCTTTAAAATCCTTGGGAAGTATCGAATGAAACTTAACGTAAGTAAGTGTTCTTTCAGTGTCTAATCAGGAAAATTCTTTAGATACTTGGTCAGCAAGAGAGGTATTGCAGCCAATCCAGACCAAATTGCCTCTATTAACAGGGTGCAGCCTCCTCAAACTATAAGAGACATATAGAAGATCAGAAGGATACTCACCGCGTTAAACAGGTTCATTTCAAAGCCTTTCAAAAAATATCGACTATTTTTCCAGTTGCTGAAGAAAAGTAAGAATGTGGAGTGGAACGAATTGCTTGAAGGTTTTAGAAGAACTCAAATCTTACCTTAATAGACCCCCCTTGCTTGTAATTCCTAAGGAGACCGATCCCTTGTACCTCTACCTGGCAGTGTCGGATTACGCTGTGAGTTCCACATTGGTATGTGAGAAAGAAGGAAGTCCGCACCCGATATACTACGCGAGAAAAACTTTTCTTGATGCCGAGCAATGATACTTGCCACTGGAGAATATCGCTATTGCATTAGTGGTAGCTTTGAGGAAATTGAAGCACTATTTTGAGGCACACTCGATCTTTGTACTTACATCTTACCCTCTCAAAACTGTGTTAAGGAGAGCGGATCTCTCAGGATGACTATCAAAATGGTCGGTTGAGCTCGGTAGATTCTATATTCATTTTCAACCAAGGACTGCTATCAAGGGGTAGGCCCTCGCAGACTTTATTACTGAGTTCACCAGAGAAAGAGCTTGTAATCAGGATGGCACCAACCATCTGAAGGAGGTACCAAAAGAGCTAGGTGTATGGAATTTATACGTTGATGGAACCTCCAATTCTAGATGGGCAGGAGTAGGCATCATACTGGTTACCCCCAAAGATGCAATGCTCGAACAAGGAATCAGGTTCGAATTTGAAGCCTCTAATAATGAAGCAGAATATGAGGCACTGATCGCGAGCCTATAAAAGGCACGAACGCTCAGAGCAAAGTGACTCAAAGTTTTTGGTGACTCATAATTGGTCTCCAATCAGATAAGTGGGAATTTTAACGCAAGAGATGAGAGGATGGCAGCCTATCTCGCCACTGTAAAAGGATTGATGGCCAACTTTGAGCTCATCAGCGTCCAACAGTTTCCCAAGGGACAAAATAGCCATGTTGATGCCCTAGCAGCCTTAAGCTCAGAAATCAACTCCGATTTAAAGAGGACAATTCAGATCGATTTTCTCACCTAGCCAAGTATCAACCAGATCCACGAACTGCTGAACATAGAGCACATTCTCTAGCTTAAGACAGCCCCTAGTTGGATGGACCCCATAATAAATTATTTGAAAAATGATATACTACCAGCATATAAGAAGATCGCACATCAGATCAGAGTTGAATCTGCTCGCTTTCACTTATCTCCTGAGGGTAAGCTGTACAAGCGGTCTTTCATTGGCCCTTACCTACAGTGCGTTCATCTAAAGTATGTCAAACGAGTCCTATATGAACTCCATAAGGGAATCTGTGGGAGTCATATTGGGGGCAGGTTGCTAGCCTTTCAAGCAATGAAAGAAGGGTACTGAGGGCCGTACATGTAGAAAAACGTTGGAATCTACGCTCGAAAGTGAAAAAAGTGCCAACTTCAGGCACTTATGGTTCACCAGCCATATAGTGACCTAAATTCACTCACTATCCCATAGCCTTTTGCCCAATGAGGTATGAACATGGTGGACCCTCTACTAATTGCAGTCGGTAATCGCAAGTATTTGTTGGTCACAACAGACTATTTCACCAAGTGGATAGAGGCAGAGCCACTAGCAAACCTTAGAGACGCAGATATGATAAGATTCATATGGAGAAACATCGTCACCCTCTTTGGGATCCCTAGGACTATCATCACTGACAAGGGAGCCTAGTTCGAGAGTGGACTCTTCTAAGGTTTCTGCAGCGATCATGGGTCACGTACTACTTCAGCTATGGGGCATAGCCTCAAAGCAAAGGACAGGCTGAGGCTTCCAATAAAATGGTAATCGATGGATTAAAAAAGCTTTTAGAGCGAGCCAAGGGAGCATAAGTAAACGAACTATCCCACATCCTATGGGCTTATCGCACCACCCCAAGGCGAGAAACTGGAGAGACATCATTCGTACTTACGTATGGTATGGAGGTAATTATCCTTTTGGAATCTGGCCTCCCTACCATGAGATCCACTCTGATCGACCAAGGCCAAAACGATGCAGCATTACTCGCTAAACTTGACTTAGCCAACAAACGAAGGAAATTATCTCTAGTGAAACTAGCAGCCTACCAGTAACAGCTAGCAAAGCACTATAACAGAAAAGTCAATCCAAGAACATTCCAGGTTGGGGACTATATCCTAAGAAAAGTTCCTAGCAGCGCTATGAGGCCATCGCACCGCAAGCTAGGACCAAACAGGGAGGGACCATTCAAGGTGATAATAACGACCTATAAGGAGCTTAGCATTTGGTAACGCTAGAGGGAAGAGAGATACCAAGAGCTTGAAATGAAACCAACTTCAAGAAATTCTACTTCTAGATAATGTTGAATTTTCTATCCTTCTCCAATTAATAAAACTTGTTTGGCATAGGCATTCTATGAGTATTGGTCTTCTTAGATACATTTTTGTATAAACATCCTTTACAAGTTACATTATCCCATATTAACATGAACAATTAAGATCCTTTCCGTGATCTTCTATAATTGCATCTCATTGGTGTAACACCCCGCCCGCCCGCGGAGAGCGAACGGAGCGCTAATGCGATAAAATAAATCCAAATCCACAAGTGACAAGGTATAGAGCATCTAAATAAACCCACAATAATATAAATCCACTAATCTCAATCTCTTCAATTACAACAAGTCTCTCGAATTAAAATTACAACTAACTCGAAAATAAAATACAAATCTCCAAAGCTCTATACATCAAAACAAGACAAATCTTTCCCAAACAATCCTCGCTAAAATCAATCTCCATAACGCCCCAAAATCCACGCTAACCTGCCACTAAAAGAAAATATGGGGAAGTACACAATACGACAGGAAAGATGCTCAACAAATATATATTAGCGATGAATAAAGCGTAACAACGCAAGTACGAATATTCAAATCAAAATGAAAATCTCAAAGAATTTATCAATATAATTTCTCAACAACACTTTAATCGGGTCACCAGGCCTCACCACATCCGTATATGCTTTATCAAGCCATAGCGCGGGAAACAGGAATTTTGGCGGGTGCCCAACATCCGTGCCATATTAAAATCTCATGACAACGTGCTCATCAACAATATAATGATACCACATGAATCAAAATAATTTCAACAATTATTATCCAGATTTCAATGAATTTATCAATTCAAATATGAGTTCAATTAACAAGAATTCAAAGAGAATGACACTCGCGAGATGTAAGGAGCATATTGTGTAAAACCCCATACCTCAAACCATGATGAGAAACCAATGATCACATCCTCAATATCAACACAAAAGATCTACAAAATCTCCTCCAAGAACCTCCAACAAAATAGCCCCAAGAACACCTCTAATATAAGGTTGGAACTCACAAATCTCAAGGGCCAATGTGTATATAAAAAGAAGAGGAATATAAAATATATTTGCTGCCAAAATTTGTGCCAAAAGTAGGTTAAAAAGGTTTCCCACGACTTCCTTTTATAATACAAAGAAATGAAGAGTTGGAATCCAAAAGACTCCTTTAAATAAGGTAAAGAAATGAAGAGTTGGAAGTCAAAACAACTCCAAGAGTTAAAAACATTTTAAAATCATTTTAAAATCGATTTTAACTTCGATTTCGAAACCGTTTGAAATTCTCGCCTTTAAAAATAATAACCAACGTATTTGAGCAATAAAAATAATTTTATCAAAAACTTTATTTTCCTCCATTTTCAAGAAATTAATTAAAATAGCCCAAAAATTACGCGGGTTGTTACACTTCCCCACTAACAATGGAATTTCGCCCTCGAAATTCGCTGAATGCCTAACTCTAAAAAATCGGGCCACTATACTAACTCCAAAAATAAATCACGTCCCCCAAAAATAAATTCCTCACCTCTAATGTCGAAACCTAACACGAATATCACCTAAAATTTTCTATCTCCAAAAATTGCTAACCACGCAATGAACCCAACACCCAAGACCCGAAGGTTGCCGTATACCTAAGCTCTGATACCATTTGTAACACCCCGCCCGCCCGGGGAGAGCGAACGGAGCGCTAATGCGATAAAATAAATCCAAATCCACAAGTGACAAGGTATAGAGCATCTAAATAAACCCACAATAATATAAATCCACTAATCTCAATCTCTTCAATTACAACAAGTCTCTCGAATTAAAATTACAACTAACTCGAAAATAAAATACAAATCTCCAAAGCTCTATACATCAAAACAATACAAATCTTTCCCAAACAATCCTCGCTAAAATCAATCTCCATAACGCCCCAAAATCCACGCTAACCTGCCACTAAAAGAAAATATGGGGAAGTACACAATACGACAGGAAAGATGCTCAACAAATATATATTAGCGATGAATAAAGCGTAACAACGCGAGTACGAATATTCAAATCAAAATGCAAATCTCAAAGAATTTATCAATATAATTTCTCAACAACACTTTAATCGGGTCACCAGGCCTCACCACATCCGTATATGCTTTATCAAGCCATAGCCCGGGAAACAGGAATTTTGGCGGGTGCCCAACATCCGTGCCATATTAAAATCTCATGACAACGTGCTCATCAACAATATAATGATACCACATGAATCAAAATAATTTCAACAATTATTATCCAGATTTCAATGAATTTATCAATTCAAATATGAGTTCAATTAACAAGAATTCAAAGAGAATGACACTCGCGAGATTTAAGGAGCATATTGTGTAAAACCCCATACCTCAAACCATGATGAGAAACCAATGATCACATCCTCAATATCAACACAAAAGATCTACAAAATCTCCTCCAAGAACCTCCAACAAAATACCCCCAATAACACCTCTAATCTAAGGTTGGAACTCACAAATCTCAAGGGCCAATGTGTATATAAAAAGAAGAGGATTATAAAATATATTTGCTGCCAAAATTTGTGCCAAAAGTAGGTTAAAAAGGTTGCCCACGACTTCCTTTTATAATACAAAGAAATGAAGAGTTGGAATCCAAAAGACTCCTTTAAATAAGGTAGAGAAATGAAGAGTTGGAAGTCAAAACAACTCCAAGAGTTAAAAACATTTTAAAATCGGTTTTAACTTCGATTTCGAAACCGTTTGAAATTCTCGCCTTTAAAAATAATAACCAACGTATTTGAGCAATAAAAATAATTTTATCAAAAACTTTATTTTCCTCCATTTTCAAGAAATTAATTAAAATAGCCCAAAAATTACGCGGGTTGTTACACTTCCCCACTAACAATGGAATTTCGCCCTCGAAATTCGCTGAATGCCTAACTCTAAAAAATCAGGCCACTATACTAACTCCAAAAATAAATCACGTCCCCCAAAAATAAATTCCTCACCTCTAATCTCGAAACCTAACACGAATATCACCTAAAATTTTCTATCTCCAAAAATTGCTAACCACGCAATGAACCCAACACCGAAGACCCGAAGGTTGCCGTATACCTAAGCTCTGATACCATTTGTAACACCCCGCCCGCCCGGGGAGAGCGAACGGAGCGCTAATGCGATAAAATAAATCCAAATCCACAAGTGACAAGGTATAGAGCATCTAAATAAACCCACAATAATATAAATCCACTAATCTCAATCTCTTCAATTACAACAAGTCTCTCGAATTAAAATTACAACTAACTCGAAAATAAAATACAAATCTCCAAAGCTCTATACATCAAAACAATACAAATCTTTCCCAAACAATCCTCACTAAAATCAATCTCCATAACGCCCCAAAATCCACGCTAACCTGCCACTAAAAGAAAATATGGGGAAGTACACAATACGACAGGAAAGATGCTCAACAAATATATATTAGCGATGAATAAAGCGTAACAACGCGAGTACGAATATTCAAATCAAAATGCAAATCTCAAAGAATTTATCAATATAATTTCTCAACAACACTTTAATCGGGTCACCAGGCCTCACCACATCCGTATATGCTTTATCAAGCCATAGCCCGGGAAACAGGAATTTTGGCGGGAGCCCAACATCCGTGCCATATTAAAATCTCATGACAACGTGCTCATCAACAATATAATGATACCACATGAATCAAAATAATTTCAACAATTATTATCCAGATTTCAATGAATTTATCAATTCAAATATGAGTTCAATTAACAAGAATTCAAAGAGAATGACACTCGCGAGATTTAAGGAGCATATTGTGTAAAACCCCATACCTCAAACCATGATGAGAAACCAATGATCACATCCTCAATATCAACACAAAAGATCTACAAAATCTCCTCCAAGAACCTCCAACAAAATAGCCCCAAGAACACCTCTAATCTAAGGTTGGAGCTCACAAATCTCAAGGGCCAATGTATATATAAAAAGAAGAGGAATATAAAATATATTTGCTGCCAAAATTTGTGCCAAAAGTAGGTTAAAAAGGTTGCCCACGACTTCCTTTTATAATAAAAAGAAATGAAGAGTTGGAATCCAAAAGACTCTTTTAAATAAGGTAAAGAAATGAAGAGTTGGAAGTCAAAACAACTCCAAGAGTTAAAAACATTTAAAAATCATTTTAAAATCGGTTTTAACTTCGATTTCGAAACCGTTTGAAATTCTCGCCTTTAAAAATAATAACCAATGTATTTGAGCAATAAAAATAATTTTATCAAAAACTTTATTTTCCTCCATTTTCAAGAAATTAATTAAAAGAGCCCAAAAATTACGCGGGTTGTTACACTTCCCCACTAACAATGGAATTTCGGCCTCGAAATTCGCTGAATGCCTAACTCTAAAAAATCAGGCCACTATACTAACTCCAAAAATAAATCACATCTCCCAAAAATAAATTCCTCACCTCTAATCTCGAAACATAACACGAATATCACCTAAAATTTTCTATCTCCAAAAATTTCTAACCACGCAATGAACCCAAAACCCAAAACCTGAGGGTTGCCGTATACCTAAGCTCGGATACCATTTGTAACACCCCGCCCGCCCGGGGAGAGCGAACGGAGCGCTAATGCGATAAAATAAATCCAAATCCACAAGTGACAAGGTATAGATCATCTAAATAAACCCACAATAATATAAATCCACTAATCTCATTCTCTTCAATTACAACAAGTCTCTCGAATTAAAATTACAACTAACTCGAAAATAAAATACAAATCTCCAAAGCTCTATACATCAAAACAATACAAATCTTTCCCCAACAATCCTCGCTAAAATCAATCTCCATAACGCCCCAAAATCCACGCTAACCTGCCACTAAAAGAAAATATGGGGAAGTACACAATACGACAGGAAAGATGCTCAACAAATATATATTAGCGATGAATAAAGCGTAACAACGCGAGTACGAATATTCAAATCAAAATGCAAATCTCAAAGAATTTATCAATATAATTTCTCAACAACACTTTAATCGGGTCACCAGGTCTCACCACATCCGTATATGCTTTATCAAGCCATAGCCCGGGAAACAGGAATTCTGGCAGGTGCCCAACATCCGTGCCATATTAAAATCTCATGACAACGTTCTCATCAACAATATAATGATACCACATGAATCAAAATAATTTCAACAATTATTATCCAGATTTCAATGAATTTATCAATTCAAATATGAGTTCAATTAACAAGAATTCAAAGAGAATGACACTCACGAGATTTAAGGAGCATATTTTGTAAAACCCCATACCTCAAACCATGATGAGAAACCAATGATCACATCCTCAATATCAACACAAAAGATCTACAAAATCTCCTCCAAGAACCTCCAACAAAATAGCCCCAAGAACACCTCTAATCTAAGGTTGGAACTCACAAATCTCAAAGGCCAATGTGTATATAAAAAGAAGAGGAATATAAAATATATTTGCTGCCAAAATTTTTGCCAAAAGTAGGTTAAAAAGGTTGCCCACGACTTCCTTTTATAATACAAAGAAATGAAGAGTTGGAATCCAAAAGACTCCTTTAAATAAGGTAACGAAATGAAGAGTTGGAAGTCAAAACAACTCCAAGAGTTAAAAACATTTTAAAATCATTTTAAAATCGGTTTTAACTTCGATTTCGAAACCGTTTGAAATTCTCGCTTTTAAAAATAATAACCAACGTATTTGAGCAATAAAAATAATTTTATCGAAAACTTTATTTTCCTCCATTTTCAAGAAATTAATTAAAATAGCCCAAAAATTACGCGGGTTGTTACACTTCCCCACTAACAATGGAATTTCGCCCTCGAAATTCGCTGAATGCCTAACTCTAAAAAATCAGGCCACTATACTAACTCCAAAAATAAATCACGTCTCCCAAAAATAAATTCCTCACCTCTAATCTCGAAACATAACACAAATATCACCTAAAATTTTCTATCTGCAAAAATTTCTAACCACGCAATGAACCCCAAACCCAAGACTCGAGGGTTGCCGTATAACTAAGATCTGATACCATTTGTAACACCCCGCCCGCCCGGGGAGAGAGAACGGAGCGCTAATGCGATAAAATAAATCCAAATCCACAAGTGACAAGGTATAGAGCATCTAAATAAACCCACAATAATATAAATCCACTAATCTCAATCTCTTCAATTACAACAAGTCTCTCGAATTAAAATTACAACTAACTCGAAAATAAAATACAAATCTCCAAAGCTCTATACATCAAAACAATACAAATCTTTCCCCAACAATCCTCGCTAAAATCAATCTCCATAACGCCCCAAAATCCACGCTAACCTGCCACTAAAATAAAATATGGGGAAGTACACAATACGACAGGAAAGATGCTCAACAAATATATATTAGCGATGAATAAAGCGTAACAACGCGAGTACGAATATTCAAATCAAAATGCAAATCTCAAAACATTTATCAATATAATTTCTCAACAACACTTTAACCGGGTCACCAGGCCTCACCACATTCGTATATGCTTTATCAAGCCATAGCCCGAGAAACAGGAATTCTGGCGGGTGCCCAACATCCGTGCCATATTAAAATCTCGTGACAACGTGATCATAAACAATATAATGATACCACATGAATCAAAATAATTTCAACAATTATTTTCCAGATTTCAATGAATTTATCAATTCAAATATGAGTTCAATTAACAAGAATTCAAAGAGAATGACACTCGCGAGATTTAAGGAGCATATTTTGTAAAACCCCATACCTCAAACCATGATGAGAAACCAATGATCACATCCTCAATATCAACACAAAAGATCTACAAAATTTCCTCCAAAAACCTCCAACAAAATAGCCCCAAGAACACCTCTAATCTAAGGTTGGAACTCACAAATCTCAAGGGCCAATGTGTATATAAAAAGAAAAGGAATATAAAATATATTTGCTGCCAAAATTTGTGCCAAAAGTAGGTTGAAAAGGTTACCCATGACTTCCTTTTATAATGCAAAGAAATGAAGAGTTGGAATCCAAAAGACTCCTTTAAATAAGGTAAAGAAATGAAGAGTTGGAAGTCAAAACAACTCCAAGAGTTAAAAACATTTAAAAATCATTTTAAAATCGGTTTTAACTTCGATTTCAAAACCGTTTGAAATTCTCGCCTTTAAAAATAATAACCAACATATTTGAGCAATAAAAATAATTTTATCAAAAACTTTATTTTCCTTCATTTTCAAGAAATTAATTAAAATAGCCCAAAAATTACGCGGGTTGTTACAATTGGTTAATCTTTTGTTAGCCGAAATATAGCTAGCAGGGTCGACAAGTAAAGACCCTCCTCAGGCATTTGTCAGCAAAATTGGCCTCCTAGTTTTCCCTTGGCAATAAATGAAGCCCTATAGGGGACCCTTAGGTAACTTGACCAGCCCAGGTTGGTCGCTAACATAGCTTGGCCTAAAAATCCTACTCGGATGGATTATCCATTACTAGGTGTATCCTGGCCACTGCCTTGCTTAGGCCTAAAGTAGTGTGACGGCACGACCTAAAAGGTAAGGTAAGGTCAAATGGTGCAATTAGAGAGTACTGGACTAGGGGGATACTAACTCGATAATGAACTCTACAACTCTACCTAAGTCAAATATAGTTGGATAGAAAAGCCTAAGATAACTAAATAAGAGGGCAACAAAGTAAAAAATAACACATGTTTAGTCGGTAATAGTCCAAAACATAAATATTTTATTACATCGTTACATGTTCAAACAAATACATATGCTAAATCAATCTGAACCTAAGGAGGACCAGGTCGCTGGGTAAGATAGTTAGCTACTCGCGCTCTTCGAACATCGTCTGGATGAGGGGAAAATTCATCCTCGACCTCGTCCGAACTTGGCTCCAAGAGTTGTCTTGGAATTTCGTCTATAAGAATCGAGCGATCATCCCTCCTGAATGGATTTGGAATTAAAGTTGAGGCAGAAATTTCATGTCGATACTAGAGAACATAATTCCTGGGGACTTTTAACTCCCTAAGGGCACTTATAAATCCTTTTATGAAGGATAACTCCTCAACCACCTTCAACTTATTTAACCTTTTTCTATGATTTGGGACGGATGGCTGCTATAAAACAGTTTCTTGCCATTGCCTGGTCTCCATGGATCTCTACCACTCCTTATTTAGTCACATATTTGAGTTTCTGATGGTAGGTAGATGGGACGACTTTTATCATGTGTATCCATCCCCTGCCGAGGATTTTTTAGTATGGTGAATCAATATCGACCATGAGAAATTTGATCATTTTTTAGATATTCCTTCCCTTACTGGAAGGACAATCTTTCCCAAGAGGACGGTTATCTTTCCAGCTAAGCTAACTAAAGTAATGGTGGCTTCCTTAGGTCAGCGACACTTAATTTTAACTTCCTAAACAGGTCGAGATACATTACTTCGGATGAGCTACCTTGTTCGTTGAGCAATTTGTCGACGTCATAGTTAGATATCCTGAGTGTAATGATCAGTGCATCATGATTTAGGGTTCTCACTCCCTCTAGGTCCTCATCTGTGAACACAATATGTTTGCTTTAGTCGACATCTTCTGCTTATCGACGCTTCCTAACTTGGGTTTTGGTTGGGTCGAATGAA
Source organism: Sambucus nigra (assembly GCA_949130495.1). NCBI lineage: Eukaryota > Viridiplantae > Streptophyta > Magnoliopsida > Dipsacales > Adoxaceae > Sambucus > Sambucus nigra. The sequence continues at coordinate 81,557,464 of OX422220.1, forward strand.
AAGCTTGAATTACTGTTGTAAACTTTTTCACTTCCATCAGAGCCGTATTTCCTTTATTCTGTTTGAGGTCAAACGCCCCATAAATTATTGCGAATTCATGGCTAATGTCTTCCTCAAGCACGTTATCGGGCCTTTGATCTTCATTGGCAGCTACCTTCTCTGCCTTTTTCTCCACGAATTCACTCAGATGTCCAACTTGAGCTAACTCTTCACGGTGGGACTTGAGGGCTTTACAATGCTCAGTTTTGTGTTTGCCCTCCTTATGAAAAGCACATCTCAGTGCATTGTTCCGCTTGGAAGGATCTTCTTAGGCCACTTGATGAACGATTCATCCTTAATCTTTGCCAGAATCTTGTAGATTGGTTCTCTGAAAATTTTATTTACTGCATGAAATTCCTTTGAGCATCACTCTTGTTCCCATTCTTGGGGCCATTCTTACCCCCATTCTTACTCTGTTTCTTTTGACCCTCATTCTTGTCTCTCCCCTTACCGGCAACTATAGCGTGATCATTTTCTCCTGCACTGAGATGGGTCATATCTTCGACTTTGGCATCTTTTTTGATACGAGCCATCAAGTCATCGATGGTTGTGGCCTCCTTCTTAGTGAGGGACTGGTGCAAGAGGCAGGAGCTGGGTAAGCTAATCTTGAAAAATGCAACGACAACTTTCTCTGAGCAGTCCTCGACCTCATTGAACACCTACCAATACCTCTTCGCGTAGTCTCTGAGGTTCTCCTTGAGCTTTTTCTTCATCCTTAATAAAGAATCCATCATCTTTGGATGGGAGATGCTGGTAAAGAAGCGAGCTGTAAAGAGCTCTGCTAGGGACTCAAAGTTCCTAATGGATATATGGGGGAGTTTCTCCAACCACTTTTGGGCCACGTCATGTAAACTCGATGAGAAATATGGCACATAAATGCGTCTTTATGGTTCCAAAGGGTCATGGCCTGCCTGTACTATCTGACATGGTCGATGGGATCAGTCTTTCCATCGTAGATATTGAACCTGGGCATTATGAATTTCTTAGGGGCTTCCTCTTCTTCTATTGCCCTTGAAAAAGGGGACTTTATCTTGATCCTTACCTCACCTGGATAGCTTTTTTATTGATCGGGCACCTCGATGTGCTGGGTGTTGGTCCATCTCTCTCCGGACCAAGTTTCATATATTCATCGTTCCTTCGGCTTGGGATCCTATAACAATGAGCTGGTTATTGTTGCTCGAACCAGTCATCATCTGACATGTGTCCCTCAATTCTTTGAGACCCACGCCTTGGGCTCCCTCCTCGACTGCAAGATCTCCTCACCTGAGGGCTAGGAGTTCGATAATAGCCCTGCCTCATGTTATGATGTATTTCTCTCTCTATCCTCTCCAGTCGCCTCTTGAGATGAGTATTTTTGGCTTCCTTTTTTCGAGTAACCTCCTATTGCTCTTGGAGCCTGGCCTCATAGGCGTCAATCAACCTGGAAACTTGTGTAGACCTGGATGGCCCCTGGATTTCTTTTGAGACTTTACGTTCCGAGCGGAGCCTTGGATTTGAGCATCGAACATTAGATCTAACCCTATGAGGGAGAGTTTGATCTTGAATATCCCCCCACTTGAGGGGCATTACTACTGTGATAAGACATTCTAGGTTCTTGTTAGCGAAGGCTTTCTTAAAGGAAGAATAACCGCTTCCCACAAACGGCGCTAATTGTGGCGATAAGAAATCCCAACACAACTAATAAGTAAAATCAATCACCAAAAAAATAAAGAACACGAAAAAGAATAATCACAATCACACACAACACAAGATATACGTGGTTCGGCAATGTGCCTATGTCCACGGTGGGTTTTACTCGTTGTATTTCTCTTTTCTTTTTCATACCCTTTACCCTGGGCCAAGGGTACATTAAATATATGAAAATTAAGAGAGTGGTAGTGTTGGATACCAACACGATAACCCTCTATCCCTTGAATATCTCCTTCGAGATTTTAGGGATAGACCGGGTCATCTCATGTTAACCATCTTGAGGCTTCTAAGATTGGGTCGTGCGCTCCCTATATTTAATAGGGCTTAGCCCGGATACTCCTTTAGGCCTGCAAAGAGGGAAATGTTACCCACAAGTTCTATGCGGAGGCATTACATAAATAATCAAATTAGTAAAATTGGGTAACCGAATTGATTCGGTAAAGGCCCTAAATCAGTTTACCCTCCGAATCGATTCAGTTATGGAGTCGTATTGATTCAGTCATGGAGTCGAATCTATTCTCATTTGACAGTTCGTCTTCTTCGTTGTTGTTACGAGTTTCCACCATTTATAACCTATCAAAACCTCCATAAAACCTTCCCAAACTCCCATAGAACATACCCAATCACCAAGTATACATATAACGACAATTTTTAAAGTAATTATAACATTAATCTTTATGAAATCTAACATAAATATATTTAATCTCCATAAATGATGAACTCCAACTTTGAGGTTCTTGATGCATGTTCATTAATATTTCCAGATGTCTTTAAAGTTAATCATCCTATAATCTCAGATTTTTTAATATCAATGTAGAGGGATTATTTCCAACATGAATCCTACCCCATATTATGAATTACAACCCATATAATCCTAAGAATTCACCCAATCATGTAATTTTAACCCTACACTATCATGGGTATTATAACATGCTTAAAAGATTTGTAAGATAAACACTCACCTTATATTTATAGGTCTGATTTTCATTATTTGATAATAGATCATTGTTCCTAACTTCGATTTCTTTTTCGACAACGCTGGTGGTGGAAATGGTGTAGAATGGCCTAAGGGTCCTCTCTTTTCCTCTCCTATGGACTCCCCTCTCTCCTATGCAATATAACCATAGCCTCTATCACAAATTGGATGATATAACACTCTAAAATTCGGATTCCTTCCAACCCTAGACTTTCAAATGACCAAAATGCCCCTACGTGGTGCCGAGTTGGTCTAAAAATGTCTCGAGACCCCATTAATACACCTGGGGTACTCTATTCTGCCTATTTCATCCCATTTGGAATTAATCATGACTTCAAAATTTCCATACGAGTCACTCTACATAAATTTCCTACCGAAACCTCAATATAGCCTACACGCGACTCCCGATTGAGATATAACATAATCCCGTCGATATTACTCGCTAAAATGTATCATAATTATTACTAGTTATTTACTATTCACTTAGTAAATTTATCCCATAAATATTAAATATAACCTCTCTCAATCAATATTTAATAAGCACATAATATTTAATTTAATTAAATTACTGCACACATGTAATATAAAAAGAATTGAATTAATTAAATTCTAAATATTCAAAAATGTGGGGTGTTACACCAACCTTTGTCCATTGCTAGAGTTGGATATAGTTCTTGAATATATCTAAAATTATGACTTCAATGCTCCTAAATGCTCCAAGAAACAATGCATAATGCTCCCTTTATGCGCCTAATTTTAAAAATAAATAAATAAATAAATTTAGGATTTTCTCTTCCACTTTAGATATTTTTGTGTTATGAAGTAAACGTGGATGGAGAAAGGTAACTCAATATATAAGGGGAAGAGGGCCAAAATTCCTTGGTTAATAATTCCCTAGTTTTGAGCCTCCACCATCCATCTAGTGGCATAAATAGAGGAACCAACCCAATCTCCTAAGAATTTGCATTTATCACATGCCTAATTAAATATCTGACTTAATAAGACCACACCAATACAAAATACTTACTTTCGTATTTTAATACAATTCAAATTAAAATATTAATATACATCAGTCTCCCACTTGGCCCTAATATATATAACCTCGTAATTTGATTAGGCAACATTTAGGTGCACAATAAGTGATAAATATAATTTGCCGTAATCAAATGATTCACGGATGTAAGTCATGGAGGTTCCATGTTATTCAAGAGTATGGTTCCTTTCATGTACTACATCACTAATGTTTCATTTAACTAGGCATATAATGTGGGGTGTTATAATGGCCTCATAATGTCCTTTTGAATAAAGGGTTATTTCTATCATACAAGAGGTTATAATTATGTGTATTCCAATAGAGATTTGAAACACTTTTATTGAATTCAAGTAATAGTGTCAAACAATAAAGCTAAAAGCAATCATAATCAAACTAATCGAGACCCATCTGTTTGATATATTTCATGAAGGTCTTTGTAGATAATCCTTTCGTAAGAGGATCTGTTGTTTTATCACTCTTACTAATGTTATCAATTAACACTCGTTGTTTGTGAACTTCTTCTTCAACTGATTGGTACTTCATCTCTATATGCTTATCCTCCTTAGTAGACTTATCATTCTTCAAAAAGTAGATTGATGCAACATTATCATAATAAATTTTCAGTGGCTTAGATATTGACCCCTTGATTTTAAGTCCTGAAAGAAAGTTTTGTAATCATAATCCATGATTTATAGCTTTGAAGAAAGGTATGAATTTAGCCTACATAGTAGACTATGCAATTACACTACGCTTAGCACTTTTCCACGAGATGGATCCTCTAGCAAGGAGGAAGACATAATCCAAGGTGCTCTTCCCATTATCATGGCATCCTACCAAATTTGAGTCGAGTAACCAACCATTTTGAGGTGATCTATCTTCCTATATGTGAGCATGTAATCCTTGGTCCTTTGCAGGTATTTCAAAACTTTTTTGCAACTTTCCAAGGATTATTCTTTCGATTGCTTTGACATCTTCCCAACATCCCAACGATAAAATTGATGTCTGATATATTACAGACTTGTGCATATAACAATATCCCTATGAGCAAAGCATAAGGCATGCCTTTCATGTGTTCACTTTCCAAATCACTTCTTGTGCATTGACTTAAGTGAATTTATCCCCTTTCTGAAGTGGAGTGGTAGTAGGATTGCAACTTTGCATGCTGAACCTTTCTAAAACTTTGTTAATGTGAGATTTTTGAGACAGCCATAATGTTCCCCGTGATTTATCCCGAGATATATCTATTTCGATCATGAAGGATGCCTCACCCATATCTTTCATTTTAAAGTTTTCAGAAACTTATTCCTTGGTTTCACGTAATAAACCAAGGTCACTACTGACGATAAGAAAGTCCTCAACATATAGTCCTAAAAAAAAACTTACTCCCACTCATCTTCAGGTATACACACCGACCATGTATTAACTTCTTTAACATACAGACCATGTTTTCCTTTCCTTTATTTATAAAGCCTTGTGGTTGTGCTGTGTAAACTTCTTCCTCTAAACTCGTATTTAGAAAAGCTATTTTCACATCCATTTGGTGCAAATCCAAATCATAATGTATGATTCTTAAAGATTCTTTCATTAAAATTGGAGAGAATGTTTCATTATAATAAATCTCTTCTTGTTCATTAATACCTTTAGCAACAAGTCTAGCTTTATGTCATTCGATATTGCCTTTTGAGTCAAGCTTGGTTTTAAAGATCCATTTGCACCCGACTTACTTTTGTCCTTCTAGAAATTCGATTAACCCCCAAACTTGGTTGCCATTCATAGATTTTATTTCATCATTCATGGAATTAATCCATTTATTAAAATCCTCACTATTAACATTTTTTCATAAAAAAACTAAATCCTTAATATCCCCTACGTTAAATCAGCCTCTTGTAAGTACACCACATAATCATTTGAAATTGTCGATATCTTTTTTCTATGAGATCTTCTTAATGGCACTTCATATGGCGCTTCAAAAGGTTTATCGTTTAAAGTCTTGTTACATGATTGTCCAGGTGGTTGATCATTCATTTATTGATCATTGTTATTGATTGGCTCAATGATTGGTTCATTGACCGGTTCAGCGACAGTGTTAGGAACAACAGGTACATTATGAACTCGTGGTTTAGGAATTTGTACCCAAACTTCTTGAATTATTACTTCCCTTTATCTTTCACTCCTACCGAATTCACAATCTTCAATGAATTTAGTGTTTCCAGTTTCTATTATTTTAGTTGTATGACTAGGACAATAGAATTTATACCCCTTTGAATTTTCTGGATAGCCAATAGAATGAAAAAAATAATGTCCTAGGATCCAATTTCTTTTTTTTAGGATTATAAATTCTATCTTCTTCTGGGCAACCCCATACACATAAACATCTTAAATTAGGTTTCCATCCTTTCCACGGTTCAAAAGGGATTTTTTAAATTGACTTACTAGGTACCCAGTTTAAGATGTGTACAACGGTCATAAAAACATGTGTCCATACAAATATAGGTATTTTAGTCCTATTTATCACACTCTTAACCATTTCTATAAGAATATGGTTTCACCTTTTAGCTTCACCATTCTGGCAAGGTGATCCCGGCATTGTGTATGGGTGAAAATGCCTAATTTTTCTAGGAGTTTACCAAAGTGGCCAAGGCATTGCCCTAAGTCATCATATCTTCCATAAAATTCACCAACTTTGCCAAACCTAATAATTTTAACCTTTTTGCCTAGTTATCTCTCAACCTTAGTTATGTATGTTTCAACGACATTTACAGATTGATATTTATCATGCAATAAGTACAAAATAAATTGAAAAATCATCGATAAAGATAATGACATATTTTTCTCCAAAAATATAAGTAACATCAAAAGGTCCACATATGTCTATATGTATTAATTCAAATAGCTGGGTACTTCTTGTGTCTCATTTCTTTATGTGTTTGGTCTATTTTCCTTTAATACAGTCCACACACACATCATAATCGGCCCAATCTAGGTTATGAAGAATTCCGTATTTAATAAGTCTATCAAGTCTTAGCCTGGATATGTGCCCCAACTGTTTATACCATAATTAAGCAAAATTTTCATTATTCAGTATACGTTTCATACCAACGTCAAGATGCAGGGTTACTAGTGATTCAAAAATATTCTTTTCAAGATTAAATTGATATAAACCATCCATTAAAAATCGAAAACCAACATTAACAGAATTTTAGTTAATGTAAAGATATTATTTTTAAATTCAACCACAAAACCATAAAAAGCAAGTTTAGAAACTGAAACCAAATTTCTAGAAATGAGGGAACATAAAGTGTTTCTTGAAAATCTAATTCAATAATAGAATTCAAAATCAAGAAAAAGACTCCAATATCTTCTACTTTAGCCTTTGCTCTGTTGGTCATGTAAAGAAAAGAGGTCACTTGGGTTTGTTTTGCGGGTCGTAATGAATCCCTGCATCGAATTAAAAGCATGACACATAAAACCAGAGTTAATCTACTAAGGATTATAAGGAACATCAATAAGGTTTGATTAAAATTTAAGGATACAAATTTCCAATTTAGTCCATATATATAGTTTTGGCTCAATTCCGGACAAAAACATTTATACATAGGATTGTATTTAATTGTAATATTCTCAAGCCTATGAAAAGTTTGTTTGAAGACGTAGCGGCAAAGAGTATAAAGCTTCATCATCATGCCGGTTTGCATGCCTCGTTTCTACGTCATCAACTATGGTTCCATGCTCCCAAGGTATGAATTCAATATAATATATATAGGAGCTTGGAACAAGTTTAATTGGGTATTAGGTTTAATTAAAACTGTGTTTTATTTTCAGAAAGAATTAATTAAAAATAAGTTTATAAAGTTTTCTGGGCTAAAATCGAATTTTCAAACTTTCTGGAAGTTCGTTCGATATGTCGTTCGAATGAGATTGCCAACGACTTCCCATTAAGGCATACTGGAACTTCGTTCGAAATATCGTTTGAGCGAGATTGTCATTCTAACAAGATTTCCAACGAGTTTTTAACGAGTTCATACTGCAACTTTGTTAGAAGACTCGTTCGAACGAGAATGTCGTTCGAAAGAAAGGTCGTTCGAACGAGATGCTAGGCGGGAACAGTTTTAAGCAGTTTTTCTCCCACTTACCCACTTATTTCTTAACCAACTTTTCTCAGACTTTATTATGTGCGGGAATAACATTTTCCAATGAATCTTTTTCATATCTTACTAACTCCTAGAGAGTGTTTTGAAAGTAAAATCAAAGAGAGAAAAAAGATCATGTTTTGAGTGAGTTTTTTATCAAAGAGAAAAATATGAACAACTCTAGTTCCCACCCAAATTAGTTTCTTCCAAGTTCCCATATTCATATATCTTGCTTGGAGTTTGGCACCGGGTTCATCTCTTCCGTTCAAAGAGAAGTTTCGGGTTTTCTTCTACATCCCATAAAGAAAGAAGAAGAGTTTGTTGCTGCAATACCCACTTGGAGAAAGGCTCCTTGTTCGGGTGACGGTGACCATACAAAGTCCGATCGATGGACTCCGAGACGGTGGTGGAGCTCCGTGGTTAAGCTCTAGGAAGAGGTATCTACAAGAAGAAGCGTCGGGGCTTTAGAGGGATCGAGTCGTGTGTTGTAAGCCTTTCTGTCTTGTATTTGTAAATTCCATACTTAGTGGATTTGAGGCTAGGGCCATCCGAGGTTGTTTCCCGTCTTGGGTTTTTCCTCGTACATCTCGGCGTAGTGTGATTGATTTATTCTTATCTTGCATAATGAATTAGAACTCATGCTTAGGGTAATTCAAGATAAAAATAGTTTTAATTGTCACACATAATTTAATTGGGTGCTAATTAAATTTGGATAATTGTTTATTTAATTTAAGTCATTTGCTAAAAGTGGTTTGTCCTAACTTTGGAATATTGATAATTATGAATTAGGCAAATTCTAGGACTTGAATTAATTGGTTTAAGTGAAATTTAATATTTGCATGTTTAAGTTTAATTTAAAATTGAAATTAAAATTTTGTTTTAAATTGAACCATCACCTTTTACGCTTCAGCATCTGTTTCATAAGAAGGAAATATAACATTGAAAAGAGTTTATAATTCGGGGATTCACAACGTCTTACAAATTGGTATCAGAGCCAAAGCGATAAATTATTTCGTTATGATCCTTTAAATAATTTTTGGCTAAAATGGAATTTTCCCCATTTTCTAAATTTCCTATTTTCGATGGTTCTAACTACGCGTATTGGAAAGCGCGAATGAAATCGGCACTAAAATCTATCAACGAGAGAGTTTGGATGTCTGTAGTCAACGGGTGGTCCCCACCAACACACTTAGTTGAAAATGAACGTGTTCCCAAACCAGCCGATAGATGGACTGAAAATGAGTTTAAACTTTCTAATTTTAATTCCCGTGGTTTGAATGCCTTGTTTAGCACTGTCACACCGTATGAATTCCGACATATTATGATGTGTGAAACCGCTAAAGAAGCTTGGGATATTTTACAACTAACTCATAAAGGAACTAGTGTCGTTAAAGCTTTGAAACTCCAAAACCTCACCACTCAATTTGAAACTATCAAAATGAACGATAATGAAACTTTTGATGAATTTTATGCTAGACTCTCCGATATTGTCAATTCTTCTTTTAATTTGGGAGAGAAAATACCCGACAATCGAGTTGTAAAGAAAATTTTAAGGTCCCTACCCAATAGATTTATTCCAAAAGTGACCGTTTTAAATTCTTTACCAACTTTAGCCTCTACAAAATTAGAAGAGCTTGTAGGTGATTTACAAACCTATGAACTAGACATGTTTCCCTCTAAAACTGAAAAGAAAATAGAATAGGGCATTGCTTTAAAAGCCCAAAAATAGGTCAAACAAGTAGTAGAGAGCGAGAGTGATAGCGACTCGGAAGACATGGCTTTGTTTGCTCGAAAATTTAGAAAATTTCTTAAATTTAACAAAGATAAATTTAAAAATGATTTTAAGAAATTTGAAACCTCTAAGCATGACAAAGTCGAGAAGATCCCTAAACCCATTAACGAACAATTAAATAGGGACGAGTCTAATAGGTGTTTTGGTTGTGAGGGTTATGGCCATAGGGCTTCTGAGTGCCCCACTAAACTAAGAAAAGAGGGTAAACGACCCATTGCATATAATGAGACCCTTAGTGATAGTGATAAGGAAGAGGGACCCGATTCCCCCACTAAGCCTAATTTTGTGGCTTTTATGGCTAGTCATGTGAGTGATAGTGAGAACTCATCGATTGATGAAACGTTAACACATGACACTTCCAAGGTCATAGTTTATGATTCTCTTGCTTTTGATGATAGTGAGAGTGGAGAAGAAAGAGAGAGTGAAAATGAAGAAGAGGTTAATGTGAGTGAACTTCAAAATACTTTTCAAGAACTTTATAAAGAATCTATTAAATTAAAAAAGGCTAATTTGAAGTTAGAAGCTAGTTTGAAAGAACGGGTCAAGGTCGTTGATAATAGTATGTTGGTTGAAGACCTTAAGACACGAGAGAAAGCTCTTCTAGAGAAACTTGAATATTTAGAAGGCGAGAGAGATAGCCTTAGGGGTTTAATCGAATCCTTGAAAAAGGAGCTTCTTTATTTTGAAGAGTGAAATGTTTTATTAGAGTCAAACATTTTAGAATTGCAAAATAAATTAAAAGACTCTACTAATGACAAATTTGATTTGGAGTGTCGTTCGAAAAAATTAGATAAAATCTTAGGAACAGTCCAAATTAAAAATGACATGTGTGGTTTAGGCTTCAATACTTGTAATGAATCTACTCATAAAGCTAAGTCCAACGTTTTAGGAGAATCTACTAGGAAAGCATTTAGAGATCACTCCTTAGGTAAATCTTTTCGAAATGTTTTTACTTGTACACATTGTGATCGACAAGGTCATCTTAAGAAATTTTGTTTTGATCTTAAACGAAGTGCTAGAAAATCCCAACGTAATGCAATCAATGTATTTAGAACTCCTACACCCCAAGACAGTCATTCTTCACTAATTTGGGTTAGGAAATCCGACTTGGTTACTTTGCAAAATAGGATTTTTGATTCTCATTTACTTTCACATGCTTCCTCCCTTGCTAAATCTAAAGGATGAATGTGTTAGTCTTTGCATACTTTAGCTTCTGCCCTTCATGTTATATTATCATGCTAAAAGTATGCTTATTTAATCATTTTCTAGTCCTTACTTTATATCATATCACATGCTAGAATAATGATTTTTGTTTATCATTTGAAGTTTTTATCTCTTGTTAATTTAAGCTTAAAGAAAAATTCAAATGATTCTGGTTTATCTTTTGAGTATATATTTTTCTTTTTGGTTTTAAATGTTAAAAACTCAAAAAGATTTTATTTTGTGTGTATTTTTTTGTTTGACACACTTTAAGTGGCATATACTTGTGTTTGAATCCCTTTTTTTTTCGCTCCCACGTGTCTAGAACTTATGGTTTAGATTGTCAATCCTTAAAATGTTCTTTACCATATTTTTTATGGAGCAGTTGAATTTTGTGTTGGTTAAATGGATTCTATTTTTATATGCCTCTATTCACACATGCACGAGCTCTTTTGAAAATTTAACTTCATATGTATATTTGAGCTATGTGAGGTGTTCTCCTTCCAATCTTATCATCTACATATTTGTGACTTAGGAGGACTAGTGCATGTCAAAATCCGTTGCACGTGAGATTTGTGTGAAAAATGAAAACATGATATATATAAATGTTCATGGGGAAGGGGAAGGGATCCGAAAGGACTAAGTGATCCTTTGCGATTGTAAGCCACCATTTTTGAATGGACCTAAAAGAAATATGTGGTCCAAAGGCCTAAAAACAGAAAATATGGCATTAAAAGAAAAATAATTGCCAAGGCCTATGTTTGATTGATATAGTCATTCAAATTTAATATAAATGCTTATTGAGGGAGATTGGATGGTATATCAACGGTTTGCACAATGTCCGTTTATCCTAATTGCATATCTCATGTCATGACTCTATTGGTTTGTAGAATCATCAATATGCTAGGCTTGTATGCATTGTGTATGTTTGTTCATTGAGTTCAATCTATACTGTCACATGAGGTTATATTTAAATGTGATGAAGTTTGCAATCAAATGAGAACTCCGAGAATATGTTTTTAAGTGATTGGGTCTAAATTTAATTGTTACTAGTTCACACCCCAACACTTCCGTTTCCATATGACACATTTTTGCCATACGAGTGTGCAAACTTATATTTTGTGTCATCTGTGTGTTTATATCTATATATATGTGCGTGTGCATTATTGATATATTTTTAATACATATATATATATGATATTTTGTTTTTCCTTTGCCTTGCTTTCTAGTCCTTCTATGCGTATACTTTAGTTTTGGTATCTATCTTGGATTAGTTATGCTTTTGTTGCCCATATGCTTTCATGTCTCATCACTTTAAGCTTCAACATGCTTTTATATTTGTTCTTTATCCTTTGCCTATTCCTGAACAAAAAGGGGGAGAATGATAGGGGGAGAAATGGTATCTTATCCTATATATAATCTTATCTCAGTTTAGGAGATTTAACTTAGAGGGAGTAGCTAATTTCTTGGGCTGGTCATTTTGATAAAGGGGAGAATTAATTTTGGGGGAGTATTTATTTTAATTGCTTTAAATACTTTGATACTCCCTATGCATTTGATGAGTTTGCTTAAGTGTGCAGGAATTCTTCTAAAGCGGCATCTTTCAATGGCAAAGCGTTTGATCCTTGGGTTGAGTCAGGTTTGGGTGGGTTATGTTTTGAGTCTAGTAGAGCTTGACGGCCCTTTAGGATTTTTGTTTGATTTTTATTCCGGAATAGCCAAAGGGGGAGATTTGTAAGGACACAAATTTCCAATTGAGTCCATATATATAGTTTTGGCTCACTTCCGGACAAAAACATTTATACATAGGATTGTATTTAATTGTAATATTCTCAAGCCTATGAAAAGTTTGTTTGAAGACATAGCGGAAAAGAGTATAAAGCTTCATCATCATGCCGGTTTGCGTGCCTCGTTTCTACGTCATCAACTATGGTTCCATGCTCCCAAGGTATGAATTCAATATTATATATATAGGAGCTTGGAACAAGTTTAATTGGGTGTTAGGTTTAATTAAAACTGTGTTTTATTTTCAGAAAGAATTAATTAAAAATAAGTTTATAAAGCTTTCTGGGCTAAAATCAAATTTTCAAACTTTCTGGAAGTTCGTTCGATATGTCGTTCGAACGAGATTGCCGTTCGAACCAGATGTCGTTCGAACGAGATTGCCAACGACTTCCCATTAAGGCATACTGGAACTTCATTCGAAATGTCATTCGAACGAGATTGTCGTTTTAACGAGATTTCCAACGAGTTTCTAATGACTTCATACTGGAACTTCGTTAGAAGACTCGTTCGAACTAGAATGTCGTTCGAACGAAATGTCGTTCGAACGAGATGCTAGGCGGAAACAGTTTTAAGCAGTTTTTCTCCCACTTCCCCACTTGTTTCTTAACCAACTTTTCTCAGACTTTATTATGTGCGGGAATAACATTTTCCAATGAATCTTTTTCATATCTTACAAACTCCTATAGAGTGTTTTGAGAGTAAAATCAAAGAGGAAAAAAGATCATGTTTTGAGTGAGTTTTTTATCAAAGAGAAAAATATACACCACTCTAGTTTAAACCCAAATTAGTTTCTTCCAAGTTCCCATATTCATATATCTTTCATGGAGTTTGGCACCGGGTTCATCTTTTCCGTTCAAAGAGAAGTTTCGGGTTTTCTTCTACATCCCATAGAGAAAGAAGAAGAGTTTGTTGAGGCATTACCCACTTGGATAAAGGCTCCTTCTTCGGGTGACAGTGACCATACAAAGTCCGATCGGTGGACTTCGAGACCGTGGTGGAGCACCGTGGTCATCCGCTAGGAAGAGGTATTTACAAGAAGAAGCGTCGGGGCTTGAGAGGGATCGAGTCGTGTGTTGTAAGCCTTTCTGTCTTGTATTTGTAAATTCCATACTTAGTGGATTTGAGACTAGGGCCGTCCGAGGTTGTTTCCCGTCTTGGATTTTTTCTCGTACATCTCGGCGTAGTGTGATTGATTTATTCTTATCTTGCATAATGAATTAGAACTCATGCTTAGGGTAATTCAAGATAAAAATGGTTTTAATTGTCACACATAATTTAATTGGGTGCTAATTAAATTTGGATAATTGTTTATTTTATTCAAGTCATTTGCGAAAAGTGGTTTGTCCTAACTTTGGAATATTGATAATTATGACTTAGGCAAATTCTAGTACTTGAATTAATTTGTTTAAGTGAAATTTAATATTTGCATGTTTAAGTTTAATTTAAAATTAAAATTAATTTTTTTTTAAACTGAACCATCACCTTTTATGCTTCCGCATCTGTTTCATAAAAAGGAAATATAACATTGAAAAGAGTTTATAATCCGGGGATTCACAACATCTTACATAAAAATATACAAAAATCAAAAGCCTTACCCTTTTTTGGAACCATAACTTGCATTTATGACAATCTTTCTCGAAATGACCCTTCTTTTTGCAGAAGTGACACTAGACATTTTTTTTCTTTCTTCCTAGAAGATGACAAAGATTCAGCTTGATGAGACAGCCCAAGACCTTTCTTAATTCCCTTTCTTGTCTTTTTATTAAAACCAGCTCCTTTGACCGTCAAACTAGCCACCCGCCCTTTAGACACATGACAATTATGTTGCTTTAGCCTACCTTCATCCTGTACCAATATGCTTTGCAAATAATTTACACTCCATTTGTCTTTGATAATTTTATAATTGATATGGAAATACCCATACTCGGGAGGTAGGGAGTTTAAGAGGAATTGGACGAGAAAATATTCCACCAAAGTTATGCTCAAAACTCAAAGTTTAGAAGCCAAATTAGTTATTTCAATAATGTGCTCATTCACTATTCGACTAACGTCGAACTACATGGTGGTTAGGTCCGACATTAATTTCCCGGCTAGGGATTTACCAGAAGTGTAAAAGCGTTTTCTTATCTTGTTCATATATTCTTTAGCTTTCGTTATTTCAAATAGAAAAGTCTTTAGGTTAACATCCACACACATTCGCATAAACATAATGGACAAACTGTTGGATCTAGACCATGCTTCATGGATGGAAATTTCATTCTCGCTATTGTTTATCAGTTATAGCAGTGTGTTATTCACACATAATTACCATGTCCAGGTCTGGAACCCCCAAACTAAAATAAATTCGCTCATTCCATTCAGAAAAGTTTGTTCCATCAAATTTTGATTAGGTTTGAGCGTGAGAATAAAGGTTGAGGAGAACTGTAATATAATAATAATCTTCAATTATTAAAATTTTCACACATAACAACAATTCACAAGAGTTGAATAGTGAATTTTTTACTTAATATAATTTGGTGGATTGCTTTAATAATCACAATATTATGGAATATGAATTGGTCATCACATAATATTAACATTACAAAGCTATACTACCCTTTAATTTCATTAATCATGGTCCTATAATTTTGGCATTTGTATTTGTTGCCTCAAATTTTCATAGTATGAATATATGAACGTAATGTCAATGATTCAATATATATAAAACAGGTATCACTTTGTTTAATCCAAATTTTGGCATGTGTTTTTCCTCAATCTAATTTTATAGTGAACATTAGAATTAACTAATTGATTATAAGTGTAATATCATCACATACAGTCTCAGCATGTGTTTAGCTTTTGCTTAATCTCAAATGAATATTTACTTATAAGTCTTAACAAAATAAATTTAATATTCATTAATGTAAATTCTATTCCATGTTATATAAAATCATGCATGAACGTTAAACGACTATCCCAAAATGAAACAACTCATATAATGATAAAAACTACACAAATATGAGAATTCTTGATTTTTGCCAAAAATGGCAAATTTGAGTTATCACCATAAAATTTAAGTAAATCATTCCAAAAAACCAAACTTTTTGCGGAAAGTTAAAATTATTTCTCTATTGAAAGTTATAAGCTCTTAGATTACTATCAAAAATGGCAAAAAGGGGATTTTGAGGCCCTTAACATCCTCGGATCTTCGAACAACATGTTACATCATAACCAAAAGTCACGACACGACCAAATGTCACGACACGGCCAAAGGTTGTGAATTTTGATTCTTGGCACTTTTCCAGTAAACCTATCAAATTTTAAGTCAACTGGACATTGAATTTCAAAAAACACTATTCACTGTGGAAATAATTTTACTAGGCCAAAAACTATTTTGGAATTATATCTCAGTTTTCACTTAATTAATTTCAAAAATAGATTTATTTCCACCACATAATCATTATAAGAGATTTTTGGAATGCTTTAGAGACATGAAATGGCAAACCACTAATGGGACACATTAGGGTTACGGTAATTTATAGGACTACAATTAAAGGACTATAATCACATAAATAGGGAATGTTCTTCACATAATAGGAATTATTCTACATACATTTTCGGACTGATTTTTACACAAATTTGAGGACTAAAATAATAAGCACTAATGATATATATTGGTTTCGTAATAGTCCAAAAAAAATCATATAGAAGCTCTAAAATGTTGTCATTCATGAGTTCCAAATTTTTATATTTTATGAGTTCTACATTCTATAATTTTCATTGGTTCTAATATGTTGTATTTCACGAGTCTATAATGCTATTTCAGAATGTCGAGCATACTTTAATCCATGCTGTTATGAAAAAAATTATATTAATAGCATGAGATTATAAACCTTAGACTCTGATACCATATTTTATTATCACTGTTTTAGAAACCATAAATAAGATATGATCTAACATGTTATATCATGAATTAAAATAGTTTTTAACATGATTTTTGGGATGTTTATTTTTCACGCTATTACTACTTTAATACGTAATATATAACTATAATTCGAATACTAACATTTGTCCCTTGTTAGAGTTAGATATAATGCTTAAGTACATCTAAAATCATGGCTTGAATATGGATGATGTCTCAATTTGGGTTGTATATTTTGGGAATCATTTTAGTTCAAGTTACCCAAACTTATAATCACAGATAAATATGTAATGATAATGAAAGGAAGGAAATGTAAATAAACACAATAGTTTTACATGGTTCAGTCCATAAATGGTGCTTACATCCACGGTGTAATGTCATTACAGGTTTAGGGTTTAGTATAAGTATCTTAGTAACAGTTTCTAGGGTTAAAACGAAGTTGCTTAGTCCCCCAATAAGAGAAGTAGTAATATATTTATAGTAGTTGGAATGGCTTTATATACTAAGCATTTACATCTTTATACGATAATATGCAGTTGGATATTTGTTCATGTATATGTATATAGTGGTTGTTGAAAATCCCATGTGTGGATGTTCATATTATTGATGGTTCATCTTCTGAGATGTGATCGGCTGGACGGTGGACTATGAGATATCTGATCCAACCGGGTTTATTCGCTATTTGAGGGTCTAATGGTAATATTAACAGGAGTCACTATTTTATTGGTCCTAATTATTTTAGGCTACAACAAAAGCCCCCAATATTTCATACTTGATGGGATATTGAAAGGTTGGAGTATTCTTCTTCGAAGATGCTCGATGCTTTGGAAAGGTGTCAATCAGCATCCGACCTTAAGGACTTATAATTTTTAGTCTATTATACTAAAGCGGTGGAAATTTTGTAAATAGTTTGACAAATAGCGAATTGTCTAAGGGTATGCTAGTTTTTTGGAAGTTTAGGGATATAGGACACTGTCGATATATGAAATTTTTGGTATGTTTAATCACTTCAAACTTCAGAGCTTAATAGTTGTTATTACACCTATAAAAGTTTTCTTCCCATTCAATATTATTTTACTAGAAATTTCAAACTCCCTCTTTCATTATAGAGATTTTACTTCCCTGTCAAGGAAAGAACTTCATCAAGGTGTTTGTTTTCACTGTAAGAATTTTCTTTCTCTCATATTTTTCCTTTTTGAGTTTTTAATATGGTTTATATTGTGGATGAATGTTCCTTGGAGGAGTTTAGGGTTAAACGTAGGATCCCTGATTAGGTAATAACTGAACTGGTTACTGGCCCGTGTGATTTATGTGCTTTGGATGAGGGTGATTGGATTCCGACCATATTTATAGTTGAGTATGGATTCATTTTCCCGCCTAATTTATTTCTCGAGTTTTGTTAATATTTTGATGTGGTCTCGGCTCAAGTGGCCCCTTATACGCGGAGAGTAGTAAATGAGGTCAATATCATTAATGAGCTATTTGAAACCCATATAAGAATAAAAAAAGTTGATGTATTATTATAGTTAGGGGATCACTAATGAAAACATTTATTATCTGAAGACGAGGTATTCTAACAGAGCGTTGGTAATTATTTTTCCCAATTCCAATCAAGATTATTAGGATTATGGTATAGTTTTTAAGAATTGGCAGTTTGCCCCTATTATTGAGGGTGAAGAATATATGGGGACACATTTTCCTCAGGAATGGCATGGCATAGGTCGCATCCTAACATTTTTATATTTTTTTCTTTGCTCATTTTCACCTCAGTAATTTGCTAATTAATTTTTCGTGTTTTGTTTTACATAGAGAAGGAAGAGAGATTGTCCACTTGACTCTGAGGTGAATTTTGTGGATTTGAAGAGCGTGTGGTTTATTTAGCAGAGTCTAGGAGAAGCTCATCCTCACTTGGCATTTGTGTTTTTGGATTATTATAGTACAATTACATCATTTTGTGCTCGACCTACAAAGGACATATAATTAAGCATAAATATTCCATATTTGTCCCCTTAATTTTGGTATTTTTATAGTCATGTACAATGCATTTAATCCGTATTTATCTCATATTTATGCTACTAACCGTTTTTGGCGAGTATTTCATGTTTTGTGTATTTTTCTCATGTTTTACAGGTAAATTGTGCAAGTGGATGAAAGAGAAAAGCCAAAACGGTGAAAAAAATGTGGAATAGGGAAGTCAATGGCAATTTAGTAACTTTTCATCCAAAACTCAGAGGAGGAGCCAACTGAAATGTTTAAGAACTTGAAATCCTTATAACACTGGAAGAAATGGTACCCCGATTCGAGCTACGGTTAGTATGTTACATGCATTTGAAATTGAGAAGAAAGTCTAGGTTCAAAAGTATAAATAAGAGCAAATCAGACAAAACAAGGCAACTTTGGTAGAGATTCTTACTGAACTGGTTCGGTCAAGAGAACCAGTTCACCTTCAGTGATGGATTCGGTTTGGCCAAGGGATTCGATCCAAGATGGAACTTTGTAATCTTCCCTAGATTCTATGATAAGGAGTTTGAGTATCTACACTTCTTTACACGAATTTTCTCACTTGTATAAACCTATTAGGAATCTTTTAAACATGTTAGCATTGATTGTAAGGCAAGATATCATCAATACGTATTGGAGAAACATTTTACTTGTTTTCACACCATTAATTCAATAGAGGATCATAGATTTTCCAGATTTTCTTCAAGTCTTGAATCTTATTGCATGGTTTTATACTCTTCATCATTGGTAACTTAAATTTCTAGCATCTTTCTTATTTCTTCATCATGTTTATATGAAAGTCAATGAATTCATGTGTAGAGATTAATATCATGCACATCTACATTATTCGCGAGTTAGGAAACATGAACTTAACCTAGCATTTAACGTTAAATATAGAATTCGACGTAATTGTATACGTGATTATTATGGTTAAATATTTTTATTGAGACTAATATAGTAGATCTCTTAACTCCGTCTTTCGTAGGCAACTGCGGTGTTTAAGAATATAATATATGTGTCAATAATTCTATCGTTCGTGTTAACTTAATTGTTGACTAAATATTAAGCGAAGTAACATTCTCATATATTTAGTGCTTCAATTTAATTAATGGTCTTCTTCTAATTAATTATATAATTGTCAAGAATTTTATATTATCAGGAATACCTACGATTCAAGGAATTGGATCACGATTCCATTTTTCCTAAATTATTTTTAAAACTAAAAATGTTAATCTCTTGCTTTTTCTTAGTTTTAAATTGCATTTGCTAGTTTTATTTTCTTAGTTAATTACATATGTTTTCCGAAACAAAATCATGTTTTCTTTTCTTTCGAGAGTCGGTACCTAGATTTTAGAAGCCTACCTTGTTGTCATCAAAACATTTATCATCCTATTCCTTGAGGATATGACCCTGACTTATTGGGTATTACTTGAGTGATCGACTTGCACTTGAGCCGTAGGTACACACGTTGCACACATAGTCTGCGTCGCATTAAGTTTTTGACACCAATGCTTGGGATTTGGTAGACGCCTAGGTTAGATCGAATTAATATAAGAATTTGACTCTAAATCCTAAAAAGCCAAAAAAATAAAAAAAAATCCGAAAAAATTAGAAAATAAAATTAAAGATCCAAAATATCCCCCCAAAAAAATTCAGAAAAACAAAAATATTCTCTCGAGGCCTTAAATGTAAAATGCTCATCCAATAATAAAACTCCCTCCTTCTAGCAATAACACTCCAAATTTCTGGGTACCACCTCTTACACCGAGTAGTCACACCAGGAGTTGAACATCTACGAACTCCGACGAGAAAAGTGATTCTATAAGTGTGAGTGCGATGTCAAATCACACTAGTTTTGGAACGGGAGAGGGAGTGATGTCGTACCGCGCCATAAGAGACCTCTTGTACCCGGAGTAAACTGTCACTCCGGGATGCATTATATTCCCGTATAATGCGAAAAAATTTAACTTTAGGAACGGGATGATTCAAATTCTCCCTACTTTTTATGGAATGGAGTCGGAGAAGTCTTAGCTCCACATTAGAGAGTTCATCTGGATTAGCTTATCCTAAGAAGTCTTCCAACCGCTGGATTAAATCCAGCCCGGGATGATCAGCTGGATTAGTTTTATGGGAAGCAGTTTTAGCAGCTCGACTGTGCGTTTGCGATGATCACTCTTCATGAGAATTCTGCTCGGCATGCGCGAATCCTCGCACGCTGGTTATTGACTTGATATAATCTTCTCGGTGATATCAAGATCTGGATGGCCCCCATGATAATGGCCTTTATTTGCTCAGGAACCTAACCGATCAAAGGCAAAGTCCCGACTTAGTCTATCCAGGGCACTTGGTTATTCTTAGAAGAGGGATAGTCCACTGTAGTAATCAGTAGATCTGAGGGAGGAGGTCACACCAAGGTGGTAAGACCGATATTGTGTGGATCTGGAATACCTGGATATGCTTTTTATTTTCTTGGGAGGTGGAGGCGGCATCTAGTTTGTGGAAGGTAGAGCACTAGCGGGCCTAGCTTCGAGCATTTGAGTAAGTTGCCTTACTGTTTACTGCATTGCTTCTTGTCCCTTAGTGATGTTTAATAGAATTCCTTGAAGATCTCTTGGGCCAGGACGAGCAGAAGGACTGAAAGTGTTGCCTCCAACAAGAGTTCCATTTAGAATGTTTGTCATACCTTGATAATGTGATTCAAAAGTAGAACTCGAAAGAAATTGGTAGAAAACAACAATAACTCATTTTTCTCATAGACGACGCCAATCTGTTGATGTCTAAATTTGGGTTATATATTTTCGAAATAATCTTAGCTCAAATTACCCAGACTTATATTCACAGATGAATATGTAATTATAAAGAAAGGAAGGAAGTGTAAAGAGACACAATAGTTTTACATGGTTCAACCCAAAAATGGTGCTTACATCCATGGGGCAATATCACTATAGGTTTAGGGTTTAGTATATGTCTCTTAAAAATAATTTCTAGGGTTAGAACGAAGTGATTCCGTCCCCCGACTAAGAGAAGTGGTAACCTATTATAGTAGTTGGAGGTTAAAGAGATGGAATGCCTTTATGCATTAGGCATTTATATCTTTACATGATAATATGCAGCTGGATATTTGTTCACATACATGTGCATGATGGTTCATCTTCAGAGGTATGGTCGGCCAGATGGTCGACCATGAGATATCTGAACCACCCGATTTTATCTTCTATTTGAGGAGCCAATGGCAATGTTGACAAGTGTCACTATTTTATTAGTCCACTTAGTCTAATTATTTTAGGTTACAACAAATGCTCCAAAATTCTGCTCTTAAATGCTCCAAGAAACAATCCAGAATGCTCCATTTGTGTGCCCATAATTTATGTAAAAATCGAATTTTCTCTTCCACCTTAGATATGTGTGTGTTATGAAATAACTCTAGATGGAGTAAAGCAACTCAATATATAAGGAGAAGAGGGCCAAAAAAATTTTATCAATAATATCCTAGTTTTGAGCCTCTACCATCCATCAAGTGACATAAAAATAAGAGTCAACTCAATTTCTTAAGAATTAGTATTTATTACATGCTTAATTAAATATTTGACTTATTAAGACCACATTAATAAAAAAATACTTAATTTTAAATTTAAATATAATTCAAATATAAATATTAATTTTTAACAAGACAAACACACCCATTTTCAAAAATCGGGAGCGAGAAAAATCTGTGGAACTCACGTGTCACTTGTACTACTCTAAAAAATTTCTACAATGTGAGTCCCAAATGAATAGGGGCCAAGTATTTTTTTTCTCTCTCTCAAAAATTCTATGTATATCGATTTTCATTTCTGTAAAACTGATATTTTTTCTAAGACAAATTGCAGTCCTCGACTCACATTTGTTTGGTAAGTCACAGCTGATTCTGACGAGGCTCTATGATTGGCGCTAGCAGCATATTGTTACACGTTAAAGAAAAAAATATGAACTACTTTGTTCCCCTCTATTCATTTTTGGCAGTAATGAATGAAACCAAATAAATCTGAGGAAAAAAAATATTACGCGATTTCATCACCGATTTTATTACTCTAAAACCTGCAAAAAGCAAAGTGAAATACTCAAATTTCTACAAAAGGAATATTGTCACTTAATTTGTCTCATTCCACCTTCACTTTTAAGAAATAGCGACCCATAAACAAACAAATATGTCTTATTTAATACCTCCTACTATAAATGAGCTGTTAAATACAGTTGCTCATTTTTTTCTTTTCATCTTATGTATCCACACTCATATTCACATGATTTGTGTGGAGGATACAACTTTGTACCAACCTATTGGGGAACATAGACAAATTTCCAGCGGCATATATATAATAATGTTTTTGTGCGGATTAATCCGCATTTTAAGAATGCGGACCGGACATATGTCACTTAACGGTGCGCTTAAAAATTATCGCCTAAATTATAGGGACACTCTTTCTCTTTTCTTGGCTCACCGCCAGGTGACACATGTCCGGTCCGCATTCTTAAAATACGGACTACTCCGCACAAGAGCAGGACTATATATATATATATATATATATATATATATATATATATATATATATATATATATATACAGAAAGTCTCCTGTAAGGACTCCTTATGGTGCAGACCCCGGTACATACCATTTTTTTAAAATAGTAAAAAAATGAATTTTTTGATGAAACTTCATGGATATGATCTCCATAGTGAGAAGATCATCTCCAATTTTTTTCGTCGAAAAATTCAATAAAAAAACCGTTGAGATGAAGTGATATGTAAAAAAATGGTATATATATGCATTTTCAACCGTTGAAATGTTGGGTCGGCGCCAGCCGCTTTAATGATTGAATTTTTTGATGAAACTCCATGGATATGATCTTCTCACTATCGAGATCATATCCATGAAGTTTCATCAAAAAATTCAATCAAAAAGTGGGTGAGATGATCGCCAACATTTCAACGGTCGAAAATGCATATTTATACTATTTTTTTACATATCACTTCATCTCAACGGTTTTTTTATTGAATTTTTTGGTGAAAAAAATTGGAGATGATCTTCCCACCATAGAGATCATACCCATGAAGTTTCATCAAAAAATTCATTTCTTTACTATTTTAAAAAAATGGTATGTACCGGAGTCTGCACTATAAGGAGTCCTTACAGGAGAGACCCTCTATATATATATATATATATATATATATATATATATATATATATATATATATATATATATATATTCATTTGTTTTATGCATTTAAGCATAGACGGGTCAATATATCAATATATAGGTATCTATTATGTATGTACATTTGTCCAAAAGTATCCTAATCACCCTCATCCAAAAGCTTTATCCCAGCTTTGATTCACTTGAACTAACATTTTGTTCCACTTCCATCATTATCAAAAACGTAATTGATTTTAGACGGTCAATATCCCACACGTTATCTTACATAGATTATTAGAGATTGTTTGGTAACTACAATTTCATGTTTTGAAATTAAAATTAAAATATTTTTAATTTAGTTTTAAAAATCTGGAACTAAAATATACTAATTTGAATTTCAAACAATTAGACAAGTAAAATGTGGAAAATAGTAAACTGTTATTAGGTCGGATCGAGCCGTGCTCGTGTCGATTTTAATCGTTTTTGGATTTTATCTGTTTCGTATCTAAACGGGTGACATTTTAATCGTTTGAATTTTTTTTATTCAAACTCGATCCATTATTTTAACGTGTGCACCCATTATTATCCATTAAAATAATAACTTAATTTGAATCTTATATAGGTTTACACTTTAGTCCATTATTAAGTACAATTAGACCGATTAAATCATTGACACTAAACATGCAAACCCCGCGAAACGAGATCGTTTTTAAACGAAATTGTTAAAATATATACAAAAACTATGAAATAAAGGTGGTAGTGAAATCATAAAAAACTTTTTCTTTATTGAAAACTAAAAAAATAGCTATGGATACCCACTTTTAAAACCTCTCAGTACATGTGGAAAGACACACAAACACAAATGTATATACACTTACCCAATCTTAAAAACCTTCCTCTCTCCAACATTTGCATTCAGATAACTACTTGCACAAATGATATATATCTTTTTGATGGATCATTTTCTCCTCTTTTTTCAAATAATATACAAACGTATATTCGCAAATTGATGTAGATATATGCTCCACAATCACTTATAACTCCACTACTCTCTCTCAAACATACAAAACAATCACTCGCAAAATTCGTAGCACGCGCTTAGAAATCATATCACAACACAAACTTGAAAAGACGAAGAATTACATTGGTTGAGAGATAGTGAGCATAGGTTAGTAAAGTTAATTAAGCTAGGTACAATGGGATGCTATAGTCATCGGTTTGGAGAGAGAATGGTTAAAAGTTTAAACTCACCCAATGTTTAGTGTTTAGTTTACCCACTCGTCAGTCGGAGGTTTCCTTTTAGCCGTCAATGCCTGATTGTAGTATTTTTGTGTCATTATCACCATTTTAAACATGAAGTGACACACACACACACACACACACACACACACACACACACACACACACATATATATATATATATATATATATAGAGAGAGAGAGAGAGAGAGAGAGAGAGTAGCCTGGCAAAATATGGCACAACACGATAACACGATGCGAACCGACACGAAATTATAAGTTAATGGGTGGGCCCTTAATGGGTTCGGATTATATCAGTGCTAACCCGATAAGACACAATAGTTAACGGGTCGGGTTAGGGTTGCCCCCTTCACCCGTTAGTACCCGATAAAATCCGTTATGACCCATTAATTTAAGTAAATAAGATGTACTTTTGGAACTTATAAATAATTTATATAGCATAATGTTAATTTAATCATAATAAATTTTACTAAATGAGAGACTTAGTAATGTCAATGAATTAATGGATCTATTTGGGTCCAACAATGAGATAATATGTCAACTTGTATACAATTAAAAATAATTCATTATCTTAATGGGTATTAACGAGTGAACACGACACGACACGATAACATAATGGGTCGGGTTTGGATATGATTTTTTCACACGATAAAAAATTCACCCGTTTAGATACGAACCTAATAAGACCCGAACACGATAAAAAATGACATGAACACGACTCGACACGATCCATGGACACGTCTAACACAGAGAGAGAGAGTACTCTGCTCAGAAGAAATACTTATTTGAAGAAAATGATAATAAGGGAAACTCATTATACACAACAATAATCCATGTGTGCTCTTAACTAAGTATATTTGTTAGTAAAAAAAATGACAATAATTACTAAGGACTCACAATAATAAAAAATAGAGACAAAATAGGACATATGAAATGAGATAAAGACGGAGCTTCTCTCTTATATTCTTGATGATGGTCTCCAAAAGGTTAGTGCAAAGAAGCAGAGCTTATAAGAATTCAAAAGTCTCAATTGGTTTGGAAAATGAATGATGCAACGTTTTTTCAGGGGATTGAGAAAGCCAACGTTTTGTTTTTGTTTTTCCTACTCCTTGATTATGGAAGTGACTTTGAATGAGTAATGCCACGTGTCAAGTTAAGGATTAAGCATATAATTTTAGGCTACAACTTTATATATATTACTAGCATGTAACATGTGTGATGCACGAACATTTTGAAAAATTTCTTTTACAGTAAGTTTTAAAATTTTTACTGGATGAGCATTATCTTTGTTATGATTTTTAACGAAGCAATACATCCATACGAGAAGAGTAATAAAAAATCGTCTC
The DNA here is from genome assembly GCA_949130495.1 of Sambucus nigra. NCBI lineage: Eukaryota > Viridiplantae > Streptophyta > Magnoliopsida > Dipsacales > Adoxaceae > Sambucus > Sambucus nigra. The sequence goes on from OX422220.1 coordinate 81,583,787, forward strand.
TGTTATTGATTTTGTCCAAACAATCATATACAATAAGTCAATAAAGGAGAATCATAATTTATATTGTGGCCGGTAAAGATTTGAAAATAGCTAAAATAAATAATTAACATTACATATGCACCATGATATATTAAATACCCAATTGAAGATAGAAGCAAAATCATATAAGTGAATTTATATTCACTTCCAATCATCACACCTCAGCTTTCATAAACTACTTTACATATGAAAATCATATATTATCGAATAGTCAACGAAATTACTAACTCATATTAAGTTGTGATCCAAGAACGGTAAGAAATACATGAAAAATTAAAAAATGGAAGTAAAACTCTAAATTAAGTAAAAGAACATCACGAAAATATATTCGGTATGTACATTAGGTATTTGATATGCTCGTGGAGTTTGTCTCCATGGTTGTGAAACACAAACAAACTAATGAAACAAATAAGAAAATGATAATATTTAATTGTAAAGATAAAATATTCTAAAAGTGACAATAAGTCATAGTAATGGAAAAAAAAATACCTGACACCTAACTTTATAGAACACTTGATAAATCCAATCCTGCACTTGAAACGCAATCGTTATGTTCAAATAAAGCACAATACATGATAAACATTTGACAAAAATAACAAAAAAAAAGTTTTGGAGGGTTTACCCCTTAAATGTGTTACAACATGTAAAACTATACAAAAATAAAGTAATAAACATAATTAATATACAAATTCAATCAAACACTAAAAAGTAAGTATATGGATGTGTGGGATAGCGTTATTCGCGTTCCACACTAATACTAAGGCACTCTAATTTTTTAATGATAAATCAACCCTTCTGCAGACAACACATTCATCTTTGAACACTTGATCTATCTATGTCTCTCTCTCTCTCTTAGCTCCCCAAAAAACTCAATTGGGTCTCAAGCATAAAATCTTAGCAACACTTTCATAAAAAAATTTAATAAAAAATCCCAAAAAATGAAATAATACCCAAGTAAAAAAAATCTCAACATATTGCAACAACAACATACCATGTTCTCTATTTTTTTTATCACTTTCGGAAATTTTTTCTAAATTTTCTGGAATATTTTGCATTTTTCGGGAAATGCCAAAAAAGTCAGAAAATGGCAAAAAATCAGCAAAAGAGAGGCGTGAGATTTGAGTCAAGTCGAGCTTTTAATTAAACTCATTTTTCTACACCCATTTTTTTGAATTTTCTACGACTTTTTATATTTTCCTAGTCAGTATGCAAAAAAACAGAGAAAATTTAGAAAAAATCGATAATGGTAAAAAATCTGGAGAGAGAGAGAGAGATTTAAGTCTCAATATTTGAATCAACCCCACATCGGTTTGAATCGAAAGTCTTGAATCAAATGATAGTTGAATATGCCACTGTGGATCTTTGTTTTTGGATTTGGTTAAATCTGAGGGATTCTTGGGCATGGTTGCATTTGAGGGTTTGATTTCTATAGAATCGGAGGTGAGCTTGGTAAAAAATTGGTGGTGTAAATGGGTTTTTAGGTGGGCAATGCTTTGGTTTGAGAGAACTTGTGGTTTTTTTATGAAGAGGTTTCAAAACGTGATTTTGGATGAGTAGGCTTAATGATGGTGTGCGGTGAGAAGATTTGGTGGTGATGAGAAGCTTGGTGTGAAAAATATTAATGAATAGAAGAAGAAATGTGAAGAGATAGAGTCAAGGAATGTGGAGAAATATAGTCAATTAAGAGGAGATATGAAAATTCAAGTGGGTAAATAAGAAAATGAAAGGGTTAAAGGGGCAAACATTATTTGTTAAATAATAAAACTTTAATTACAATTTTCCACATGGCGCTCTAAATACACGACAAATGTCGTTACTGCGCTCTAAATACACGACAAATGTAGTTAGATAGTATAATTACTAAATCCTTCATTTAATAAAATTCGTTTTGATTAAATTAATAATAAACTACATAAACTCTTTAAAACGTCCAACAATATATCTTATTTACTTAAATTAATGGGTATTAACGGGTGAAAGGGAGTCAACACTAACCCGATCCGTTAACTATCGTATCTTATCAAGTTAACAAGAAAACTCACTATCGTGTCTTATCGGGTTAACACTGAAACCATACAGAGTCTACCTATTAACTTTTAAATTCGTGTCGGTTCGTGTTGTGTTATCGTGCCGTGTGTTATTTTGACATGTCTAGAAAACAGATGTCGAAACTTCTTTGTTTGTAAATTGTAAATTTAATCTCACAGTTGAGGATGTATTTGATTTTTACCTTATACTTTCAAAAGTTGCAAACTTACCCCCAAGGTACATTTAGTAATGATATTTTAACCCTCTATTACATCTACGTTAGGAGACTGAATGAATTCGATGACTGAACGTCTTCTGTGGCAAACTCTTTATTTTTTTTACTAATAAACTAGTGACATGTGGTTTCAACAATTGTTACACCAAGAAAAATAGAAAAACTAATTTAAAATACTAAAAGTAGAAAATTTTAATTCAAAATAAATTTTATTAACTTAACCAATAAGTGGGTGCCACGTGGGTAATTAACACCTAACAAAATTAATTACCTTTAATTTATATGCTACTAAAACTAACTAAAAAATAATTTTTATTTAAAGTCCACTTTTATTTTTAAATCCCCATTTTTATTAAGCTCACATTAATGGCTTGAAAAAAATTTAACCCACTCCACTGATAGGGTTTACAAAAAAATTGAAAAAAAATGAAAATCTTTTACTCAGATAATTTTGACCATGAAAGAACTAGGGTGTAAAACGAACGGATACGAAGCGAATATCATAGTATCCACATCCGTATATGCTAACTCCCGCACTATCTGTATCCGTATCCGCCTGGATACTAATTTCAGTTATCCTTATCCATATCCTCTCGAATTTCTCGGATTCGGATAATATCCTTATTTGTTTTTATTATTTAAGATAGATTAGACACTAATTTAATCAATGAATTAAATATATAATTTTCCATGTAAGATATAAAGAATGTGTAAAATATTAAATTAAATTATAAAAGAAGGTCCGAACATAAGTACTAACCTTTAATGTGTATTTTCTTATTCAATTAGGATAATCCATCGAAATTTGTATCCTCGTTAGTTTCTCTAATGTTTGAATAAAAATGAAGTGAAGCATCATCTTACCTAAAAAAATATAACTCAATTAAAATATTAACTGAGAAAATTAAGAATATATTACAATAAAGATGGGATGCTATTTTTTATCCCTTAAGTTCCTAAATTTTTTCATTCTCATTTCTTTTATATCCTTGTCTCATTAAGCATTGAGGTAATCATAATTCACAAGTGTGTAGTAATGCATAAAAGATAAAATAAGACATATTAATTGTTTGAACATACTAATTCACCAAAATAAAACTTCAACAATATATTGTACTAAAAAGAGAAATCCATGAGTTTAATAATATATGTAACATAAGTTTTTCTTATACATAAAAGTTTCTTCCACCAAAATCTGTTACCTAAGACATAAAAATTATCATCTTCGACTTCCAAGGTTCCACAAAGCTGTATTGGACAAGAGTAAAGAAAAAAAGTAGAAACAAATTATTAGCATTAACTATTCATTATCACAAGAAGAAGAATATTAAAAAAAATATCCAATTAATAACAATCCCTGAAAATGAATTTCAAGGAGCCTGGCTATTCATTATCATCAGCAACTTCTAAATTTTCTAAAATTGTTACAAACAAATAATAGGTTAGTGTTTGTTTATGTTTAATAGTAATAACAAATGTTAATTTAATTTTGACTTACCCAATTTCTCTACAACAGAAGGCAGCCTATCTTTCAGATGAAGAAGAGTCTCAACAGCTTCAGAAGCTAAAGATGAACGTGTATCACCCACAATCATGCATGCTAACTATGCTTTTGCGTATATTTATCGTTGCTGAAAGCCAAGTTAGTTAAAATCTCAAATACCTACAAAATATAATAATTTTAAGTGTAGAGGTAAGTAAGGGTATCAATCCATTTTCAAGGGAGTAAGCTAGAGACAAATTCAATTGTAATTCGTTTTTTATTTTCTTTTTGTGCTTTTTCACTTTTTCTACTTTTTTTAGATTTTTCAAATATTAAAACAATTGGGTGAGGTGAGGTGAAAAAGACTAAACTAAATTGTGAGATGAAAACAACTAACTAGAAAGTGATCAAAATGAAAAATAAAGTCTAACACTAAAATAAGAGATAAGTAAGGTAAATAATTGTGAGAACAATCAAGGAGTGGGATTACACCACAAATTTTAGTTATTCTAATTAATTAATTGAATTAAATGAATTCTCACAAATTAATATCAAAATGACAAACCAACTCTCGTTGCAAGTGTAATTATAATCGTAATATTTTAGAAAATTAAGTTTAACACTCTAGAAAAATAGATCTACACTCCTTTTAATTAATCACCCGCTAGGATCGATCAATTAAAATTTATGTCAATCTTAGAAAATAATTTTAGAGTTGAAATTCAAATTATAATACCCCACTTAAGAAACCCTTATCTCTAGTTCGAATCTAAAATGGGTATTATAACTAGAATTTCGATTTTCTCTCGAAAATCATTTACCCTCTCTCGAGGCGTAAATTTAAGGGCGAGGGATTAAAATTAACATTCAAATGGACTTTTCAAGTAATTAAACTAATTAAAATAAAATAACATCAAATAAGGGTTTTACCCCACCCTTTGAAAGAAGTTTTAGCCTAACATGATATGAAACATGAGAAATTAATAATCAAAGGCATAAAATAAATGAGATAAGAAAAGAACAATCAAACCCCAATCTCTTGATGCTTAATTGATCTTCAATCCATGAGTTGAAATGAATAATCCATCAACTTGAGTGATCCGAACAATGTTACATAAAAATTTCACTCAAATTAATCCCACAAAATTATCACTCACAAATATCTAAAAAAAATGATAATAAAACTATTTACAAAATGAAATTTATCCTAATTTATTTCTAAACTAAAATTTTTCTCTCTACTATTCTCTCTACCTATTTGACGATGAGTCCCTCAAATGGTGTCTTGAGTCTTCTTTTATAGTAGATGCATGGCACACATGGGGCTAAGGGGTATTTTTGGAAGAATTACGGTGCAAGAGGTTGTATAAGGCGTGGGTAAGGGTTAGTTTAGGAATTAATAGATGGTGCATGTGGTTTGGGTGTGAGGCCATGACAGTTGGAGAATGAGGGTATAAAATCTAATTTGGTATAAGGGTTATTTGGGAAAAAGGGGATAAGAAGGTAGTTGGGGGTATAATGGGAATTAGGGCTTAGTGGGTTTAAGTGGCACATGGGTATTTGGCTTTGGTTTTGCATTTGGCAGTTTGAAATAGTGTGAGGCTTGGGAAAAAAGGTAAGTGGAGGATGGGTCTTGCTTTGAAAAGTGGGGTTGGGAAAGTGATGGTCGCCGGCGGCTGGGGTCGATCGTGGTTTGGGTGGTAGCAATCGACGGTGGTTGCAGGTTGGATGGGGCGCCGGGGTGAGGGAACGGGGCAGCAGCGGTTGATGGAGGTCGGGTCGCCAGCGATTTGGCTGGGCGCCGCCGGAGGCTGGTAGGGTTCGTCGGACAGCGCACCACATGCCATCACCCTACCTCCGGACTTGGTGGGAACGCTGGGCTTGAGGTTTGTTCCGGCAAAGGTTAGTTTTTCAGGTTTGGGCTAGAGGTAGGGTGATGGCATGTGGGTTTCAAAGGTTGGTTGGTTTTGGAGGTGTGATGGGTGAAAGTATGTTTTGGTTAGAGGAGAGAGAAAGAGATGGGTGTTGGGAGGTTGAAGAAGAAGGGGTGTGTGTTTGTGTGTGGTGAGGTGTAGGGTAAGGTGGGTGAGTTGGGTTATGGGTTATGTGTGTGTGTGTGTGTGTCAAATTGTGACCCTTAAAATAACACTAACTAAAATAAAAATAAAATAAAAAATCTAAAAAAATAAAATTCTATTCTAAAATAAAACGAAGACTCAAATCAAAATAAAACTAAAAAACTAAAATAAAAAATAAAATCTAATAAAACTAAAACTAAAATCCTAATTAAATGTAAGATCAAATAAAACTAAAAAAATAAATGAAATCCTAAAAAATCTAATCCTAATAAAACTAAAAACTAATAAAAATCAAAATAAAATAAAATTATACTAATAAAACCTAAAAATTCTAAATAAATCTAAAATAAATCCTAAAAATAAAAACGACTCAAACTAAAAATCTAAACAAATAATAAAAAGACACAAACAAAACACACACAGGGTTTAGGGTAGGTTTGGGCTAGGCTTAAGCTCGGGTTAGGGTACGGGAGAGGGAATTAACTCCATTCTAACAGCAATTGGCCTCGAAATATAGTTTTTGACACCGCAACTGCAGCTTCCAACCATGACTGGAAGAAGAGGTTTTTCTTCATCTCTGGGGATTGGGAATTCCCTGTTGGGGACGAGCCCGTAGAAGACAGTCCAAGGGTCTCAATGGCATGGTCCAACCCCTCAATGAAAGAACGGTCAAACCCAGGACTTAGTTTGGATGAGAGGGATGTTATTGACTATCTGAGGGAACAAGTAAAAGAGGGTGGACTCGCTAAATTTAAAGACTTGATGACCCCTCGTTTCCTCAAAGAAGATGGTCTGAGAGTCATCCCCCTGACAGAATTATGTGAGTTATTTTTTGTTTCATATTTCCAAGTGTTTCCTCATTATTGCTGCTTAGATCTAATGTATCATCTCTTTCTCAGGTCGGCCTGCAAACGTCTCTGATCAACTTTGGGAGATGACTACCCCCAGCTTGATGTCTCGCCTAGGAAAGAAGAAAGGCAAAGAGCCTCAACAGCCTCTAAGAAAGACAAAGGCTGTGGGACCGATAGAAGTGGAGCCTACCTCACAAGAGGAAGGAACCTAAAGTTCCTGGGGGATCTTGGCCTGACTCACGGACAAGGGCGAGGGTAGAGGTATCTCAGGAACACACTGAGGGGACCAACTCCTCTTCCAGCATGGGTGCCTATTGGTCTCAGAATCTAACTTTCCTCAAGGCTGAACCCTCTTCCCTTATAGCCAACCTGAGGGTGGCCAAAGCCTTAATATTTTCTGCACCCTCGGTCCCAGATTATGAATTCTTATCAAATATGCCCCCGACCAAGGTCTATAACTACGATCTCCACACTCTGGCTCAGGTATTTCTTTCAACTTAATTTTTTTTATTCACCAATATTTAATCAACTGTTCCCTCGGTCCCTTACTATGTGCGCCTTTGTGCAGTCTGTCTGCGCCTTCACATCTACCACCAAGCGAATGGCTGTAAACCAGCAGAAGTTCTATGAGGCTGAGAGACCTATTCAGAATGAGGCCAACTTAAAGATCGAGATGGAGACTTCCTGGTCCTGGATGAGCTGGTGAAGGAGTATGAGGCCGACCTGAGGGTGAAGGACATCCTCATCAAGGAGAATGAAGAGGCCTTGAATAATCAGGGGGTCCAATTCAAGGCTAAACTTGTTGAGGTAGTAAGACAGGCCGAGGTCGATGCCGTGGAGGCTTACAAGATCTCTGATGAATTCCAAGGCTTTGTCCTTGAGTACCTGGAGAGAGGGATTAAGACGGCTTGTCTATAGGTCGTCTTAAAATTTGTTGATGTCGTGTCGTCTATCCTTCCCTCTCTTGAAGGAGTGGAGATGGAAGACCCCCTCATAGCTGAGGCTCTAGCCCATGTAGAGTCTCAAGTGCACATCGAAGGCACCGACACCTCTGAGGATTAGCCTATTTTGGTCACTGAAGAGACTTCTCTAGTTGATCTTGAAGCCCTGCCTTCTGACATTTCTCAATAGGGTAGCCGTCTGTGGCCCATACCCTCTGTTTGTAACATTTTTGTATTGAATTTTCTTTTGGATAACTCTTTATAACACTTGATTTTATAATGGATTCGTTCTCTTCCTGTCTTCTATGCTTGCTTCTTGTATGATTTGCCTTGGCTGTGATATTTGTGTTATCCATTTTACAAGTCCCCCCTTGTCTTTCTTGAGAGTGAATGGATGGTCGTCACTACCATTCACTCTCATCATAGCCAAGGGTGGTTTCCACGAAATTAATGATGTTTTCAATTTCAAGTCCTCCCTCGTCTTTCTTGGGAGTGAATGGAGGGTCGTCCCTACCATTCACCCTCATTATAGCCGAGGGTGGTTTCCACCAAATTAATGGTGTTTTAAAATCCAAGTCCCCCCTCATCTTTCTTGATAGTGAATGGAGGGTCATCCCTACCATTGACCCCCATCTTAGCCGAGGGTGGTTATCCACCAAATTAATGATGTTTTTTAATTTCAAGTTCCCCCTCGTCTTTCTTGAGAGTGAATGAAGGGTTATCCCTGCCATTTACCCTCATCATAGCGGAGGGTGGTTATCCACCAAATTAATGGTGTTTTAAATTTTGAGTCCCCCTCGTCTTTCTTGGAAGTGAATGGAGGGTCGTCCCTACCATTCACCCTCATTATAGCCGAGGGTGGTTTCCACCAAATTAATGATGTTTTAAAATCCAAGTCTCCCTTCGTCTTTCTTGAGAGTGGACGGAGGGTCATGCCTACCATTCACCCTCATCTCAGCCGAGGGTGGTTACCCACCAAATTAATGATGTTTTAAAATCCAAGTCCCCCTCGTCCTTCTTGAGAGTGAATGGAGGGTCATCCCTACCATTCACCCTCATTATAGCTAAGGGTGGCTATCACCAAATTAATGATATTTTAAATTTCAAGTGCCCCATCGTCTTTCTTGAAAGTGAATGAAGGGTCATCCCTGCCATTCACCCTCATCATAACCGAGGGTGGTTGTCCACCAAATTAATAATGTTTTAAATTTCAAGTCCCCCCTCGTCTTTCTTGGGAGTGAATGGAGGATCGTCCCTACCATTCACCCTCATTATAGCCAAGGTGGTTATCCACCAAATTAATGATGTTTTCTAATTTTAAGTCCCCCCGCGTCTTTCTTGAGAGTGAATAAAGGGTCGTCCCTGCCATTCACCCTCATCATAGCCGAGGGTCGTTATCCATCATATTAATGATGTTTTAAAATCCAAGTCCCCCCTCGTCTTTCTTGAGAGTGAATGGAGGGTCGTACCTACCATTCACCTTTATCTCAGCCGAGGGTGGTTATCCACCAAATTAATGATGTTTTAAAATCCAAGTCCCACCTCGTCCTTCTTGAGAGTGAATGGAGTGTCTTACCTACCCTTCACCCTCATTATAGCTGAGGATGGATATCACCAAATTAATGATGTTTTAAATTTCAAGTCCACCCTCGTCTTTCTTGAGAGTGAATGGAGGTCGTCCCTACCATTCACCTTTATCTCAGCCGAGGGTGGTTATCCACCAAATTAATGATGTTTTAAAATACAAGTCCCCCCTCATCTTTTTTGAGAGTGAATGAAGGGTCGTCCCTGCCATTCACCCTCATCATAGCTGAGGGTGGTTTCCACCAAATTAATGATGTTTTTAATTTCAAGTTCCCCCTCGTATTTCTTGGGAGTGAATGGAGGGTCATCCCTACCATTCACCCTCATTATAGATGAGGGTGGTTTCCACCAAATTAATGATGTTTTAAAATCCAAGTACCCCCTTGTCTTTCTTGAGAGCGAATGGACGGTCGTCCCTACTATTCACCATCATCTTAGTCGAGGGTGGTTATCCACCAAATTAATGATGTTTTTTTAATTTCAAGTTCCCCCTCGTCTTTCTTGAGAGTGAATGAAGGGTCGTCCCTGCCATTCACCCTCATCATAGCCGAGGGTTGTTATCCACCAAATTAATGATGTTTTAAATTTCAAGTCCCCCTCGTCTTTCTTGGGATTGAATGGAGGGTCGTCCCTACCATTCATCCTCATTATAGCTGAGGGTAGTTTCCACCAAATTAATGATGTTTTAAAATCCAAGTCCCCCCTCGTCTTTCTTGAGAGTGAATGGAGGGTCATTCCTACCATTCACCCTCATCTCAGTCGAGGGTGGTTATCCACCAAATTAATGATGTTTTAAAATCCACGTCCCCCTCGTCCTTCTCAAGAGTGAATGGAGGGTCATCCCTACCATTCACCCTTATTATAGCCGAGGGTTGCTGTCGCTAAATTAATGATGTTTTAAATTTTAAATCCCCCCTCGTCTTTCTTGAGAGTGAATGAAGGGTCGTCCCTTCCATTCACCCTCATCATAGACGAGGGTGGTTATCCACCAAATTAATGATGTTTTAAATTTCAAGTCCCCGCTCGTCTTTGTTGGGAGTGAATGGAGGGTCGTCCCTACCATTCACCCACATTATAGTCGAGGGTGGTTATCCACCAAATTAATGATGTTTTTTAATTCCAAATCCCCCTCGTCTTTCTTGAGAGTGAATGAAGGGTCGTCCCTACCATTCACCCTCATCATAGCCGAGGGTGGTTATCCACCAAATTATTGATGTTTTAAATTTCAAGTCCCCCCTTGTATTTCTTGGGAGTGAATGGAGGGTTGTCCCTACCATTCACCCTCATTATAGCTGAGGGTGGTTTCCACCAAATTAATGATGATTTAAAATCTAAGTCCCCCCTCGTCTTTCTTGGGAGTGAATGTACGGTCGTCCTTACCATCCACCCTCATCTCAGCCGAGGGTGGTTATCTTATATATTAATGATGTTATAAAATCCAAGTCCCCCCTCGTCTTTCTTGAGAGTGAATGGAGGGTCGTACCTACCATTCACCTTTATCTCAGTCGAGGGTGGTTATCCACCAAATTAATGATGTTTTAAAATCCAAGTCCCACCTCGTCCTTCTTGAGAGTGAATGGAGGGTCGTCCCTACCATTCACCATCATTATAGCTGAGTATGGCTATCACCAAATTAATGTTGTTTTAAATTCCAAGTCCCCTTATCTTTCTTGAGAGTGAATGGAGGGTCGTCCCTACCATTCACCCTCATCATAGCCGAGGGGGGTTTGGCAAGAATTATCCCATCGTATCTGAATTGACAAACACAAGATGAAGATCCAATATAATATTCTCATTAACATTCCAAGTGTTCTATTGGAGCAACACATTCATTACAACTGTGGTCCGATAGGATATTACAACATTATTGATAATATTTCTTCAAATGCTCTGCATTGTAGGGGTTCGAAAAGGGTTCCCCTTCAAGGTTCTCTAGTCTATAGGTTCCAGGGACAACATCAATGACCCTATATGGGCCATGCCAATTTGGGTGAAGCTTGTTAGGTTACTGCCTTGTCTTCTTGAGGACTAAGTCCCCCACGGTTATTGGCCTTTCCTTCACCCTCTGGTTGTAAAATGTGGCAGTCCTCTGCTGATAGGATGCTTACGTTATCTTGGCGTTTTCTCTTCTCTCCTTGACCAAGTCTAGATCAAGTCTCCTTTTTTCCATATTTCTCTAGGGGTCATACATTTGGAATCTGTGAGTAGGAAACCCAATCTCGGTGGGGATGACGGTTTTTTAGCCATACGCTAGAATGGACGGGGTTTCCCCGATAGGAGTATTGGTCGTCATCATGTAGGCCCACAGTACAGCGTATAATTCCTCAACCCATCTTCCTTTTGCCTCTTCCAGTTTTTTCTTGATCCCATCTAGGATTGTTCTATTTGGAACTTCAGTTTTCCCATTAGCCTAAGGTCAGCCTGGGGTAGAGAAGAATTGTTTAACACCCACCCTTTCGAAGTATTTCTTTAGGGATGCATTCTTGAATTGAGTCCCGTTATCTGAGATGAGGGTGTTGGGGAGACCATATCTACATATAATGTTTTTTCTGATAAACTGGAAGGTCTTCTACTCGGTAATCGTGACCATCGGCTCCGCTTCCACCCATTTTGAGAAATAGTCAATTGCTACGATCAAGTATCGATAGTTATTGATGGCCCTAGGCAAGGGTCCTACTAGATCTATTCCCCATACTATAAATGTCCATGGGGATGTGATGGAGGTAAGAGGCTGATGGGTCAACAATTCTGCCTTACTGGGTATCTGTCTTCTCGAGGCTCTCACTTTCAACCTCATCATCTTCCCAAGTAAATTCCGCTATGAAATCTGTTAATGCTTTCCCCTTAATGGCCACCCTAGGTTTATGTACAATGTCAAATTCTCCCATCTCTATAGCCTAGGCCATTAGCCTCCCCAATTTTTCTGGCTTATGTAAGACCTGCCTAAAAGTAGAGTCAGTGAGGATGACTATTGTATGGGACTAGAAGTACAGCTTCATCTTTCTTGATGCATGGATCAAGACATAGGTTAACTTCTCCATCCATGGGTATCTTTTATCTGCCCCTTGGAGTGCCTTACTGTTGAAATACATAGGCTTCTGTACCTCGTCCTCTTCTCTCACAATGGCTTTGCTAATGGTTGATTCTGAGACAACTAGGTACACATGTAGTTATTCGCCCTGCATTGGTCGTGACAACAGTAGGGGAGACCCTAGGTAAAACTTGAGTTCTTTAAAAGCCTGGTCACACTCTTCATTCCATTCAAAGGCCTTTTTAAGAATTTCAAAGAATGGTAAACACTTGTCTGTGGCTCTGGATACGAACCTATTCCATGCAGCCACTCGCCCTGTGAGCCTCTGAACGTCTTTAATGGTCCTAGGGGTCTTCATTTCTAAAAGGGCTTTTATCTTCTTTAGATTGGCTTAAATTCCTCTTTGATTGATGATGAACCTCAAGAACTTCCCTGCTTTGACCCCGAAGATTCACTTGGCTGGGTTGAGCTTCATTCGGTACTTGCCCATCGTGTTAAAGGTCCTCTCAAGGTCGGCCACATGATTCATGGCCTTCAAACTCTTGGTCAACATGTCATCTACATAGATATCCATGGACTTCTCGATTTGGTCTTCGAATATTTTGTTCATAAGGCGCTGATACGTTGCCCCCGTATTTTTTAGGCCAAAAGGCATGACCCTATAACAGTATGTCCCCTTATCGATAATGAAAGCCATTTTTTTCGAGTCCTCAGGGCTCATGAAGATCTGGTTATAGCCTGAATAGGCATCCACAAAGCTCATTAGCTCATGACCTGCGGTAGCGTCTACCATCTGATCAATGTGGGGGAGAGGGAAGCTATCTTTAGGACAATGTTTATTGAGTTCGATGAAGTCTACACACATTCTCCACTTCCCATTGGCATTGGGGACTATGACTGCATTGGACAGCCATTTGGGGTAGATGACCTCCCTAATAAACTCAACATCTTCTATCTTCTTGACCTCATCCCTTATGACTTTATATTTTTCTCGAGAATAAATTCTCCTCTTTTTCTATACCAGCTTTACTCCCTCTACCACATTGAGCTTATGGCTCATGATTTCGGGGTCAATCCCCAGCATATCTTCATGGCTCCATGCAAAGACATTTTATCTTCTCCTTAGTAACTTGATGAGGTCTTCTTTTATGTCTGTCTTTAGAGCTTTGACAACTTGGACGATTTTTTCTAGCTCATCCTCATTGAGGATGATGGATTCTACCTCTTTTGCGGTTTCTCCTTTCTTCATTTTCATCTCATCCCTTGGGTCGAGGGTATCAATATTATAGGTAGTCATTGCCTTCTTGCGCGCCTTTCTTTCTTCGACGGAGTTGAAGTAACATTCCTGTGCCATCGTTTGGTCTCCCTGAACTTCCCCTACCCCATAAGGGGTCAAGAATTTTATCATCTGGTGAACCGTGGATGGCACGGCCTCAAATTACTTGAGGGCCACTCGTCCCAGTATAATGTTGTAGGCTGAGAAGACCTGTATATTCATCACGAAAAAGTTGACCTTCTTGGTAAGCCATCTCAGCCACTCGTTACCCATTCTAACATTGGCCTCATACACTCCTAGAGGGTGAAATTTTTCCCCACTGAAACTAATCAAGGGATGATGGTATGGGACGAGCCTAGCACGACTGAGTCCTAAGGCCTTAAAGCACGGCCAAAACATCACATCTGTAGAATTTCCCCCATCTACCAAGATCCTCGGCACCTCACATCCGTGTACCCTGGTGGTGATGACAAGAGGGTCATCATGCGGGGCTACGAGGCCCTTAAAGTCCATTCTTGAGAAACCCACTATCAGAGTATCCATATCAACTTTCTTCCTCTTTTCTGACTTTACTTCAATAGAGGTTGAGTGTACGGCTTTTATTACTCCCTTGGCTTCAGCTACACGGGCCTTCCTGTCGGCAACCTCTGATCCTCCTCCTGCTAGTCCCCTCAAAAATCATCCCAACACCGAGTGAGATCATATTAAGTCTCTTTACAGGGTCGTGGTCATCTCTCGGTGGGAGGTCAGGGTCGTCCTCATCATCTGAAGGGTCATCCCTTCTGTTTGGAGGATCTTCTCTGCACGTGTCACCTCTCTTCTTCCTGGGGTCGTCCCCTCGGCCCCTCTTGAAGGCACTCTTGTCAACATATTTCCTTAACTTCCCTTCTTTTAACATTTTTTCAATTTCATCTTTCAGAGCAAAACACTTGTCGGTCACATGGCTATGGTCTTGGTGAAATTCACACCACAGGTTTTTATTCCTCTTGTGATGGGTTGACCTCAACTTCTCAGGCCACTTCAAGGATCAATCGCTCTTTATCTCATTCAGGTTGTGTTCGCAATTGACCGTTAGAGGGGTGTAATTAGCGAATTTCTCATCTGGTAGTCTCTTATTCCCCTCCTTATTATTTTTCTGGTACTTACCCCCACTAGTGTCTCCTTTTTCATCTTTGTATTTTATGCCCATTGCCTCTTCGGCGTTCATCACCTTTCTCGCTATGGCCAGTAATTCGGCCATCGTCTTCGGGGGGTCCTCGGTAAGCTTCCATAATAACTTCCCTTTCTGGAGCCCCCCAATGAGGGTTGTCATGGCTATACTCTCCTCGTAGTCTTCGAACTCTAACTTTTCTTTATTAAATCTGGCTATGTAGTATCTTAGGCTCTCGTTCTTCCCCTGCTTGACATAAAGCAGATGTGTGATCTTCTTATGTGGCCTCACTCCAAAGCAAAAGTTATGGATAAACCGGTCTGCTAATTGCTTGAAACTTTCAATGGAGTTCTTTGGGAGAGATATATACCAGACATGTGCGGCCCCAGTCAGAGTGCCAAAAAAGGCACGACACCTCATCTCATCTAAAATGGATTATATGTCCACCACTGATTGGTACATCTCAATATGATGGACAAGGTTGGTACTCCAGTCATATCTTGGGGTGACGATAGGTGGTTTGAACTTGGATGGTGTTGGGAAGTTGACTATCTTTTCCACAAAGGGTGAGCCTATGGAGTAGCCTCTTTGAAGGGGATCCCTACTCCTTAGGATATCACCAATTTTATCCTTTAACATTTGGATCGAGTCATTCCAGAGCCTCATAGGGTCGGCTTAGTCGATGTTATCCCCTGCCGCCTCTTTGAGGTGAACTGAGGGTTCTGCCACGGTAGGTCTGTGTCAGCTATTCACTTCTCCCTGATCGTCGTCCCGTCTGTGGGGTCAGCCCCTGTGGGGTTAGCCATCGGATGCCTCCCTTCTGGACCTCGTAATACTTTTCGATCGGGACAATTTTTCCTGTAGGTCATTTACTGGGCCCAACCTCTCAAAGGCTGACCCCTACTCAGTCGATCGAAAGTAGAGCCTCTCAGGCGATCGTCGGGATTTTTCCCTCCACAAATCCCTATGCTTTCCTGGATAGGTCACACAGTATTATTAGAGACCTTATACGGCTCCCAGCACTCTATGGGGGCCTCTTCCCCCTCCATATCATCATATCTTTCTTATGGGCAAGGGTTTACTTGCCTCCCCAGGCGTAGACGCCGGGGGTCAGCAACATCCATTTGTCGTTGTGGAGGTGACAAGTCTTTACGTGGTGCCTGGGGTGGTCCGCTGGCCTCATGCTGCCCTGGAGCTGCTGCTGGAGTAATCATCTCCAGTGAGACTCCTGGTGGTCTTAGTATGTTTTGGCTAAGAGCTGTAAATTGATCCTGCATAATCTACTGACTTACTGCTAAAGACGTCAGGGCGGCCGCCACATCAGTCATTTCAGATTGAGGTGGTGCATGACTGGAACTAGGTCCTACTTCACTATCCGGTGAGGAGGTGGTGGTGGCATCTCTGGTGCCATGTGTTTGATCTATGAAGAGCTGAATGATCAAAAGACTGATGAGCTTGAGAACCTTAATGGGTCTCTTTAATGGTGAAACATCTCCATACAGGGGGAGAACTGGTTCACCATCAGAGTTTTCGGTGAGGTCAAGCTATATAAAGGAAGATATATCTTCTCATTCCTACAGACGGTGCCAAACTAATGATGTTAAGATTCAGCACCACCAGATAAGAGGTGGACATCTCAAACAGTAATAACAATGGCATCAATAGAGTAATATATGTGTGTAAGTATATAGAAGGAGATGATGATAAGAGGAATGAAGGCAATGATGTATAGTGGTTCAGTCAATTAGTCCTATATCCACTGTGAGTGTGTTATCCACTAAATATGGGCACTAATGGCCTTGGATACAATGCACATAAGCTCACTCCCTCTTTACTGTGTGTACAAGCAGAGTTTTAGCTAGGGTTAAAATTATTGATCCCTTTACAAGGTTGAAGATGACCAGTATATATAGGGCTTAGGGGGTGTACTGTACCCCCTAAGCATGCATGGTGCATGTGAATGATGATTTATCCAATCCCCTGCTGACACCTGGATGTGCCACTTGCGATTAATGATGACATAATATTCCCTCACGTAAGGGGATGATATTGTTATAATGGTCTAGTCCACGTTCTATATGAGTCCCACACGTATTGTTCCACGCGTCTCCCAAGTAATGCGCTGTGATGATGTCACCCTTGCCCTAGGGCACCAGGCCGAGGCTAAAGTTGATGCTGGCATTGGGCCCGACTGGATGTGGGCCTCATACTGTTGTCCCCTCACAGGGTCGTCTGGTCCCTTCACAGGGTCGGCCCCTTAAAGGGTCATCTGTAAGGACACAAATTTCCAATTGAGTCCATTTATAGTTTTGGCTCAATTCCGGACAAAAACATTTATTCATAGGATAGTATTTAATTGTAATATTCTCAAGCCTATGAAGTGTTTTTTGAATACGTAGCGACAAAGAGTATAAAGCTTCATCAAATGTGTCGGTTTGCGTGCCTCATTTCTACGTCATCAACCATAGTTCCATGCTCCCAAGGTATGAATGCAATATTATATATATAGGAGCTTGGAACAAAATTTATTGGGTGTTAGGTTTTATAAAAACTGCATTTTGTTTTAAGAAAGAATTAATTAAAACTTTAAATAAATGTTTATAAAGTTTTCTGGGCTAAAATCGAATTTTCCAAACTTTTTGGTTTTTCGTTCGATATAGTCGTTCGAACGAGATTGTCGTTCGAACGAAAATGTCGTTCGAATGAACTTGCCAACGAGTTCCCATATTAGGCCACTGACATGTCGTTCGATATGTCGTTCGAACGAACCTTCTGTTCGAACGAGATATCCAATGAGATTCTAACGAGTTCAATCTGGAACGTCGTTAGAAGTCTCGTTCGAACGAGATGTCGTTCGAACGAGATGTCGTTCGAACGAGATGCCAGGCGGGAACAGTTTTTGGCAGTTTTTTGGCAGTTTTGCACCCACTTCCCCACTTGGTTTTTAACCAACTTTTCCAGTCTTTAATATGTGCGGGAAGAACATTTTCAAATCTAACTTTTCCATACCATTTTCATCTCTTAGAGAGAGTTTGAGAGCAAATTTTTTTAAGGAAAATGTTCATGTTTTGAGTGAGATTTTTAGAGAAAAATATCCATCACTCTAGTGTTTACACCCAAATGAGTTTATTCCAAGTTCTTATATACTTATCAATTGCTTAGATTTTGGCACCGGTTTTCTCTACACCGAATTGAAGAGAAGTTTCAGGTTTTGCTTCTACCTCCCACAAAGAAAGAAGAAGTGTTTTTCTTGCGATTTTACCCACTTGGAGAAAGGCTCCATGTACGGGTGACGGTGACCATATAAAGTCCTATCGGTGGATTCCGAGACCGCGGTGGTGTTCCAAGGTTATCCGCTAGGAAGAGGTGTCTACAAGAAGAAGCGTCGAGGCTTGAGAGGGATCGAGTCGTGCATTGTAAGTCTATCTATCTTGTAATTTTAATTCCGTATCTAGTGGATTTGTGGCTAGGGCCGTCCGAGGTTGTTTCCCGTCTTGGGTTTTTCCTCGTACATCGCGGCGTAGTGTGATTGATTTATTTTATCTTGAAAAATAATGTAGAACGCATGCTTAGAATAATTCAAGATAAAATTTGGTTTATATCATCACACTCACTTTAATTGGGACTAAATTAAATATTGGGTAAATCTTATTTAATTCAAGTCATTTGCTAAAATTTGGTTTCGCCTAATTTGCTAATATTGATAAATATGACTTAGGCAAATTCTAGGACTTGGATGAATTAATTGGTTTAAGTGATTATATTCATTGATCAATTTTATTGAACCATTTTCATCACCGCTTCCGCATCTTCGAGTTTATATAAAAGGAAATTGCAATATTTTTAAGTGTGTTTAAAATTGTAAATCCTGGGATCCATCATTCCTACTTCTTCAAATTGGTATCAGAGCCAAAAACGATAAATTATTTCGTTAAGATCCTTCAAATTTTTGGCTAAAATGGATTTTTCCCCATTTTCAAAATTTCCTATATTCGATGGTTCAAACTATGCGTATTGGAAAGCGCGTATGAGATCGGCACTAAAATCTATCGACGAGAGAGTTTGGATGTCTGTTGTTAACGGGTGGTCCCCACCAACTTATTTAGTTGAAAATGAACGTGTTATCAAACCCACCGATATATGGACTGAAAATGAGTTTAAACTTGCTAATTTCAATTCCTGTGGTTTAAATGCCTTGTTTAGTGCTGTCACACCGGATGAATTCTGACGTATTATGACGTGTGAAACCGCTAAAGAAGCTTGGGATATTTTACAATTAACTCATGAAGAAACTAGTGTCGTTAAAGCTTTAAAGCTTCAAAACTCCAAAACCTCACCACTCAATTCGAAACTATCAAAATGAATGAAAAAGAAACTTTTGATGAATTTTATGCTAGACTTTCTGATATTGTTAATTCATCTTTTAACTTGGGAGAGAAAATACCTGACGACCGTGTTGTAAAGAAAATTTTAAGGTCCTTACCCGATAGATTTATTCCAAAAGTGGCCGTTTTAAATTCTTTACCCATTTTATCCTCTACGAAATTAGAAGAGCTTGTAGGTGATTTACAAACCTATGAACTGGATATGTTTCCCTCTAAAACTGAAAAGAAAATCGAAAAGGGCGTTGCTTTAAAAGCCCGAAAATAGGTCAAACAAGTAGTAGAGAGCGAGAGTGATAGTGACTCGGAAGACATGGCTTCATTTGCTCGTAAATTTAGAAAATTTCTTAAAATTAACAAAGATAAACTTAAAAATGATTTTAAGAAATTTGACACTTCTAAACATGATAAAAGCGAGAAGATCCCTAAAGCCGAGAAGATCCCCAAACCTAGTAATGAAAATTTAGATAGGGACGAGTCTAATAAGTGTTTTGGTTGTGAAGGTTATGGCCATAGGGCTTATGAGTGCCCCACTAAACTAAGGAAAGAGGGTAAGCGACCCATTTCATATAATGAGACCCATAGTGATAGTGATACGGAAGAGAAGCCCGATTCCCCCACTAAGAAAAATTTTGTGGCTTTTATGGCTAGTCATGTGAGTGATAGTGAGAACTCATCGATTAATGAAACTTTAACACATGACACTTCCGAGTTCAAAGTTTATGATTCACTTGTTTTTGATGATAGTGAGAGTGGAGAAGAAAGAGAGAGTAAAATGAAGAAGAGGTTAATGTGAGTGAACTTCAAAATTCTTTTCAAGATCTTTATAAAGAATCTATTAAATTAAAAAGAGCTAATTTGAAGTTAGAAGCTAGTTTAAGAGAAAGTGTCAAGGTCGTTGATGAAAGTGCTTTAATATAAGTCCTTAGGATACGTGAAAGGACTCTTCAAGAGAAGCTTGAATATGTAGAAGGCGAAAGAGATAGCCTTAAGGGTTTAATGGAATCCTTGAAAAAGGAGCTTCTTGCTTTTGAAGAGCGAAATGTTTTACTAGAATCTAACATTTTAGAATTGGCAAATAAATTAAAAGATTCTAGTAATGTCAAATTTGATTTGGAGTGTCGTTCGGAAAAACTAGATAAAATGTTAGGAACGGTCCAAATTAAAAATGACACTTGTGGTTTGGGCTTCAATACTTGTAATGAATTTATTCATAATGCCCAAACCAATGTTTTAGGAGAATCTACTAGGAATACATTTAAAGATCACTCCTTAAGTAAATCGTTTCGACATGTTTTCACTTGTACACATTGTGGTCGAAAAGGTCATCTTAGGAAATTTTGTTTTGATCTTAAACGAATTCCTAGAAAATCCCATAGTAAAGTAACCACGGTAGTTAAAGTTCCTACACCCCAAGATAGTCATTCTTCATTAATTTGTGTTAGGAAATCCAACTTGGTTGCCTTGTAAAATAGGATTTTTGATTCTCATTTACTTTCACATGCTTCCTCCTTTGCTAAATCTAAAGGATGAATGTGTTAGTGTTTTGCATACTTTAGCTTTTTATACTTCATGCTATATTCACATGCTAAATGTATACTTGTTTAGTCATTTTCTAGTCATTGCCTCATTTCATATCATATGCTAGAAATTATGACTTGTTTATCTTTTTGTATTATATTTTGTGTTTGAATTAATTGAAAAATATAAAAAGATTTTTGTTTATCATTTGTGTTTTAATTATTTCATTTAAAAGCTTAATGAAAAATACAAATGATTTTTGTTTATTCTTTTGAGTATATATATTTATTTTTGGTGAAAAATGCTAAAAACTCAAAAAGATTTTTTATGTGTGTATTTTAGTTTGACACACTTTAAGTGGCATATACTTGTGTTTGAATTCCATCTTTTACGCTCCCACGTGGCTAGAACTTTTGGTTTAGATTATCAATCCTTATTATGTTCTTTACCATTTTTTGTGGAGTAGTTGGATTTTGTGTTGTTTAAATGGAGTCTATTTCTATATGCCTCTATTCACACATGCACGAGCTCTTTTGAAATCTTAAATGTCGCATGTTATATTTGAACTTTTTGAGGTGTTCTCCTACCAATCTAGTCATCTACATATCTATGACCTAGGAGGACTAGTGCATGTTAAAATCCGTTGCACGTGAGCTTTGTGCGATAAAAATTATATATCTAAATGTGCACGGGGAAGGGCTCCGAAAGGATGAATTAAATCCTTTGCGATAGTAAGCCACCGTTTATTGGATCTAAAAGAAATACGTGATCCAAAGGCCTAAAAACAGAATATTTGGCATTAAAAAGAAAACAATTGCCAAGGCCTATGTTTGTTTGATATATTCATTCAAAAGCAAAAGAATATATATATGCTTATTGAGGGAGAATTGGATGGTATATCAACGGTTTGCACAATGTCCGTTTATCCTAGTTGTCTTTAATGTCATGACTCTATTTGGTTTGTAAAATCATCATCATGCTAGGCTTGTATGCATTGTGTATGTTTGTTCATTGAGTTCAATCTTCATATTGTCACATGAGGTTATATTTAAATGTGATAAAGTTTGCAATCAAATGAGAACTTCGCGAATGTTTATTAAGTGTTTGGGTTTAAATTTAATTGTTGCTAGTTCACACCCCAACACTTACGTTTCCATATGACACATTTTTGCTATACGAGTGTGCAAACTTATTGTATTTTGTGTCATCTGTGTGTTTATATCTATATATATGTGCGTGTGCATTTTTGATCTATTTATAGTACATATATATATATATGATATTTTGTTTTGCCTTTGCCTTTGCCTTTGCCTTTCTTTTATTGCCCATATGCCTTCATGTCTTATCACTTTAAGCTTCAACATGCTTTTATGTTTATTAGTTCTTTATCCTTTGCCTATTCCTAAACAAAAAGGGGGAGAATGATGATAGGGGGAGAAATGGTATCTAATCCTATTATTATCGTATCTTAGTTTGGGGGAGATTCATCTTAGGGGGAGACGTCTTTCTAAGTAGGTCATGTGTTTGATAAAGGGGAGAATTAATTTAGGGGGAGTAATTAATTTAGGGGGAGTAATTAATTAAAATTGCATTTAATACTTTGATATTCCCTATGCATTTGATGAGTTTGCTTAAGTGTGCAGGATTTCTTCTAAAGCGACATTGTTTAAACGGCAAAGTGTTTGATCCTTGGGTTGAGTCAGGTTTGGGTGGGTTATGTTTTGAGTCTAGTAGAGCTTGACGGCCCTTTAGGATTTTTGTTTGATTTTTGTCCCGGAATAGCCAAAGGGGGATATTTGTAAGGACACAAATTTCCAATTGAGTCCATATATAGTTTTGGCTCAATTCCGGACAAAAACATTTATTCATAGGATATTATTTAATTGTAATATTCTCAAGCCTATGAAGTGTTTGTTGAAGACGTAGCGGCAAAGAGTATAAAGCTTCATCAAATGTGCCGGTTTGCGTGCCTCGTTTCTACGTCATCAACCATAGTTCCATGCTCCCAAGGTATAAATGCAATATTATATATATAGGAGCTTGGAACAAAGTTTAATGGGTGTTAGGTTTTATAAAAACTGCATTTTGTTTTAAGAAAGAATTAATTAAAACTTTAAATAAATGTTTATAAAGTTTTCTGGGCTAAAATCGAATTTTCCAAACTTTCTGGTTTTTCGTTCGATATAGTCGTTCGAATGATATTGTCGTTCGAACGAAAATGTCGTTCGAACGAACTTGCCAACGAGTTCCCATATTAGGCCACTGACATGTCGTTCGATATGTCGTTCGAACGAACCTTCTGTTCGAACGAGATATCCAACGAGATTCTAACGAGTTCAATCCGGAACGTCGTTAGAAGTCTCGTTCGAACGAGATTTCTTTTGAACGAAATGTCGTTCGAACGAGATGCCAGGCGGGAACAGTTTTTGGCAGTTTTTTGGCAGTTTTGCACCCACTTCCCCACTTGGTTTTTAACCAACTTTTTCAGTCTTTAATATGTGCAGGAAGAACATTTTCCAATCTAACTTTTCCTAACTTTTCCATACCATTTTCATCTCTTAGAGAGAGTTTGGGAGCAAATTGTTTTAAGGAAATTTTTCATGTTTTGAGTGAGATTTTTAGAGAAAAATATCCATCACTCTAGTGTTTACACCCAAATGAGTTTATTCCAAGTTCTTATATACTTATCAATTGCTTGGAGTTTCGCACCGGTTTTCTCTACACCGAATTGAAGAGAAGTTTCGGGTTTTGCTTCTACCTCCCACAAAGAAAGAAGAAGTGTTTTTGTTGCGATTCTACCCACTTGGAGAAAGGCTCCATGTACGGGTGACGGTGACCATATAAAGTCCTATCGGTGGATTTCGAGACCGCGGTGGTATTCCAAGGTTATCCGCTAGGAAGAGGTGTCTACAAGAAGAAGCGTCGAGGCTTGAGAGGGATCGAGTCGTGCCTTATAAGTCTATCTGTCTTGTAATTGTAACTCCGTATCTAGTGGATTTGTGGCTAGGACCATCCGAGGTTGTTTCCCGTCTTGGGTTTTTCCTCGTACATCGTGGCGTAGTGTGATTGATTTATTTTATCTTGCAAAATAACGTAGAACGCATGCTTAGAATAATTCAAGATAAAATTTGGTTTAAATCATCACACTCACTTTAATTGGGACTAAATTAAATATTGGGTAAAGCTTATTTAATTCAAGTCATTTGATAAAATTTGGTTTCGCCTAATTTGCTAATATTGATAAATATGACTTAGGCAAATTCTAGGACTTGGATTAATTAATTGGTTTAAGTGATTATATTCATTGATCAATTTTATTGAACCATCTTCATCACCGCTTCCGCATCTTCGAGTTTATATAAAAGGAAATTGTAATATTTTTAAGTGTGTTTAAAATTGTAAATCCGGGGATCCATCATTCCTACTTCTTCATAATATGCTCTTGGTTGAGGGGTTGTCTGATCTTGGTTGAGGGGTCGTCTTAACCGACCCTTCCTGTAACGGAACTGTGGTAATTGGACTCGTTTTGGACCTGAGCCCTAGTCTGGGAGGAGGACACCCTCGGCGTGGCCGAGGGTATATATGGGTATATCAGTGCTACTTACGGGAACATATGTAGAAACTTGAGTGGGAGCATACTAGAGAATCACACATATGAGAAACTCTCCCTATCTTAAAACAAAACTCTCTAAGGTGATATGTTTGTTTTCAATGAGAATAAACATAAATGGGCTTGGGTCTACCTTTCTCAAAACATCTAAGAGGATCTCTCCTTGGAAGTTTAGGTCTCTTTGGTGGGTTAGGTCGCCTTGGTGGTTTAGGTTCAGGGCCATAAGGATCCATCACATGATCGAAAATCGGCTCTGGTCTGGCTTTGGAAGTGGATGCACCATCATAACCTATTCATTGCCTCTCAACATTACCTAACGCAGTGTAATATTCCTCCCTAGAAATACATAATATAATTATGAGTTGAGTATTTTATTCAAGAAATATTTAGAGAAAACATGCATAGATGAATTAGGCCAAACTATACACAAGTGACGCATCGTGTAAAGAAAAGTTCCACGTTGCATGCCCCCTATGGACGCATTTTTATATTCGAATGGTTATGATGAGTGTATCGATAAGGTATGACGTTGAGTAGTCGAGGAATGGATGCGACACGAGCATGGTTAATATAATTCAATAATGGCACCAATATGCGACACAAACACGCATAGTTTGTGATATTTTTGTAGCAAACGTCATAGACGGTAAAAATAATTTGATCGAATATTTAGGTTCCTAAAAATCCATATAAAAATACCATGGGATCAAAATTAAAAAAAATAGGTTTTGTGTATAGGTCCCAATCGATCGGCCCCCTGATATGGAAGTGTTGTCTTAAATGTTGTCTTAATCCTCAAACACGCATTGTAAGTGTTGTCTTAATCCTAACCTTCGGATCTTATGAGCTGTCCATTTGAGGACTTCCTAATACCTAATATGGAAGTTTTTTTTGTTATAAGACTTCCTCATTTGGTAACAACCCATTAGTTTGGGTTATAAGAGATAAATCGTGTGAGTTGGAGGGGAGAACCCCATCAGATTTCTAATCTTCTCTCTCTCTAACTTAGAGCTCCCATGGGGAATTCTCTTCTGGACAGACCATTGCTACACCACCTCACTACCATACACCACCTAGAAACTCCATTAGAGGAGCTCAAACCACCCTTTATCACTATATTGAAACCATAGATATATTTGTTAGGTGTAGAAGATGGTGTGGTTGATGTAAAATGGGTATTTGAGGGAGGCATTTGAAAGAAGAAGGAGAACTTCATAGGAGCCTTTTTAGGAGAATTCTTGGAGTGATGATGGAGAGAAGCTTAGGAGGGCTTTTAGAGACCCCCTTGGGGCCATATTTGGAGGTGGGGGGTTATCCATCTTCTTCAACCTCTACGCCATTTTAGAGCTCTTTCAGCTAGGAAAACTAAACATGGTGTAGAGGTTACATAAATTCAGCATGTTGAGTTACATAAAGGATTTAGACTAAGGATTTAGAAAATGGTGTTATTTTATATATTAAAGTAATTAAAGTAGTAAGTAATAATGTTGGGTTAATTATGTCACTAAGAAAGTGTTAAATGGTTAAGAGTGTTTAAAATGTTAAGTTAGAAATTTATTCATCATTTTTGAGAAAATGACACTTGTAAAAGAATTAAATTGCAAGTTATGACAATAAAAGGGTAAATTAGTAATTTACTTAAAGTGGAAAATTTTTATGGAATAAAAATGTCAAAGGATGTTTTTACACTAGTGTGGGTGAAAATGAACTAAGTCCTAAATCTTGACGATATTCGTATGCAGTCAAGTGTGTGTGAATAAGAACCTAAAAGAGAAGGAAACAATTCCCAAGTGTTAATGGAAAAATGGATGGTTAAGTCCGAGCTTTTGGCTTCGGACTGTAAATGTGAAATAATGTGGACATGTGCAAAATTTTAAGCACATTAATAAGGAACTCGGATGACACCGGGATAAAGTAATAATAGCCCGGAGCCTTTGGGTTAAAATCCCTAAATCACTGGCCAGAGCATATGGTGCGCATAGCCGGCGGTGTGGAGCCTGTTGAGGTGTGTGGTATAGGAATAATCCGAGAAAAGATAAAGAAAATATGAAACATATAAATAAATGGGTTATGTGGTAAACTGTGTTAATAGAACCTAACTTGAATGAATGTAGTAAATGTTCCGGTAAAGGTGAAATGGACAAGTGAATACGTAAATCTATTAATGTCCATAAGATAAGGTAATAAATGTTCCGGTAAAGGTGAAATGGACAAGTAAATGAGGAAATGTATTAATGTCCATAAGATAACGTAATAAATGTTATGATAAAGGTGAAATGGACAAGTAAATTCATAAATCTATTAATGTCCATAAGATAAGGTAAAAAGGATAAAGTAAGTGGGTAAATGGGTAATTAAGCAATCAAGTTATTAAACCCATATTTTGTATTAGAATGTATTTAAAAGGTTTTCTAACGACAAAAAAGTATTCTCTAACACAGTGAATGTGTGTGCTGAAATGGAGATTTTTAATGAAAATACTAAAGTGTATGAAAATGAATGAAAGGGTTAAACATTGGTAAAGGAATGGGTTGGGGTAAATCAAGTGTAATGGTTTCAATATTTAACCGGGTGTGTAAAATAAAGTGAGAAATACTAAGTATGAATAAAAGAAGTCTTTACAAGATTAAGGTAAATTAATTTGGATAAGTAAAGTTTTTGGAAGTAAAACGGTTAACGCATTAGAATATGAATTTTTTCTAAGGTATATATATATATATATAGGGAGAGGTTCACAAGTGGACCAAAAGAATGGACTTTTTAATGGACCTTAACAAAAAACACATAATAACACATTAATTTTAATTTCTATAGTGTAATTGATCCGCGCCAGCGGCACCCGAGACCACACCTTCACCCCACTAACCTCCCACCCCACCTCCCACCGCCCCCCCCCCCCCCCAACCACCACCATCACCATAGCAGCCCTTGTGGCAGCCCTTATGACAGCAAGGCTACCATGGGGGTGGGGGTGGGAGGGTGGGGGTGGGGTGGGGTGGGGGGTGGGGGGGTGGGGCGTGTGGGGGGTGGGGGATCGATCGACACGCGTATTTGGTGCTGCTGACGTGGACCAATTACACTATAGGAATTAAAATTAATGTTTTAGTATGTGTTTTTTGTTAAGGTCCATTAAAAAGTCCATTCTTTTGGTCCACTTGTGAACCTCTCCCTATATATATATATATATATATATATATATCCTCATGCATGTGATTGTAGCGTGTGAGTATCCTTTCTGCCGTTCATTTCTATACTGCTTGTAAACTCCCACTGGGCATAGGTCCACACCCTCGCTTTATTACGGTGGGTTCGTATTTTGAGGGAGTTATACAGGTAAGTACTTCATTTATTTTCTTTACATTAGTATCTCTGTTTACTTGGACTTCGGGGTGCTCCCCACGGGTACCACACGTAGTTCATCTTGAAACTGGAATTGCATGTTAAACAAGTGAAACGTTAACTAAAATAAAACTGAACTAGCAACATTATGTAGGTTGTTCCATTTCAACTCACACCTAACTCTCGGATCGGACCGGATTGACTCATGGGTAACCCAAAAATTTGGGTTGGGGCATTACACGCGGGATCGAGGAGCATCTTTACAACCTTATTAGGTGTGTCCTGTAAGGTGACCTTGACCTCTTGAGCATGTTCGAGATCACTCTCAAGTTGGTATAAATGGACTTCAGGTTTTTCAAGAGTCTCTAATGAATATTAAAAATCTCTCGTAAGACTAGCCATGGTGTTAGTCAAATTGGTCTTCTCCTAACATAAAATAATCAACTACTCACACAAAGAAACTTTTACCTTCTCGAGTTGACTCCCTAAAGCCTCATGGCCTCTCAAAACTTTCAACTCCTTTTATAAATCACACACCCTAAGAGACAAATCTTTATTAAGATTTTTCATTTTTAAATTCTCGAGGTAGAGATCACTAAATGCTTCTGGAGTCTAGCTTCTCCCTCACTTAAATTCTCATCCTCACTCTCACTCTCTCCCGAATCAATAGAAACATCGTCAAGGCACTCATGTCTAGAAATGTCCTCATCAGTGTGGGATAAACTAGAAGTACTAACGTGTCTGACCATGAATGCAATACATGATTCATGTGGTGATTCATCCTCGAAATCCACTGACTCGACATCCCTATCGCTAAGCGTGGTATTTAAGTCAACTTTGCCTTTGCCTTGTCGTTTTGACCTTATCGGACACTCCTGAGCTTTGTGACCCTTTCCCTCAGACTCATAACATCTCTCCTCGTCTTTCTTTGGGCAATATTTCTTTTCTTTTTAATTTTTTTGCCCGATTTATATTTTTGTCTTTCTCAAAACTTTTTTTTTCTTTTTAAGTTTGAGAAACTTTTTGAATTTTTTTGCAAAAAGTGATAAATCATCCAAGTTAAAATCATACTCGGAGTCAGATGAAACTTCCTCTTTATTTTTAAATTGAACTTTTAGTGCAATTCCCTTTTCCTTAGGTTTAACAGTTATGAGAAACGTATCTATCTCATACATTTGTAGGTCCTCTACGAGTTCTTCTAACCTAAAAGTATCTAACGTAAGAGTATCTAGTATCCCTAATGAATTTAGCACGGTATCATTAGGAAGAAAGCGGGACAAAAGGGATGTCAAAATTTTCTTAACTACACGCGCCTCAGGGATTCAATCTCATACGTTTGAAGGTCTTTTATGATTTCTTCTAACCTAAGAGTATCTAGTATCCCTAACGAATTTATCACGTTAACCTTAGGAATAAAGCAGTCCGAAAGAGATCTCAAAATTTTCTTAACTTCACGCGTCTCAGGAATTTTCTTACCTAAATTGAAACTCGAGTTTACTACATCATACAGACGTGCATAAAACTCATCAAATGATTCAGATTCAAGCCTAGTGATAGTTTCTAATTGTGTGGTGAGATTTTGCAGCTCAGAAGCCATAACAGAATTGGTTACATCATGAATGAGATAAAAGGTATCCTAAACTTCTTTAGATATGGTTCACATCATAATGCGGGGGAACTCGTAAGGGGTGATGGTTTTAGAGATGGCACTCGGTCCGCGCGAGTCAAAATTGCTCCACTTAAAGTCGTCCTCTGTCCATGCAAAGACAGATTTTGGGCCAACGACATTATCAACAACCATAGTGGGTGCTTTCCACCCTCTTTCACAAGCCAACCAGATACGTTCATTAATAGATTTTAAAGTTAAACTAATTTTAGCTTTCCAATACACATAGTTCGAACCATCAAAAATGGGAATTTGATTATACAGATCATCTATTAAATGAAAATTTTTATACATCAACAATTTTTGAAAAATAATTGATATAATTTTTTTTATAGAATGGATCACACAGTAAACTAGTGAAACAAACTCTAATACCAATTTGAGAAAATTGGTATCTCAAAAAGGAAGTTCGCAAAAATGAGGAGCACATGAAATTTTAGAGTTACTTGCTCTGATACCAATTTGAGAATGCAAGTGACCCAATGGACTGATTTGTCACACAAATACAATTTTCTATCAAATTTTATCTTCAATTAAATTAAGTGTACGTATAAGATTTTAATTTCCAATTTTCAAACTAAGCATGCAATCAACATAAGTGATGAGGAAAAATCCCTAAAATGGGCAAAACCATATATTCAACATTATTAAATGTTTTGAACGACAATAGACTTACAAAACTTAGATAATCTAAGTGAGTCGAGTAGAGCCTTCAAAACTTTTAATAGAATATGACTCGATCCAGAGTCGTCCATATCTAGCAGTCTACTGTTAGTATTCACCCTTGTCTCCTTCAGTAGTGAAAACCTGATTTTATAATTCAGCAGTAGAGATTTCTCTCCACAAAGTTTTATAAAAATGAAACCGTCTTCATGACTTGGTAAAGTGATCTAAATTATTCCAAGGGGTTTGGAATGTTTATGGAGGTGTTTGATCACAAAAGAGGACTAAAAAGAGGTGTTTTTGATTGTAAAAAGAGTTCTCAAGAAGTCCAATCCTGTTCAGCCTATTTATAAGACAATTGGTTAAAATAGGATAAGCATGAAATATTTGCATTAGATTTCATTAAAAAATAAATTCTCACCATATTGTTCAAACGAAGTTGTACCTCGTTCAAATGACACCCATGATGCCGTTAGAACGGGTTCGAACGACTGCTTCAAACGACATTCAAAACAATGGCCATAAATTCTTCGTTCGAAGTTAAACCAATCTCGTTCGAACTATGGTCAATATTGTTCGAACGGCTAGGAATCTTGTTAAAATGATGCGGCGTAATTTTTTTTAAAATTCTATAGAAAAATAGCCTTTTAAAAATTTCTTAAAGCCTAGAAATAATAAATAAACCATTTTAGCAATCAAAATCATAACTTCTTCTAAGGATGTTGAGATAAACAAATCTTCCAACTTTCAAATGTCTTCAACTTTGTCTTCAAGTCCTGAGAAGTCATGTAGGGGCAGCGTTTGTGTAACGGGATACACTAAAAAATACAAAATGAGCAATTATAAAACTGTCTCTTACGCATACACCCATTCCCCAAGCACTAATGGGTCAAATTAATGCATAACAAAAATCGAGACATGCAAATAAGTCAGATTGGTTCACTTTGCAGACCGAACTAGTTCATTAGAATGAACCAATTCGCTCCCCTAACAAATTGGTTCGGTTTGCTGGGCTGCCCATCGTCTTCTTCCACCAGTTTTCACCTCTTAAACCCTTTAATGGAGATCCCAAGCCTCGAAAAACCATAAATTGACATCCACATCAACATATAACTAAACCAGAAGCATTCTTACACTAAAATAAACCTGAATCCATCATCAAAACACAAGGATTTTTAATCATTAATCAATTCACATAACTCAAAAGTTATCAAATCTTTAAAATCACTTAACATCTTATTAAATTTCTCATGATCATAATCATAAAATCAAACTAATATTATGAATTTCTCAACTATTCATTATCAATCAATATCAATTACGATCAGAGATTAAACACAATTCAATTATCTTCAATAAGTTCTCAAAGTTTTTATCTTTTAATCCCCAACGTTGTTCCTAATTAATTATGAACGTAATTAACAATAGAAATTTCAATCTAAATCAAGTAAACATTTTCCTTTTAGATTTTAATATGAAGTATCGACTAAATGATTTGAATTTTCATAGATGTTCTTCCTTTGTTCTCCAAGTTCTCTTATCTTTTTCTTTTTTCTTAATCTCTCCCTTAATCACAATTATGTAGAGGCAAAGGTGAGGCAATCATCCACCTCCATAAACCTTTAATACTCATTAGTAACACCATAATCTCGTTTTTAGGTTAAACCCTAAGTGTTAAAAGAGAACCATACCCCCATACGGGCCCTACTATATTTAAAAAGCCCTCGGATACACTATAACCCCGGGGTACCTATTTTGGACTATTTTGACCCATTATGGATCAATGGGTCACTCAAAAAGACCATCTGAATCACCCAACTAAAAATATACCACCATACCAATAATCGGGCCCGACATGTGCATACAGTACTCTTTGCCTATAACTATTTAAATCCGTCGATGTAACTCTCTATCGACCTAATGTAATAAAACGTCACCTTTCACTCGTAAGCGACATATAACAATTCACATCTTTATTTACTTATCTCACACAAATAAATAACAATAATCATAAATGTTAATCCTTAACTTGCTAAGTAATATTATCAAAAACAATTTAATTTTCTCAATTAAATTAATAATTAAATGCACACGTGGAAATTAAATACTCATAAAAGAATGGGGTACTACATTCTCCCCCTAATAACGGAATTTTTTCCCTAAAATTCGAACGTACCTTCCATAAAGAGCTCTAGATACTTTTCTCACATGTCATCATCGCACTTTAACGTTGACTCGGTGATATTATCTTGTCCCCACTGGACACACACTAGAGGTACCACCTTTGACTGGAGCTTTCGCTCGCTACGGCCCAAAATGGCAACAGGTCTCTCCTCATAAGTAATATTTGGTTGTAAATCTATCTCCTTCAATGGTATATGTCAATAAGCCATGCCATCCCCGAGATACCCCGTCAACAACAACATATGAAACACATCGTGAATTCAATGAAAATGCTCCGGTAAGGCAAGCCTGTATGCTACGGTCCTTACCCCTAAATGATGGGAAAATCACATACCTAGGTGACAATTTCCCCTTCTTCATGAACTACATCACTCTTTTCACATGAGATACTAACAAAAGCACCTTATCACCCATGTCAAACTTGAAGAATCTTCTGTTCGCATCGTCGTAACTCTTCTGACGATCTTGAGGTACCAGAATGAAAGTCCTAATCGACTCAATCTTCGTCGATGTATCCTGAATCATATCCGTCCCAAGAAGCTTATTGTCCCACACCACTAACTAATACAAGGGTGAACCACAAGGTCTATAGTACAAAGACTCAAAAGGTGCCATTCCAATAGTAAATGGGTATGATTTATTATACGCAAACTCTACCAATTATAAGTACTTCTCCCAACTACCCTAAAAATTCAGAATACACAACCTTAATATATCCTCCTACATCTCATTCACTCTCTCCATCTACCCAATCGATCCGTGGCTAATACGCTGTGCTCAAACACAGCTCTGTTCCAATCACTTCCTGCAAACTCCTCTAGAAGCGGGACACAAAGATCTTATATCGATTAGAAATAATATTGAGAGTCATCCTGTGTGGTATCACTATCTTTGTAATGAAATGTTGGGCATACTGCCCTGTCGTGTAATCCACCCGAACTGGTAAGAAATAAGCTACCTTTGTTAATCGATCCATAATAACCCAATTGAAATCGATAAACCCATGTTGAAATCCATCTATATACTATCCCACTTCCATACTGGAATCTCTATTTGGATGTAAAACCCCAGCTGGTCTCTAATGATCAACCTTTACCATTTGACAAGTGGTGCACCTAAATAAAAACTCTGTTATGTCCCGCTTTATAGTATCCCACCAATATTGCCTCATGATATCCTGTTACATCTTATCCCTTCCTGGATGAACTGAGATCATGACCCATGCCCTTCCTTCATAACCACGTGATGTAGTCCTCATCGTCTGGGACAATCAACCTAATATTAAAGCGTAAGCCACCCTTAGAATTAACTGAGTAGGACTTCGTTCCTCCTACTTATGTCCTCTCCTAATAAGAAAGTTCCAATGTCCATGCCTTCATAACCCTTAAAATAATCTCAGGTGTAACAGTCATCACTTTTATATAGGCCCGAACTACCTCCTACTATTGATAAAGCTCACCCTACTTTGTCTTCCAAACTGTTATTGACTTCCTATAGGCATATGGATGAATGCATCTGCCACCATTTTAAACTTTCCTATATGGTAATAAATGCCAAACTGGTCATCCTACATGAACTCAATCCATCTACGCTGGAGCATATTCATCTCATTTTGAGTGAAAAGATATTGTAGTGACTTATGGTTCGTGAATAATCGGAACTTCTCCCCTAACAAGTAGTGCCACCAAGTCCTCAAGGTAAAGATAACTCCTGATAACTCCAAGTCGTGAGTGGGATAGTTCTTTTCATGGGGCTTAAGATTGCGAGATGAAAAAGCTATAGATCGCTCCTCCTTCTATATAGCTCCACCAAGTCTTTCTAAGGACACATCGATAAAAACAAATTACTCCAATCCTCCTCTAGACAATGCGAGTACTAGTGCATGATGACGTTATGAATTCATTATTTGAATTTATATCAGTATCTCAAGCTCAAGAACACACAATAATGGAAATGCATATAACATCATAGTAATGTAAATATAAGAAAGGGATGAGGATAAGAGGGAAAACATTAGAATTTAAATGGCTCAGCTATATCAGCCTACTCCACTATGCAAATGAGTAAGGGTTTCACTAGAAAAGAGGCTCTAATGGCTTAAATACATAACTCTCAAGATTTCTCTCTCTACTGTGAATGAGATAGAGTTTAGCTAGGGTTTTCAATTTCTGAATCCTTTCTTTTATGGAAGAAGATGGATTTATATAATGCTTGGGGTGTACAATGCACCCTCAAGCATGCATGGAGCGTGCACTTGTTGAAGCATCCAATGAGGAGTTGACACTTGTCCGAGCATTTGCATGTAATGATGATGTAAATATTCTCCTCACGTGCTCCTGTGATTTCATTATAACTGTATGTCCACGTGGGTTGGTCACGCCCAAAACCTATATCACACGTGGTTATGTGTCATCTTGTGAAGTTCTAGTTTATCTAAGGATGATACTTCTAATTTCCCATTTGAGCAACTAATGAGCAAAGCAGAAATGTGGTCTTGATTGTCTAGAGGTGCCAGGATAAGACATGACTAATTTAGGGCCATTATGCCATTTGAGAGGTCCTGGCTACTTGTGGTGCGAGGACGAAATGAGACTTGTGAAGAGATAATAAGCCAATTAATAGGTCTCTGCCCAAGGGGTCGATTTGGTTGATACTTTCGGTACAAGATAATTATAAAAGGTCTCATAATGTCAGTTATGATGGTTTGGGTCGTTGGCCTTGGCCGAGTGGGTCCCAGGTTTGGATGAGGTTATACTTAGGTATATCAATCACCCTTAACCCTTAGCCTTGAATGTGAGTAAAAGGCTGAGTGGTAAAAATATCTGAGGGAAAAAGATGATGAGATGTCTCTGACTGATGGATGAGTTGTCCTTTCAATGTTAAGTCTTAAATGATGGATAAGAGTTGTGGTGTGGCACTAGACATACATCGTGTAGTTTGGCATGTTGTCTAAGGGAGGCAGATGTAGGTTTGTTTGGATAATTGTGACCTAATGATGAAATGCCTTAGAAATTGTGCTCCATCATTGCCATTATTTAAATCCTCTTGAAGCCTTTTCATTTATCTTCCTTCTCCACTTAACTCAGATATAAACTTCTTTTTTCTACAGCAAAACCCATTTTCACTCATTCTCTCTCCTTCGGTCACGATTTTTTGACTAGTTTTAGGGCTCCTTCTTGGTTCTTTAGGCGTCAATTTCCACCAGGTAACCCCCATCATTCATTCTTTTCAAGTTTTCTCCATTTTTGCAGTTAGTTTAAGCTTTGGTTATTTTGCGACGAGTTTATGAGATTTTTGGTAACCTTGGATTGTGGTTCTAGGGTTTTTTAGGAGTTTATAGTGGTGGTTTTGAAGTACGGTTAGTTGTTTTAGGTTCCTCCCTACCTTTTTCTGCCCTTTTTTCCATCTGTAAAGGTCATCAAATTTACTCAGGTTGCCTTCTTCGATGCCCTTTAGGCCATTATTCTTGAGGTGTTCTTGAATACAAATGATTCAACTTCTCTTATTGATATTTAGGTCAGCTTTAGTCAAACACTTTGAAAGTTTAAGACTTTTTATCAATTGATTGATAAATTTCGCCATCTTGAGTGTCATATTCTTAGATAAGTACGTAAGGGCAAAGTTGAGGCCAAGGCTAGAAGAAAATCTGAGACCGACCTCACACGTCCTATATATCCTGTCCCTTTAGCTATAATTCGTCCTCCTGTAGTTGAATAAATAAGGATTTAATGAGTTCAAGCTTGTCTCAGAGTGAGGGCACCATTGAGATCTCGTCTTATAAGGACTATAGACCCTCAGACTCTAGGGACTCTAGCGAGGCTGACTCCGATGAGTAGACCACGAGGGCCCCTGCCTCTTGTACGACCGACTTAGGGGCTACTGGATCTGATGATGCTAACCTTCTTACTAAGTCTTGAATCCCTGAGGGGTCTAGAGTTACTATTTGTCAACACCCTATCTAGACAATAATGCCCATCTCATCTATAACTGAGGGGGAATTCCAGAATAGGTTTCCCAATGAAGTATTAGACATTGAAGTCGTTGATTATGGAGATGAGGCTGAAGAAACACTTAACCCATCTTATACTCAAAAAATTTAGATCACCATGAAAGATGTTAACCTCCTATACTGGAGGCACATGTATAGGATCCATTTTGACATGAACATGAATGTCCCTAACAAGTCCGAGAGGGAATTTGACGACCGACCTAGTTAGATTATTGTATATAAATAGATGTTCAAGGTCAACTTTTGCCTTCCTATCCATCCTAATGTGCGGGTGATCCTCCCCAGTTTGGTCTTAGCCCCAACCTAGATCTCTCCCAATGTGTGGAGGATTCTTCTCGGCTTCATATAACTTTGTAAATTCTATCATAGCATCGACCTTCCAGTGAGTATCTTTAAGCCTATTATAATGTATCCTTCACCAAAGCCCAACTTGGATACTATCACTTTTTATCTAGATAGTTGATAAAGATGGTTTATTTTATTAACCAAAATTCCATCCACCATTGGAAGCCGAGATACTTTTTAATTTTTGGTGAGTGAGAGTTTCCACCAAACATCGCCTGCTCTGCCTGAGAGCCTAGAGTCCCCCAGTAATGGGAAAAAGCTTCAATGGATGCCAAACAGGACCCGATCCTAAGCGTGAATGACTAGGAAAAGATCAAGCAGATAAGAGAACACGGGGAAAACAGTGGGCTCGCTGAATTTGAGCCATTCATGACCACTGAAAGCCCAACTGAGGCAGGACTAGGTGTTGACCCCTTAATTGAAATGCATAAGTTTTTCTTCAACTATAGTCTCGTCTTTAACTAATTTTTACTGTAGGGCTTGTGGATTTTGGTTCTGAACTGTAGTATCATCAGTAAAAGTGTTTACTTTTGACTAACCTTTTCTAACCTTTCTGCGGATCGTCTAGACAACACACGTGAGGAAATTTGGAAGATAGGTTCCCCTAATATCTCTGCTATGCCAAACAAGGTGGGAAAGAAATCGGCTCATCCTGTCGAGGCAAGGAAATTAATTGTAAACGGTCCTTGTAATACCGAGGCTCTAAGGAAAAGGAAGGAAGTAGTGGATGACACTATTGTTCCCCGACCCTAAAAAAGGAATAAGAAGAAGGTGCCGACTATGGGGGCATATGATAAGGCGATACCTATATTGTCTGATGAAGCCCTTGCTACACATCTTTCCCCCTAAAGCCCGACAACCATACTCTAATTTGTGACACCAAGAGGTTTAGGGCTACTGCTACCTCACTAATGCCAAATTTTGATAGGCTATGGGCCCATTTTTCTTTCGAATGTGTTTTAAGGATGTCAAAACCAACTTTCTTTTTGAAAAAACTATTTTTCAAATTTTGTACACACCAAGTATGTGAGTTTTTTTAATTAAGCCCAATTTTATCTTGTTTAAAGCTAAACATGCATCTAGGTGATTAAAGTAAGTAAAATTAATAAGTTCACAAAAGCTCACCAAATGTCTGAGGAAACTGCTAAGGAAAAAAACCTCAAACGGCCCAAGCCAGACAAACACTATGATGTGGTATTACAAAGTACAGACGATACACTTACTCAATGACTCGATCCCCCACAATTCTTGACACTCTTATGATCCTTCAACCACTCCTCCATAATGCCCACATAAGAGTTCTTTTCCGATACCCATCCACATCACACACATCCACGAATGCCTTGGTGTTCACTGATATAGCTTGGTAACATCTACGATGTTGAAAATGAACTCCTTGGCTTATTCACTGCAAAACTTGACGTTCAAAGTGACGAAAAAACTCAAATGGTGCAAACAAGATCTCTATAGCCTATGATAATAAAATCTCTAATCTTGAAACTCTAAGGATGTTTTTAGACTTTAAAAACCTCAGAAAAGTTATGCAGAAAGCGTACTGATTGTAAACTGATTTTCTAATTCTGTAACTTATGAAATTCTGAGTGAAACACGCCTTAAATAAAAAACATTAGTCGACAAGTCATTCGAATGAGATTTGTTGTCGTTTGAATGAGATAACTATGTCTTATGAACGACAAAGCCACGTTATTTGACCGACCTCCGTGTGTCCTTTGAACGATAGTGAATATCGTTTGAACCATCTAAACGTAAGGGAAGGTTCCATACGACTCTAAACAAACATTATCTCAGAATAAACGAAGTTAAAACTCTTTAAAAACATATTTAACATTTTAAAAACATTTATTAATAAAATAACATCCCAAAAACATTTTTCGAGTCCAATAAACATTACGCATTCATACCAGAGAGATTGAAATGCAATGAAGACATGAAACGTGTACCAAATTAATCTCGGCATGATAAGTCTTTAAATCTTGTCTATAATGCCTTCAATAAACTTTATGTCATAGACTGTGTGGGATCGTGACAGTAAAAAATATAGTTATGACTCAAGAACAATGTTTTGTTCCGGGAATAAGTCAAATACATACAATGGACTCAATTGGAAATTTTGTCCTTATAAATCTCCCCCTTTGACTATCTGGGGGCAAAACCCAAACAGTGAAATGCCTAAGCCGGGCCGTCAAGCTATATGATGCCTAAATCCCATCCCATAAAACCCAAATAAAAAATTAGAGGACAAAACTAGTAAATGTTGGTTCGGAATGCATTCTTGGAATCTTGACTTGCTGAAGAATACCTACACACATGAAATAGATAAATACCCAATGAAGTATGGAGGAACAAATGATATAAAAATACCAATATGTAAAAACAAACCATTAGTTAAACTTGTGGGAAGATTATTTTGATACCAATTTGAAAACAACATGTAATTCATGATATCAATTTGTGCAAACTAGTTAATACAATTATATTAGCATGAAAGCATATGATATCAAATTGTAATGAAAGAAAAACTATGTTCTCATAACTCCCCCTACATCACATACATCTCTCCCCCCTTTTGTCTCGAATAGACAATAAGTGAAAAAGATAAACAAACATCAAATATCTAGAATCAAGTTATCAATGAAGCAGATCTAAATAAACATAAATCACCAGCTAAAAATAATCACACTGTACCAAATCGTAGCTTGCAAACATAAGTCACATTAAAGAAATCATCAAAATCAGTAATGATGTGACTAAACGAATAAGGCATAATCAGCCTACAATGCATATAAACTGTCCACACAAACCCAGCAGTACCAAAAATTATATCAACAAGAAGTGGGTACTAAAACAGTAACAATTCCATAAAAACCTTCAGGTCGCTCGAACGATAATGTATGTCATTTGAAGCCACATCAAGCTACCTTAAAAAGTGAGGAATAGTATCATGTCGCGCGATTAAACTCATCAAAAGACCTTCGCGCGGCCTATCTCTCGACCCATACATGACACTTTTCATTCTGTTGCGTGAACCTCGTGAGCTCCAGACTTCACACGACATGGACTTGTCACTCGAATGATGTCAAGATGTCATTCGAACGACATTAAAATTCTCTATTCTATATTTAAAAATAATGAAGTTATGCCAAGTGAATTTTTTTCCTGAAAACGTTAATTGGAAATACCAAATAGTAGCAAAACAGGAAAAAAAATAAAACAACTAAAACTATGTGAGTTTCATGCCAACATAGTATCAATGTGCTCAAACATAGATAATGAGTGAATGGACATAAACTACAATAAATTAATCACAACTCCGACACATTGAAACGTTCAAGAAGATCTAATTGATGGCCAAATGTCATCAAACTTGGTTTTATCCATATGTGACAATTAATATATTGAGCTAAATGAACAAAACAATCAACATGCACACAAATCCAAAATTTTGACGATCCTACAAACAATAGCATCATGATACGATGTTTTAACACTAAGATTCGTGGTGCAAACCCGTTTAAATATCCATCCAAACTCCCTCATATATATCTTTTCTTTTGGAATGAACATAAACAAACTAATTGTCCCATTTTGGCATATGGTTCTTTTTATTGCCTCAATTTTTTGGGGCTCTTTTCAAGATCTTTAGACCTTGGCTACTTTTTACAATGCCACACTTTTTTAGGTTCGATTTAAACGATGGCTTAATCGTAAAGGACAAGTGTTCCTTTCGTACCCCTTCCCCGTGTACACTCATCATTTTTCAGTATATGCAATCAAATCCTCACGGGTAAACCGTTCTTACATGCACACCTCCTCCTAAGTCTTATTACGCATAGATGACAAAATTGAGATAAGAACGTCTCACCAAACTCAAATATGCATGAGATGCCAAACATTCGTATTAACTCGCACATGTGTGCAAAGATGGCATATATACAAAGTCGAATTCAAATGCATATCAACTTCGAAACAACCCCATATAAATAATGGTTAAGATCATTCGACACATCAATAATTAAGACCAAATGTCCTAACCCCATGGCTAATGAAATGACGGGGCTCAAGCACACCAATATGCCATATCAAACATGAAAAACTCATGACATAAAATCAAATCGAAAATCTTTTTGTGTTTTTCTAAAAATATTTTTGACCCAAAAAATAAAATCGTTTTGTATTTTTCTCAAAGATATTTAAAACCAAAAATCTTTTTGTATTTTTTTGAAATTTTTTATCAAAAATAAAACCTTTTTGTATTTTTCAAATAAGACTCAAATAAATGAAGAATATAGTACAAAAGATACACATGTTATAACACTAACAAGATATAAATCATGATGTAAGGACTAGCGTATGACAAACATGGCAACACAATTATCTTTTAGATTCAGCATGGGAAGAATCAAGTGCAACCAAACAAGAACCATGAAGTTTAATTTCTAAAGCCTCTAAATCTGATTTCCTAACCTAAGTAGGTGTGAAATTACGCATGGGGTTTTTGGGAATCAAAACGACATTATTCTTAAACTTCCTAAGAGCATTCATAAGGTCATAGAAAAAACGTCTAAGGTGACCTTTCCTACCGCAATAAACGGAAGTGTAAACACGAAGGGAATTATTACCAAAATGTTGACCTCTCCTAACGTTCATAGTAGGCTTTCTCACATGATTGGTATTGTCTTTGGTAATGGGAACAACACTATTATCGTAACCTATGCCAAACCTATATCCCTTGATTTGGATAGTGCCTAACATCCTATCCAACTTCTCTGATCTAGCCTCCAAATCAAACTTCACCTTACTCGAGTCTTTCAATCTCTCCTTTAGATCACTAAGCACATGCCTATACACCTCAAACTCTAGAACCTCTTTATTATTGACTCCATTAAACCATGAATACTATCTCTCTCTTTCTCCACATATTATAGTTTCTCCGTAAGAGTCTTCCCTGTGCCCTAAGATCCTCAATCAAAGCATCATTATTTTCAATGGCACGCTCATTGAACTTAGCTCGCAATTTTAAGTTTTCCTTTTTCACCTTTGTCGCTTCTACATACAACTCACTAAAGGCAACTTGCAACTCTACTACATCAATCTCCTCATCCTCGCTAGCTTCACCCTCACTCACTTGGGATTCACACTCAACGACCTCGTAAGTGTCATGCACGTGAGAGTTTTCATGAGAA
This sequence comes from Sambucus nigra, assembly GCA_949130495.1. Taxonomy (NCBI): domain Eukaryota; kingdom Viridiplantae; phylum Streptophyta; class Magnoliopsida; order Dipsacales; family Adoxaceae; genus Sambucus; species Sambucus nigra. The sequence continues at coordinate 81,625,406 of OX422220.1, forward strand.
GATTTATCATCGTCGCTCACATGACATGCCATGAATGCTACAAAGTTATGCTCAATGGGGGAACTCTCTCCCTCTTTCGGTTCACTATCACTTAAGGTGTCATTATATGCTATCGATTTCTTTCCCTCCTTCTTAAGTCTAGTGGGACAATCGACAACCTTGTGACCAGACCCCTCACACCCAAAACACCTATCCGACTCATCCTACTTAATTTCTCACTCTTATCCTTAAGGGTGGGATCGACTCTGTTGTTCTTGGATTTCTCAAGTCGTTTGGCATCTTTCGATTGATTTTGGAACTTAATAAACTCTTTGAACTTCTTTGCCAATAAAGCTACATCCCCAAATTCAGAACCGGAATCGTCATTCGAAACTTTAGTCTCCTCCTTTTAGGCTGCCCATTTCTTTCTTTGGCACTTGCTTAGAGGTAAAAATATCGAGTTCATAGGTTTGTAGGTCACCCATAATCTCTTCAAGTTTCATCAATTCAAGCATACCCAAAGAGTTCAAAACGGTCACTTTCACATCAAATCTACTCAGAAATGACCTCAAGATTTTCTTTATGACTCGGTTGTAGGGTATTTTCTCCCCCAAATTAAAAAACAAGTTGAAAATTTTGACAATCTAGCGTTAAACTCATCAAATGAATCACACTCTAACATCTTAATCGCCTCAAACTGTGTAGTGAGGTTTTGAAGTTTAGACGCCTTAACATTGCTAGTTCCCTCGTGAGTAAGTGCAAGAATATCCTAAGCCTGTTTTGAATATTCACACGTCATGATTTTATTATACTCTTCCGGTGAGACATGTGAGGAAATAACGTGAAAACCTTTAGAGTTATAAAGTCCAAGTCTATGTTCAGCCTCGGTCCATGACTCAACATGTTTTAATGTAGTGGCCTCACCCTCTCATGTTACCGTGGTGTCCAACCCTTTTCGACCGCTAACCACACACGCTCATCGATTGATTTCAAAGCACTTTTCATTCACATTTTCCAATAAGCATAATTAGTTCCATAAAAAATAGGAGCTCTAAAACTTTCAAAATTTCCAAAATTCATCCTTAATAAAACACAAGGGATCAACACACACAAAAATACGTTTCTAGCTCTGATACCAGTTTGTAGGCCCCTTTTTCTTTCGAATGTGTTTTAAGGATGTCAAAATCAACTTTCTTTTTTTAAAAACTTTTTTCCAAATTACATACGCACCAAGTATGTGAACAAATTTTAGTTAAGCCTAAATTTATCTTGTTTAATCCTAAACATGCATCTAGGTGATTAAAGCAAGTAAAATAAATGTGTTCACAAAAGCGACACCGGATGTATGAGGAAACCACTAAGGGAAAAAACCTCGGACTACCCAAGCCATACAATTACTGTGATATGGTATTACAAAGTACAGGGGATAGACTTACTCAATGACTCGATCCCCCACAAGTCTTGACACTCCTCTGATCCTTCAATAACTCCTACACAGAGACCTCACAAAAGTCCTTTTACGATACCCATTCATAGCACACGTATCCACGAATGCCTCGGTGTCCATCGATACAGCTTGGCAATGTCTACGAATTGAACACAAACTCCTTCACTTCTTGACCACAAAACCTAACATTCAAAGTGATGAATAAACTCCAACGGTGCAAACAAAGATTCCTATAGCACATGAGAATGAAAGCTTGGATCTTAAAACTCGAAGGATTGTTTTAGACTTTGAAAACCTTAGAAAACTTGTGCAAAAAATGTACTGATTGTAAACTAATTTTCTGGTTCTGCAACTTTCGAAATTCTGAGTGAACCACGCCTTAAATAAAAACTTAATGTCGGCGCGACGTTCCAATGAGATTGGCTATCGTTCAAATGATATAGCTATGTCGTTAGAACAATAAAGCCATGTCAATGATAATGAATATCGTTTCAACCATCTAAACATAAAGGTAGGTTCCATATGACTCCCAACAAACATTATCTTTGAATAAACGAAGTTAAATCTCCTTAAAAACGTATTTAACATTTTAGAAACATTTATAATAAAATAACATCCCAAAAACATTTTCCGAGTCCCATAAATATTACGCATTCATACCTGAGAGATCAGAATGCAATGAAGACGTGAAACGTGCACCAAATTAATCTTGGCATGATAAATCTGTAAAGTTTGGCCGCAACGTCTTCAAGAAACTTGATGTCACAGACTGTATGGGATCGTGATAATAAAAAATCTATCTATAACTTAAAAATAATGTTTTGTTCTGAGAATAAGTCAAATACATATAATAGACTCAATTGGAAATTTTGTCCTTACACAGGATCTTCCTATAGTCTATGAATGCTTCTCGTCTCATTGAGTTTATTCTTCATAGGGCCAGTCAAGTATTAATTTGTAACTTGTGAGAATTTTTTTTTAGCAAGTGTTGTCTCGTACTAACCCATCTCTTCGTTTTTTCTACAATCTCTGCTCACCTTCACTCATCTGGGTGAGTGGATTGGTAAGAGGCATCCCTTAATCCACAAGGGGAAGGATGCCAAGATCATGGATAAGGTCTTGAGGGATGAATTGGCCACAAAAGATGTCGACCACCAAATTATCATGGGTGCAATATTGCAGAGGAATCTAGATGAGTTCACCACCTTAGTGACGTTATCAAACCATTTCCCCCATCTCGGTGTTATTGAGAACCCATGGATGAGACAAGTCTCACATGGTTTCTCATATCACCAAGAGTGAGGCAACGCTAATTCACAAAATGAGTGGTGGTGTTTAGCCTAAGACAATTCAAACCATGCATTTAGATAACTCGTATAAGAAAGATATGAGGGAACACTTGGAACTATTTTCATTTATCACTTTGAATCTTTATAATACAAAGAATTACATAAACTGTATACATAAGACTAGTGGTAATATTCTTTCAGATGGTTGACAATCCATGGATTGGAGAATGGCACTTCCTCTAAATTATCCAGCTGATATGTCCCTGGGATGACTTCTTCCATGACCCTGTAGGGGGCATGCTAATTTGGGTGTAACTTATTCAGCTTCTGCCAAACTTTCTTTAAAACTTAGTCCCCCATAACTATCGATTTAGGTCTGACCCTTTTGTTGTAAAATGTAGTTGTTCACTGTTGGTATGCTTCTTGCCTTACCTTAGTATCTTCCCTTCTCTCTTCAATCAGATCTAGGTCCAACATCCTCTCTTCATTATTTGTTTATGGGTTGTAGGTCTGGACTCTATGATTGGGGAGGCCGAGTTCAGCCTCTGAGCCATAGATTAGCATAAAGGGGGGTCTCCCCTGTCGGCATTCTTTGTCTTCTTGTAGGAACACATAACGGCATGTACCTATTCTGTCCACGAGACTTTGGCATCTTCTAGATTCTTCTTGATCCTGTCCAGGATTATTTATTTTGTGAACTCCGTCTGGTCGTTTGCTTAAGGTCGGCCTAACACCGAGTAGAATTATTTAATGTCGATGCTTCCACAGTAAGCCTCCAAGGACTTATTTTTGAACTTTTTGCCATTATTTTAGATAAATGAATGAGTCAGGCCACATCTATAAATGATATTCCTGTAAATGAATTTGAAGGTCTTCGTCTCTATGATGGAGATCATAGCCTCAGCCTGTACCCATTTGGAGAAGTAGTCGATTGCCATAATCAGATATATGTAGTTTCATGCAGCTCTACACAGAGATCCTACCATGTTAATCCCCTAGACTACAAATGTCCAAGGGGCTATGATGGACGATTAATGTTAATGGGGGTGATGGGGGATAGAGGTGTGTCTTTGGCATTTATCACACTTTTTTACATAGTTGGTCGCATCCTTAGCAAGGGTCGACAACCAGTAACCCTACGTTACTATCCATTTTACCAAAGACCGTCTCCCAATATAACTGGATCATGATCCCTCATGCACATCTTTCAAAACATACTCTACCTTTAAGGGGTGGACGCATCATAATAAGGGAAGCAGAAAACCCTTTTTATTTAGGATATCTCCTACGATAGTGAATTTTACTTCCCTATATCTCAATTTCTCTTTGTTGTCTTTTGATTATGGTAGCTCCCTATCTCTGATATATCTGATGAGAGGGTCCTTTTAAGACGCTCCAATATTCAAATTAAAATAAAACTCAAGTTTCCCATCATCTTCCTCAATGCTCGGTCTGTGAAGTATCTTAATCGGGACAGTTCTTTTGATTTCTATTCTAATAGCTAATACTAATCTCGCCAATGCGCCAGATCGGTTGTTTTCAAGATGAGGGACTACTTTTACTTTCATTTCTCTAAATTACACCATGACCATTTTCATCCTGGCCAAGTATTTAGTCATCTTCTCATCCTTTTCTTCATAAATTCCCCAAAGCTGGTTCATTACTAGTTAAGAGTCACTATGAACTACTACATGGTCGGCATTTAGTACCTTGGCTAGTGATAAGCCTGCCATCAGAGCTTCACACTCAGATTTATTATTGGAGGCCTTAAATTGAACCTCAACGCATACTAAATATCAGTCCTGTTAGGAGCTGACAGTATAAGACCCGCCCCACTACCACTTTCACATGAGGAGCCATTAATAAATAGACTATAGACTGGAATGTAGGCCATAAAAGGCCCATTATCTGCTGCTCCATTTCTGAACAAAATATATTTTTTTGAAAGGTCATCTCTCACACCGTCAGCTATGGCCGAACCAACTATTTTTTCTTACAAAACTATCACCTCATCTTCTTTGATAGTGGCCTCATTCTAAGTGAACTCGTCCACATAGTAGGCCAATGCTTGCCCTTTAATTACTATTCTCGGTTGGTATATGATGTCAAAATCCCTGAGCTCAATTGACTAAGCCATCAACCTACCCTATTTCTCAGGTTTATGTATGACTTACCTCAAAGCAGTATTGGTGAGCACTACCATAGTGTGGGCTTAAAAGTAAGGTTTCATCCTTCTTGATGCATGTATCAAGTCATACGCTATCTTCTCCATCTTTAGATATTTCAGCTCGCCCCCTCAAAATCCTTTTTTTAAAGTGGATTGGCTTCTACACCCCTTCGTTATCTCGGATAATGGCTGCATTAATTACAGAATCTGACATTGTCAAGGACAAAATAGCTATTCTCCATGAATGGGCCGAGATAACAGCATCGAAGAATCCAGATAATCCTTAAGTTCTTTAAAGGCTCTCTCATACTCTTTATTCCGCTTAAACGCTTTCCTTAGAATTTTAAAGAAGGGGAGACATTTATCTGTTGCCCTTGAGATGAACCTGTTGAGTGAAAAGACCCTCCCTGTCAACCTTTGCGCATCTTTGATGGTCTTCAAAATCTTAATTTCATTCAACGCTTTAATATTTTTGGGGTTTACCTCTATACAACTCTGGCTGACGATGAAGACAAAAAAATTTCCTGCACCCACGTTGAATACACACTTGGTTGGGTTTATCTTCATTTGATAAAGATCCATCATATCAAAGCTCATGTCAAGGTCGGCCACATGGTCCTCTGCCTTGAGGCTCTTCGTCAGCATGTCATCAACGTAGACCTCCATAGTCTTGCCAATATGCTCTTCAAATATCTTATTGATCAACCCTTGGTAGGTTGCCTCTGTATTCTTAAGGCAAAAAGGAAAAACCTTATAGCAGTAGGTTACTTTATCGGTGTAAAGGATGTCTTCTCTAAGTCGACCTCATCCATAAATATTTTATTGTATCTAGAGTACGCATCCACGAAACTCATCAATTCATGCCCTGCTGTAGCATCTATCATCTGACCTATACGAGGCAGAGGAAAGTTGTATTTAGGACAAGCTTTATTTAGATCAGTGAATTCAATGCACATAAGCCATTTTCCATTAGCCTTAGGGACTATCATAATGTTGGACAACCACTCTGGTTATTGCATCTCTCTGATGAACTCTGCTGACTGGAGTTTCTTAATCTCCTCTTGGATGAACCCATTCTTCTCTCTTGAATAAGAAATTCTTTTTTGTTTCACCGACTTTGCTTCTTATCAATGTTCAACTTGTAACAGATGACCTTTGGGTATATTCCATGCATATCTTTATGGCTCCAAGCAAAAATAATTTTCTTTTTATTTAGCATCTCTATCAGTTTCTCCTTCACCTCCTTTTTCAGTGAAGAACCGATTTATACATTTTTCTTCGGCTCATCCAAATTGAAGATGATGGATTATACCTCCTCTGTGGCTTTTCCTTTTTTAACTTCATTTCATCCCTTCGGTCAAGAGTATTAATGTTTTATGAGGTAGGGATTTTTTTATGGGCCTCCCTTTTCTTAGTCGAGCTGAAGTAGCATTACTTAGCCTCTACTTGATCACCCTAGACTTCCCCTACTCCGTAAGGAGTCAAGAATTTTACCATCTGGTGTACAGTAGAGGGTAAAACTTCAAATTCTGTAAGAGCTACATGGACAAGGATGATGTTATAGGCCAAAAATAAATTTTCATCCATAATAAAAAAGTTTAACTTCTTTGTTAGGCACCTCGGCCAGGTGCCCATGTAGACTTTAATTTCATACACCCCCAGAGGATGCACTTTCTCTCCACTATACCCTATCAAGGGCTGGTGATATGGGATCAGTCACTTCTTGATGAAATTTAGACCTTTAAAAAACTCCCAAAACATAACATTGGCCGAGCTTCCGGCATCTACCAAAATTCTGGATACGTCATACCCATGAACCCTAGTGTTGATGATCAGAGGGTCGTCATGGGGGTCCACGATGCCCTTGAAGTCCAACCTGGTGAAACCCACGACTAGAGTATCCATGTCCACCTTTTTTTATCTTTTCAGGTTTTGGCTCTAAGGCAACCGAGTTGACTTCCATCCGTTTTGGCACTGATTTAGCCTCTACTACATGTGATTTATGGTTGGTCGGTTTTGTCCCTCCATAGGCCACCCCCATTGATCATTTTTACATAAAATAAAATCATATTATAACGTCCCTTTGGCTCTGAGATTTTTGGTGGAAGGTCAGGGTTGTTCTCACTATCATCATCAGACTGTTCATCTTTCTTGTCGGCCTGATGCTGTCGCCTCACCCTCTTATCTCTTGGCCTACCATGTCTCTCTCATGCGTCATACTTAGAACCAGTTCGATCAATGTACTTACAAAGCTTCCCTTGTTTCATTATTTTCTCAATCTCGTCATTTAATGCAAAATGGTGTGGCTGTAATTTTAGTGAAAGTCACACCATTTTCTCTTGTCTCTCTTATGAGGAGGCGACTTTATCTTTTTAGGTCATCTCAAATATCTATCATCCTTAATTTCATTTAAAATTAAATCGGGACTTATTATGAGTGGAGTGTAGTCAACAAACTTATCATCAGGTGACCTCTTCTTCCCATCCTTGACCTTAGCCTTGTGACATTTACTTCCACCAACTTATTTCTCATCCTATCCCTTGGTCTCCATGGCTTCTTCCACATTCATGACTCTCCCAACCACAGCTAGGAGTTCTGCCATGGATTTTAGAGGATCCTTAGCCAACTTCTAATGTAATTTGCCTTTTAGTATCCCTCCCACGAGGGCGGTCATGGAAATGTTCTCCTTGTAGTCTTCAACTTCCAGCTTCTCTTTGTTAAATCGTGAAATATAGTCTCTGAGAGACTCATTCTTCCCTTGCTTTACATATAACATATGGGTAGCCTTTTTTTAGGGCTTTACGTCGAAGCAGACATTGTGAATGAACTTCTCGAGCAGCTATTTAAAGTTTTCTATGGAGTTTTTGGGTATGTAAGTGTACCATACATGATCCGCACCAGTGATTGTACTAGATAATGCCCGACATCTCATCTTATCATAAACCGAGTAGATGTCTGTGTCATATTGGTACATCTTAATGTGATGAATAGGGTTTGTGCTCACATCATACTTGGGAGTGATAGTCAACGGCTTGAACTTGGCCAGAGTTGGGTAGCTCATTATCCTTGTTACAAATGGAGACCCTTATAAATATCCCATTTTAATTGGGTCTAAACTTTTTAGGAGATCGCCAATTTTTTTCTCTAGTCTCTAAATTGATCTATTCCATGGTTTCTCAGTTGCTACCGTATTATCTCCCTCGGCTACAATAGCATTATCCTCGGGTCCCTCTTTGTTGGTTGGGCGTTGCATAGTTGTGAACATACGTGCTAATGACCAGGTAGTCATCATGTGAAGCCAATATGCCTTTAAAATCCAATCTTAAAAAAACCTACAATTATATTATCCATGTCTACCCTCTTTAACTTGCCATACTTTACCTCAGTATCTGTAGAATTCACTTCCATTCTCTTCGGTGCTATTTTTGCTTCTGTAGGAGGGTAGTGAGACTAGAGTCTATGAATAACTGGAAAGGGTGAGGTATGGACCACTCCAATGGATGTTGTCTGCAAGGTTCTAAATAACTTCTGGAGCATCTTCTAATGAAACCTTCTTCTCTTGGTAAAAATGGAACTCAAATTGGAACTCCCTGCCTGTAAGAAGATGAACTTCCACAACAATAATAGTAACTTTTCTCAATAGGAACTCTTAAGAGTGATGGTTTTCAGTGGGAGGGTGAAAGAACAAGGCACTCAGCACTTAGAGAGAGATAACATGGAGAGAATAATAGGAGGTTCTGGTGTGATTTTGATAGAGTAAAGGTTCTATTGAGTTTTTGTCTTTGTCTTGACCTTGTCGAGGGGGTCCTATTTATACTTGGGAACTAGGGCTAAGTTGGCACTTTTGGGCTCCAAAACTTAGAAGGTTGGTAAGGGAAAAGGTCTGCCGTGTACCATTTGTCCCTACCTGTGTGTAGCAACCTGTCCCCTCAGACATGTGTCACCTGGTGCAAACCAAAGTCAAAAGGAAAATATGTCTATGCTAGATGACAAAATATATGACTTGGTAAATATCTTTTGAAATGGTAACTTATGGTACAAACTTTATAAACTTGATAGAGGAGTCCTGGAGGACCTCCTCCTCTGAAAATATAAATCTTGAGGGAGGGCCTTGAGGACCCATCTCCTCTAAAATCATTTTTCTTGAGAGGGGCCTTGAGGACCCCCTCTTATGAGAAAGTCATTTTTATAAAAGTTCATTTCTTGTGAGCAGACCTTTGGCTGCTCACTTCACTTGTGACTTAGTGCGAGGTGTGTGTAGTCTTGAGTAACTCCTAGGGTCTTCTTACTAGTATTCTCTTAATCCTAAAGTGCTAAGTGGTTGATCTTACTCAACAAACCTTGTTCCTCAGTCAATAAGCCGAAACTCCCAAGAGATCCCACCTGGCCTGCTTGAGCCCTGCCTGCTTAACTAGGCTACCTGTATAAGAAAGTAAGTGTTAGTACTTTTTTCTTTTTAAAAAATGAAAATTCATGATGAGGGGTTTCTCATGGTAGCTGTGACACCCCGCCTAATTAAATACCGGACGATCACTCCTTTATTAAATTAAATCAAGGTGAACAGTTTGGTTCATTCTTAGCATCAATGTCGTAAAAATAAACTTTCCAATTTAACCCCCTAAATAATTAAGCTAAGTGTCAAAACCATATTTAAACGTTACTTTCCAAATTTTTATTTAAATAAAATGATTTATTTATTTATTTACAACATTTCAACAATTAAGAATCACATCACAATAAACCTGGAACACAATCCAATTAATTTAAAACATTCCTCAATCGAATGTCAACATGCGAAATATAAAGTAACACAATTCAAACTGAATAAATCCTATAGTGACAATACTAGAAATAACTGAAATACAAATGTCCCAATAACAATGAAATAATAGAAAGGGCGACACATGCCCAATAAATGACAATGCTAGAAGAGGAGTCAATAAAAGAAGCCGTCTACGCAAGTGACCTGCAACTCCCACCTAAGCTGCAACACGTTCCTTTCAAGGGATCCTAAGCAAGACGCCCCTATGGCTAGGCACCTGAAATATATACATATATATACAAGAGAGAGGGAGAAAAAGAAACGGGTCAGAGCCCGATAGTGTGTATGATTTAAAATTTGTTTAGCAAGTATTTAAATTGATACAGGCCAATGCAACAACATATTAGAGCGACACTCTCTTGAGAAATTCTCACCTCTCTTCTAATGTGCACGTCTATCGTACTAACCTTCCCAATGGTTTATCTTATCATTTTATCATACTAACCTTCCCAATAATTTAGCTTATCTTCACTTACTCATAAGATTTAAAAACCGAACAATATCATTGTTTAAAAAGGATACTTCCAATTAGCAGCACAACTCCCTTTTTAGCTTTATTAATTTATAAAGTTTCCCAGTGTCATATTATACTTTCACAAAACAAGTATTTACTATTTGAGTCATCAACCATGTCCTATTTATCAAATCACAGTAGGCAGTTTCAAATTTCCTAATCTCATATATATATTAACTACTCGTATAATATATATAAAATAACAGCACCCCAAATAAAACTATGGTGCGTGCATACTTCTACTATCCAAACCCCATACCACTCATATCAAGGGGAATAAAAATTCGGAATCACTCTCGAACTGTATTAACACATACACAAACAATATCGAGGCGAAGTATAGATTCCAAGTCTCTAAGAGGATGGCACATACTCGCGTCTCTTAGGACCGTCTGAACTATCAATTTGATAGCCTGTACAAAGGATATCTATCTTCTAGGGTACAAGTCAATATCCCCCATAAAGGTCCCATTGAGATAAGACTGTCCCAGCGCGGTAACCTCAAGGATAGCAAGTAGCGCGGTATGTTTTTCACATGTATATAATATATGTACACACAATCATATAAATATACCACTTTTATCATATAAATATAGGTTCCTCTCGTCACCCATAATTACAACATTTATCCTTAATTTCACATTATTAGTATTACGTATAAGGTTTCATTTCTAACCTTAGCTCGAAGGGTTTTCTCACTTATTACGTGACACTCATGGACTCTATCCTTCCAAGTAGAAAATTCAGTAGGTATAACTCTATTCACTATCGTAGCTATTCGCCGTAATCTCTCACTTGAAATACGTAGTTTCATCGTTCATTATATAATTATCCCAAAATCAAAATTCTCGTCTTATAATAAAGTTCCCAACACTTATTCGTATGTCCTACTGGTCTTTCCTATCTCCCAAAATATTTTATTAAGAATACCCAAGAATTATTTCACGATAAATTTAATTTAACTAATTAAACAAGGGAAAATAGGAGTTTGCCAGGAGGGGTCGATCGATCGAGGTCTGGGACTCGATCGATCGAAGCTCTATGCTCGATCGATCGATCAAGCAGGTATTTTGATTTCTGCAGAATTGCAGTTACGGGTTCTACCATCGATCTTCATCCAAATCCATAATTTTCAACTCCAAACGTCCTAAAAATTCTACTATTAACATTATAACATTATACCAGATGTTTTCAACGTAAAGCATGTGTATTTCTATCATTAAACATGGATAATCAACCCTAAATCTTATCTAATCATCAAGAACCCTAGAGTTTTCTTAATCATGGTTCTAATCTATTTTTACCAGAATTTCCTTCTAATACATCATCAAAATTTCATGGGTTATTCTTCTACATCACAAAAGATTTCCAGAATAAGGTTTAAGTCTTTACTACATGCAAATTCCTATCAAAATTTGGGTTTTCTTCCATATATTTCATCCCTAATCATTCCTAAACTAATATGGAAATTGCACCAATGAAAATAGAAAGATAAACACTTGCCTGGGATTTTTGGTATTCTGATTTACGGCTAATTTTGGTATGGTTGCGTTCCTCGTCTCGCGATCTACGCGTCGGTGGTGGCGGCGGCGCAAACCGTTGAGTTTTGGGCCTTGAAATTGCTTGAGAGCTCTCTCCTCTCTTCTTCAATGTCCGTTCTAGGTTTTGGAAATTCTAAACCTAGGTGACAACCTCAATATAATATATAGCCCCTCTAATTTTCGTGGGTTTAATTACCCATAAATGTAAAATGACCACAATGCCCTTCCGGGTTACTAATTAGGCCTAAAAATGCCCCGAGACCCAAACTACACCCCCGGGTACACTTTTCTGACTATCTCGACCCTTCCGGACGCGTTGGCGCCCTCAAAACAACCATACGGGCAACTTATAAAATATTCACTTTTTATTTATCAAAATTTAGTCCCGACGCGACACGAGCACGTTCCGACTTAAATTTCCAAAATTGTCATTTAACTCACTCATGACATTCAATATAACCAATATAATATATTACTTTGCTCATTAGTAATATTCAACAAATTTCCCATAATTACTAACTCTCGTCACGTTAATAATTATAACATAATTAATTTTCGGATTTTTATTAAATAATTCATTCCCATTAACTTTAATAAATCCCCCAAATTAATATAGCAAAAATACGGGGTATTACATACTTCCCCCCTAATAACGGAATTTCGTCCCAAAATTCAAAAAATAAGGCATACCTGGTAAAAACAACTCTGGATATGTCTCGCGCATATCTGCCTCGCGCTCCCAAGTGGATTCCTCCACATTATGATGCTCCCACTGGACCTGCACAAGTGGAACTATCTTCGACCTCAATCTCCTCTCACTATAGTCTAGGATAGCCACTGGTCTCTCCTCGTAAGAGCTATCAGGCTGTAAGTCGATCTCATCTATCGCAATGTGAGTATGGGCCATATTATCCCGGAGATATCGTCTCAACGATGATATGTGGAATACATCGTGGATGTGATGTAAATGTTCTGGCAGTCCCAACCTGTATGCAACCGGACCAATCCTCTCGATGATGGGAAATGGTCCCACATACCTCGGAGCAAACTTACCCTTCTTCCCGAACCTCATCACTCCCTTCATAGGAGATACACGCAATAACACTTGGTCCCCCATACTAAACTCTTGGAAGAACCATTTCGCATCGGCGTAGCTCTTCTGCCTGTCCTGGGCTATCCGAATGCGACTCCTGATCATCTCAATCCTTGCGGAGGTCTCCTGAATCACCTCTGGTCCTAGCAACTTTTTATCCCCCACTTCGAGCCAACAAGTTGGGGAATGACAAGGCCTGCCATACAAAGCCTCAAATGGAGCCATGCCAATCGTGAACTGATAAGAGTTATTATAAGCAAACTCTACCAGTGGAAGATGTGGCTCTCAACCTCCTCCAAAATTGAGAACACACATGCGTAGCATATCCTCTAACATCTGATTAGTACGCTTTATCTGTCCATCTATCTGTGGGTGGTAAGCTGAACTCAACCTTAACTCAGTACCCATAGCCTCCTGAAAGCTTTCCCAAAAATGTGACACGAAAATCTTGTCCCTATCTGACACAATATTCAGGGGCACCCGTGTAATCTGACAATCTCAGCGATGAACAACTGAGCATACTAAGCTGTGGTATAATCTGTCTGCACCGACAGAAAATGATCCACCTTGGTCAAATGGTCTATAATCACCCAGATAGAATCGTGGCCCCGCTGTGATGTAGGCAACCCTGTAATAAAATCCATGGAAATACTCTCCCACTTCCACGCGGGCACTTCCAATGGCTGAAGCAATCCTGATGGTTTCTGGTGGTCCACCTTTACCAGTTGGCAGGTAGAACACTTGGACACGAACTCGACGATGTCCTTAATTATCCCACTCCACCAGTATTGTCGACTCATATCCTTGTACATCTTATCGCCTCCCGAATGTAATGCAAATCAGGACCCATGAGAATGAGTCATCTCTGCATGACGTAATTCTACTCCTTCTAGAACCACCAATCTCCCATTAAACCGCAAACCTCCCTCAGAACTAACAGAATAGGACTCAGTACCCTCGGCTAGAAGTCACACAATCTGTTCCTGGAAAAACGGGTCTGTGGTCTGTGCCTGTATCACCCTCATAACATTCTCGGGTGTGACTGACATCACGGATATGAAAGAACGTGCTACTGCGTCCTGGTGACCCAACTCCTTCCACTTTGCTTTCCAGACGTCTGCTACTTCGTCTATCGGTCTACGACTCAACGCATCAGCAACTACGTTGGCCTTTCCCGGATGATATTGTATGTCGAACTGGTAGTCCTTCACAAACTCTAGCCATCTGCGCTGACGCATATTCAGCTCTCGCTGAGTGAACAGGTACTGCAACGACTTGTGGTCTGTGAACAAACGAAATTTCTCTACCAACAAATAGTGCCTCCATATCCTTAATGCAAAAACGACCGCTGCTAACTCCAGGTCGTGGGTGGGGTAATTCTTCTCATGCGGCTTAAGCTTACGGGAGGCAAAAGCTATAGCCTTATCCTCCTGCTGAAGTACTCCCCCAAGTCCCCGTAAAGAGGCATCGGTGTAAACAAAGTACTCCGCACCCGACTTCGGTAAAGCAAGGACTAGCGCTGAAGTAAGTTTGTCTTTCAGCTCGTCGAAAGCCAATTGACAAGCATCATCCCAAACATATGGTACTCCCTTGCGAGTAAGATTCGTCAATGGACCCGCTATTTTGGAGAATCCCCGAATGAATCTCCTGAAGTATCCGGCTAATCCCAGGAAACTATGCACTTCCGTCGATGTCGTGGGCTATCCCCACTCCCTCACCGCTGATACTTTACTCGGGTCAACTTCTATCCCCTGCTCAGAAACAACATGGCCCAAGAACTGTACTTCTCGCAACCAGAATCCACACTTCTCGTACTTAGCATACAACTGATGCTCTCGTAGAGTCTGAAGAACCTGCCTCAAATGCTCGGCATGCTCCTCCTCGGAGTGTGAATATATCAAAATGTCATCTATGAAAACTATGACAAACTGATCCAAGAACTCTCTGAATACTCGGTTCATCAAGTCCATGAAAACTGCTGGAGCATTTGTGAGTCCGAACGGCATCACCCGGAACTCATAAGACCCATATCTCGTCAAGAAAGCAGTCTTCGAAACATCCTGCTCCCTGATACGTAGCTGATGGTACCCAGACCTCAGATCTATCTTCGAAAAGAAAGTTGTTCCCCTCAGCTGGTCGAACAGATCATCGATTCTAGGTAACAAATATTTATTCCGTATCGTGACCTTGTTCAGCTCCATGTAGTCCACACACAATCTCAGTGAACCATCTCTCTTCTTCATAAACAAAACTGGAGCGTCCCAAGGTGTGGTACTCCTACGAATGAAGCCCTGACCTAACAGCTGCTCTATCTGATCTCGGAGCTCTCGCATCTCTGTCGGAGCCATACGGTACGGTGCGCGTGCTATAATTCTCGTATCTGGCAATAAATCTATAACAAAGTCTATCTCTCGACTGGGGGGTAGGCCTGGTATCTCCTGGAACACATCGGAATACTCCCTGCCAACTGGGATCGAATCTAAGGGAATCACAACCTCCTTAGAGGTATCCTCCTCTATGTAATATAAATGAGCGGTCGAACCTCCCTCTGGGCGAGGCATCGTCACTACAAACATCTCTTGCCCCGGAATGGCAAAAACAATGCTCCCACCGAAGCAATCAATCATGGCTCTATAAGCTGCGAGCCAATCCATACCAATAATCACATCATGCTCGTGCATGTCTAAGACTGACATGTCCGTAGATAATACCAAACTACCGATCTCTACCCCCACTCCCCGGCATATAAAGAAAATAAGTGACCCACTCCCCAGTGGTGAGTCCACACACGTCACTGTGCTCTCTGCTGTGGCTAAAAACCCTAAGGCCTTCGTAAAATGCGTAGCTATAAAACAATGTGTTGCCCCCGTATTAAACAAAACCCGACCCATAGTACCATGGATAGGACTCAATCGCGGGTAGTGCCTGTGGAGCTGCTGCCTGGTGGACGTTATAGACGCGTCCATAATGTAATTGCCCCTGCTGCACTAGAGCTGCTGGAACGGCTGGTAGGGCTGGCACCTGGGCTGGAGCTGGGAGGGCAGGTGGAAAAAGTGGTCTCTGTGGCTCATTACGGGCACCCTGCTGCTGTGGGGCCCTATCTCCCTCCGGATAATCCTGGCGCCTATGGCCGTGTCTACCACAACCAAAACATCGGCCCTTGAAGTTTCCTCCCCTCTGTCCCTGCTGACCACGGCCCTGCTGGCCGTTACCTCCCCTGTTGGCCCTGATTAGTATGCTGTTGGCCCTGATGGCCCTGTTGTTGACCCTGCTGTCGGTGCTGGCCTTGCTGGCCCTGCTGATTAGGCTGGCCCTGCCTATAACCCCCATATCCCGGCCTGGAATCACCTGAACGGAATCGCTTAGCAGGGTCCCCCTGATGGGAACTCTGCTCGTGCTGACGAGTCTGTCCATGAGATGGTGCCCCACTGGCACTATTACCCCCGGCCCTGCCATGTTGGCTGGACTTTCCTGCTCTCTTGCTTCCCTGAATATGGAAGCGGTGATCCTGGCAATGTAGTAACGCTTCATTGAGTACATCAGTGAAAGTACTCAGAGATAAATTCCCAATAAAGTGCAGAAGGATCCTCCAAGCTAACCCGTCGACAAACAACATAATTCTCTTACTCTCAGTAGGTGCCTCATCTGGCACAATGGTGAGAAGTCTTGTGAACTCCTCCTCATACTCAGCTACAGTAAGATTCTCCTGCTTCAGATTTAGTAATTTCCGCCTCATCTCAGTCTGCACTGCGGGTGGAAAATACTTGCGGTCAAACCGCTCCCAGAACAACTGAATAGGGATCGTGTCCCTCTCCTCCAAAGTGGTAGTGGACTCCCACCACTGCAATGCGGCTCCCACCAGCTTAAAGGAAGTCAATAACTGCTTTTGCACATCAGTGCACTCATATATACGGAGGTGCCGCTGGATGTCTTTCTTCTATTGGCTAACTGTGACAATATCGGAGCTACCAGAGAACTCAGGGGGATGCGCTTTCTGAAAAGCATCCCGAACCCTCTCCCATGTAGATGGAAGCTATGCTGGTACTGGCTCCACTGCCTGAACCTGGGGTGGATCCTGCTGAATCACCGCTATTGCGGCATTCACCGCCTGAGAAACAATGGCGGCTACTTCATTTGCATTCATTGTGCCTGGTGCCGGAGCTACTGGGTGCTCGGCCTGGGCACGCCTATCCCTCGGAGCACGTCTCGGAGGCATATGATACGTGAAGAAGTTTATTAGTCTACAGTTATTATCAAATCTCAAATAGCTGAAGACTTAAATGTAAAACAAGAGTACAACAATCCTAAAAATAGGGCTCTATAGCAATAACGTTAAGCTGAAAGCGAAAATAAGCCGTACAGATCCTATGGACACTAGAACCTGATGCTCTGATACCACCTGTGACACCCCGACTAATTAAATACCGGGCGACCACTCCTTTATTAAATTAAATCAAGGTGAATAGTTTGGTTCATTCTTAGCATCACTGTCGTAAAAATAAACTTTCCAATTTAAGCCCCTAAATAATTAAGCTAAGTGTCAAAAGCATATTTAAACATTACTTTCCAAATTTTTATTTAAAGAATATGATTTATTTATTTATTTACAACATTTCAACAATTAAGAATCACATCACAATAAACCTGGAACACAATCCAATTAATTTAAAACATTCCTCAATCGAATGTCAACATGCGAAATATAAAGTAACACAATTCAAACTGAATAAATCCCATAGTGACAATACTAGAAATAACTGAAATACAAATGTCCCAATAACAATGAAATAATGGAAAGGGCGACACATGCCCAATAAATGAGAATGATAAAAGAGGAGTCAATAAAGGAAGCCGTCTATGCAAGTGACCTGCAACTCCCACCTAAGCTGCAGCACGTTCCTTTCAAGGGATCCTATGCAAGACGCCCCTGTGGCTGGGCACCTGAAATATATACATATATATACAAGAGAGAGGGAGAAAAATAAATGGGTCAGAGCCCGATAGTGTGTATGATTTAAAATTTGTTTAGCAAGTATTTAAATTGATACAGGCCAATGCAACAACATATTAGAGAGACACTCTCTTGAGAAATTCTCACCTCTCTTCTAATGTGCACGCCTATCGTACTAACCTTCCCAATGGTTTATCTTATCATTTTATCATACTAACCTTCCCAATAATTTAGCTTATCTTCACTTACTCATAAGATTTCAAAACCGAACAATATCATTGTTTAAAAAGGATACTTCCAATTAGCAGCACAACTCCCTTTTTAGCTTTATTAATTTATAAAGTTTCCTAGTGTCATATTATACTTTCACAAAACAAGTATTTACTATTTGAGTCATCAACCATGTCCTACTTATCAAATCACAGTAGGCAGTTTCAAATTTCCTAATCTCATATATATATTAACTACTTGTATAATATATATAAAATAACAGCACCCCAAATAAAAATATGGTGCATGCATACTTCTACTATCCAAACCCCATATCACTCATATCAAGGGGAATGCAAATTCGGAATCACTCTCGAACTGTATCAACACATACACAAACAATATCGAGGCGAAGTATAGATTCCAAGTCCCTAAGAGGATGGCACATACTCGCGTCTCTTAGGACCGTCTGAACTATCAATTCGATATCCTGTACCAAGGATATCTATCTTCTAGGGTACAAGTCAATATCCCCCGTAAAGGTCCCATCGAGATAAGACTGTCCCAGCGCGGTAACCTTAAGGATAGCAAGTAGCGCGGTATGTTTTTCACATGTATATAATATATGTACACACAATCATATAAATATACCACTTTTATCATATTAATATAGGTTCCTCTCGTCACCCATAATTACAACATTTATCCTTAATTTCACATTATTAGTATTACGTATAAGGTTTCATTTCTAACCTTAGCTCGAAGGGTTTTCTCACTTATTACATGACACTCGTGGACTCTATCCTTCCAAGTAGAAAATTCAGTAGGTATACCTCTATTCACTATCGTAGCTATTCGCCGTAATCTCTCACTTGAAATACGTAGTTTCATCGTTCATTATATAATTATCCCAAAATCAAAATTCTCGTCTTATAATAAAGTTCCCAACACTTATTCGTATGTCCTACTAGTCTTTCCTATCTCCCAAAATATCTTATTAAGAATACCCAAGAATTATTTCACGATAAATTTAATTTAACTAATTAAACAAGGGAAAATAGGAGTCTGCCAGGAGGGGTCGATCGATCGAGGTCTGGGACTCGATCGATCGAAGATCTATGCTCGATCGATCGATCAAGCAGGTATTTTGATTTCTGCAGAATTGCAGTTACGGGTTCTACCATCTATCTTTATCCAAATCCATAATTTTCAACTCCAAACGTCCCAAAAATTCTACTACTAACATTATAACATTATACCAGATGTTTTCAACGTAAAGCATGTGTATTTCTATCATTAAACATGGATAATCAACCCAAAATCTTATCTAATCATCAAGAACCCTAGAGTTTTCTTAATCATGGTTCTAA
This sequence comes from Sambucus nigra, assembly GCA_949130495.1. Taxonomy (NCBI): domain Eukaryota; kingdom Viridiplantae; phylum Streptophyta; class Magnoliopsida; order Dipsacales; family Adoxaceae; genus Sambucus; species Sambucus nigra. Next base: position 81,644,789 of record OX422220.1, read on the forward strand.
TCTGTTTTTACCAGAATTTCCTTCTAATACATCATCAAAATTTCGTGGGTTATTCTTTTACATCACAAAAGATTTCCAGAATAAGGTTTAAGTCATTACTACATGCAAATTCCTATCAAAATTTGGGTTTTCTTCCATATATTTCATCCTTAATCATTCCTAAACTAATATGGAAATTACACCATCGAAAATAGAAAGATAAACACTTGCCTGGGATTTTTGGTATTCTAATTTACGACTGATTTTGGTATGGTTGCGTTCCTCGTCTCGCGATCTACGCGTCGGTGGTGGCGGCGGCGCAAACCGTTGAGTTTTGGGCCTTGAAATTGCTTGAGAGCTCTCTCCTCTCTTCTTCAATGGCCGTTCTACGTTTTAGGAATTCTAACCCTAGGTGACAACCTCAATATAAGATATAGTCCCTCTAATTTTCGTGGGTTTAATTACCCATAAATGTAAAATGACAAAATGCCCTCCCGGGTTACTAATTAGGCCTAAAAATGCCCCGAGACCCAAACTACACCCCCGGGTAAACTTTTCTGACTATCTCGACCCTTCCGGACGCGTTGGCGCACTCAAAACGACCATACGGGCAACTTATAAAATATTCACTTTTTATTTATCAAAATTTAGTCCCGACGCGACACGAGCACGTTCCGACTTAAATTTCCGAAATTGTCATTTAACTCACTCATGACATTCAATATAACCAATATAATATATTACTTTTCTCATTAGTAATATTCAACAAATTTCCCATAATTACTAACTCTCGTCACGTTAATAATTATAACATAATTAATTTTCGGATTTTTATTAAATAATTCATTCACATTAACTTTAATAAATCCCCCAAATTAATATAGCAAAAATACGGGGTATTACAGTAGCCACCCCCTCATCCTGGCTTATTTTCTGGAAGCTGAGGGGGAAGACCTCGAGGGCCCCTCTCCTAAGGTTTTGGTTGAGGGATCCTGTGGGTTCTGTAACACCCCACCTAATTAAATATTGGGTGGCTAGTTCCATACCAAATTAAAACAGAATATACAGTTGGCTCATTCTTAGCATCACTGTCGAAAACATTTACTAATCACCCAATACCCAATTAAGCTGGCGTTAAAAACTTTCCAAATTTTAATTCAACAAAATCCATTTTTAGTTTACGAATAACACAACACATATTATTTTCAACACTAATAACTGAACAGATAACACAAAAGAATTCAAATGCAATTGGAATAAACATTCCTACATAATTATCCAATACAGTAATCCCAATAATAGATAAATGTATTAAAATGACACGAATACAAGAGTATTTGACTCAGATAGAAGAGATAACTGAATTCCTTTGGGCGACATGCCCTAACTAAAAGAATACTGTGAATCAAATGAAGATAGGCGTCTAAGAAATACTCCATAGCTCCATAATTCGTCATAATCCGCTAAAGTTGGCGTCCCTGCTGCTGGACACCAGATATAGGAGGTACAATAGAAAAGAGAATATGCAAGGAAACAGGTCAGAGCCTGATGTAAAATGATTTTTGAAAACAAAAAGTATTTAAAAAGTGCAATAAAGCATTTATTATGTACATGTTAGTAACCAGACTCTCACCTGATATTCTCACATCTCATCTAGAGTGCACGCTTAACGTTTCCTATTAACCTCCTAGTTAATGGTTCCTCCTAACTAGTTTCCATAATATGTTTATATCCCATATTATAACCCATATGTCCCATAACATACGTAATATAATTATTCATATAGGTTTCCCATTAACATGAATCGTTTCTCATTAATATGCATTAAGCTTTTCAAATCTAGAAGAATAAACATTCATTAACTTATTTCAATTCTTTTTCTCAATTCATCATTATCTACAATTATCACACAGTAGATTGATTCAACCACTATATATACATTCATTCAATTCATTATATATGTATACATATATAATAAGGCACCCCGAGACACAGCTACGGTGCATGCATTACTCTGCTATCATGTACCAGTATCGCTGGTCGCCGAATAGGGAACTAAAGGTTTGGTAAGGATTCCTCGAACCACAAATATCAACACATAAATTGGAGGCGAACATAGTTCTCATACCCACGGGCCACGCACATACCTACATTCCCATAGTCAGCGGACTTATCAACTCCCCGATAAGTCTTTCATAGACCTATGTTCTTGAGCGACAAATCAAAATCCCATGGATTCATCAGGATATGACTGCCCGCACGCGCAAACCTCCCATCGATAGCAAGTAAGCTAGGTATGGCATACACATAAATCATCAATCAATCAAATAGGCATTTTCATCTACCTATAATATAATATCAACAAGGTAATCACACTACCCTAAGATAATTCCCATACGTAGCATTATTTCTCTTAAATCCTACGTATTAAAATAATATGGCTTTACTTCTTTAATTTACTTATTCCAGAGTCTCACTCATTACTCAAGGTTTAAATAGGTTCTTCCTCAACATATTTATTCAGTAAGAAATCACTAATATCCTACTGGTCCATATCATCTTATCTCCGGAATTACTACGAGATAAACTCTCCTATAATAAGGGTTATAACCGATTGTTTCTAATCTCTTATAAACACATCTTCTTTCACTTAGGATTGAAGCCTATTGTAAACTTAAAGATGCCCACATAATTTATTAAATTTCCCCTACTGGACCTATCCTTAATCCACATGCATACAAATCGAAATCCAATACATGAAACTAGCAACCGAAATTTCTTTCAATTTAATTAACATAATTCTAATCAATTAAATCCCAATCACATTAATTCGATTCTCATCTAGGGCTTACTGATCTTCTCTAAGTCCCATTATATCCAATTAATAATCATCAAAGATTTACAAAAGGTTTGGGATACGAACAAGCATTAAAAAGAAATAACCTTAGGAATTCTGGGGAGGTCGATCGATCGAAGGCAGGGGGTCGATCGATAGATCACCCAGATATCAACCCAGTTTTCTGCATTTCTTCTACTACGGGTTTCATCACTTTTTATCATTCAAACCTTTATATTAACTTTCCAAATTCCTTATAAACCTTACTACATGATATAGCAACATATGTGAATGATTTCTAATGATCTAAACATCCTAAAATCATCAAGAGTTTGAATTAAAAGCCTATATTTATCCTATTTTTCAAGAAAATTATAAACATGATATCTTCAAGAACACACCAATGATTCTCATAATTTCTTAAATAGATTTATGATTATTTTGTGGATTACTATTGTGGCCATCCCCGATCCTCGCCGCGCGGGCGGGCTCGTGTAGTAAAGGATCCTTCGAGTCCCACGCGTCCCTCTCGGGAGCGCTTCGACCGGCGTCATTTGAAATGTGGTGCAAAAAATGTAGAGAGATTCAGAGTCGCCAGTCTATTTTACTCAAAACAGACAAAAGAAAAAAGGGAATCCACCCCAAAGGATGGCATCCAAAGACATATTGGTGCATGCAAAACCAAAATGATTCGAGAAGGGTTCGGAGGCTTAGTTACGAAATGGGAAGGTGTTAGGCACCCATTTCGCCCTTTCGGTCTCTCATGAATATTTGCTATTTTCCCTTATATTTACGCCCGTGATATGTGTGCATGTGTATATATAGTATGGAGGTAGGGATCCTCGACTTATATCATGGAAAAGATAAAGCGATTCATCCGTAGGAAGGTATAAGAATAATATTAGAAAAATAAGATTTATGTGATTACCCCTACGTTGATCGTTATAATGGAACGATAACGCATATGGAGTAAAACGTCGCTAAGATGAAGTATATAGAATATAAAGAAAGTAGATTTGGAGAAGATAGAAAATGAGAGAAAAAGTTAGAAAAAGGACTCGAGTCTCGAGTTTTACCCTGAGACGCCAACGTAGCCTGTAAAGGCATCAAAGTTCACGTAGTTTGCATACAAAATGAGGGGTAGGGTTTATCCCATAAATCCAAATGGAGAATCTCTTATTTGTGAGTGTGTGTGTGTAAAAAAAGTGTTTTAGTTGTGAGAAAAGTGTGGAAAAAGTGTGATAATTCCTATTTGGAATTTATGAGCAAACCCTCTTTTTCTTATTTTTTGGGTTTTATTTTGTATGAAAATAAGAGATGTGCAATAATACTAAATAAAAAGTATATTAGGATGTGTGATGTGAGATAATAAAAGTGCTAAGTAAGAAAACAAGTTATTGGGAATTTAAGAGAATTTAAGAGAGAGTTTGAGAAAGTTGGACCTTCTTGAAGATTTTGAGCTTGATCTTGAATGTTGGAGATCATCCCTTGCACATGGATGATGATGGAGAGTGGCTAATTCACCAAGTTTGATGAAAAGGATGTTGAAAAGTGGAAGTAAAAAAGGGATTTGGAAGTTGAAATCACGCTGCCTTCGAGAGAGGTTTTTGGGATTCGTTGAGAGTGAATTTTATCAGATCTGGGCTCCCCTTGAAAATGAGGCGAAGGCCTCTTTTTATAGCCCCAGGTGAGTGCCGATTGGCATTGGCACGTTCCTGCCTATCGGCACCTGCCGATAGGCAGGGTCTGGAACCTACCGTTTGGCAGTGCGCTTCAGACTTTTTCAGAAAATCGGCCGCCGAGGGCAAACCGTTGGTCAGAATCGTACACGGGGCATACCATTGGAAAGTTAATTCAGATACCTTTGAAAGTCCTTTGGACCGTTCCCGGGTTCGAGAGTTGACTTTGGGTAAAATATGGCTCGAAAACGTTTGTTGGTCCATTGGACGGGGAATCATGCGGACACAAACGGTTCATTCGTCCGCATGGTAAGTCCGAATTGAGCACGGGGAGGACCGTTGGAAAGGTTAGGAGATGTAATTAGACATTCCAAAGAGTTTGACTCGATTTGGAGAGGTGGCTTTGGTCAACCGGGCCCGAGAAGCATTCGATGACCTCTCGGGGTCAAATGGATCGTTCGTCCGCATGGAAAGTCAGAATCGTGCACGAGATGGACCATTGGAAAGGTTATTCAGTACCCTTCAAAGATTAATTCAGCCTCAGTTGAGCTGAAGAGTTGACTTAGGTCAAACAGAGTTCGGGAGCGCCCGGTGGCCTTTAGGTCAGATTTTGGATGCAAACGAATCGTTCGTCCGCATGGTAAGTCAGAATCGTGCATGGGGTGGTCCGTTGGAAAGGGGATTCAGTTCCCTATGAAGATTCATTTAGTCTCGGTCGAGATAAAGAGTTTGTCTTTTGGGTTAAGCTGAGCTGGGGAGTGCCCAATGGCTTCTAGGTCAGTACTCGGGACATGACCTGGGTTTGTAGTGCTAAAGGGAGGTACTAGAGACCTAAGGAGAGTTAGGGGGTTACAGAATGGGGTGTCTACAGAGCCCCTCGATGGGTGAGTTTGGAATAAATGATGACCGTCGATTAGACACCATATGATGCTTTTGAGGGAGTATGATCGATTCAGAGGGTCGAGGCCGATTCTGAGGACCTAAGGAGTGTGCTGGGGATAACGACCTAAAGTGTTGTTGGGGGATGACTAATTCTGCAAGTCAAGGCCAAATCTATGAGCTTAGGGTGAAGAGGGTGACCGATTCTACGGGTCAAAGCCAATTTTATGGGCTTAGGGTGAAGATATAATAACCGAGGTCAATTATGACCTAAGAGTGGTGACGACCGAGGACCGAGGTCAATTCTGATCTAACTTAGGTGAAGATCCAAGATCAAGACCAATTTTGACCCAAAGAGTGGTGATGATCGAGGACCGAGGTCAATTCTAACCTAACTTAGGTGACGATTCAAGATCGGGGCCAATTCTGACCCAAAGAGTGGTGACGACCGAGGACCGAGGTCAATTCTGACCTAACTCGGGTGATGATCCAAGACCGGGGCCAATTCGAACCCAAAGAGTGGTGACGACCGAGGTCAATTCTGACCTAACTCAGGTGACAATCCAAGATCGAGGCCAATTCTGACCCAAAGAGTGGTGACGACCGAGGACCGAGGTCAATTATGACCTAACTCAGGTGACGATCCAAGACAAGGGCCAATTCTAACCCAAAGAGTGGTGATGACCAAGGACTGAGGTCAATTCTAACCTAACTCAGGTGACAATCCAAGATCGGGGCCAATTCTGACCCAACGAGTGGTGACAATCAAGGATCGAGGTCAATTCTGACCTAACTCAGGTGACGATCCAAGATCGGGGCCAATTCTAACCCAAAGAGTGGTGACGACCGAGGATCGAGGTCAATTCTAACCTAACTCAGGTGATGATCCAAGACCGGGGCCAATTCTGACCCAAAGAGTGGTGACGACAGAGGACCGAGGTCAATTCTGACCTAACTCAGGTGACGATCCAAGACCGGGACTAATTCTAACCTAAAGAGTGGTGACGACCAAGGACCGACGTCAATTCTGACCTAACTCAGGTGACGATCCAAGACCGGGGCCAATTCTGACCCAAAGAGTGGTGACGACCGAGGTCAATTCTGACCTAACTCAGGTGACGATCCAAGACCGGGGCCAATTTTGACCTAAGAGTGGTGACGACCGAGGACCGAGGTCAATTCTGACCTAACTCAGGTGACGATCCAAGATCGGGGCCAATTTTGACCCAAAGAGTGGTGACGACCGAGGACCGAGGTCAATTCTGACCTAACTCAGGTGACGATCCAAGACCGGGGCCAATTCTGACCCAAGAGTGGATAAAATTGGATTTTGATTCTGCTGGAGAAAGAGCTTTGTGATTTTGATCTGAGCTGGGGAGCTGATAGCTGGGGAAGCTTTTTAGGAGACCTTGCAGGGGGAACAACCTATTTTGGGTGCTGTAGGAGAATTCCGCTGGGGAAGTGATCGGGTAATCCTTAGAGATCCTCCGGAGCTTTGCCGGGAGGATTTTTACTTGGTTTTTTGAGGATTCCACTGGGGAAAGAGGGGTTTCGCTAGAGGGAAAGCGAAGTTTTCTTGGTGAAAATGTTCAAAATCCATCCTGAGATTTTTTGGAATTTTCTTGGGATTTTTCGAGGCTTTCGGGTATTTTCTGGGAATTTCTGTATGAAATTAAGTGGAGGTGCCGGTCGGCATAGTATGAAGGGTGCCATTCAACAGTGGCACGGACTTTTGGGCTACCTCGAGAAAGTAAGGGGTCAGTGCCGATCGGTATGGTAGGGGGAGGTGCCGATCGGCATGGCGCTTGGCATTCTATATAAAGGGGGCGAATCCCCTCATTTTTTCACATCTTCTTTTGATTTCTCTCTCTCTGTGATTCTTCTGCAAATCGTTCTAGCATTCCGATATTCAAGGAATGGTCTCTTTTGTGAGCACTGCAGTCCATTAGGAGTGGTTGACCGTTGATGACTGAGCGAATGTGGAGTGGAGGGCTAGGGCGCCTCTTGCTTTGGGGAGTGAGAACTCCTTTGATGCATTTGAGCCTGTTGCGGATGAGCGGACCTTGCTGCGGGAGCTATCACGTCATCGCTCTTCGAGAGTGGTTCCTGGTGGTTATGTAAGTATCCCGACCTTTGGAATTCTTCTCTTTTGGTGTTTTTTCTTTCTTTCTTGGCTTTTTTATGAGACTTTTCTTTTTTCCAGTATGATATTTCTTTGAAGAACATGCGTTCCCGCGGGACGACGGGGCTCAAGGATGTCTGGGAGCATCTCCCACCTGTGGTCCGCTGGTTGGTCTCATCAGCGGCTTTTGGGTGGTTGGCATCTGCTCTAGATGAGACGCCTCGTTCGACAGCGGTCTTGTGTGCTTTGGGAGAGAGGTGGTGGGATACTACCCACTCCTTCCATTTCAGCTTCGGGGAGATGACTGTGACTCCCATAGACGTGTAGTAGCTGCTGGGGCTGGATTGTGATGGAGAGCAGATAGAGGTGGATCGCTCTTTACGGGTGAGACCGGAGGCAGTGCGTGCGGCACTTGGTGATGTAGGGAGGATAGTTTCTGGGGATTCTATCTGGTTTTTGCTACTGAAGGATGTTCTGCTGAGTAGGGTGATTGATGTGGAGGACGGGCTACAAATGAGGCAGATGGCCCGGTTGTTCATTTTGTTGGTATTGGGAGTCTTCATGGTGGCATCGAGCGACGACGTCGTTCATTTATGGTTTTTGTCGTACCTGAGGATGTTTTCGAACATCCCGTTCTATGATTGGGGGAGTCTAACTTTGGCGACCCTTTACTCTTCTCTGGATGCATTCAGCCGGTGCTGCCGGCAGACCTTTACTGGGGCCACGTACCTTCTTGAGGTATTCTTTAATTTGTGCATTCCTTTTCATGCATTCGCATTTTCCTTATGCGTCTCTTTTTGTTTGTGAATTCAAATGTGGTTCTACGAGGTGATTGGGTGCAATATCCCGCTGATTACTTTAAAGGACAACACTATTGGGGACTTCTTCCGATTGGATCGATGACGTAAAGCCAATTGACAGTCGAAGGGATCTCTCTCCCTGGAGGCGATGCGTAAGACCCTTTCCATTTCAGTCTTGGTTTTTTGCACCTTATGATCTTGTATTGATTTATGCTCGCTTGGATATATTCAGGTGACCTTTTATCCCTGGGGGACAGCCATTCAGGATGCGGGGGCGATCGGGGTGAACGTGCGAATGAGGCCCTTGCTGGCGCATGAGTTTGGCCATTCCTGGTATCTCGGGGCAAGGGTGGTTCATCATATTTCTGAGGAGGAGGTGGTGGTTCTACCCGCGCAGCCTCCCTAGTCTATGAGGTGGGACCGACTGATGTTGGAGGATGAGAAGATTGTGGCGATGATCGGCGAGCCCTACTTGCTATACACTGATACGGCTGCGCCGTATGACTTTATGGATTTTGTGACGAGATGCTTGATGGCGCCCAGCATATACATTGCACTCCCCTTCCCTCCGACGGGTTCAAGTCGGGCGGTGGGATCTTCCCACAACGACGATGATTCATCGGTATCTGCGGCGGCGACGATCTCGGAGGTCCCTTTTGTGCGATTGCATACCGCTTCGTACAACATCCAACGAGTTGATGGAGGGATGGTGCCTATGTTGCATCGTCCTCATGCTATGGATCCGGAGGAGTTGGGTTTGACAGAGGAGGTCCTTCGACCTGCGGTATATCTTTATATTCCTCTCTTTCCTTCTTTTTTGTTTTGGTCATCTCTGCATTGATACTGACTTTTGCCTTTCTTTGCAGCAAGTCCGGGTGTCGACCACTTGGCTCAAGGACATCAGAGACTGGATATCTTCGGAGACTGCTCACATTTGGGATGCGGTTCATGTTCATTCTTTCTTGGTGTCGTCTGCCTCGTCTGGAGAGGACTCTGGCTCGGATAGTGGTGGTGCGTCATCTTGCCGTAGGGGGAAGAGAGCACATCGCAGGGGTGGAAGCTCTTAGTGTGATAGAGAAAGAGATTGTGGGTTCGGGCTGAGTCCCGTTGTTTTTGCATTTTTCTTTTTATTATTTCCTGCAAAATTGATGTAACACAGAACACAAATATATGCAATGCAATGGACTTTTTTTATTATTATCTTTTATTAATGATGTGCGCTTTCTACTTTGCTGCTGAGACCGTAAAAAGGAATATTTTTGGGATTTTTGAAGGAAAGTTTTTAATTAATATGGGAGATTATATAAAAAGGGATTTTGAAATTCTGTTGAGAATATCAATTTATTTTTATTGAGTTTTCTGATTTGACAAAAGAGGAAAAAAGGAAAATTTCTAAAAATGGGGGGTTGCTGATTGGCAAGCACCCTGACCTGCCTATCGGCAGTTCAGTCCAGTCCTATCAATTGAAAGCTTTAAATGGTACCCTCTTTAGCTTTTGGTGACTTGTGGGGTAGGATTCCTTTTGATTTCTGCAGGGATTATGTCCCTTGTGAGGGTTTTCAAGTATAAAAAGGGGAAGGGTGGAGTGTTTTCATCACATCTTTGCATTCTTATCTACTTCCCCACTATTTCTTAGCCCTGCAAGATGCCTCTCCCTGGTAGCACCGATTTTGTCAACTACCTCAAAACCTTGGAAGCTATGTGCTCTTATAATGTCGGCTATGATGCTTTCAACATGCATCGAGTCTCCTTGTGGCGCAATCGGCCTATTGATTGGAACGTGCTGATGGCGACGGTACAATTCTGGTACCCCAAAGACCATGTATTCCGCTTTGGGTTGGAAGAAGTTTGTCCTACCTACGAGGAATTTTCTGTCATGCTGGGTGTAAATACCACTGTTGCTGGGGCTTTACCCGAATTTTCCCGTTCTCCTAGGGATTTGTTGGCCAGGATTCTTTATATTTCGCCTTCGGCGACTAGATCATTGGTCGCTGGAAGGATGATTTCCCTCCCGGCGGTGCTACAGTTCATGCATTTACGGGAAATAGGTGATGCTATCTATGCTGGAGCCTTTTTTCTGGGTCTGGTTTCCAAATTAATGCTGGTGACTGGGGAGGTGCAAGTGGACCCACAACTTGCAGCCATTGCCTCATGGATGTCATATCATCGCAATCCTGCGGCGGTGATACTAGCGGAGACCCTAAATGGCCTGGATGCCTGGAGAGGAGTCCGTTCTGACTTTTTGAGGGGTAGTCCTGTGATGCTGTTCATGTGGTTTTCTGAAAGATTCTGCTTGGCGACTCCTCCAGAATATCCCTTGTCGATCGTACCCAACTTCTTTTCACGCTACTTCATCAGCGTTGGCATGTATGTTAAGAACTGGGAGCATTGGTTTGTGGAGCATAGGGCTCGTGGGCTGTATTGGTCAGTGCCTTGGTGGGGACAGTTGCAGCCTATTCTGGAGCTAGGAGAGTATTCATATGTGCGGCTGGTTGGTCTCATACATACCTCTTTTTATTTCCCTTGGCGGCTTTTACGCCAATTTGGTTGGGCGCAGGTCGTGCCCCCTCGGACCTCAAATTTCTTTTCGATAGAAGACTTGCTGAGCACCTGCGTCTGTTGCTTGGGTCTCTGTGGGAAAATCGACGTCCGGCAAACCCGTCCCTCTCAGTCTGTCGGGAAGGTTTGGCATGTCCCCAAAGATTATATAAAGTGGTTGTGGAGGAAAGTAGTCAGTAAGATGTTGGCAGTGGAGACTAGACAAAGATGGTTTGTTTTATCTAACACGATGGAAGGGGGTGTTATGTTCTTTTCAAAAATGGTTAAGGCTCATAGATCCCTAGAATTTTTACGGCATTCTATTCAGGCAGGGGAAACTTGGGGACCTCAGGATGTAGATGATGAGGGTACAGGCTCTTCTGATAGCTGTGGGTAGGACTCTTGGGGAGTTTATTTGTGTAACATATGTGGGGATTTTATTTGGCTTTTTATGGTAATAGGGGGAAGGGAGTTATCCGTTCCTTTTTCTTATGTAATCCTTACTGTAATTTCTTATTAATGAAATAAACAAGTTTCTGATCATCCAGTTGTGCCTTTTGATGAGTTTTGTATTTGGAATTATCTATACTGATCGCTAAGGCATACATAATCCTTTTGTTCAAGTATTTTTAGAATGAACCGTCGTTCTCGGAGGTACGAAAAGAATAGTATTTTTTGAAAAAGAAAGGGGCTGCACTCATGTGAGGTGCATGAGCTACCTACGTACCTATGGGGTTTTTGAAAATGTTTTTATGTATTTGTAAAAATAATTTTTGTAGAGGATCAGGCCCATGTAGTTCTTGGTAGAAGGAAATGAAGAGTTTTATTATTATTATTATTATTATTATTATTATTATTATTATTATTATTATTTTTTTTTTTTTTTAGAATAAAAGGGGGATGAGAAGAGTCGTAGCGCGCCAAGATCTCGGACTAGGGGTAGAATTTCTTGAGACAGTCCAGGTTGACTGGACGAGCCATCTCTTCCCCATCTAGGTCAGTGAGCATGGCGGCACCGCCGGATAAGATTTTTTTCACAATGTAGGGGCCGTTCCAATTGGGCATGAATTTCCCTCTGGGTGCCAGATGGGTTCTATTATCTCTTTGAGGGCTAAATCCCCCTCCCGAACACCGTGGTCCTTGACTCTCTTATTGAATGATCACACTATTCGGCGATGGTACCCCCGTATGTGGTATAGAGATTTTAGTCTTCTTTCATCTAGGAGGGCTAGCTCATCAAGACACCTTTGGCACCAGTCTTCTTCACTAACCTTGCTTTCGAGCATGACGCGTAGCGAGGGTATTTTCATCTCCACAGGTAGGACTGCTTCCATGCCGTAGACCAGGGAGTAAGGGGTAGCCCCAGTAGAGGTTCGAATTGAGGTTCGATAGCCCCAGAGGGCATACGGGATCCGGTTGGGCCAATCCCTACAACTTTCGGTCATCTTGCTACTGATAGCTTTGAGGTTCTTATTAGCGGCTTTAACTGCACCATTGGTCTGAGGTCGGTAGGGAGAATATTTGTGTCTCTGAATCTCATACTCGTTGACTCCTTCTATGAATTATGCTTCGAAATGCAGCCCGTTATCTGACACCAGCTCATGCGGGACCCCGTATCGGCAGATGATATTTTTCTTAAAGAATTTTGCCACTTTCTTGGCGTTCAATACTATATATGACTCATCTTCGACCCATTTGGTGAAGTAATCGATAGCAACCAGGATGAACTCATGTCCGTTTGAAGCCTTTGGTGTAACCCTTCCTATGATGTCGATACCCCAGGTGGAGAATGGCCAGGGAGAGGTCATGTTGTATAATTCTCGCGGAGGCAAGTGTTGAAGATTGGAGAATTGTTGGCATTTGAGGCACCTACAGACATAGGCGGTGCAATCCTGGATTATGGTGGTCCAGTAGTAGCCCTGTCGGATGATCTTCTTGGAAAGCATGTGACCATTCATGTGGGGTCCGCATTCCCCGCTATGGATTTTCCGCATTATTTTCTCAATCTCAGCCCCTACGATGCAGTGTAGATGAGTTCCATCGAAATTCCTCTTGAGTAGAGCTTTATGATAGATAATGTACTGGGCGGCCAGTCTTTGGAGGGTTGTTCGGTCTTTCTTATTGCAACCCTCAGGATACCTACCATATTTGAGGAGGCACCAGATATCATAGTACCAGCAATCGGCTAGTTTGGTATCTTCGGCGGAGACAAGCTCAATATGGTAGTAATGGGTCGCTTTATCTTGCTTTTGAACTAGGAAAGGGGTCATTATTATTCCCTCGGGCATGTCGACCATAGAGGCCAAGGTAGAGAGAGCATCGGCTAGGTTATTCTTTGCTCGGGGTAGGTAATGGAAGGTGATATCTCGGAACCGGGAGGCTAACTCCTCTAATTGGGCATGAAAGGGTTGGAGCTTTTCATCCTTCACTTTCCACTTTCTAAGCACTTAACCAATGATGAGGTCAGAATCCCTGTAGACATCGAGGTATTGAATACCTTTCTTTAGAGCAACCTTCAGGCCCACCGTGCATGCCTCGTATTCCGTCATGTTATTGGTGCAAGGGAAATCCAATTTAATGGCGATGGGAATGTGGGAGTCATCTGGGGCGATCAGAAGTATCCCAATGCCATATCCCCTTTTTTTGGCAGTTCCATCAAAGAACATTTTCCATCGAAGGCGATCTTGAATGGTGCAGAGGATATTTTTATCTGGGAATTCGGAGATCCAGACATCTGCTTCGTCTATGGGGGAATCAACGAGGTGGTCAGAAATGGCTCTTCCTTTAACAGCCTTCTGTATGACATATACAATATCGAACTCAGTTAGGAGCATCAACCATCGAGCCATTCGACTGGATAAGGCGAGTTTCTCAAGCAGGTATTTGATGGGATCCATTCGGGATACAAGTTTGACGGGGAAGGCGAGCATGTAGTGTCGCAATTTTTGGGTGACCCAGATAAGTGCGACACACGCATTTTTAAAAACAGTGTAGTTGACCTCGTACCCGAATAATTTACGATTGGCATAATTGATGGCTCTTCCTTTGCGGGAGTCTTCGAGGTATTGGTCTAGCAAAGCCCCAACTGCAGTGTCGGTTATGGTTAGGTATAGGAGAAATGGGAAACCAAACTATGGTGGCATGAGAACTGGAGGTTGGGTCAGGTATTGTTTAATTCGGTAAAAAGCTTCTTGGCAGGCCTCATTCCAAACCTTGGTTGAATCCTTTCGGAGGAGTTTGAAGATCGGTTCACAGATGGAGGTTAGCTGGCTCATGAACTGGCTGATATATTGTAATTTCCCAAGAAAACCTCGAACTTCTTTCTCTGTTCAGGGTGGTGGCATCTCAAGTATGTCCTTAAGCTTTGCAGGGTCTGCTTCTATCCCTTTTTCGCTGACTATAAATCCCAAGAGTTTTCCCTTTGTTACGCCAAATACACACTTCTGTGGATTAAGTCGCATCTGATATCGTCGTAGTCATTCGAAGAACTTTCGGAGAGCGGGAACATGATCTTTTCTAGTTTTGGACTTGATAATCATATCATCCACATAAACCTCAACCTCTTTGTGAATTAGATCATGCAGGATGGTTGTGGCAGCCCTTTGGTAGGTAGCCCCAACATTCTTGAGACCAAATGGCATAACGGTGTAACAAAAGGTTCCCCATGGGGTGATGAATGCGGTTTTTTCTTGGTGGTCGGGGTGCATCTTGATTTGGTTGTATCCGGCAAACCCATCGACGAATGACTTGAGAGCATGACTGGCTGTGTTGTCCATGATCATGTCGATATTAGGTAGTAGATAATCATCCTTCGGAGAAGCTTTGTTTAAATCTTGGTAGTCTACACACATTCGAACCTTCCCTCCTAATTTCGGCACAGGTACAATGTTGGCTAGCCATGTGGGATATTCGATCACCCGAATAAAACCTACGTTTAACTGTTTGACCACCTCTTCTTTGACCTTGAGCGACCATTAGGTGCGGAGCTTTCTCAATTTTTGTTTAACTGGCTTGTAATTTGGGAGAGTGGGGATCTCGTGCTGAGCTATTTTAGGATCAATGTCGGGCATATCATCATAGGAATATGCGAAGACATATACGAACTCCTTCAATAATTCTTTGAGTTGTACGCAATCATGCTCGTCAAGGGTGGCCCCTATCCTAATCTCGTGTAGTTGGCTACTAGAATTGAGATTAATAACAACAGTCTCTTCTTCATTAACTTAAACACGATTATGATGTTTATTATTAACCTTATTTAGATCAGTTAAGAATTGTTCATTTGCAAAATCATCATCATCAAAAGTTTGATTAGAATTCAAGCAGTTAATGTAAGGCACAATAAGATACTCAAAATCTTCGTCTATTTCATTGATAGGAAAAATAGCATTGAGAACCTCATCAAAAGAGGTCTCGATTACATTTGAGCAAGGATAGACAACAGAAGAAGAAATAGGGTAAACATTGGGGTTAGGGGAGATTTCAAGGGGTAGAACTGGCACAGCATGCCAGTTGAGGAAAGGTGTATCAGCAGCTTTAATCAGATGGGATGGGTCCATTGATGTAGTGCCTGAATGAACCATGCATAGTGCCAGCCCCAGTATTTTCAAGTTGAAGGAATCTTTGAAATCACTTTCCTCAGTCTCTTCGGTATCTTTGATGAGCGGTTGTACTCGATGTTGGAGACTTTCGGCCCTTGGGTATCTATCTTGGAAAAAGATCTCCATTCTCGGCCTCATCTTCTTGTCTGTGATTTTATACCATGGTTTCGAAAAACCGCAAAATGGGAAGTCCTTGCCTTCTTTGATGAATCGTCCATTTAAGGAGTCTTCGAAGATAGTTTGAATGCAGTCTAATCTTCTTTTTGGTCGGGACTCGCGGATCATTTTGAGCTCTTGTTCTGATGGTTGATACCCCAAGCCGCAAGGAGGGAAAGCTTTCTTTAGTTCGATGGGTTCAAGTATCCCTTGCTACCTTTTCCCTAGCCCTAGCCGGGCATGAAGTGCATGTTTCTGAACATCTAAATCACATTGACATTTCCATGAGGTTCATATTCTGGATAAACCCTTTCTTTGAAACTGTCCCCTGCCGAGAGTAGGAGTGGCTCAACTCAAAATCTTGATAGGAGCATATCATTTGACCCGTGTTGTATCTCGAGAATTGGACTGCTGGTGATTGCACCCTCAACATTTTCATCGTCGCCCAAAATGGTGATGACTCGCCCGTCGGCAAAGAATTTCAATTTCTGATGGAGTGAGGAAGGCACACCCTTGATATTGTGGAGCCAGGGGCGTCCGAGCAACAAGTTGAAACAGGTTGGGATGTCTATGAGTTGGAACTCGACGACAGGGTTTATAAGGCCAACCCCTATTGCAAGTTTTATGGATCCCATCACCTCACAACGGGTATTATCGTAGGCACGTACAGCAATGGAGGTTGGATCGAGGTCTCTTTCTTTTAGGCCCAAACACTTATAGGTTCTCAGAGGGAAAACATTCAAGGCGGATGCGTTATCGACAAGAGAGAGTGGCACGACCTTCCCCATAACTTCGACAGAGATGTTGAGTGCATGATTGTGATTCGGCCCAATTCTGGGGATTTCTTCTTTAGAAAATGATAGCATTCGGGTAGAAGTCAAGGATCCGACCAGATTTACCGCTTCTTCTGATGTGGTAGAGGGGGAACTATGGGTCCAGTGAGCAACTTGATTAAAGCATTTCTGTGCAGCTGGGAAGACATGAAAAGCCCCTATAGAGTGATGTTAGCTTGAGTTTTCTTCAGTTGATCGAGGATCTTGCTCTCCTCAATGGTCATCTCTGGCATAGGAAGGTTTTCAACGCCCTTCCCTTTGTTATTTGCCGGTAGTGAGCTTGGAACCTGGTAATGTCTCCCTGATCTGGTCATGTGATTTACTAAAGAAGGAAAGAATATGAACCCCGTTTCCTCGTCCATCTCAGGTTGTTTTGCCACCCTGTTTATTTCTCCGAGGAGTTCTTTAAATGATATCATCCCACATATGTCGTCTACTGGGCCAGTTCTTCCTAAAGCTTGTTCTTCACTCGAATCTTCGAATTCTTCCCCCCATCCGGTGGTAACAATTCTGTCTTTCCCTGTAAAGTCGATGCATTCCACAACTTCAACGGCTTCTTCATACAAGTCCTCCCATTCTGTGGGGATATGTGTGATCGAAGGGACCAAGCACCCTTGTAGCTTCAAAGTGTCAAGTAACCCGGTGATACTACAAATGCTGTTGGTTTGCCTGAGTAATTCTGCCATAATCTGGACAACATCATCTAAGCTGACTTCATCGATTGGTACCATCCACTTGTCTGAATCTCGGGCCCACTTTTGTGCTTCCAAGAATAGTGTACTGAATCTTCGGCAATCGATGACCATCTGTGAGGGAAATTTTAGCCCGAACTTTAGGAGTTGGTTTTACACCTTTGATAATTCCATACCTCCATTTTTAGACCGGGTACGAACAGCGATGCATGCTCTGGTAAGGAGTAACAGTGCCTGATTAGCTAGGCTAGTAGGGTGTAGGAGGAAATATGGGCAAATTTGAAGAGGTTTAGGAGAGGATATGGGTGTGATTTGAGTTGAGGGATTAAAATTCGTGTTTTCTTCTAAGAAGAGGGAATTGGTGTGATTTGGGAGTGGGTTGTGAGTAGTGTTTGGCTTAGGATTGGCTGGTGGGGCGATGGTACCCCGGTCAATGAGATCTTGGATTAAGTTCCGAAGGTGAAAGCATTGGTCGGTGGTATGGACGGCAGTTTGGTGAAAAGCGCAATGAGCATCGGTCTTGAAGTTTCTTAGGAGTGGATTTGTCAATGGACGTGGGTCCAAGGGTTTAATGAGGTTTCGGCTTAACAGGGCTTGGTAAACTTTGGAGAGGGGGGCATGGAGCTCAGTGTATTCCCTTTGGATGGGGGCGGGGCAGTTTTCTGGTGCCCATTATGTGGTTGGTTGAGAGATGTTGTTGATGGACGAGACTGTAGCACTGGCAGGCTTGTCATACTTTCTAGGTGTGAACTTTCCGGACACCTTCTTTGGTTCAACCTCTGCTTTAATGAGGTTTTACTCGATTTCCACTCTAGCCTTTCTGAGAGATCGGAAGTGGGGATAGTATTGTCCTCCCATCGTCGCTCGAACATGGGGTAAGAAGTTCTTCTTCATTATATTGACCTGCACTTCCTCGGATGGCCGATTGGTCATGGTAGATGCTTGCTCCCTCCACCGGGTTATGAAGTTACTGACTGATTCTCCAGGATTCTGTTTGAGCAGCTCTAAATCACGACGGGTGACCTCAAGCTCTTCGTTGTATTTGTACATCAATATGAATTCTCGGGATACATTCTCCCAGCTACGGATTCTGGATTCCTCAAGAGATAAAAACCATAAGAGGGCACTATCCTTCAAATTTTGCTGAACAATTGGGCCATCACGTCTTCAGAAGCCCCTAGTAGAGTCATGGAATGATGATAACTGCGAAGATGAACAATTGGGGGTCCACTCCCCCCGAACTTCTCGATATTTGGCATCTTAAACTTCTCGGGTAACCTCGCTTTAGGATAAGGAGACATGTGGATGTAGTCCATGTAATTCCTAGAGATCCTGACTTGGTCGAACTTTTTGGTGAGCATCTTGAGATCCTCTTTGACTTTATTCAACTCCTCCTCCTTTGGATCAATGACCACAGGCAGGTTAGCCATAGGCTGGGCAATGTTGGGCATTGGGAGCTGGGCGGGCGACGGCCCATTGGCAGGAGGGGCACGTGGAGCGTGCTGATATTCTTCTGGAACCCAAATAGGCTCAGGTGGACCCATAGCACGAGGGAATAGGGCCTCAGGCTCTTGAGGAATTGGAAATTGGTTTCGTTACATCTCTCGAACCTCAGTTTGGAGGTTGTCAATCTTGGACACGAGCTGAGCTAGGACTGTTGTCAGATCCGGCTGTATGAATGGTGCTTGATCCGTATTTTCCATGGAAAATGGATGGATTCCGAACTCGGAAGAAGTAGTAAAGGAACGAATGAAACTCCGGGGTGATTTGACTGAAGACCGAAGCTAATAGGGAGCCAGTACAAAGGCTTACGATCGACCTGAGAAGATGAGGTTTATTTTTGAGAAAAAAGGAAGAACTATTTTTGGATTTTTGATAAAGAGGGAGAAATGTTTTTGGATGTTTTTTATTTTTGATAAAAAAGGGAGAAATGTTTTTGGATTTTTAATAAAGAAGGGAGAAATGTTTTTGGATACTGGACTCAGCATGATTATTACAATTATTATGTTCTCACTTGTATTTAACTCTCCTAAATGCAATGCCGGACGGGACCCGAGCCTGGAAAAGTCGAGTTTTTAATATATGCAAAGCTACGGCTGGACTTGTAATCAGGCTCACGGATAGGGTCCCATTTTTAAAAATGCGCGAAAATTGGGAGGTAAATTGACCAGGAATTTCGGTAGAGTTTCGGGTTAAAATCGGCAATCTAAAGTGCGTGTCCTAGGTTTGACACCTATATGCAGGTATACAGTTGGTTGGGTAAATCGGTATGGGTTTCCCCCTTTGGCGTGACTTCCACGATATACGTCTTGCTCTTGCGGGTAATCGGTATGTGTGGACAAGCCATTTGATATACCTGAGTATACGTGAATTACCTCACCATATACCTCATGGGAACGGTACGTGTGAGAGCGAATTCGATATACTCGGCGTATGGGAATGAATTCCCTACGATATACATCCCATCATGACTTCGATCAAGCGGTACGATGCGGGGGAACCGTTCGATATACGTCGAAGGTACTTGGCCAATGGAAGGTGAGAGTTATATCGCTTAGGCTAACTGCGACCTACCAGACCAGCGCCCATCACGAAGTGACCCTCCAGTTACTGGGTAAAAATTGGTCAATAGCAATTTTCTTTGGTGATGTCGTGTGAATCTTGCATGATTTTCTTATTAGTATCTTATTATGAGAATGCCTTTCTTTAATTATGGCAAACAAGGAGCAAAGTACGAGTACCCCAAAAGGTACACCAAGTATGGATGGGTGATTCATGCAACATGGGGATATATGTGATCCTAGGTGCATGTGGTGTGAAGTGTACATGGAGAAATTTCTACAATTGTGTGAACATAAGCATAAGCATGGGATACACTTGAGAAAGGGGAACATGCAGATATAAGGGGGAAACATAAAAAAATATAGCATCCATGAAAATAGTGTCAAGCCCTCAAACAAAACACATATCCCCAGGAGAGTCGCCACTGTGGCCATCCCCGATCCTCGCCGCGCGGGCGGGCGCGTGTAGGAAAGGATCCTTCAGGTCCCGTGCGTCCCTCTCGGGAGCGCTTCGGCCGGCGTCGTTTAGGATGTGGTGTAAAAAATGTAGAGAGATTCAGAGTCGCCAGTCTATTTTACTCAAAACAGACAAAAGAAAAGGGGAAGCCACCCCGAAGGATGGCATCCAAAGACATACTGGTGCGTGCAAAACCAAAATGATTCGAGAAGGGTTCGGAGGCTTAGTTACAAAATGGGAAGGTGTTAGGCACCCATTCCGCCCTTTCGATCGCTCATGAATATTTGCTATTTTCCCTTATATTTCTCCCGTGATATGTGTGCATGTGTATATATAGAATGGAGGTAGGGATCCTTGAATTATATCATGGAAAAGATAAAGCGAGTCATCCGTAGGAAGGTATAAGAATAATATTAGAAAAATAAGATTTATGTTATTACCCCTACGTTGATCGTTATAATGGAACGATAACGCATATGGAGTAAAAGGTCGCTAAGAGCAAGTATATAGCATATAAAGAACGTAGATTTAGAGAATATAAAAAATGAGAGAAAAAGTGAGAAAAAGGACTCGAGTCTCGGGTTTTACCCCGAGACGCCTACGTAGCCTATAAAGGCATTAAATTTCACGTAGTTCGCATACAAAACGAGGGGTGGGGTTTATCCCATAAATCCAAATGGGGAATCTCTTATTTGTGAGTGTGTGTGTAGAAAAAGTGTTTTAGTTGTGAGAAAAGTTTGAGAATCCCTATTTGGAATTTATGAGAAAATCCTCTTTTTCTTGTTTTCTGGGTTTTATTTATATGAAAATAAGAGATGTGCAATAATACTAAATAAAAAGTATATTAGGATGTGTGAGGTGAGCTAATAAAAGTGCTAAGTAAGAAAACAAGTTATTGGGAATTTAAGAGAATTTAAGAGAGAGTTTGAGAAAATTGGACCTTCTTGCAGATATTGAGCTTGATCTTGAATGTTGGAGAGCAGCCCTTGCACTTGGATCATGATGGAGAGTGCCTAATTCACCAAGTTTGATGAAAAGGATGATGAAAAGTGGAAGCAAAAAATGGATTTGGAAGTTGAAATCACGCTGCCTTCGAGAGAGGTTTCTGGGATTCATTGAGAGTGAATTTTATCAGATCTAGGATCCCCTTGAAAATGAGGTGAAGGACTCTTTTTATAGGACCAGGTGAGTGCCGATTGGCATTGGCACGTTCTTGCCTATCGGCACCTGCCGATAGGCAGGGTCTGGAACGTGCCGTTTGGCAGTGCGCTTCAGGATTTTTCAGAAAATCGGTCGCCGACGGCAAACTGTTGGTCAGAATCGCACACGGGGCGTACCATTGGAAAGGTAATTCAAAGACCTTTGAAAGTCCTTTCGACCACTCCCGGGTTCGGGAGTTGACTTTGGGTCAAATATGTCTCGGAAGCGTTTGTCGGTCCATTGGACGGGGAATCGTGTGGACGCAAACGGATCGTTCGTCCGCATGGTAAGTTCGAATCGCGTATGGGGTGGACCGTTCGAAATATTAGGAGATGTAATTCAACATTCCAAAGAGTTTGACCCGGTTTGGAGAGTTGACTTTGGTCAACTGGGCTTGGGAAGCATTCGGTGACCTCTCGGGGTCAAACGGATCGTTCTTCCGCATGGAAAGTCGGAATCGCGCACGGGATGGACCGTTGGAAAGGGTATTCAGTTCCCTTCGAAGATTCATTCAGCCTCGGTTAAGCTGAAGAGTTGACTGAGGTCAAATAGAGCCCGGGAGAGCCCAGTGGCCTCTGGGTCAGGTTTCGAACGTAAACGGATCGTTCGTCTGCATGGTAAGTCGGAATCGCGCACGAGACAGTCCGTTGGAAAGGGGATTCAGTGCCCTAAGAAGATTCATTTAGTCTCGATTGAGATGAAGAGTTTGACTTTTGGGTCAAACTGAGCCGGGGAGTGTCCGATGGCTTCTAGGTCAGTACTCGGGACATGACCTGGGTTTGTAGTGCTGAAGGGAGGTACGAGGGACCTAAGTAGAGTTAGGGGTTATTGAATGGGGTGTTTACAACTATCTACCAACAACATGAGTTTGATTCCTACATAGTTCCATTTTCCATAAATCCATTAACAACTCCATCTTTATCTTCCAAACATGAAAAATCGCATCTTTTTATAACTATCCTAATATCGACAATATACAAACTTAGATTGCAATCATCAAATACTTACCTCTAATGAAGGTATGATCCTTTAGGGTTGTATATCACAGGTGGTTCTCCCCTTCTCCGATCACTTTCGGTGGTGGTTGGTGGTGGTGACCTTTGGTCCTTTGGTTCTCCTCCTTTCCAAGCAAGCTTTTCTCTTCCCACGCAACCTTTCACTCTCTCTCACAAGGTGACCTCTCAATATTGTGTAGAATAGAAGAATGAACCCACGTTCAACTAATCTCCAAATATTTATAATAAGACAAAATTCGAATTCCCTAATCATCCCCCTTGTAAAAATGACCAAAATTCCCTTTTGGGTTGTCTTTTCATTTCCAAATGACCCGAGACCCAAAACCAAGATCCAAATAGACTTTTCTGACTATTTCAACCCTTACGGATGCAACGATGCACTCAAAATAACTATAAGGTTGATGTAAAATAAGTTTCCTTTTTAATTTAACAAATTAGTCCCGACACGTCCTATACCGCGTCTGACTAAAAATTCAAATTACTGAATTACTATCACACAACCATATCAATAACATCACATTCATATATTACCTAAATATCTTTAAGTAATATATAGAATCATACACTTTAATATCCACAAGTCGGATAAAACCCAAATGAATTAATTTATAATAAAATCCAATTAATCCATTAATTTAAAATATAACCCATTTTAAAAGTCATTAAAATCACGGGGTATTACAGGTTCCTTCACCAATATGGATTTTTTTTATCGTTGAGGGACCCTGGGGGTTCTTTCACCAATATCATTTTTTTGTCGTTAAGGGACCCTGGGGGTTCCTTCACCAATATGAATTTTTTACAGTCGAGGGACCCTGGGGGTTCCTTCACCAATATGAATATTCTGTCGTTGAGGAACCCTGGGGCTTCCTTCACCAATATGAATTTTCTATAGTCGATGGACCCTAGGGTTTCTTCACCAATATGAATTTCTTCTGTTGAGGGGCCCTAGGGGTTCCTTCACTAATATGAATTTTCTGTCCTTGATGGATCCTGGGGGGTTCCTTCACTAATATGAATTATCCGCAGTCGAGGGGACCCTGGGGGTTCCTTTACTAATATGAATTTTCTGCAGTCGAGGGACCCTGGGGGTTCCTTCATCAATATGAATTTTCTGTCGTTGAGGAACCTTGAGGTTTCCTCAACCTCATATTTCCTAGAGACTAAAGAGGGGATATTTGAGGGACCCTCACCCTAAAATATATTAGTCAATCTTGAAATGCCCTTCTACAGCTTCAATAACGTGAGCCTTCATATCGGCTGGCTCAGTGCCTCCACCTGCTAGGCCACCATAGATCATTTTCACATCAAAGAGCTTATATGCAGTACTATATTTTCCTTCGAGATTTTATCCAGGAGGTCAGGGTCATTATTCCCACTATCGTCTGAGTCATCTTTATTTTTATTTGCCTGAACCTCCCTTCTCGGCTTATCATCTCTCCCTCGGTTGTGTCTCTTCGTTCTATCATCTTTTCCTATATTTTTATCCAAGTACATCCTGAGTTTGTCCTAGTTCAGTAGATTCTATATCTCATTTTTTAAGGCAAAGCATTTGTCAATTGTGCGGCCATACTCCTAATGAAACACACACCATTTTCTTTTACCCCTCTTGTGAAGAGGAGGTTTAAGCTTTTTCGACCACTTAAGTTCTCTGTCATATTTATTTCATTCAAAATCAAGTCTGGACTCACAGTCAGCAGAGTATATCAGGTAAACTTGTCATCATTTGAGAATTTTTTCCCTTTTGTTCTTACCTTGACATGATTTCCCATTATTATACTCTTTTCTGTCTTCTCTCTTGGCCGCTATGGCCTCTTTCGCGTTCATGATCCTCCCGATCATGGCCAGGAGTTCTATCATGGTTTTTGGAGGATCCTCAGAGGCGTTCCCTAAAATTTTCCCTCGTTATAAACCATTATTGAGGTTTGTCATAGTAATGCTCTCATCGTCGTCTTCCACCTCCAACTTTTCTTTATTGAAATGAGAGATATACTCCATCATAGGTTCATTATTTCCCTATTTGACGTGCAAGAGATTAGTCACACGTTTTGGAAGCTTCAAGCTAAAGAAAAAATTATGGATGCACTTCTCCTCCAACTGCTTAAAATTCTCCATAGTGCCTTTCGGCAGGTAGGTGTACCAAACATGCGTTGCACCTATAAGAGTGCTTGAGAAGGCTCAACATCTCATCTCATCAGGTGTTGAATAAATATCGACTGTTGACTGATACATCTAATTGTAATGTATAAGATTTTTTATCCCATCATACCTCGATATTCAGGTGGTTTGAATTTGGTTGGGGTAGGATAACTTACAATACTAGGAACGAATAGTGGCCCTTCTATGTAACCTCGATGACTCGAGTCTCGACTTTTGATCCAGTTTCCAGTATTATCCTCCATCCTTTGAATGGAGTTGTTCCATGGCTTTTCCTCCACCACCACGTTTTCATCACCACCTTTTATTCTAACTGCCATTGGAGCTGGCTCTAGGCCAATAGTCCTTTATCAACCGTTGACCTATCTCTAATCATCTTTATCTCAGCCTTATCTTGGACTTTTATGATCACATCTTCCATTACCTTTAGTTGCACCGACACTATGAGGGAGGGATTACCTATCCCATCCAACTTCATCTATGGGGTCGAAATAATCAAAAGTTGATCCTCATCTCAATCTGTCAAAAGCTGAGGCTTTCTATCATCTTCTAGGAGTGTGTTGAATGCTTTTTCCCTTGAAAGTTGAGGTTATATCCCTCTGGGATGAACAGTGTCTCCAAAAATCTCATACGGTTCTCAATATTCCTCCTCATCACAACCTTGGTAATTTGGTTAGTCGTGGTCCAAGACGGAGATGTTGCGGATCAATGACATCCCTCCATTTATGGTGGTATTGTGCCTCTTTAACTGGGGATGGGGTAGTCCCCTTGCCATTGCATCCACCGTCTCTTTAGCTTTCGAAGTAATGATCTCCACTATTGGGTCACAAGGAACCCTTCCCAACACACTTTGTCTAAAGGCCATGAACTGTTGTTGCATCTCATGTTGTCTAGCAACCAGGGACTTTAGTGAGGCCACCACCTCAACCATTTTTGATTGGGGAGGTTACTGATTAGAGCTTACACCGACGTCTTAAGATGGATCAGAATCCATTTCAGGTGACATTGACTCAAAAATGGAGGGAGAGAAGTTGAAGTAATACAAAATTAAAAATGTGCTAATTCAAGAAAAGCTTAAAAAATACCACTTAAGGTCTTTCAATGGTGATTCAGCTCCAGCAATGGTGGACTTAGATCACCACTAGAGGCAAAGAAAGAGTGTCCAAATGAAGAAGAAGAAGAAGCAGAAGAAGAAGAAAGAAGAGATATACTCTTCCCATAGACGACATCAAAAATGATGATGCAGGAAATCACCACTTCAAATAAGTAAGGAACTCAAGTTTCTATCTGTTAACAATGGTGAGATTAAGGCAGAAGTATAAGAAATATATGTAACTAAAATAAAGGATGAGAGATAAAGGAAACCACGAGAATATAAGTGGTTTGACCTTGGCCTACGTCTACTATGAAAATAAGTATTTATCTCACTATATACTTTGGCTAAAAGGCCATTAATAAAGGTTACAAGCTTTCTCTCTCTAACAGTAGAATTGAACAGAGTTTCAGTAGGGTTTCTATTTTTTTGATCCATTATGAAGATGATAAGGTATCCATTTATAAGGCTAGGGGTGCAAAGTGTCACTCCCAAGCATGCACCTGGTGTGCACGAGATGAATAAGCAAATGAGAGAATGCCATATGTCTCCTACATGTGTATGTCAGGATGAAAGAATATTCTCGCCACGTGGGGGGTTGATCTTCTATGGCCACGTGTCTTGACAATGTACATATCACATGTTTTGTGCGAGATATTAATTTTGGTTCTAAGATAGTCTCGACTGGTCGAGACCTATGAAGTGGTCTTCTTGGAGGCGATGTAAAAGTGACACCTATTTTCCAAATATTTTGATTGGTCTTAGCCTGAAGGTGTCGTATGAGGACGACACGTGGCATGATCGAGACTTAGAAGAAATGTGGTACGAGTATCGTGATAGCCTTCATGAACAATGGTAAGTGTTCTCCTAACTGAGTCTCAGCCACTGAGACTGTTTGGTATGGGCCACTGATATGTAGTCCCATATATGGATGAGTGTGAATTTCACGAAGAGGGGTCATAATGTCGATCTACGTCGCATCTAGATAAGGTCAAACTTATGTATATCAGTTCCTTTATATTACTCCCCCTCGATTCCTTTCCCTCCATTTCAATGTGAGAGCAACTCTATGCTGGTGTCTTTTCTAAGCTTAGCACTTGAGGTTTGTAGATGTGTTAGACATACTTATTGTCATAGCCAAACTTTTAGTATGAATGAACAAGAGGTACACATAAAGCAATGAATCAAAACTAAAGCATAATTATATAACTTTATTCATTATTAATAGGTTTACATAGGATTGAACCACCGCAGGGGTGAATTACATATTTTTAGTACACGATAATATTGAAAATTGAAAAGTGCCACTCCTTGCTCCCATTTGGCTTAATCTCTGCCCACATAGTCATATACGCGAACAGGTGATCGGTTTCTGTCTCTGGTATGGAAGAGATACTATCCTCATTCTCCTGTCACATCCAGAGAAGGAAGGAGTTAGCATAAATATGCTAAGAAGTTTTACTAGTTCCATAAAAATATATAGATATAAAAGAGAGTTGGAGTGTGTATAAAATCATTGATTAAAATATTTGACAATAATAAGCTAATAATTCCATACTTATCAGGTTACAAAACCATTAAAATGTTAGAACTCATAATTATATAGTAACTAGTTCATTTAAGAAATATTGTTCATTACTAGTTTATTTATGACCATGTAAAGAAAGTCGAAGAGTTTTGAACTAATAATCCCATTCTTACTAGTTCACTAAAGGGTATAGAAGTAGTTAAGCCATAAATTAACCCATAATAATAATCAATCAATCAACCCAAAACTTTGGGGAAAAAGTAACTAACTATGCACACAATTAAAGTGGCACTCATATGTATGTAGCAATAAAACCATGGATCTCAATCATCTGAGACCATTAGGATAAGTAGAAAATTTCATGGGATAACACATCAGTTTACTACCTAGATAACGCGTCAAAAGTGCTAGGATAAACTGAATTAATAAGGTACATGATATCTGTTATTATATGAGAAAGGTTAAAATTAATCCTTGAGTTTAACTACTGGTAATAAATTCATATACTGATGATGGGTAACAAAATATGTAGTATGGCAGTATAATAACATGCACACACTAAGAGTAAATGGGGCTATTACATAATGATATCAATAGCAGTTTTTCAAATACGTAAAGTATATTATTAAAAATATTGGAAAAAACCCACTTGCTTGGGATTCAATTGGTTTTATATCATAATGGTATATTTGGAAGAACTGGGGCTTGATCTTCTGTTATAAAATGTGTGGGTATGTAAGTATTTGGGGTTTAATCATTCAATTTTGTATTAAAATTGTCTTTTTTAAAGTTTTGGGGGCTAATTTGCAATTATCTTAGGACTTTAAAATACTGAACTTGAGCTCATTATTGAACTTTTGTGTAAGAGCATTTTTATGTTAAAATATTTTGATGTATGTATAGACAAAGTTTGGGGATCAAATTCGTAGGTTAGAAAATTTAATAAGGGTTAATTTATAATTTCGTACAAGTTTTCTTAAGTAAAAACCTTGTTTTTGCATAACTTGAGCTAGGAGTATCCAAATGTGGCCTTACGTTACACCATTTTACTAGAAAAATTGAATAAAAATTTTGAGAAAAAAATCAAAAATTCCTGATTGGCCATGCGCCCTCACGCGCGTGGTCGGGGTTTCTGAACAAAGTCTTCACCTTCAACCTCTCGATTTTGACTTTTTAGGGTTTAAATTGTTCACCGAGGTTTTCCCCTTCGATTCTATACCATTTGAGATTATTCACTAACAAACTTAATCTTATTTTTCATGAGGAATCCAAATATATAAGTTTCATGGATTGAAATTCTGTATAACTCAAGTTCCAAAACTGTGTTTTTTTCTAAAAATTTGACTTGATCTTCGTGGTTTTCTAAAGTATGGCAAGGTCTCTTATAAATTGGTCTTAGTTTATGCTATATGTGTGAGTAGTTTGGCTTTGGTTTCAGGAACTAAGATGGATTGTACATGAAGAATTTTGAATTTTTAGTTTTTAAGTTGAAAATATACTTTTGACCGATTTGAACTCTACAAGAACATTCATAGCTTTTAACCATTACACTCGAGATTCTTAGGTTATAATGAAGTTATATATGGCTTCAAATAAAAGTCTAACGCACTATGTCAAGTTTCACCATTAAAGCTCAAGCTTTAATGGTGTTTCAAATGTTTTTTTGCTATCCTAGGCCATTCTGTACGTAAAAACTTGCATATTATGATTGTTGTAACTATATTAACTATGCAAAAACAAATAGAATTGAAAGAATTGAAAATAAGGCATAAAATGATAAGATACCTAATTTGAGAGAATTTTCGAGATTTAAAATCGAACTATAGGGTGAGTTTTTATTGCTAGGATCGTGGGGGTATTTATACTATTTCATGAGAGGATTTTATTGGAGCTCATGGGAGGTGGATTTGAATCAGTTTACGTGAAGTTTTGTTTATGGGTAAATGGGGTGGACATGGGCTCATGGGGTTTCATGTGGTTTTTAACCTCTTATTCTGAGCTGTGGTAGCATGTGGATAGGGGATGAAGTATAATTCAAGAAGGTTTTGAGTTTATTCCTTAATTATTTTCATATTTACTTTTATAGCCCTAAAGTATACTTTTGTAAAGTATAGGGGTATTTTGGTAATTTAAAAAAGTTTCTATGGTTAAAATTATAATTTTATTTTAATTAAAGTCTAAAGGATTAATTTTATGTAAATTTGGGGTTTAGGGGATAAAAATACCTCAAGTTATCTTACTTTGAAACTTTCAGAGGTTCTTTATAATTTACTAAAACTTCAAGGGGTCAAAGTTAATGTAAATAAAATGTAGGTTTTTAAACATAGCTTATTTCCTCTTTAGAAGACTTTTGATTTTACACACCTTATGAGGGCTTAAATCGTGGTCATAGGTAAATTAAGGTTAAGAAATTCCCGGTTCTTACAGTCTACCTACCTAAGAAAAAAATTAGTCCTCGAATTTTACCTTGAAATTACTCGAGGTATTGATTCTTAATTGCTTGTTCTGGTTCCGGTGTAGCTTCTTATTAATTTTTATGCTCCCAAAGTACTTTAACTGAGGGAATTTTCCTATTTTCAAGATACTTTACTTAGCGATCGAGAATTTGAATAAGACATACTTCAAACTCATGGTTGGGTTTGACTGAAACATTTTTCCATGTGATGGTATGGGATGGATCTGAAATATACCAGCGTAACTATGACTATGAAATACACTATGGATATTATATAATTCCACAGGAAATTCTAATTGATAGGCCGTGGAACCAATTTTTTTAAAAACTCTTAAAGGTCCAATATATCTGGGGCGAATTTTCCTCTTTTCTCGAAGCGTGAATTTCCTTTTCGGGGCTACACTTTCTAAAATACGTGCTCATTTTCTTGAAATTCTTGGTCTACATAAATTTTCTGTCGATCTTTGGCCATCTTTAACTTCTTTCGAATCTGTTGTAATACCTCAGTGGTTTCTTGGATTATTTCTTGACCAAAGTGTTTACTATCTCTTGACTCTATCCAACATAGGGGGTCTATAAGGTCTTTCGTACAAAGATTTAAATGGGGCAGCATTAATACTACCTTGGTAATTATTATTATTATATGAAAAATTGATAAGAGGAAAATATACATTCCAGTGGTCAAACATAGTCAACGTACAAGCACATAACATATCTTCTAGGGTCTCAATTGTACGTGTGGATTGTCCATCTGTTTGATGGTGGAATGCGATACTTAAATGAAGTTAAGTACCCATTGCAATTTGCAATGCTTGCCAAAATTTTCCTATGAAACAAGAATCTCTATCTGATACAATGGACAAAGGAATTCCATGTAATTTAATAATTTCTCGAATATATAGCATGCTTAGTTTTTGGAATGAATTGGTGGTCTTTAAAGGAATAAAATGGGCAGATTTGGTAAGTCGGTCTACTATTACCCAAATTGAATTATATCTTTAGAACGTACGAGGTAGTCCACTGATAAAATCCATTATAATATGATCCCAGTTCCATTCGGGAATAGGTAAGGGTTGAAGACGTCCACTAGGGTATTGGTGTTTTATTTTTACTTATTGGCAAGTAAGACATCTCCTTACAAAATTTTCGATATCATTTCTCATGTTTGGCGCCACAAATATTGCTTCTTTAAAGCATGGAACGTTTTTGGGCTTCGGGGGTGTATTATAAATTTCGAGCGATGAGCTGATTGCAACACTTCTTCTCGTAGAGATGAATCGTCAGGTACATATAATATATTTCTAAATCGTAGTCAAATAACTAATATCTTATTTATCTCCCACATAGAATGCTAACCCGACGATATGTTTAGAATTAAAACATGCTCTGATACCAACTTGTCACACCATGCATTTTGGTATGAATGAATAAGAAGTGCACATAAAGCAATGAATCAAAGCTAAGGCGGAATAACATAACTTTCTTCATTATTAATAGGTTTACATAGGGTTGAACCACCACAGGGGTGAGTTACATGTTTTTAGTACACGCGATAATATTAGAAAATTAAAAAGCGCTACTCCTTGCTCCCATCTGGATTAATCTCTACCCACACGGTCACATACGCAAACAGGTGACCGGTTTCTATCTCTAATAGGGAATATATACTATCCTCTTTCTCATGGCGCATATAGAGAAGGAAGGAATTAGCACAAATATGTGAAGTAGGTTTTACCAGTTCTATAACAATGATATATATATAAATGAGAGTTTGAGTGTGTATAAAACCAGTTTTAAAATGTTTGATAATAATAAGTTGATAATTCCATACTCATCAGGTTAAAAGAACATTAAAATGTCAGAACTCATAATTCCATAGTAAGTAGTCCATTTAAGAAATACGGTTCATTACCAGTTTATTTAGGATCATGTAAATAAAGTCAATGAATTTTAAACTAATTGTAAGGGCATTTTTCTCATGTCCGTTATCTTACATTTGTATATGTCGTACATCGCTACAAAAGGCACGTCACTTCACGATCTCGTATGATGGCCTCAATTCGAATTTCGAGAATCAAGCATTCATTATCTCCATCATGTTTCCCACATCTTCCTCAACGACTTCACGTTCCACGATTTTAGGCACTTTATGCAAGTGGTACGTAAGAGAAGTCAAAATAGTGAAAGAAGGCAAGATATAAAAGTTCAAGGGAATTTTGATAATTTTGCAGCCACCGTCCGGAGGTCTGGTCAATTGGAAAGTTGAAGAGCTCGTAGCCACGAAGATACTGGAAGAAACGGCACCTCAATCCGAGCTACGGTGAAGAAGTTATGGCCCTTGGAAAATGGAGAAAAACCTTATGGAGAATGCTGCATTTTTTAAGCCCCAAACCAGTGAACTTTTGCGAACCAAAGGCCAAACCGGTTCGGGGGCCAAACCGGTTCGTGGTACACTCGAACCGGTTCGGGTTACCTGTACCCTGGCAGAATTTCATATTTTTAAAACTCTTTTTGGTTTCCTATAAAAGCCAACTTCGGGGGCGTTATTTCATAAGACTTGGAGAGACGATTTTAAGAGTTCAAATTGCTCTAGTCTTCACCGTTTTGAGTCGCAAGATTCATGTTTTGATTCACATATCATTGCCAAACCTTTGTGAATCCTTTTGAAACCCAAGAATATAACCTTGTGTTTGTTCAACCCTTGTGGAGAAGCCGTCTTACTTCTTAATTGCTGCTCACCTAGAGTTTCCGAGGGAGATTACAGCCGACGACATCAGAATCGACGCTTGCGGGTATTTCTGTGTCACTTATTTTCATTGTAATTCGTGTAATCGTGTCTTGTAATATTATAGTGAAAATAAAAGGTTTTGCTCCTTTGGGGGATTTTTCCTCACATGTGTGTGTTTGAATGTTCTTGCTTGATTCTATCATCTTCAGTCACACCTAGATGCATGTTTAGGACTTAATTGAAAAAAACTGAGTTTAATTAAATAATTTCTTTATTTGAACACAAGCGCACTCTTTCAAATTGGTATTAGAGCCAATTACATAATTATACCGTGTAATTTTTCTCAAAATTTATCTAAGATATCAATTTTCTGAAAAAATTGATTTTTGAAAAAGAGCGTGTTCTAATGGATAAGTTATATAATAAAATGCGAGTTTTTGACGGAACAAACTATGCATAATGTAAAGCCTGCATGAAATCTTCTTTAAAATCCATTTATGAACGTGTCTGGATTTTGGTTGAAAGAGGGTGGATACATCCCTCCATCACTGTTGACAACGTAACTAGTTTAATATCTTCCACTGCTTGGACTGAAGTGGAATTTAAATGGTTATCTTTTAATTCTAAGGGTTTAAGTGCTATTTCTGGATCTGTCACACCTGATGAGTTCAAACGGATAATGACGTGCACCACGTTAAAATAGGGATGGGATGTTTTGCAACTTACCCATGAAGGAACCAATGTTGTGAAATAGTCTAAACGACAAAATTTAACAACTCAATTTGAAATAATCACCATGCTTGAATCTGAATGTTTTGATGAATTTTATGCTAGACTATCTGATATTGTTAACACTAGCTTTAATCTTGGTGAACACATTCCTAATGCTAGAGTTGTTAAAAATATTCTTAGATCTCTGCCTAAGCGTTTTATCCCTAAAGTCACTGTGCTAAATTCTATGGGTAATTTATATACGCTAAAATTGGAGGAACTTGTAGGAGACTTGCAAATGTATGAAATTGATATGTTTCCTAAATCTGCCAAGTCTAAAGATAAGGGAATTGCACTTAATGCACAGGAGAGAAAAAGTGAGGGGTCGGCAAGAAAGAGAGTTGAGTCATCTAGAAAGAGGGAAATAGAAACGTCAAATTCTGAGTGTGATTTTGATTTAGATGATTTGGCCCTGTTTGCTAAAAATTTCAAAAGAATTCTCAAATTCAAGAAAAATGATAATTTCAAAGATAAAAAGAAATTTGAGAAAAATAAGTTTCAAGAGAAAAATGAAAAAGATTTTAAAGATCCTCCTAAGAAAGAGAGTGAGAGATGCTATGAGTGCGACGGTAGGGGTCATAGAGCCTTTGAGTGAGCTACTAGGCTGAAAAGAGAAAAGGGTAAAGCCTACCTAAATGCTACCCTTAGTGACAACAGTGAGGTTGAGTCAGTGGACTCTGGAGACGAGTCATCGCATGAGTGCAACTTCACCGCATTCATGGCTAGTCATGTGAGCACTTCTTGTACTCCTCACGACGATGAGGATTCTACTTTACAGGGACACCTCGACAGTGAGACTGATGTGAGTGAGGGGGAGGATGATGCAAGTGAGAGCGAGAGTAATCTTCAATGCACATACGCCGAGTTATATAATCAGTCATTTAAATCTAAAAATCGTAACAAAGCATTAGTTCTTAGGATCACCGCGTTAGAGGGAGATTTAGAAGAAGTGAGAGAGAGAGTCTGCTTGTGTTGAGAAAAAAAGTTTGTTTAGAGAGATATAGAGACTATTTGGAGAGAGAGATAGTGGTTTTGATAATAAGAAAGAGGATTTGACTAAACAAGTGGCTAGTCTTACGAGTGAGCTTTATTCCTCCCTGGAGACTCAAAAGAAACTTGAAGCCCTTGTTGCCCAGCTTACTCATGATCTTGAGCGAGCACGAGAAGTCAAGGTTCAAATCGAGGACAGATCAGGAAAGATGGGAAAGATTCTCCTCGGCCCCACTTTAGGTTTTGGTGATAGGCAGAGAATAGGTTATGATGGTGCCTCCACGTCCCAAATTGAACCTGGACCAGTTCCTGAGTTTACCACGACTCCATATGGCCATCGTTAAAAATCACGAAGGAGAGTTCGACCAAGAAAAGCAAACCGAGGTCCGTCCAAGACTGCATTTTTCTGTACGTGCTGCAAAAGAAAAGGCCACCTCAGGGAGTTTTACTATTGTGTGGGTCAGATACGACGTACTACTGCTCCACCATATCATACCGATGATTTTGCCAGTCTGAGAGAGCGTGTTGAGTTTTTAGCCGCCACATCACAGAGTTTGATGGAGGAATTTTGACGGATGTCTTTGCCATTTGTGAATGCTTCTCGCATCTCGGCTAAAACCAATAACAACAAGGGTAAACAAAAGGTTACCACGTCTTGGGTGCCTAAGAAAGATAAAAAGTCTCTTGTTGTTCATGTCGCTCTCAAAGCACATAATACCTCACAGTGGTATTTTGATAGTGGGTGCTCCAAACATATGATAGGTGATGTCTTATTTTTTACCTACCTAGAGGAGTATAAGGAAGGTAGAGTCACCTTTGGAGACGAGATAAATTCTAGCATTGTATGACGAGGTACAGTAAAGTTACCAGGATTTCCTAAGCTAGAGAATGTTTTATACGTCAAAGGTTTGAAAGCAAACCTTCTCAGCATTATCCAGCTGTGAGACGCTGACTTCACCGTAAAGTTTGATCAAGACGCATGTAATGTCTATAATCAAGTCGGTAATCTTTTAGTGCGAGGGGTGAGGACTGAGGATAATTAATATGGGACTGTGCCCACATCCTCACTTATCTGCAACAGCGCCATGATCACTCCTATGGATCTGTGGCACCAACGTCTAGGTTATGTGAATGTTAGAAATTTAACTCTCTTAGCTAAAAAGGACCTAGTACGTGGCTTACCATCACTTAGAAGGACGACTTCCACTGTTTGTGGACCCTATCAGTTGGGAAAGCAAATCCGTAGCCCCCATAGGAAGTTGCATTCCATTACCACCTCCCGTGTACTTGAGTTGATTCACATGGATCTTATGGGTCCTACTCGTACTGAGAGTCTGTGTGGTAAGAGGTATATCCTCATGATGGTGGATGATTTCTCCAGATATTCAATTGTAGGTTTTTTGAGAGAGAAATTCGATGTTATAGAGTTTTTAACGACCAAGTGTCGTGTCCTACAAAATCAACACGGATTCACTATTAATAGGATATGTAGTGACAACAACACATAATTTAAGGAAGCAAAGGTAGATCTTTACTGTGATAGCCTTGGGATCAAACATGAGTTTTCTGCTTTGAAGACTCCTCGGCACAATGGGATTGTTGAGAGAAAGAATAGGACGATCCAGGAAATGGCTAGATATATGCTTCTAGGTCGTAAGGTTGCCAGGAGATTTTGGGTAGAGGCAGTGTCTATTGCATGCCACATGGTGAATAGGGTTTACCTGCATCCACACACTCTTAAAATGCCTTATGAATTGTGGACTGGCAAGAAACCCAACCTTACATATTTCCGTATCTTTGGGAGTAAATGCTGCATCCTACGGGATAAAGAGCAATTAGGAAAGTTTGACTCCCGGAGCGACGAGGGAATATTGCTAGGATATTCATCAAATAGTAGAGCGTACCGAGTTTTTAACTTGAAGAGCTCTAAGGTTATCGAGTCAATAAACGTCACCGTGCAAGATGACGACCCTTCGACGTTTATTAATTCTAGCCTTCAGTGTGAGGATAAGGACTTTTCTAGCAAAGATTTACTTGTCCCTCACCCACACCCTATGGAACCTACTCCTGTGTTAAGGGACACACCTGCTTAGGTTCGCAAGAGTCCTGATCCCTCTGCCATTATTAGCGATCCCACTTTAGGGGTCAAGACTCGTGCTCAGCTAGAGAACATTGTTAGCCATCTTTACTACATGTCCAAAGTTGAGCCTAATAATCACAAAGAATCACTCAAGGATGAACACTAGATATTTACTATGCAAGATGAGTTGCTTAAATTTAAAAAAAACAATATCTGGGAACTTGTTCCCCGACCTAGTGAGACTAATGTTATCAGTACCAAGTGGGTTTTCAAGAATAAAATGGATGAAAATGGTACCATAATAAAAAATAAGGCTAGGTTGGTCGCTCATGGCTACACACAGATAGAGGGTGTTGAGTTTGGGGAGATATTTGCTCCTGTTGTGAGGCTTGAGTTCGTCCGCTTACTACTCGCCATCGCATGTCATCTGCACTTTAAGTTATATCAAGTGGATGTCAAGAGTGCCTTTCTGAATGGCATTCTACAGGAGGAGGTTTATGTGGAACAACCAAAAGGGTTTGAAGACCCTAAGCACCCGAAACACGTCTACTATCTGAGAAAAGCCTTGTATGGTTTGAATCAAGCACCCCGTGCTTGGTACGAGAGGCTTAATTCCTATCTCTTAGTCCGTCGATTCAGGAGACGGGGAGTTGATATGACGTTGCTCGTCAGGAGAGATAACAGTGCTATTTTGGTTGCCCAGGTCTATGTGGACGACATAGTCTTTGGATCCATGTGCTCCTAACATGCTCACCACTTTGAGGAGGAGATGAAAAGTGAGTTTGAGATGAGCATGGTAGGTGAGCTTACTTTCTTCCTTGGTCTCTAGGTTCGTTAGCTAGAGGATGGGATGTTCATCTCCCAATCCAAGTATGCTAGAGACCTGGTGAAGAAATTTGGTTTAGAATCCGCTAAGCATGAACGTACACCTATGAGTACTTCTATCAAGCTTAGTAAGGACACTTCAGGCAAGGACGTAGAGCAAACCTTATATCGGAGTATGATAGATAGTCTTCTCTACTTGATTTCTAATCGTCCTGATATAGCCTTTAGTGTTGGAGTCTGTGCGCGATATCAGGTGTCCTCAAAAGAGTCACACTTACTTGATCTAAAACGTATTATCAAATACGTGAGTGGGACTCTCTCATACGGTATTTGGTATTCCTTTGATACTGATGACCGTTTATCCGCCTATTCGGATACCGATTGGGTCGGGGATGTATATGGTTGTAGGAGCACTTCTGGTGGGTGTTTCTATTTTGGTTCTGCTCTTGTCTCCTGCTTGAGCAAGAAGCAAAACTCTATCTCTTTGTCCACTGCGAAGTCTGAGTACATCACCGTCGGGAGTTATTGTACGCAACTCTTATGGATGAAGCAGATGCTGGAGGATTATGGGATTTCACACGACACCGTGACCATTTCCTATGATAACATGAGCCCGATACACATATCCCGTAATCCAGTCCAGCATTCGGGCATAAAGTACATCAGGATATGCGAGAACTTTATACGTCAGTTAGTTGAGGAGAAAGTCGTATCCCTGAGTTTTGTACCCACCGACCTTCAGTTAGCAGATATATTCATGAAGCCTTTAGATGCCCTTAGATTTGAGAGTTTTAGGAAGTCTTTGGGGATTTGCACAGTTAAGTGAGGGGTTGGTTCACGTCTAGGATAGGATGCATTGTCATGTTCATATCATATGATTCCTATTCCTAGGTTGTATCATTTGTATTGTTTTCTTTTTGCTTTTTCTATTTTTTTGAAAAAATTCAAAAAGATTTTCTTTTTATAAAAATTTTGAACAAGCACAAAAATATTTTTGTATTTTATTTGCACCTTTTATGGATGAGCATTTCAGATAGTCGAGTCACAAATTTCATTTAATTTATCCACGTGACTATTTGATAGTGATTTGAGATGCTACATCATTGCATCCATGTGCTTTACATTGTTTGGAGTCTTTGAGATGTGATTAGTGATATCTTTCTACATGTTTGACTCCTTATCACCGTTATTGCACACATGCACGAGTTTATTTGATTATTGTGCTTGTCTATGACATATTGGCTTGAGTGTTTGCATCTCAATTATGTTTATACAATGAACCATATGCGATAAAACTTGATAAGATTGGAATGCATGTAAAAAACCGTTTGGTGAGATTGTGTTTTTAAACGGTGAAGGGCTACGAAAGGTTCTTATCTAGCCTTTGCGTTTAAGCCACCGTTATTTCGGACCTAAAAAATTAAGGAATTTTATTATCTGGGGTCCAAGAGGTTAAAAGACCCCGAAAAATTTAAAGGCAATAAAAAGAAATTCATGCCAAATATGGGCCATTTAGGTTTCACCATCAATTCTCCAAAGTTTGAGAATTTATATCACCTCTATTTAAAATATAAATCTGAGGGAGTTTGGTTGGAGAATTTAAGCGGGTTTGCACTTCCTTGAAAGTCCTGAAAAAGAATGAAATCGTTTTGGAAGTTATTGGTGTGGAAATCGGTTTGAATTTTAATTTGTTGATTTGATTAAGTCAATGTCTCTTATTTCCATTTTTTTTACACCAAAGGAAGATTTTGAGTTCATTCGTTAGGAGTATCCAATATTCATCATGCACATATGTCATGTTTGTATGCATTGATTTTTCTATCGAATTTGATCACACCCATACATTTATGCTATCATCGACTTGGTTGTTTTGTGTTCTTTCATGGTGTGATTCTTTGTTTGTATATTTTTTGTGAAAAATTTTGAAAAATTCAAAAATAGGGATTTCTTACCTTGTGACATTCTCCATTTGGATTTATTTCTACTTCTCATATCTGTCTATTTGGGGACATCATAAAAAGGGGGAGAAAGAGTTATCATATTATGGGGGAATTTTGAGATATTGAAATTTTTTAACCAGGTATCTATGTTTGTCTCATTTCAAAATCGATACGTCACTTGGTATTTGCTTTATCTCATGTGTATACGTACTACATTGATGATCATATGTTGCACACCCCGATGAGAAAAGTTTTGAAGATTTGAAGAACAATCGATGAAGACTTATTCATTTGTATCTTATTAGTTTTGGGTTCATGGGAGGGTAGATTTGTATAGGAAATTTTGTTATTTGATAATTCGGATTTTTTTATGTATGTACCGGCAAAGACATAGGGGAAGATTTGTAAGGACATTTTTCTCATGTTTGTTATCTTACATTTGTATATGTTGTACGCCGCTACAAAAGGCACGTCACTTCA
Organism: Sambucus nigra; assembly: GCA_949130495.1. Lineage (NCBI taxonomy): Eukaryota > Viridiplantae > Streptophyta > Magnoliopsida > Dipsacales > Adoxaceae > Sambucus > Sambucus nigra. The sequence goes on from OX422220.1 coordinate 81,684,185, forward strand.
CGATCTCACATGACGGCCTCAATCCAAATTCCAGGAATCAAGCATTCATCATCTCCATCATGTGTCCTACATCTGCATCAACGACTTCACGTTCCACGATTTTAGGCACTTTATGTAAGTGGTACGTAAGAGAAGTCAAAACAGTGAAAGAAGGCAAGATATGAAAGTTTAAGGGCATTTTGGTAATTTTATAGCCACTGTTCGGATGTCTGGTCAATAGGAAAGTTGAAGAGCTCACTGTATTGAAGATACTAGAAGGAATGACACCTCAATCTGAGCTACGGTGAAGAAGTTATGGCCCTTGAAAAATGGAGAAAAACCTTATGGAGAATGCTACATTTTTTAAGCCCCAAACCAGCGAACTTTTGTGAACCGAAGGCCAAAACGGTTCGGGGTGCGAACCGGTTCATGGTACACCCAAACCAGTTCGGGGTACCAGTACGCTGGCAGAGTTCCATATTTTTAAAACTCTTTTTAGTTTCCTATAAAATCCAACTTTGGGGGAGTTATTTTATAAGACTTGGAGAGACGATTTTGAGAATTCTAATTGCTCTAGTCTTCACCTTTTTGAGTCCCAAGACTCATTTTTTATTCACATATCATTTCCAAACCTTTGGGAATCCTTTTGAAATCCAAGAACACAATCTTGTGTTTGTTCAACCCTTGTGTAGAAGCCGTCTTTCTTCTTCATTGCTGCTCACCAGGAGTTCCCGAGGGAGATTCCAGTCGATGACATCAGAACTAACGCCTGCGAGTATTTCTATGTCACATTTATTTTTATTGTAATCCGTGTAACCGTGTCTTACAATATTATAGTGAAAATAAAAGGTTTTGCCCATTTGGGGGATTTTTCCTCACATGTGTGTGTTTAGATGTTCTTGCTTGATTCTATCATCTTCAATCACACCTAGATGCATGTTTAGGACTTAATTGATAAAAAACTGAGTTTAATTAAATAATTTCTTTATTTGAACACAAGCGCACTCTTTCACTAATAACCCCATTCTTACTAGTTCTCTAAAGTGTATAGAACTAGTTAAGCCATCGGTTAACCCACAATAATAATAATCAGTCAATCAACCCAAAACTTCTGGGAAAAGTAACCTGGTATACACACAATTAAAATGTCACTCATACGTATGTAGCAATAAAGTCATGGATCTCAATCATTTGAGACCATGAGAACAAGTAGAAAGTTTCGTGGGATAACACGCCAGTCTACTTCCTAGTTACTACTAATGCTTATAGTAAAAATAGTACAAAAGGGCTAAGGTAAACTAAATCAATAAGGTACATGATATCAGTTATTAGATAAGAAGGGTTAAAATTGATCCTTAAGTTTAAATACTGGTAATAAATTCAAATACTGATGATGGTAAACAAAATATGTGGTTTTATGTGATTTTTAACCTCTTATGTTAAGGTGTAGCAGCATGTGGACAGGGGTTGAAGTATAAATCAAGAAGGTTTCGAGTTTAATCCTTAATTGATTGCATATTTACTTTTATAGTCCTAAAATTATACTTTTTTATAAATTATAGGGGTATTTTGGTAATTTAAATAGTTTTTAGGGTTAAAATTATAATTTATATTAATTAAGGTCTAATGGATTAATTTAATGTAAAGTTGGGGTTTAGGGGTCATATATACCTCAAGTTGTCTAACTTTGAAACTTGTAGGGGCTCTTTTGTAATTTAATGAAGCTTCAAGGGCTAAGTTAATTAACAAAAATGTAGGGTTTTAAATATAGCTTTTTTTTGTTTAGAAGACTTTTGATTTTACACACCTTATGAGGGTTTAAATCATGGTAGTAGGTAAATTAGGGCTACGAAATTCCCAGTTCTTACATTTATCCCTTTCTCTTACCTTTTGGATTTTGAACTTCTAAACTCTAGTGCTCGTAAACTCTGTTTCAATTTTTTTTCATAAAATTTTCTACTATATATCCTCTCACTACTGAGAGTTCTTCGATAGCTACACGTTCAATCCATGTAGTTCTCAACGACAAAGATCTTTGTCAAATGTTTTACATTTTCTGGTAACTTATATCTTTCTTTGATAGGTGTTTGTGTCTCCCCTTGCACCTTTTACCAGGCCACTCACTTCTTCTGTAGTGAGTGGTTTATCGGGCCAGACCCCCACTAGTGTTACAACTAGCTCTGGAGGGTTTTTTTTCGAGAACCACCTTTTCCTTTCTTTAAACATTTGTTTCATTAATTGAAATATAACTATTTTTTCATTAAAATTTTGTTGCAAGGATTTCCAATGAGTGATCCCCTCACCACTAGAGGTGTACTTCTACCCATAGGGGTAATTATTCCTAGGTTGCCTCCATCAGGGAGGATATTTATTCCAAGGGTATGTTTTCCTTTAAACAACAGGCCCCAAGTCCACGCCCTCCCTACTTAGCATATTTATAATGTTGGTTCAAGTGGATATGTTCCTTATGCCACTTGCTCAGCATAGGTAACACTTGCTTCGAGTGGATCTGTTTCTCATGTCACTAGCGCACCTTTACATTTTCTTTCAAAGTTCCCATTTTTATTTACATATGCTCATACAATTACTCTCTTTATATTTTTCTTTCAACTCAGGCTAGCATTACCAATGTTCCCTTGATAGTTTCAATTACAGCAAGTGTTACTGCGAGTGCTCCATCACCAATGTTACCTCAGATATTAACCTAACATTCATTGGTTCCTTACTTGAAAAATTCTATACTTGTGCAATTTTGTGTAAGTACTCATATGATTTCTTGTTATTTTTTAATATTCTCTTTTTTTAGGTTGACAATATTTGTCAATTTATAAAATACCACAAGTGCACAGGATATTGTAGAATAATGAGTGTAAGTACGGGTTGAACCCGTAAAGATTTGTCAATTTGAAATTTTAGAAGAATTGCAACTGTATAACTAGATAAAATGGGATATAGAATAATTATTAAACTAAATAAAAGAAACTACGATAAATGAAAGAAACACAAACGAGTTGTAAACAATTAGGATTCGGGGTTCATTTATCACGTAACTAATTTTGCACACTAATTTAATTTTGTCATTCTCTTTTTATAACTCAAATTAAATAGACTATCGTCGCGCTTAATTCAGAAAATATGAAAAGTTATGTTCGAAATATTTTTAACGTCTCTAATAGACGGCTAAAATCCCTATTCCCTTAGAAAATACAAGTTTTAAAGTTCGCAAATGTATTTAAGCATGGACTATCAAAACAATCAAAGTGCAAGCATAATCCATAAAAAAATACTATCTTTAAATCTTAGAACTTGATTTGACAAAACAGTATTGAAGGTTTCAAAACACACTCTCGTGTCATTTTAAAATGAATACCAAATCTTTAACAACAATTAAAACGATTAGGTGAACAAATATCACATATACATGATTAAAAACGATTTTTTTTATAATTGATGATTATGATCTCATGAATGGAAAATCGATTACTTATTGAAAACGTTGAATCGCAAAATATATCCTATTCATCTTCTCTCCACACTATAACTAAATTCGCTTGAGATCGATTAGGACATTATAGGCTCGAATTTGGCAAGAAAAAATGTTTTTCTATTTGCTGTTCAAAATTTCTGATAATATAGAGATTTTTCGGTATTTTGACTTTTTTTCACTTTTTTTCACCTCTGTTTTTCTTCTCTCTTTACTTTTTCTTTTCAACTCACATTTTTTTTCATCTTAGTTTTTTCTTTCTTTTTCTTTTTTTCACACACCATTCTTTTGCAAAAAAAATTTTGCCTTTTTCCTACCATAGTTCCACCCTAAAATTCTCAGAAATTGGGTATAGCTTTTTATTTTTTGAGGCTTTGAACTCCCAGTTGGAGTTGGGTAGGATAATGAGTTTTCAACAAAAGGCTTATTTTCTTTTTGGCACAAATGGGCTTGTAATTGAATAATGTAAAAAGGGTCGGTTTAAGCTTTACTTTTTGGGCTTTCGAACGATGGCTTAATCACATTTCTCAAGTTTCGTTGAGTTCATTTGTGTATCAAGACGACTTACTAAGACTTCTAATGCTTAAGATTCATATTTTGACCTATTATTTTTCATTAATCGAACAAAGCAAAGAATTTTAGATCATCAACGAATTTATCACTGAAGGAAAGTTTGAGTTCTTTTAACTCAAATTGATTTAAATATCTCGAAAACAATGAATGGCACAATATCTCGTCGATTTAAAATCTCCACATTTATTCGTTAAGCATATTAAATTACTCTTCAATGTGCATTTTCAATCATATTGTATGGCTAATATGTAAAAAATTTCATAAGTTGAGAGATCCATGAATTAATTTTATATTAAGAAATCGTTTCAACACTCAATTATATCGAAAATCTTTTTGAATTTTTAAAACATTTCTAATTTTTTTCCTCAAAAATATCATCCTTACCCCTAACCCTAAATTTTACATTGCCCTCAATGTATGCTCAAATAAAAATACGGACAAAGAAAATAATGTAAAGAAGTAAAATGATGAGACATGTTAACTAAAAAAAATAGACAAATAAAATACAAACTCATGACAATTACCATCATCACCATAAATTAATAATCAAAATAGTTGTGGCTCATTCGAATTAATAAACTTTATAGCACTAAGTGTCAAAATATCATAAATTTGTGAGTATAATCGCACAACACATATTTCAACCATAAATTTATGGTCATAATGGCGCATTATGACATCGTCGATAATAAATAAATTTCAAACCCACGAATTATATGTCGATGCATCACATGGGGGTAACAAATTACAATAAGGATCCAAATAATTACTATCCCTTCTTCGAAAATAGTCACGTAAAATTAGGAATGCATACTCCACTCCTAAATGTGAGACTTTATGAAAAGCACGAGAAGAAGAGGTATCACGGGGCGATACAATTTCTTCATCAAAAATAGGAGGACCGTCATAAATACTTGAAGTATCACTCAATTCGGATAACGAATCCTCAAATAAATTTTTCAACGTATAAAAAGAATCAACATTTTTCTCAATTAAATTAGGAGAAAAATCTCGACAAGAATCATCATAATCATTACGTGTGTCAAGATTGTCAATTTTTTTCTCCTCACAAAATTGATTATCCCCATTTAATTAATGATTATTTTTAGAAATAGCATTATTATATCGTTTGTTTACCTCTTTCTAATTGATACACTTTGGTGGATAAATAATAATTAAAGGGGTTGAATTTTCATTGATACCTTCTTTAATTTTTAAAATGACCCATCTCATTCAAATTGAAATACGTAATCATCTAAATTTTCAGTATTTTGTACGTCCACATGATCAATAGAGGAATATGAGAAAGATGACGGGATAACAATATGAGAATCACCCATTATAATTTATCACAAATGATTTTTCATTTTTTAGTTTTTTTAATGCAAAAATAATTATAATTGACTCAAAACCATGTAAATTAACACAAAGCAATTTCTATTTGTCTAATTAGAAAGCTAATACTCTTTAACAAGGGAGAATTTAAAAGACGACCAACTATGGTTATCGTCTCAAATCCCGATTTTACCTCCAGGAAGGTGTTCGGTGCGAAAACTCATTAAAAACACCGATCCTAGACAAGGTAAAACGAAATCAATTTGACAAGTTTGCATTAGAATAACTTTTAATTCTATCCTCGCTAAGAGCTTGGTTAATCGGTGATTTTCGGGCCAAGGAAGGGTGATAAAATCCCCATCTTATCTTTTTTTTTACTAACAAAAATGTTAAAACGAAAAAAAAAAACTAGTCCGGCAGTCACAATTTCATTAAAAAAAATCGAACAAATCTTGGCAACGGCGCCAAAAACCTGTTTGTCAATTTATAAAATACTGCAAGTGCACTTGTTATTGTAGAATAGAGAGTGTAAGTACGGATCGAACCCACAGAGATTTATCAATTTTAACTTTTAAAAGAATTGCAACTGTCCAACTAGATAAAATGGGATATATAATAATTATTAAACTAAATAGAAGAAACTACGATAAATGATAGTAACACAAAAGAGTTATAAACAATTAGGATTTGGGATTCATTTATCACTTAACTAATTTTGCACACTAATTTAATTTTATCATTCCCTTTTTATAACTCAAATTAAACCGACTCTCGTCACATTTAATTCGGAAAATATGAAAGTTATGTTCGAAATATTTTTAGCGTCTCTAGTAAACGGCTAAAATCTATATTCCCTTATAAAATACAAGTTTTAAAGTTCACAAATGTATTTAAGCATGGACTATCAAAAAAATCAAAGTGCAAGCATAATCCATAAAAAATTACTATCTTTAAATCTCAAAACTTGATTTGACAAAACAATATTGAAGGTTCTAAAACACACTCTCGTGTCGTTTTAAAATGAATATCGAATCTTTAATAACAATTAAAACGATTAGGAAATAAACAACAATAAAATTAACATGACAATATTAACTAACTATGATAAACTTCACCCTAATCCTAATAGAAGATTCAAGCTATCATAATGAAAGAGAAATTGCAAGAATGAGTAGAGATCTTCGTTAATAAACCAAACTTACAATAAGTTCTCTCACAATAACCTTCAATCCTCTAAAAAAATGATAAAAACTTAGCCCTCAAATTTATTACAATCACTCAAAGTTGATCCCCGAAAATCTTACTAAAATTGTGAGCCCAAGGGTCCTTTTTAGTGGACAATTGGTGAGGTATTTGAGTTGTGGTGGGACTTTCCCTGATTGGTAGAACAGTGTTGGTAGCTATCTCTCCGCCTCTTTAATCTTTGGATCGGGATAAGGGGCCAAATTTTCCCCCACTCGAAAACTCTCATCTTTTCTTGTTGAACATGCACACCGAGTTTCATCCAAATCGGAGAATAAATTTTTTCGACTTTGTTTACGATTTTACAAGTGTGAAAATAACTATTTCGAATGATCGTAAAAATCAGCTATTTTGCCCATTTTTTGAGTTGATCATCAATTTGCACGAAATTCCACTATTACCTGGAAAAATTTCACTAGGTAACATTTTTCATAAATTAGCACAAGAATATTATAAAATTATCGAACTGTCCATTTTTTACTTAGAATTGCCGTTTTTTAATCCAAATTCAGTCATTCTTGCTTTTTTTTTTCTTTTTTAATAAAATGATCGTAAGAATTTATTAAATGGACTAAAATGGGAATAAAAAAGTATAAATTTGGGTATAAAATATACAAAATTATGCACTCATCAGACAACACGTGTGTTCCCATCATTCTGGAATCTCAAGTGAGTATGGGCACGAGTGTTCCCTCACCTTTAGCTCCTCAAGCAAGTATGGTTGTGAGCATTTCCTTGACTATGGGGCCTCCTATGAGTATGTTGTGAGAACCCATGTACTATTCTATCATATCTAGATCTTTTAATTTCGGTTTTACTATGTAAGTCCTCTTATACACTTTTCTTGCCCCCTTTCATTCAGGTTAATACTAAGAGTGTTCTTTTAACTATGAAAATCTCTATGAGAATAGCCATGACTGCTCCTCAGGTATTATTCAGTCATACGTGGTCCTTTTATAACTTGCTTTTTACTGTGCAAATGCTCGAGTAACACTATCCTATTTTTTTTCGGGTTAGTGATACGAGCGTTCCTTTGACTTCGAAACATGCCGCGAGCATTGTTGTGAGTGCCGCTCAGGTATTATTCTGTCATACCTACTTCTTTTATAACTTGCTTTTACTTTGAAAGTGCTCATGTAACACTTTTATATTTCTATATTTTTAGGTTAGTGTCATGAGCTCTCCTATAATTGTGGAGCCATTGGTATTAATCTCTTATACCTTGGTTTATTATTTTACTTTATTTCAATGCACAAGTGCTCGAGTGACCACTTCCCCTTTCTTTCTTTTCAAGTTAGTGTCACAAGCGTTCCTTCGACTGTGAAACATTTTGTGAGTATCTATGAGAAATCCTCAGGTATTATTCTATTATACTTAGTTCATTTAAAACTTGCTTTTACGATGCAAGTACTCAAGTAACACCTCCCTATTTCATTTCTTTCAAGTTAGTGCCATGAGTTCTCATGTAACTATAGAGCCTCGGGTATTATTATGTAGCCCTTGTTTATTCTCTTACTTGCTTTTACTATACAAGTGCTCGAATGAAATTTTCCTATTTCTTTGTTTTCTGGTTATTGTCACGAGCATTCATGTGACTGTGGAGTCTGGGATTGGACGAAGGGAGAAACGTAGGCTTTCTGGAAGCATGTTGATTCCTATTGTCATTCAGGTAAGTGTGACACCCCACCTATTATAATACCGGTTGATCGGGTCTTTACTAAATTTAAATGGGAATCAAATATGATTTCATTCGTAGCATCACTATCGTAATAAATATTAAATATAACACGTATAAACAAGCACCAACTAGAATGACAATAGAACTGATAAGAGCACAATCATAACTAACTTATATTGAATAAACCATTGGTTCCCACGAATAGTATCAACATAAATATACTACTAAGAAATAATAAGAAATATCAAACTCAAAAGTAAAGTCTTATCAATCTACGAGTAATACGCCCAAAAGGAAAATAATGGAATAATGAATCCTATCGAGATATAATGAACTGAGGTGGATACAATCAAATCTCACATCATCCATAGATACTGCACGCAACAACGCGATGAAGAGACTAACCTTGTTTCCCCTGTTGCTGAATACTTAGGTTTTTTAAAAATATTTCATAGTGGGTCAAAGCTCGAAAAACATTTGAAAAATATTTGTGAGTATTTAAATGCTATAAATGAAAAGGTGTAATGTATTACCTTCATAATTAACTTTCTAGTCACACTCACAAGAAAACTTTCCTCACCTCTCATCTATAGTACGGACCTAACATGTACAAACCCCCTGATAATATTCCCAAGTAATCCCAATCTATTCTAGGAACATATAGGCCTATTTATCCAACACTAACGAACACAAAACAAAAATCTGGATAGGTTAGAAAATCAAACCAGTTCATCAACGAATCAGTTCAGTTTGCTAGACTACCCTTCATCTTCAACCTCGGTATTTCACCTCCCAAACCCATAATGGAGGTCCCAAGCCTCCCATAATGATAAATTAAGATCCCCAGATATATATATAGACATTACACATGCATTTTAAACCTGATTTAAACCTAAATCCAACGTTTGATCCCAATCATTGATTCTATTAACTTAAAACAAAAATTAATCAAACTTTAAAACCCATTGATCTAACACCCTATCAATGTTTATCATCTTCATATTCATATTCCAAAATTTAAGTCATAAAATTTGTCCACATTAATTCTCAATCGCTTTAATATGTAAAAACATAAATCGATCCTCTTGATTGAGCCCATAATTACGTCCTAAATTTCCAGATTAATCATTAATTAACTATGAAATAATTAAATATAAAAACACAAATCTAAATCAAGTAAAAAATTGCCTTGATGGATTAAAATCCAAAGCTTGACACATTCTACGTGACTTGATTCTGGAATCGGCTCTTCCTCTATTCTCCAAGCTTTCTTCCTTGCCTTTCTCTCTTCTTTTCTCTTATCTTTAGTTCTCTTCCTTAATCCCCACTAAGAAGAGGTTAAATGAGGATTCTATGCATCCCACTAATCCTTAAATACCTCATAATTAATCTGTCATTTTGTATTTGGGTTAAGTTCTAAGGGTTAAAAGGTGACCATGCCCCTATATGGTCCATTATATGTATAAAAAGCCTCAGGAACCCAACTATAACCCTGGGTAATAATTAACATCGTTGTTTACTTATTACTCACAAGTAAATAATTTTAATCATAAATATTAATCCTAAGCTCGCTATTTAATATTTATCAAAACCAATTTAATTTCTTAATTAAATTAATAATTAAATGCACACGTGGAATAAAATACTCTTACAACTACGAGATATTACATTTTCTCCCTAATAATGGAATTTCGTCCCTAAAATTCAAACTTTTCTTGCATATCATCCTTGAGCTCCTAAGTTGATTCGGTTGCATTCTGATGCCCCCACAGCACACGTACCAAAGGTACCACCTTTGACCGAAGCTTTTGCTCGCTATGAACCAAAATGGCAACAGGTCTCTCCTCGTAAGCATTATTTAGTTGCAAGTCTATCTCCTCTAAAGCTATATGCCAGTATGCAAAGTCATCGGTGAGATTTTGACTCAACAATGATATGTGGAACACATTATGAATCTGTTGTAAGTGCTTTTAGTAAGGCAAGCCTATATGCAACTTGACATACCCTCTCGATGATGAAACAAGGCCCCACATATCTAGGTGCCACCTTCCCCTTCTTCTCTAATTGCATCACTCCCTTAATGGGAGATACCCGCAATAAAACCAGATCACCCACATCAAACTCCAAGAATCTTTGAATCGCATTAGCATAACAACTCTTATGGTCCCGAGCTACTTGAATACGACTCCTGATCAGCTCAATCTTCATCGACGTATCCTGGATCTTGTCTGACTCAAAAAGCTTGTTGTCCCACACTTCTAACCAACACGAGGGAGGACGACAAATTCTCCCATACAAAGCCTCAAAGGCACCATGCTAATAATAACTAGTATGAGTTATTGTATACAAACTCCACTAACGATAGGTACTACTCCTAACTACCTTTAAAATTTAGAATACACATCTTTAGCATATACTCCAGTATCTGATTCACCCTCTTCATATGCCCATCGATATGCGAGTGATACGATGAGCTCATGCAATTTCATCCCCATCACCTCCTGAAAACTATTCCAAAAATGGGAAACAAAGATCTTGTCCCGATTCGAAATAATGTTGAACTACACTCCGTAAAATCTCACTATCTCTACATTTAAGAGTTGAGAATACTGCCCTGTCGTATAGTCAACTCGAACGAGTAAGAAATAAGCTACATTTGTCAAATGGTCCAGAATAACTCAGCTGTAATCATGACTCCTCTGCGACATTATTAACCACACGATAAAGTCCATAAAAATACTATCTTATTTCCACACCAGAATCTCTAATGGTTAAAAAATCCCAGCTGGTCTCTGATGATCAACCTTCACCATCTGACAACTGGTGCGCCTCGATACAAACTCTTCTATGTCCCGCTTCATAGTGGCCCACCAATACTGCATCCTCTCATCCTGCTATATCTTGTTACCCCCTTGATGAACTGAGAATCATGACCCAACAACTCCTCTATAACTGCACGCCATAATTCCTCGTTATTCGGGATAATTGACCTCCCATTGACGCATAAGAAACCATCAGAACTGACTAAGTAGGACTCTTCTCTATCTGCCAATAACTTTCATACCTTCTCTTAATAAGAAGGATGTCCTTCCTGTGCCCTTATAACCCTCATTACTGCCATTTAAGCCATGGTTACCTCATCACCTTAGCGAAGCTCGTCACTTCACTTTCCAAACTGCTGCAAACTGACCTGTAGGCTTATGGCTCAACGCATCTGCCACCATATTAGCCTTTCTCAGATGATATAAATGTATAATTTGTAGTCCTTCGCGAATTCAATCCACCTATGTTTCCTCATATCTAACTCCTTCTACATGAAAAGATACTGCAACGACTTGTGGTTCGTGAACAAATGGAAATTCTCCCCCAATAATTAATGTCTCTAGATCCTCAAGGCAAATACAGTTGTTGCTAACTTCAAGTCATGCGTGGGATAGTTCTTATCATGGGTCTTAAGATTGCAAGATGAAAAATATATAGCACGCTCCTCCTGTTGTAGAACTCCCCTAAGTCCTTGAAGGGACACATTGATAAAAATAAAGTACTCCACTCCTCCTCTAGGTAATGCGAGCACTGGTGCTAAAGTCAGCTTGTACTTTAGCCCATTAAAATCTAACTGATAGTTATTATTCCAAATAAATGATACTCCCTTACAAGTCAAATTCGTCAAGGGACTCGTAATCTTTAAAAATCCTTTAATAATCCAATGATAATAACCTGTTAACCCCAGAAAAACTTACTAACCTCCATCGGTGTCATAGGAAGACTTCATTCCCATATTGCTGACACCTTACTAGGATCCATCAAAATCCCCCTCTCGGAGACTATATGACCCAAGAAATGCACCGCCCACAACCAGATTCCACACTTCTCAAACTTAGCATATAACTAATGGTCCTGCATAGTCTCAAGAACCATTCACAAATGCTCTGCGTGCTCACCCTTTATTAGAGTATAAATCAGGATGTCATCAATGAAGATAATTACAAACTGATCTAAGAAATCCATGAACACTCGGTTCATAAGATCTATGAAAATTATCCGCGGGTTGGTTAGCCCAAACGGCATAACCCTAAACTCGTAAGACTCATACACTACACCAAAACTGGCGATTGGTCACGGCCAAAATACCTGACCAAAGCTGTGGGTCACGGACTTGGTCCGTGACCATTTCAAGCGTGACCATTTTCGTGGGTCGCGGCCCAAGTCTGTGACCAAAAAATGGTCACGACCGAGAGGGGTCACGGTAGATGGTCGCGAACTTAGGCCATGACCCATGTCGTGACGGGTCGCGGCCTTAATTCGTGACCCACAATCGTGACAAATTGGTCGCGTCCAAAGTCCGCGACCCACAACCGTGACAAAAAAATAAAAAAAAAATTGGTCGCGCCCCTGATCCGTGACCCACAACCGTGACAAATTGGTCGCGACCAAAGTCCGCGACTCATTACCGTGACAAAAAAATATTAAAAAAATTGGTCGTGGTCCTAATCCGTGACCCACAACCATAACAAATTGGCCGCGGCCAAAGTCCGCGACCAACAACCATGACAAAAAAAATTTAAAAAAAATGGTCGTGGACTAGCTGGCCATGACCCACTGGGCATGACCATTCGCACGATTTGGTGTAGTGATATCTCATCAAAAATGTAGTCCTAGGGACATCCTACTCCCCGATTCGTAATTGAAGGTACCCTGACCTCAAATTAATCTTTAAAAATTAAGTTGATCCCCTCTACCGATCGAACAAGTCATCAATACGCAACAACGGATACTTATTCTGAATTATGACTTTGTTCAACTCCAAATAGTCTATGCACAACCACAATGACCAGTCTTTATTCTTCATAAATAGTACTGGTGCACCCCAAGATGAGGTACTCCTACATATAAATCCCTACCTTAAAAGTTACTGAACCTGGTCTCTTAATTCTCACATCTCTAATGGAGCCATATGATATGGCGGATGTGTTATTGGCCTAGTCCCCGGTGCTAAGTCTGTCACAAACTCAAGCACCTGACTTGAGGGTAATCTCGATATATCTTAAAATTCATCAGTAAAGTCCGTAACCATAGGTATTGAATCTAACGGGATGATAGTACCCTTCAAAGTCTCCTCCTTTATGTAATATAAATGGGTTCTCGAACCTCACTCGGGACGAGGTATCTCCACAATAAACATATTTTTCCTTGGAATAGAAAACATGATAGTCCAACTATAACAGTCCACTATCACTCTACACATCGTTAACCAATATATTCATAATATAATGTCATACTCGTACATCTCCAAAATGAGCAAATCCGATACCAAAGATAACCTCGCATTGTCAACACCCACTCTCTTGCAGATGGAATAGATGAGAGCCCCGCTACATCATGGTGAATCTGCAGTCATAATAATATTAAAATTTATATCCACTAACCCCGTCTCTCGTACGAATCTAGTGCTAATAAAAGAGTGTAATAATCATGAGTCAAATAATACTCGTACTATGTGCTCATGAATAGGAAATATACCCTCAACTACTGGCGACGCTGGTGGCATAACTGGCCACAGATGTTATAGACATGCCCCAAATGTAACTGTCCCTCCTTAGGTGATGCTGTAAGAACTGCTAATGGGGTTGGTAGCTGCGATAGCTGTTTCCCCTACTCAGTATCTTGCTTCTGAACCATGTCCGTATTTGGGTAAGAACTCTACATGTGTCCCGGCTCCCCACATACGAAACACCTCCCCATAAATTATGTCAGCCTCTGGCCCTATTGTCTTTCACGGGACTTAACCGATCACTGGCCCTTCTGACCCTGATATCCCCAGCCCGGGTGGACTTAAACATGGTTACCCTCTCCCTTCTGGCCTTATAGAGCACGTTGTTGGCCCTGATGGCCATAATAGTACCCACTATCACCCAACCTGAATCTCTTAGCTGAGCCCCCTGTGAGGAACCCCGCTCCTATTGCCTTCGCAGCTATTATAGTGCCTCACTGGCACCATTGCCCTCAGCCTTGCCCTGCTGACTCGACCCTCCTTACATGTTTGCTCCTCATAGATGGAAAAAATAATCCTATCAGTGTAGTAATGCGATGTTAACGACATCAATGTAAGTCCTTAACCCCAAGTTACCTAGTAGATGATGATGTATCCTCTAAATGAGCCCACCCATAAACTTTAAGATTCGCTTGTCATCTGTATTCACCTTATCTTGCACAAAGTTCACTAGACGAGTGAACTCCTCCTCATACTTGGTCATTGTCCGACCCTCCTGTGCGAGATCTAAAAATCTCCTCCTCATCTCTATCTGCACTATTAATGGGAAGAACTTGCGATTAAATTGCACCCAAAAATATCAAATAGTCATGAAATTCCTCTCCTCTAATGTGGTAACCGACTCCCACCACTTTAAAGTTATCCCTAATTGATTAAAAGTAGATATTACATTCTTTTGAGTGTCTCTACACTCAACCATGCGAAGATGCCTCTAGATATCTTTCTTATATTGGCTAACTATAACCATATCTGCAATTCCCTGAAACTCTGATGGATGGACCTTATGAAAATCCTCCCTAACTCGCTCCCATATAAACGGTAGCGTGTGAGTCTATGTTGGTACTTCCACTGGCGGTTATGGTTGTGCCTGATCCAGGTGTTGAGCCATGGATGTCACGATAGCGTTAACTGTCTACGTTATAATGGCTGCGATCTCTACGGCGATCAGAGTCCCTTAGGTAGCCTGTGGCTCTAGTCGAGCCTCCCTCTATGTGACCCTTCTGGATACCTGTACTAGTCTACCTCTCATGGTATTTGGCATCTGAAACCAAATCGAAATTATATGAGATTCCACTAAATTATGTACCAGTAGCAGAAGAACAAAAATGCACAATATGAAAATAATAGTCTTAAGCATAGGACTCTATATCAAAGGAACGCAATGCTGATAATGTAATAAGTTCGCACAGATATTAAAGGACACTATAACTATCTGATACCAACTGTGAAACCCTGCCTATTCTAACACGAGTTGATCATGACATTATTAAAATTGAAATAGACATCCAATATAACTTCATTCTTAGCATCACTGTCATAATAAATATTAAATATAACTCGCATAAACATGCACCAACTAGAATGACTATAGAACTAATAAGAGCATAATTATAATTAACATAAATGGAATAAACCATCGGTTCTCATGAATAGTATTAACATAAATAAACTACTGAGAAATAATAAGAAAGATTTGACTCAAAAGCAAAGTCCTATCCATCTACTGGCAACACGCCCAAAAGGAAAATACTGGAACATTGAATCCTATTTAAATAAAATGAACTGAGGCAGTTACAATCAAATCTCCTAGCATCCACAACTACTACACGTAACTGCATAATGAAGAGAGGAACCTTGCTGCCCCTCTTTCTGAATACATGGGGTTTTGAAAAATATTTGATAGCAGGTCAAAGTCTGAAAAAAATTTGAAAAATATTTGGAAGTATATAAATGTTTTAAATTAAGAGATTCAGTGTATTACCTTCGTAATTAACTTTTCATTCATACTCGCATGAGACATTTCTTTACCTCTCATCTATAATGAGCACCTAACACATTCATTCTATTATCTTAATCATGCTACCCAGTCTAACTAAGATAATAACCGCTAACATAGCCAACCCCGCTAATAGTCACCACTAGCTAATATGCACTACCTTCACTAGGTATATTTTATAAGTATTATGTAGCTACACACAAGCTATAATCAGATATTTACACATGTATCTCATATACACAAACATATATCACTCACTATATACATATAGATCGCATCCCTAGAGCAGTACCTCACGGATACATCCCTCGCGTGCTATCAGGCTCTAGATATACCACGTACCACAACTGGACCACCGGGTCGAAATCTCACCACCGAACCCAAACATAAACATAAACAACGGAAGCGGTCATAAACATACGTCAAATATTTTTATTTTTTATTTTTTTAGTCGACACATAAAATAATAATTTTTAATTATCAGGTAGATACTTTCTACACAAGTCAAATATTATATTTGAAGTAATTTTTTGTTAAATTTACATTAAATATGTTATGATTGAAATTTAGTTTTGTTATGTAAATTAAAAATAAAATTTATATGGTATAAAATATAAATTTCTAAAAATAAGTTTTAGGGACAAAAGTTGAAAAAAATATCCAAGATATCTAAACTTTTTGTCCTATATGAATTGAAAGAAAAAAACAAAAAACAAATACAAAAAGCCCTTAGCCGCCTACTGGTTAGGAAAAAAACTAAACCTCCCCATATCTGGGTAAATAAGAAGACAAAAAAAATATCTACTAACATAAGAAGACTTATTCCCCCTCCCATGTTATGTACAACACCAACTAAGTTGGTGAAGACCAAAAATCCACAAACCCATTTTATTCTTCTAAAGCTCTAAACATGTATGCTATTTTTCTCTAATCTTCTTTCTTCTTCTTCCTATATATATATATATATATATATATATATATATATATATATATATATATTAATATAAGTGGGTATGTGTAGGTTATGCTATTGGACAGCCATGGAAGCCAAGCTTCCATAGTAGAGTGTGTGTGTGTGTGTGTTTGTGTGGGGGTGTTCGTGTGTGTTGTGTGTGTGTGTTTATCTTGATAGTGTGTGTGTAAATATAATGACAAACACATCCACACAAACACACCCACACAAGCACACGCACACACTCTACCATGGAAGCTATGGCTGCCCAACGGTGTGTGCTATTAGGCAGCTAAGCTTCCATGGTAGAGTGTGTGCGTGTGTTTGTCACCTTAAATAGGGGATTCTTGAACTAGTAGTCCTGAAAAAAGCTTTTTCCCATGCGGTCTAGGTTATAACCATCACCAACAGAACTCATGGCCCTCTACCAGCCTTATCGAAAGAGGGCGTTGAAAAGAAAAGAGGCCATATCATGAGACTCCTTAAATGGGAATTTTCCTAAGGAATGCGAGAATTTCCCTTTCTGTGCTTTCCCCGAATCGTGGTACGACCCTATTGAGAAGAAATTGAAACCTGAATTAGAACTCTTCTTTGAAGACAAGATCACGTGGACTGAAGACCCAAAGCATGAGGTGGAACCTCTGAGCATCAAATATGTGGATTCAAACTCTTAAAGCACTGAAAGCAATGAAAGTTTTGAGAGCAGTGACAATGATGAGTCATTTGTTTTTCAAACATCGAGATTGGATCTCTTCATGATGCATACCAAAGCTGAGTCGTCTGACCCATATGTAAAGATCGTTCCTGTTAAAAAGTCGCTCCTTAACTAGCATAGTGCTCCTGTCAACCCAACTCTAGACAGAGTGAACCCTGATGTTTACCCTCTGTAAAATGAAACTAAATCTACCCCTCCTTTTTCTATTATTGATATCAATGTAAGCGGGGTGTCTTTTGATGAGGTTCTTAATGCTGCATTTATAAAAAAATGTTTCTAAGGAAATAAATGAAGATTTTGAGTATCTTATTATGCCTTATATTAATTGCATTATTTC
The DNA here is from genome assembly GCA_949130495.1 of Sambucus nigra. NCBI lineage: Eukaryota > Viridiplantae > Streptophyta > Magnoliopsida > Dipsacales > Adoxaceae > Sambucus > Sambucus nigra. The sequence continues at coordinate 81,702,027 of OX422220.1, forward strand.
TAAGCAAACAATTGATGAAGATGATCTAATAAATTAACAATTCTTGACTCATATCAATAAGGAAAAAATCAAACAGCATAACTGCGTTCAAACTAATGATGATGAGACTATTGTTATTAATATTGGTTCTAGTAGAATATGCGCGAGATTAGGATAGGGTCCACCTTTAAGGAGCATGGGCGGTTGTAATTCGAACAATTCTTAAAAAAATTCGTGGACGTATTTGCATGGTCATACAATGAAATGCCTGGCATCGACATAGAGATCGTGCAACATGAAATTCCTACTCATACAGAAAGCCAACCCGTCAACAAGAAATTAAGATAGATCCAGACTGAATGGTCCCATAAAGTTAAAGATGAAGTAGTAAAACAGTTGAATGTAGGCATCTTTCGTGTGTTCGAATATCTACATGGCTCGCAAACTCCGTCCCACTGCAAAAGTTAGGAGGATAAGTCTGCATGTGCATCGACTATTGGGATCTAAATAAAGAATATCCAAATGACGACCGCCTTTTACCCAATATCGACATGATTATTAATAACACTACCAATCATGTCTCAAGCCATTTGTCAACAGTTTTACTGGGTATAACCAGATCAAGATGCATCCCGACCACCAAGAGAAGACTGCCTTTATCACCCCATGGGGAACCTTTTGACACATTATCATGCATTTCTATCTTAAAAATACTAGAGTCACCTACCAAAGGGCATCTACATCAATTTTTCACAATATTATCCATAACGAGGTCAAAATCTATGCTGACGATATGGTCATCAAGTCCGAAACTCGAGAAGGTCACATCCCTGCCTTGAGAAAATTCATGGAACAACTATGGGAATATCAGATGCGTCTCAATCCACAAAAATGCATCTTCGGCATCACAAAAGGCAAACTCCTTGGTTTCATGGTCAGTGAGTGAGGGATCAAAGTCGACCTTTCCAAACTTAGAGAAGTTCTCAAAATGCCTCCACCTCGAATAGAGAAAGAAATCCAGGACTTACTAGGCAGACTCCAGTACATCAGTCGATTTATCAACTGAGACACCCCACCCAATTAAATACCGGGTGGCCAGTCCTTTATAAAATTTAAAATAGAGTATCCGGTTGGTTTATTCTTAGCATCACTGTCGAAAACCAACTATCTTATTAACCACCTAATAATTAATTAAGCTAATGTCAAAACATTTTCCCATTAGTAAATTTTTTTAATTTAATTTAATTAATTAAACACATCCAACAATTTTCACAAACAATTAAACAATTAACAAAACACTATCTGACTAAAAATAAAGAAACTGGAATAATCATCCTAGTTACATAAAAATCCAAACCATTAAAATGTAACAATACTAAATCCGAATGAATACTGAATATGTAAATGAAATGTGTACAATGTCTCTCCGACAAACAATAATGAGAATGGACAACACATGCCCTGATTGGAAGGTCTAAATGATAAAACCGTGATGATAGAAGTGGAAGCGTCTAAATATGAGGACCTACAACTCCCACAATAGCTGTAGCACATCAAATGGTCCGAAAGTGTAAACTTGGCATCCCTGTGGCTGGACACCTTAAATACAATTCAACAAGAGAAAAGATATTTTGCAAAATATGGGTCAGAGCCTGAGTGTAAAACATTTTAAAACAATTTAACAAGTATTTAAAAATTGCAATAAAGCAAATATTACGTGCATGTTAGCTTTTCGAGCACTCACTTGAGATTCTTACCTCTCAACTAATGTGCACGCCTAACGCACCTCTAAACCCATTCTAATTATTTTATCACACCTAACTAGGTCGTAACCATAAACCTTCTAACCCTCACCCGTAGCAATAACCCATGTTCCCCAAATACAATTATTATTAAACATTTCTGCATTTACTATCCCATGTAAAATTTCCCATTAAGGTGATGTGTTTACAATAATAGATTCAATTCTAGTAACAATCTCATCTACATATTCACACGGTAGATTATATCACAAGTATTTATTTGTTCATTACACTATTATGAATAAATACTAATACAACACCCCTGGACTCAGCTGCGGTGCACGCATACTCTGTTATCAAGTCTCGGTACATCTCATACTAAATAAGGATAATGGGTTCAGAATCTCCCAAGAACCATAAATTATAAATCACACATATTGGAGGTGAACATAGTTCCAAGCCTATGGGCTACGCACATACCTATGCACCCATATGACCGTCATCGCTATCATTCTCATAGATAGCTCGTACCTAGGTTCCATGCTCCGAGGCACAAGTCAAATATCCCCCTGAAGGCTCCTCAAGAAAGGAATGTCCCCTTTCTAAAACCTCCCGTGATAGAAAGTATGGTAGGTATGCCATACACATAATAAATATCACTATAGGCATTAACGCAACCTATCAAGTTGATTAGGTATACACCAACCCAAATATTTAATTTATACATAGTATTACCCTCGTTACTACTTGCATTATACTTACTAAATTAAGAATACTCTCTAGTTTATAATTTCCATGGATAGCTCGTCACTCTAATTAATATAAAGTATTGTACCCATTTTATTTCCCAATAATCCCGCACTAACCTGAAATTCAGTTCATACTGCTAATCATCACTCTAGATAAACATGTTACCCAGATTTGAAGCAGAAGCAAATTTCCAGAAACTGAGAATGTCGTTCGAACCAGAAACTATCTTGTTTGAACGAGATATTACGTTGTTAGAATGACGTTATAGCATGACAGACCATCTCATTAGAACGAGATCGAATCACTTTCGAACGAGATTACGCTATATCGAACCCAATCTCTACCTGTTGCATTTTTCACCAAGTTTTCAACCTAAAAACCTCTACAGATCAGTCCCAACACCAATTCATCAGTTCTAATCAATATTCTAACTTGCATATATGATTTCTAACAACCTAGAATCAGTAAATCCTTGAAAAACAACCCTAAAATCTGAAATCCCTAAATTCATATAAATTGGAACCCTAGTTCATCCATATTCAATTCAAGCATTCTAAACCAAGATTTAAGCATCAATGTTCATCATAAATTCATGGTTATTCCTCTAACTACATAAACGAATCAATCCCATATAAATTCAGTCCAAAGTTATGCATGAAATCCTTAACTACTCATTAATTTCACATATAAATCAAGGGTGTTTATTACTTATACTAACATTAACATGATTATCGCCAAAAGATAGCAAGAATTAAACACTTGCCTCATGAAAGAAGTTATGATCCGTTGATGTTGTTGGTATGGTTGCGATCCTTCTCCAATATACGCGATCGTGGTCTTGGTGGTGTAAAAGGTGCACTGGTGGTGGTTTTGGCCCTAGAAACCACTCCTCCTCCTTTTGGCCTCTCTGTGTCTAACATTTATAGCCCGAATCTCACCCATGTACATGATATATTTACCCTTTAATTTTCTTCATTAATTATACTCCAAAAATACAAATTACCAAAACACCCTCCCCGGATGTCGGTTTGGCCTAAAACTATCCCAGGACCCAAACTAAATCCCTGGGTAGACTTTTCTGACTATCTCGACCCTTCCGGACACATTGGAGAACTCCAAAGGACCATATGGGTGACTTATAAATATTTTTCTTTTTATTCCATTAATTTAGTCCTGACACGACTGACATGCGCGTCCCAACTTAATTACTGTAATTGTCGTATTTTTCACTCGTGGCAATTTTCATAAATTCTCAATCATATTCACAATCATATATAACTTTATTTGCTCAGTAATATTCAATATAATTCTCATCAATAAATACCAACCCTTATCTCGCTACTTAATATTTACTTTAATCCGAATTAATTCTAAATTAATTTCCCATTTTTAATTTAATTAATCCAATATATAAAAACCATTAAAAATGTAGGGTGTTACATACTTACCCCCTTACAATAGAATTTCGTCTCAAAATTAAAAAAATAAAAGTATCCTTGGTAAAATTAACCCTGGATATTTCTCGCGCATCTCATCCTCGCGTTCCCAAGTAGACTCGTTGATGTTATGGTGCTCCCACTGAACACGCACAAGTGGAACTACCTTCGACCTCAATCTCCTCTCGCTATAGTCTAGGATTTCCACCGGTCTCTCATCATATAAACTATCAGGCTATAAATCCATCTGCTCCAGCGCAATGTGAGTATGAGTCAACTCATTCCGGAGATACCGTCTAAGCGAAGAAATATGGAACAAATCATGTATACGATGCAAGTGTTTCGGTAATTCCAGTTTATATGTTACGGTTCTAATCCTCTCGATGGTGAGAAATGGCCCCACGTACCTTGGTACCAAAATCCCCTTTTTCCAAATCACATTATCCCTTCGTAGGAGATACTCGTAGTAAAATATGATTCCCCGACAACAAACTCACGAAAGAACCATTTGGCATCGGCGTAGCTCTTCTGTCTATCCTGAGAAACCCATATGCGACTCCTAATCATCCCTAGGCATGAAATCTTATCCCGGTCAGACACAATATCAAGTGGTACCCCATGAAATTTCACTATCTCAGTGTATTTTGTTATTCTTACTTTATCGCTACTAACGACATCTTGCAGTTGAACGGTCTTTCCTTACCGCTCCATTCTAGTGACTAATTCACTCTTGTCACCACCTATGAATATATTCTATCATTTAATCTAACAATTCACCTTGGTACTTACACCTCTTTAATATTTTTGAAACATTGCGTTGTTCCTCGTGTCTCTTCATTAATGGTACTTTTTAATCTGACGGTCTATACATTACTATTCCAACTAGTGATCCATCAGCTCGTGGGAGATATTTGTAATAATACTCTTTTACTCGTGATAGACTTTCAAGATCTTATAAATTTGTTATGACTTAGCCCTCGTTATATTACTCCATTATGTGCGTGGCATGTCAGACAACCATCGTGTGAAGGAGCTTACCTTAATGGGTAAAACATTAAAGTATTCGTGAGTGCTCCATTAGCAAGATACCCCAACCAGCCGAGTAAATAATAGCTCACAGTGATTTATAGTTAGAGGTGAACCAGGTGCAAGGAGAATATGAATTAAGAGAAGTAAACCTGTTAAAATAACTTGCAAGGGTGAAATTTTTAATTCCAAAGCTAAAAGAAATCCGGATGATCAGGATCCCCAGAATTGAAAATACCAGAGTAAACACATTAGCTCATCTAACACTAGCTATTAGGGTCGACCTGAGGAGAAGTGTATGTGTAAAAATCTTATTCCAGAGGAGCATTGACATTGTAGAAATTAATTTCCTAAAGCTGACAATGGGACCATATTAGATGGACACAATTATCACCTACTTGGGAGAAGGCATTCTTCCAGCTGATCAGAAGGATGCGGAGAGACTTTGTTACAAAACTACTAAGTAAGTCATGGATAAGGCAATGTTGTACAAAATAGGTTTTACAGTCTCCGTGATGGGATGTGTTTACCCTTTAGAAGCACAAAATTTGGTCAAAGAGATACATAAAGGGTCAGGTGGTGCTCATACAACATGTCGAACATTATTGAAGAGAATATCCATTTAAGGATATTATTGACCAATAATGAGGAAATAATGTAAAGAATACACATAGAAGGGCGAAAAATGCCAGAGGTTCGGAGTGATACACAACAGACTAGGAGTCGAGATGGTGCCGATCATATTATCTTAGCCTTTTGCCATCTGGGGTATGGATCTGGTTGACCCACTGCCAAAGACCAAGGGAAGGTTCAGATATTTGGTGGTAGCAGTGGATTACTCTAAAAAATAGGTGGAGGCTGAACCACTCATAGAGATAACTTATACAAAAGGCTCTTAGTTTATGTGGAAGAATGTGATAAAGAGGCACTACACCAAAATGAGAGATTTGTGAGTGCTGCCAGCAGTCACAAATGGTCTTTATAACTGCTTTTTACAGTCATAATTTAGGGGGTGACAAAAGAAAAATTGTAACTCCTAACAGCAGTCACAAATTTTTATAACCCCTATGGGGTTATGACTGGTGACCCCAATTTGTAACTGCTGCCAGCAGTCACAAATATTAGATTCGTAACTGCTGATAGTAGTTACGAATCTTATATTAATGACTGCTAGCAGCAGTTACGAATATTATATTCGTGACTGCTGTTAGCAGTTATAAAATTAATAGGAATGGCAAATTTGTGACTGCTATTAGCAGTTACGAAATTGAATTTGTTAAATGTGATAAGAACTATTAAAAATAACTTTATATTTTTACAAAATGATGAAATAATGGAAGTAAAATAAATATCATGATAACAAGTCTAAAAAATTCGACAACATTTCATTTATATTTATGAGATTCCAAATATTCGGTACACATAAACTTGTTTAAACTTAATTTAACATCAACCAAACCCTTCTTGGGTGCCAAGTACAAAATGAACATAGAATAAAAAATAAACTAAAAAAAATAATGACACAACACTTCGATGATATGAAATGTCATGATCATGTAACATCGGCTGCTTCACTCAAACTACATTCACATCTCCGAGTTCTCCAAAACTTCTCTCGAATGCAGCCACTCCTCATGTAGCATAGCTCTTCCCTCGTTCAGATCAGGAGCAGTTATTCTGAAGTAGTTAATTGCACTATCAAAAATCCTTCCGGCACACTCAAGGAATTGCAGCTTCTGTTCATGAAGAGATTCTTCTTCCATATAAGATGCTTCAAACTTTACATAACTAATCGACACCTTCAAGTGCTCTGGTTCTTTCTTAATCACCCTCTAATATCTCTATGTCAATGTGCCTTCCCCAACAACGGGAAGGTTCAAGTACATGAAATCAGAAAATAAAAGAATTATGGTTAAACTATGAATAATTTACATTCAAAAAATTATGTTGACGTCAATAACTAATAGACAAATATAGGGAAACACAGGAAAAAAATTGGATAGAGTACTAACCATACCTGTTAACAGAATTTTGGCGCATACTTCTTAACCATACCTGTTAAAAAGTAAAAAACCCAAGCAACAACTCTCAACTCAGATCATAAAAAACAGTATAAAAGAGAGTATAGTCGAGTACTAAAGTACAATAACTCTTAACCGTACCTATTAAAAAGCTCAGTTACTTGTACTAAAGTCCAACTTGACATCCTCTAAAACAAAGACAACAACAATATCACCACCAATGATTTCATTAACTGGTGCAACTGTATCTGTTTGTTTTTCTTCAATATCAACACGAGTTTTTTCACCAAGACCCTGATATGATTTATAAAAGTACGTAATATGGTTTATAAAAGTACCTAGAATGCTTGACCCTTATTGGTAAGAACATATAAGTTTCATAACAACATTCTAAAAAAAGATCAACTTCAATGACTTAAATCAGTCCCTTCAACCCATACTAATAAAAACATTAGTCATACTACATGCACCCCGTAACGTGAATACAAATTATTAATACATGAATCATAACAAATGAAACATGTAATTAACTTCTAAATCAAACGTGTAATTCAAACTAAAATAAAATTCTCCAATATTAAAAATAAAGAGACAACGTAAATCTAAAAAAAAGGTAGATACCTTATGGTCTAAATGTATCAACATCAGCTCTAATATGCACCCTGTTAGGGGCTGAGGCAAGGGGGGCATGGCAGTGAGCACTGAACTGTTGTTATGGATCGACACATTCATTTATGTCTACAATACACACCGGTGTGATATCAACAGTCAGTTGCAATTCTCATTTTGAATAAACAAAGCTCCACTTTTAGTGGCGAGCATACACCACAGGAAGACTTGATGACATGTACTCCAAAACCACGAGACCGAGTGTCTCTAATTCTGAAGGCATTATAAAAACATATCCACTTGCGTACGCCCCTGAGAGATCATAGCCTAGTAATGTCCCCGTGAATATTTCAAGCATGCTCGTAAATAATTTTTCTAGATCATCCATGTTAGAAAGGAACCATATATGGCTTGAGTATATATGTAGATGATTCTTAATAAGGAAAAATAAATTCAGGGTCAGAGTTGAGATAAAAATGATGAGCAGTTGATCTTGAGCAAGAGAAATAAAGTTACCTTTGATTCAAATGTCCAAACCTATGGGCATGTTCTAGTGGATGAAAGTATTGATTCATTACTAAAAAATAACAAAGTCAGCGAGAAAGAAAAAAATGAATATCATAAATCAAATCAATCTAATTATCATGGTGATTCAATCACCTCAAGTGTTGGTTCTTACCCTCCTAATCATACGTACCAAAACTGCGAAGACAATGACAGTCAAGTTTAAGAATTAGAGAATGAGGATAGTGGTTTGGATGAAAAAGATGATGATTATGGACAACGTGAGCAACAGGTGTCCCGATGTTAATCGAAGAAGTATGTTTTGGAGCGCGGAATGTAATGTTAACTCTGTTTTGGGCCATCCCTAAGAAACATCAAAATTGATCAGTTATTCAACTCTGTTTTGTGAATCAAATGAATCAATAAATCAAGATTGAATAAAGTGAATCAATAAATCAGTTATACAACTCTGATATCTGAATACAAGTGAATCAATAAACAAGTGAATCATAAGTGAATAAAGTGAATTGTTCAACTAAATACAACAAATATGACACAATCACGTGAATTATTCAAGTAAATTGATATGACACATCTGTGAATCAATATTGTATTCAACATCTGTGAATACAACAATCAGTTATCAAATACAATCAGTTATCTGATACTGTCCAAAATTGATATATGATATAAAGACAATCTGTGAATTCATATGTGAATCAAATTGATACTTGTGATATAAATACAATTTACTTGTGAATCAGTTATCAAGAAGTTATCAGTTACCAATCAATTAGTTATCAAGCATGTGATACAAATACAAATACAAATACAATCAGTTATCAGTTAGCAATCAGTTATCAAGCATGTGAAGTAATCTGATACTGTCCAACATCTTCCAATTAAATACAAGATATCCGATACTGTCCAACATCTGTGAAACATGTGAATCAATCTAATATCTGATACTGATACTGTCTAAAATTTGAATTATTTCCATGGGAATTATCATATCAGTTATCCAAGTATGTGAATCAATGAATCAATGAATCGATTATCATATCTGTGAATCAATGAATCAAGTATGTGAATCAATGAATCCAAGCATAACATGAAAATTAAAGTCTGTGAATCAAGTCTTTGAAGTTATACATCATTTGTAAGGCATACATCTGTAAAGCATACCATATAACATATGTGAAGCATACCATACCATATCAAGCATATCATATCAGTTATACAACATTTGTGAAGTCTGTGAATCAAGTCTATGAATCAAGTCTATGAATCAAAGTCTGTGAATTGGTGTCAAGTTGTGAAGTCTGCAACATGACATAAATGAACAATGCGTGGAATACGAAGACATGCCCATTATGATCTCCCTTGTAACGGAATCGAATGCGATGCTCCTAGAGAAGGGGTAATCAAGGAAGGGAATAAGATCTAATAGGCATACGTATCCGTATTATAATTTATATATGATAAGAATCACAAAAAGATCGACTCTCAACTGTAAATTAACTCGTGGTGACACATGTCCTATTTTAAGTGGGTCGCCACATGTCAATTAACTCGTGGTGACACATGTCCTATTTTAAGTGGCATGTGTCCCATAACATATGTCAAAACTCTCAATACTAGAATATTTTCTAGTTAATATGTAAATAATACACAAATACGCGTGATATGTCCAACGCGCATAATAATACCTCAGTCGCATAAACACATGGACTTTTGTCAATATTAATCATCTCTAATCTCATTTAATATTTTAATAAGAGGCTTATCATTAAGCCCCTCCTACATTTGCCCCCTCGTACATATAGTTGATATATTGATACATGTCTGAAATATATCGACTGTATGTACGAAATAATTTTAGTCAGTTTTCATATATTCGATCGACCTGTGGATCGTGGGTAATAATCTCATATCTCATTTCATCTTGATGATGTACTTTTACCTCATATATCACATTTTATGATATAATGCAATCTCATATTTTATATCTCAGTTATATGATATACATCAATTTTATATCTCATATCTTAAATCCCATTTTGCAGCTTTGATCTCATAGGTTATTCCGAAGGACCTCGTTTATCATTATTTTCATATGAATGATATACACCGAGTGTTGCCCCCATTCCTATTTAAATGATCATGCATCCACATTTTTATTGCGATTGTTTGTAACTCTGCTTTGGTAAAGAGTAATATCATGAACACATAATAACTACCTTAGCATTCTCTTTCGTTATTCTCAACCAAGCTTGGTGAAAGTATTTATTATGGTTTACATAACAACTACTTAGTCGTTCTCAAGTTTGGTGAAAGTATTATTATGGTTTACATAATAACTACTTCATTGTTCTCGATTAATCTTTTAGTGTATGCACATGTTTTTGATTTATTTCATTCTCGATGAGGTTTCTTGTGCGTGTACATAATATTGACTTGCTCAAATTACCACTTTTTAATGTATTTCGCAAACTCACACCTACGAAGTGACTTAATGGTGAGAACACACTTGTCAAGGTTTCTCGTAAACTCCACCGTTAGGGATGACTTAACAATGAAAACACACTTGTTAAGGTTTTTCACAAACTCCACCGTTTAGAGGTGACTTAACAATGAAAACACACTTGTTAAGGTTTTTCGCAAACTCCACTGTTAGAGGTGACTTAATAATGAAAACACACTTGTTAAGTTTTTTCGCAAACTCCTCCGTTAGAGGTGACTTAACAATGAAAACACACTTGTTAAGGTTTTTCGCAAACTCCGCCGTTAGAGGTTACTTAACAATGAAAACACACTTGTTAAGTTTTTATTCGCAAACTCCAACGTTTAGAGGTGACTTAACAATGAAAACACACTTGTTAAGTTTTTTTTTTTCCTCAAACTCCACCGTTAGAGGTGACTTAACAATGAAAACACACTTGTTAAGGTTTTTCGCAAACTCCACCGTTAGAGGCCGTTAGAGGTGACTTAACAATGAAAACACACTTGTTAAGTTTTTTTCGCAAACTCCACCGTTAGAGGTGACTTAACAATGAAAACACACTTGTTAAGGTTTTTCGCAAACTTCACCGTTAGAGGTGACTTAACAATGAAAACACACTTGTTAAGGTTTTTCGCAAACTCCACCATTAGAGGCCGTTAGAGGTGACTTAACAATGAAAACACACTTGTTAAGTTTTTTTCGCAAACTCCACCGTTAGAGGTGACTTAACAATGAAAACACACTTGTTAAGGTTTTTCGCCAACTCCACCGTTAGAGGTGACTTAACAATGAAAACACACTTGCTAAGTTTTTTTTCGCAAACTCCACCGTTTAGAGGTGACTTAACAATGAAAACACACTTGTTAAGATTTTTCGCAAACTCCACCATTAGAGGTGACTTAATAATGAAAACACACTTGTTAAGGTTTTTCACAAACTCCACCGTTAGAGGTGACTTAACAATGAAAACACACTTGTTAAGATTTTTCGCAAACTCCCCCTATAACGGTGACTTAACAACGAAAACTCTTGTCAAGATTTTTTGTAAAACTTCACCAATAACGGTGACACCCATAACGGTGACTTAACAACGAAAACAGTTGTTAAGATTTTCCATAAACTCCACCTATAATGGTGACTTAACAACGAAAACGCTTGTTAAGATTTTTATATATAGTCTCCACCTTATAACGGTGACTTAACAACGAAAACGCTTGTTAAGATTTTTATATAATCTCCACCTTATAACGGTGACTTAACAACGAAAATGCTTGTTAAGATTTTTATATATAGTCTCACCTTATAATGGTGACTTAACAACGAAAACGCTTGTTAAGCTTTTTATATAATCTCCACCTTATAACGGTGACTTAACAACGAAAACGCTTGTCAAGATTTTTGTAAAACTTCACCAATAACGGTGACACCCATAACGGTGACTTAGCAATGAAAACACTTGTTAAGATTTTCATAAACTCCACCTATAACGGTGACTTAACAACGAAAACGCTTGTTAAGATTTTTTTTTGTAAACTCATTCTTCTGTATCTCTTTTTAGGACAGGATCCCGTACCTGACAAACCGAGCGTGGTCCTTCGTCTGTTTGCTTCCATGACCAACTTCTTCGGACGAGTTAAGTCATAACGATCGTGGTTCAGCTAGCAACAATTTTGATACACCTTTATAGAAGACTTATCTCAATGCTCACAAAGTTCTTGTAATATGATGTCATTTATGAAGGAGGACTATGACTTTGTCGATTTCTGAGTGACAACTAATTAACCCGTTTGAACTCTTTGCGAAAGAAACTGAAGAAGCTTTTGTAATGACCTTCTTGGATGTTACTATACTCTGAAGGTTCATCAATCCAACCTTGTCGCGGAGGATGTCGAAGAAGCTTTGCACTACAAGCTATGTTACATCATAATATCCATTTTCCCCTTTTATTTTATTTTTATCTCAAGATAAAATAAAATAAATTACATATCTCATTTACAATTCCCACCCGAGAAAAATGAAAGCAATCTAATTATTACATTTCATGGGGTGTAACTCAAACTACCATATCTTTCAACAATGACTTGATATTTGTATCGCTCAATATCTGCTCATTCAGAAGCTCTGCAAAATAATATCTTTCTGACCCAATTATACAATATTGCAAATGTTAGTAAAGCTCAATAAATATCCAAGTACAATTCTCATCATGCCCCCTTTATTATATTTTATTTGATGTAATAAAATAAAATAAAATAAATAAATAAAGTCGAGGGATATTTGTACAATGAATCATAAACACCATGTAGGTGATCGTGCACAATTTAATGTTGTTTAGGGTGTGAATCTCATAATAAATCTAAAGGTGTATATAATCTCAAAATAAATCTTCAGTGCTGAAACATATTCAAATATTTCATAAATGAATCATAATGTATACGATGTACAAATAATTATGAATATTTTCAAATGTCAATATATTCAATCGAAGCTTCATTATATTTCATCCATCTCATTCAAAATAAAGATTTTCAATTTCATCAACGTAACTTATGCACCCAACGTAACTCATGAATATTTTCGAACGATTAAATTTTCTATGAGAACTGCACTATTATCTCTATATTTTATTTGTCATAAAAAAAATATAAACTCATTTTTCCAATGGTACCACGCATGTCATTTTGATATTGTTCTAGCCTTTATTTTATTCAAATCACATGCCACAACAATACTCATGATTGTTAATAAATAATACCGTCGTGAATTGACATTAAAAATGCATTGCTTCGTCAATTTGAAGGTTTTCGAAGAATCTAATTCAATAGTAGTTTATTTATAATCCAATCGACACTTGGTGTGTAATACCGTGGATTTAAAACTATGAGTAAATATACCTCTCAATATATATAATGTTTCAGATTAAATATAAAGTAATCTCATTTAATCAATGATATCATAATTATATTATTATTTTTTTTAACCATTTTACTATTCCATAAATTGCTTAGTAACACTCAAAATTTTGTTTTTTAAATATACTCATTAATATATACATATATATATATATACACGACACAATCGTCTCAACAGGTGTTGTTATCTCCGAGGGAACTCGTAATCCCAAATGGTATGAGGCAGCCAACTGCCTTTCGGTTTGACACGTGAGTGCCCTGCCCGTGCAAGCTGGGCAACGGCTATTCATGAAATGATAAATAAAGTCGAAAAATATGAGGATTCTCAATTTTTTGACGTCGGCTCCTGGTTTTGTACCCAAAAGGTCTGTCCCTTTTTTTCAAAGCTTTATGGAATCTCAAAACCCTCATGGTTCGTTCATACTACCAACTCCTATCTGAATCGTGTTTCATACCGTTCCCAAGCTCGCCGGAGTTCAATCCCCTAAGGTGTTTCGATTTTGTCAGAATCTCATGGTGGATCGGCGAAAACAAGGATGGATAGGGGTAACGGAGTTAACCTCTTGATGGTTCGAGCTCTATTAGAACATGGTTTTTCGGAGCAAGCTCCGTTGGAACACATATCTCAGATGTCAATTTTTTTTTTTTTGAAAATCTCAGATTTAATCTCCAAAATTACTTGTCGGATCTACACAGAGACACGGAACGATCACTCGTATGGTGATTCGAACGAGTTTCTTCGACCAGGTGCTACGGTTTGATATGGACCTAGGTGTAAAGGCATGGTTCGTCGATTTTAATAGTGTATGTGGTGTGACAATTTGTAAACTCTGTGGTGAGTTGGTTGATGATAACTCAATTTGTTCCCAGTTAAATCTGATATGGGTAGCTCATATGGTGAATCGGGGTCTGAGTTTCTTCGAACATGGTGAATCGGGTTCTGACTCAATTTATTCCCAGTTGTAAAGCTCATATGGTTCAGTCCGAGCCTCATCGGAAAGAGGTTCCTCGGATCAAGCTTCGTCGGTTTCTCACCGAGGTCTGCTATTTTAGCTCCCACAAAGGTTTTTCTTACTTCCAGCTCCCATGGTTCCAAGTTCCAACGTTTATTCATTCGCTTCCACTGAAATTTGTGGTGCCTTGCTTGAAACAAAGCTTATCTCCTGCTGTACCCATTTGGACTGCTAGGTTCTAATGTTGGAGTTTGTCCTTCTGAGTTCTGCCGGTGATCAAATCTGAGGTCCGATGAAGCTCCCAAGTTGGAATACACAACGCAGTTAGTAGCCGAATTTATTTATTTATTTTTCATCAGGACAGATGAAGCTCAAACCAATTTCGTCGGAGCTTGTTTCTTTTAATCACAGTATAAAATTTAACGAAACAAATAATAAACCTCTTCTTTATTTTGTTTTACCTCCCCAGATAGCTAACATGCAATATGTTTTGTACAAATATTAAATTTATACAGCTGTTTAGACAAATTCTAATCGGACACGCAAGTATTTTTTTTTTTACCATCTTTAAAGCCATATACTGTGCTACCTATACACATATAGCTCTAACTAGACATGACTTTTGACTACATTAATAAAGTAGTATAACATTAAATCGTGAGTGACAGTTTGATATATACTTTGTGTCAAATCACTCTTTTCACAGCCCACTAGATACACTCTAGTAACATATTAGTTGTACTTTTATTTATATACAACTTGTCAACACAGTTATCTATGAAAGGTCCTCATAAATGCCAACAATCTCTAAACGTGCAAAATCCATAAAATAATACTTTTGCAGAAGAAAGTTATTTCTTTTGACTATAGTTTTCTGACAAATTGATTCAGGCCAATCAAACAATTGTTTGCTAGTTGTTTGATCGAGGGATTAAGTTATACTTTCAGCTCCCTCGAGGTTGTTTTACACTTTAACAAATACAACTAAACTCAATATATGACCAAAAAAGCTTCAGCATTGTTCCTGAAATAATAATATTCTATTAAGCAAGGAGTATCGCGTTTTGTGCTTAACAGTAGGTATAGTGGTTTACACCTTATAATAGGAGCAATCAATATTCATGTTGTGATATACGCATATGTTATGAAAAATCTCAGCTAACATATTAATATAAATATACCACATGCTTTTTTTTTTAAAAAGAATCTTAAGATGCATAGATCAAGTTTCTTATCTGAAATGAAGTTGCATCCCTCTTATAAATGTTGAAGCAGAGAATTACTTCTGTCAACCCCTTTTTCTCCATCTCCGTCCATTTTTCCGAGTGCGAACGTGACGTTACGTAATAAAAATCACGAATACCTCCCCAGCAGAGTCGCCAAATGTAAGAGAGTAGTCTAATTTTGGGGAAATACTCGATTTTAGCACGTGTTTGACTTGAGCAACTTCGGTTGCGCCTACGTATCCGTTATGCTCGGAATCAAAGTCAGCGTAGTTCGTGGGTTCGTACTATTTACCGAAAAACTCAATGTGGTGGTTTTTTGGAGAGATGGAAGGTGTTGCCACTCTTCTCAAAGAACTCATCTCAAAACTCTCTCTAAAACCTCATAAGATAAGAAAATCACCCTCCTCTTCCAAGAAGATCTCTCTCAAATGTATGGGGGTAGGGCTTATTTATAGCAAAACCCACCCAAGTGGGTCGCCACATGTCAATTAACTCGTGGTGACACATGTCCTATTTTAAGTGGCATGTGTCCCATAACATATGTCAAAACTCTCAATACTAGAATATTTTCTAGTTAATATGCAAATAATACACAAATACGCGTGATATGTCCAACGCGCATAATAATACCTCAGTCGCATAAACACATGGAATTTTGTCAATATTAATCATCTCTAATCTCATTTAATATTTTAATGAGAGGCTTATCATTAAGCCCCTCCTACAACCAATAATACCACTTTTTGTTCAATTGAATTATGAGGAGAAAGCCTTGATGGATAAATAGTAATCTACCACCAGACCAACCGAAGAGGTGGACCTAGGAGAGATTCCCACCAAATCTTATGACCCTACCACCTCTGATGTTGGATGGTATAATAGTGATGTCAGAACTGAGGATTTGACTGACTTGAGAATCCTATATTCCATACCAGATAATGTAACCATTAGGATTCCTAACCTAGAGGAGAGATCTTATGATAGGAGAGTTTCTATATGTTTAGTTCTTCTTCCTCTCCATCCCTTAATAAGATCCATATTAAAGGGGTATGGATTGACCCTTACTCAACTTCCTTAAAATTCCTACAAGTCTATTATTGGAGGAATGATATACTAGAAAAATTATAGGGGTTTATTATAAATGGGTACATATTTAGGTTTGTGTATGGTTTAACGGATAGCCATAAAACCCCAGGATACTACTACTTTTCTCCCAGAAAGTCCAATACTAAAATAGTCCAGGTTTCACAAACTAGCAATCACAATTGGAAGACCAAGTTCTTCTATATTTTTTGTGCGTGGCAGTTCTTTCCCAATGACCCGAAAAGAGGGATCAATATTCCCAGGGACTGGTGTTATGAAGACTTGATTGCAAAGAAGGGCCCCTCGTTGGATAAGAGGGTGATGAGGCTAATTAGACGAGTTTGCACCTCGAATGTCATTTACTATAAAATTGTATACTCCCCCAAGAGGTTCGGGTAAATGAAGAATTATCTGAGCATCACTACATCGACCTTGACACATATAAGCCACCAAACCATGCTGATGATGATGAAGAGGATTTTGAGGAAAATAAGAAGAATGATTTAATACCCCGTATTTCTGTGTATTTTTATTTAATTAATTTGGGAAATTAATTAGGGAAAATATACTTTATTTAAATTACGGGAGTAAAATAAATACAATTAAATGGTAAATGTTCATATTAAATATTAATTGAGAGATAGATACTGAATAATATTACATTATAATGTTTACTAAGTGAATATAGTAAATAAGTGATAAGTATGGTTACGGCATAGCGAGTGATATGTGCGTATTTTATTTTATCTCAACAGGAGTTGCGTATAGACTATTTTGATGTGAGGAATGAGAAATATATTTATAGTGACTCGGATGGGAATTTAGAGGTCACAAATGATTCTGAATGGGTCGAATTAGTGTACCTGGGAATAAAGTTTGGGTCCTGGGTCAATTTTGGACCAAACCGACACCTAATAAGGGTGTTTCGATCATTTTTAAAAAGATGTTAAGGGACCTACAAAATTTAGAGCGATTTATCTGATATTTAGAGATTGGGGTTAGGGCTCATAACACAAAAAGATTATAGAGGCCATTAGAGAGAAGAGAGAACCATTTTCCAAAGCCTAAGGAGAGATTTGTGAAGGTGGTGAAGGGTTTCTTGCACCTCCAGGTAATTAGAAAGGAAGATTTGAGAATAAGCAATCAATCATCAACCAAGAACCAGGAAATCAAATCAATCAATCAATCAAAGGGAATTATTTATTGCAAACCAAATTGATGTTATAATACCCATGTGTATGGATTTTTTGAATAGATTGATTTTATTTAAAAATCTTTGATGAAAAGTACCCATTGATTACATGTTTGAGTAAAATTTCATGTAGTTAGTGGTTATATCTGTAGAGAATTACAAATCAGAAGAGTTTTTATAATTACTACAGATTTAAATCTGGGTTTTGAATTGAATGAAATGGATGAACACAAAACTAGATCTATGAAAGAGTTTTGAGGGTTTGATTCATTCTTGATTGATTTCGGTGAAGTTTTAATGTGTTTGAAATGTTAGAAATCATCCAAACTCATGTAGGAATAGTTAGGAATAATCGGATGTGAATATGGTGAATAATTATGGGGCTTGAGTAAATCAAAAATGGTGAAAAATTAAAGAAGACGAATCTGCACTTGTTCGATCGATCGATCGACCCGTGAATGTTGATCGATGGACTCGATCTATCGATTAAACCCTTCGATCGATCGACCCTGACAGTTTTTGGTTTCTTTTCTTGGTTAATTTTTTTGGGATTACCAATGATGGAAGAGAATCTTAGGAGTGATATTATACCTATGTAGGGACTTTATAAAGGCCAGTAGGTGTATGATAAAGTCCATTAAGGTCATTGAGTGTAGGACATAGAGTATGGACTGGCCAAGATAACCGATTGATAGATCAATTCAAACATTTGGGGATCGAGCTACGAAGAGAGGGTAAACGTCAATTCTACGTGTATACTTATGATATTAACTACTTTATTTATATACCAAGGGGTAACTAGGACCCTTAGAGTTGCGTGAATGCTCAAATAGTTACGGAAGTGAATTAAATTCGTAAATAAAGGATAAGTACGGTAAATATTAGAGAGAAAAATATTACGTACAAGCATAAATAATTTGGTTGTGTGAATACCTATTATATTGATACTTAGGCTATGTGAATAACTAAAGTATGCTTAATTCTGTATTGGGGTCGATGATTATCCGGGCCAATACATGAAAGCTCGATTTGGGGTTGAGGATTATCCGGACTAAATAGAATATGAATAATATTAGGGTCGATGATTATCCAAACCAATGTACATATACATAACATTTACTTTGGGGTCAAAGAATATTCGGACCAATGTAAATGATAGGATTATGGGGGTCGATGATTATCCGGAATAATAATCCTATAATATATATTGTGCGTGAAATATATACTTCATGATATTCTACTTATGTGCAAAAGTAGACTTGTAGATGATATATATATAGATATACATCTAAATGGTAAATTAAGTTGAGAGAAGCTTAATTACAAGATTAAAAATAGATTGGTTATATTTGGTAAATTAAGTAGTGAAACTTAATTATGGAAGTTGAATGATGATAGATATGAAATGCTATATGAGTTAAGTGGTGAGACTTGATTATGATGGTCAAATTTAACATATGTGAATGTTAAATAAGAAATGAAGAACACGCGAGAAATGTTAATAATAAATCGTGCGGTATGGGTGGTACGGGAGATTATACTAATGATAAGATCGGTTATATACTTAAGTAGAGATAGCTTGGGGGTAGTAGCTAGGAGGGCTAAGTATAGAATGTTAGTCATGCACATTAGATGAGAGGTGAGGAAACCCAAGAGAGTGTGCGTGAACCTAACATGTGTAATAAATAACCGATTATAATTGCGATAAATTGCTTGTTAAATGTTTTCAAAATGTTTTGAATACTAACTCTTGTTATAAAAATATTTTCAAAACCTTTTAGGTGTCCAGCCACATGGGCGCCATACTTGATTTCATTCCAGGGGTTCAAAGACGTAGCAATGTGGATGCTGACAGGATTATTGAGTAGCTGACTCTTTCATTCAGATCTAGCATATGATCTCATTTTTGTAGCTCATGTGTAGACATGTTGTCAGTTGACTGCATTGCATTTCTAGTTTTATATCAGTTTTATTTAGTAGTTTGAATATTGATTATTCCTTGGTTGATGTTTTTAGCCGACGGTTTATTTGGCATGTCTTTGATGCATTTACATATTATTATGGTTTGGATTTCATTATCTTGTGAATGTTGATTTAGCTCTCAAACTATTCTTTTATCCTATTTATTTGAAAGATAAAATTTAGCACCGGCTTAATTAACTTAGGTGGTTAGTATTTAATTGGGTTTTCGACAGTGATGCTAAGAATGAACCATATTAAAAACTTATTTTAATTTGATAAAGGCCTGATCACTCGATATTTAATTAGACGGGGTGTCATAAATGAGGTGGAGGTTTTCCAGGATGAAGGTGACTATGATCAGGTTGAAAAAGATGTCGAAGAAGGTGAGATATTTTCATAAGTCTAAGGTCATCCTTATTTTTTGTATGTTTATGTACTTAATATCTAGTTGATTACTATTTGAATTTATCCATGTTTTGAAGTAGCCTTAACTCCAAACTCAAGTTCATTTGTCATGGCTCCAGCAAATGTTTCTCCGGATAAGTTGAAGGAGATCCGAGTTAAACAGCTTGAAGATTTGGCTCAGCGAGCAACTGCTAGGAAGGATAAGGAAAAGTGTGATACTAAACAAAGCAAAGATGACATATCTCGACTCATAAATGTCGAAAAATAAAAGTTGGTTATTGAAGAGGCAGGAAGAAGAAAATTGCTGACAAAAGTAAGGGTAAGGTCTCTGAGAAGAGGCAGGTTGGTAAATAAAAGGCCTTTAGATGACCCAACAGCTAAGGATCTAAAATTTTCTAAGCCCGATACCCAAGAAATAATATCTATTGATGGTCATACTGCTTATTGGATGTTCAAGGAAGGGAACTCATCATCTCCCTATGGTCATATTGAGCCTTTAGAGCGTCACCCTCTGATAACTAAGGAGGAACTCTTGGCAGATCGTAACTCCATCCTTCTAAATGTTTCCAATACTCCTGAGGTTCTGGACTATATGGGTTATATCCCTGAGTTTAATTTCATATGGACTCTAGATGTTGACAACCTGAGGAACTTTGCTTCCCACAAGGCCTTTACAGTAAGTGGAATTAACTCGTCTTCCATTATTCTTTTCCTACTCAATATTTTTTGCTTTAGCTAATTTATTTCATTTCTCCTTTTGTAGGGCAACATGGACACCACCATTTTGAGGGAGAAATATAATTTTTCCCTTAATACCTATGATAAGCTTAGGACTACCAAGAGGATCTTGAAGAAAAGATCAAATCTCTTGAGGCACATCTGTCCAAGGCACATAATAAGCTTCAGGAGAATGATGATCAAATGGTGATTAAGGTGAAAGAGCTCAGCAAGGATGAAGAGGAGATCAAGCTTCTGTAATAAGATCTCAAAGCTACATGATGTTATGGTTACTGCTTCCATGTCAAGATGTGAAGGCGTTAAAGGACTCTGAGGAATATATCATCGACATAACCATGGCCTTCCTCAAGGTCGATGAAGAGATAAAAAAATAGGATATCAAAACACTATCCAGACATTTATGAAGTCATCATGGCCTAGGAGGTAGATGATAATAAAGTGAAGGCCTCGGATGAGGATGGCGAGTTTGTTCACTAAGTTAAGACAGTGTCATCTTCTGATGATGAGCTCCAGGTCCTTAAGGAGAAAAAGATTATTAAAGAAGAACTTTTTTCTGCTAGGAACCCGGAGTTGGCTTTGAAGGATGTTACCGCTTAGCCTACTTCATTTTTTTTTTTTGTGTAAATTTTATTTTTGTTAACATTTTTTTATGAGCTCTGTTGAATGAATAACAATTTATTTGAAGAATTTATGAATTAGTATTAATGACAAATTTTATGTCATTCTCTATGTACTATGTTTACTTTTCAAATATTTCTTTGTTAATGGATTTGCATGATTGGATCTATTCAATTTTACAATTTAATCCAAGTTTTATTTTAGACCTTACCCATATTTCTTTAGCCTTGGATTACTAGTTCCCTTAGGGATGAACTATTTTAGTTGTCTAATTAGTAAAGACGTGCATGGATCAATTGGGTTGGCTTTGGCCAACCTGATCTATAATTTTTGGTGCAGTAAAAAACTTACATTATCCAATTTAACAAAGGTATGTGATCAGATCTTATCGATACACCCTTTTCCAAACATTTTGCGCAGTCAAAGACATGTATTGATCAATTGGGTCATCTTAAGATGATCTGATCAATAATTTTTAGTGCAGTCAAAGATGTGAATTATTCAATTTAGGATAGGTATGTGATTGGATATTGCCGATACACCCTCTTCTAAGAATTTTATGGAGTCAAGGCCGACCTGATATATAATTTATGGTGCAGTTAAAGATGTTCATTATCCAATTTAGGAAATTTATGTGATCAAATCTTGTCGATACACACCCTTCCAAGCATTTTGCGCAGTCAAGGACGCGCATTAATCAATTGGTATGCTTAGGTTGACCTATTTTATAATTTTATGTGCAGTCAAAGACATGCATTACCAAATTTAGGAAAAGTATGTGATCAGATGTCGTCGATACACCCTCTTCTATGCATTTTGCATGATCAAAGGCATGCATTGATCAATCGGGTCAACTTAGGCTGACCTTATCTGGCATTTGAATAATTTCTCATAAGAGTCTTATAATCATAAGAAGTAACAAGTATCTTCATATAGTGACTTCTGTTCATACAAATTTTGTTACTTCTAATTACCATATTCTTCCTCGATACATAAGTTAATTTTCAATGATATTACCTCTTGAGGTACTTAGAATTCCAAGGATTCTTTAATGCCTCCCCTTCTTGAGTTTCAAATCGATACGTGACAGATCGTATAACTCTAGCCACACGATTTGGACTATGCAAGTTTATTTCCAACTTATTAGACTTTTGTGTAACCTTATGCAAGATGTAGTCCCCTTACTTAAGAGTTATATATTTGACTCTTCTGTTGTAGATTTTTGTTATACATTTTTGATAGGCTATTACCAAGAGTGTTGTTGTCTCCCTGACTTCATGTATCAGGTCAAGATTTAATCTTCTCGTAAAATAACTTTGGGGAGAATAAAAATTTAGGACCCTATGACTTGGGAGTTCGACCTCAACTAGAACCATGGCTTCACAACTAAAGACGAACATATAAGGTGTTTCTCCCATTGCTATTAATGTGTTGTCCAGTAGGCCCACATTACAGTTTGTAGTTCATTTATACAATTGCCCTTGGCTGATTCTAACCTCTTTTTTATCCCATCTAGCAAAGTTCAATTTATGACTTCCGCCTACTCGTTGCATTGTGGATAAGGTGGTGACGAATACAATTTTCTAATTTTGGCCTTGTCACAATATGCTTGAATCTCATAATTATCAAAATAAGTTTCGTGGTCGATAATGAAAGTTTGAGGGATCCCATACCTCACTACACCAAAATGCTAATTTTGTAACTGCCTTTTTATGACCGCTAATGGGGGTGACAAATTTATCACTCCCGGGAGCAGTCACAAAATCATTTGTAACTCCCATTAGGGGTGATAAAATCAATGGGTAGTGAAAAATTTGAGTCAATTGGTTTGTCACTGCTAATGAGAGTCACAAAGGTTGCAATATAATTAATTTGTGACTCTTATAAGCAATCACAAATTTATAATTGTCACAAGCACTCACAAATTTATGAGTAGGCATAAGTTATAACTCTTATGAACAGTCACAAAATTATAACTGCTATGAGCAGTCATAAATTTTGGCGTAAGACTTAATTTGTGACTGTTATCAGTGGTTATAAATTTGTGACCGCTACTGACAGTCACAAATTTTGGCATAAAATATAATTTGTGACTGCTATTAGTAGTCACAAATTTATAACTTCCCTTGACAGTCACAAATTTTGGAAGGGGTCATTAATTTTTTTGACCTACTTTAATTTCCCTCCTCTCTTTCTTCTCACAACTCTAGCCATCCTCTCTTTCATTTTGCTATTGTGAAGAACTGAACCTCGGTGAGTTTTATGTTTTTGCTTTCGATTTAGTTTTATGTTTATATATTTCGATTTAGGTTTATGTTTATATATTTATTTGTGACTGAACTGGAGTGAACCTCGTGAAGAACGGTCTAAACCGGTTTTGATTTCGGTATGGAAATGGTTTGATTTCGGTTTGGATGATATTACTGAATCAAAACAGTGACAAACATTTATTTGTATGTATTCGTCTCTAATTTCAATTTTACACACACACACACACACACACACACACATATATATATATATATATATATATATATATATATATATATATATATATATATATATATATATATATATATATATATATATTTATTTCTCTGTGTGTTATGTGATCTGAACAAATTAATTGAAGAAATCAACTCACACACACTTATGTATTGGATTTTATAGATATGCGATTTTGATTCTATGTGTATTTGTGTGTGTGTGATTTAAGTGATATATATGTGTGAGTTATAGATAAATCGATTTAAGATTTTCACATATTTTTTTAAAGTTACATAATTATAGGGGTGGACAGTTATTCACAATTGTAAACCTAACTAAAAAATAATTTTAACCATTTTACTTCTCACCGCACTCTCTTTTAATTGAACATAAATATTTCAAATATGATATTTTTTTGTTTTGTTAATATAAGAGTGTCATAATATAACATTATATTTTAGTTTTTTCTTTTCAACTTTACCCTTGAGATAATGTTGTATATAAGAGTGTCAAAATTGATATTACTGACAAACATTTATTTATATGTATTCAGTTAAGAAATATTTTGTAAATAAAATTTTCATTTATTTATGATATTACTGAATGAAAGCACTAGCAAACATTTATTTAAGAAATCTTTCATAAATATTACTGAATGAATGATTAACGAATTTTTCCTATGTTGAATAGAGACATCAAAGCTACCAATGTACTGAGTGAGTCCCTCTTTTTTTATTTTTCAAATTTATCATATTAAGGAATACGCTTTTGCTTAACTATGTTGAAAAATTTGCTCGTTTGGCTTCTTAATGACATCCATCTTCATATCCCTCAATCTTAGTTTTACTAACTTGCCTTTTGGTTGCATTTGATCCAATGTTTGATTACAGTTTTTGCCTTTAGAAAATCAGTTGGAAGATTAAGGATTAGGGTTAAAGAATTTTTGGAAAACAATGTGAAATCAGTCGAGTGGGTTCGTTGATCCAAGATATTCTTGTTGACATTCCCACAGTTGAATTATTTGAATCCCTTTATGTGTGAGCCTATTAGAGGGACCCTCATCAGGCCTCCGAGTCCTGTTTATATAATTTATAATTTATTGATTGCTCTATTATTTGGAAAAAAATTAGGTATTTGAGTTTTCCATTTACAAAATTATAGATCTCTTATTTATATTTTAGAAACACAAAGTACTCACGCATCGGTATGTCTATCATTTGGAATCTCAATGGCTCTTTAGAATGTTCACCCGTGCCCTTTTATACCTATTATGTAACTTGTCACTTGACATAATTTATTTTGCCCGAGCATTTGCTGGAAATTATATTGAAATTGATTCATCTCATTTTGAAGTGGATATCATGGTGCGAATGGTTATCGGCTTAAAGATAGAGATGAAGGTGCTATTGTAGCTATTGTGTTGATGAAATCCCTTAGCGACAAGTTTGCTTTGTAGTGTTCAATACTTCAATCAAGTTAAGTTTTATTTTTGTTCGAATTTTTTTAATCATTTTTAAGTGCTAAAAGGTTTACTTGATTTAAAATACTCCAATCCAGTTAAGAAAAATTTTACAATCTTCTGGTCAGATTGTGTAGGGTTCGTTGTTGAGATAGAATCGGGGCCAGTTCAATCCTACTTAAAAATTATTAAGTAAATAATAGAGTAAGGTGCTTGATTAAGATTGAATGTAGGAGCATAAACCGCACATGTCATAACCCCTCTCAATTTAAATTCTACAGGTTTTATTCTTACTGCAGTATAATTCTTACTCTGTGTTCAAATTGGTTTTTGCCACTTATTATTGTGTACTCTATTAAAGATAGTTACCTGGAAAATATAATTTATATATTCCTTATTAGTTTGTTTTTGGTTTGTAAGGTTGTTCTTTTGTGTTTTGGGTATTAATTATCATAGACATAAGGTGGTTATCCCCTTCGAGTCTCCCAAATAGACCAATCTAATCATCCTCAGCATTATAAAGGGATACATGTGGAGGATGAGGGCTTGGTTGCTGGTGTAGAGATTTCACAGGTGGTGGAAAGTTTAGGTCCTCCTCGCTAGGCTGGGTTGGGCACTCATCCATTAGGTGCCTTTGCTCTAGGATAGAACTTAGGGAGCTGAAGGGAT
Source organism: Sambucus nigra (assembly GCA_949130495.1). Classification (NCBI taxonomy): domain Eukaryota; kingdom Viridiplantae; phylum Streptophyta; class Magnoliopsida; order Dipsacales; family Adoxaceae; genus Sambucus; species Sambucus nigra. The sequence goes on from OX422220.1 coordinate 81,728,301, forward strand.
GTAGGGAGTGACATTCTAGCCCAAATCAGTTGATGAGGAGACATCGTACCACCATTCGTAACGAACTAGATTACAATAGTTCATATACACCATCATACATATTGGATCTTTGGTGGGTTGATTTCCAGAAAACTGTCTGAATTGAATGGGCTGTCGAAATAACGGAGGATGCTGAGACAAATCGTGTATGCCACAATGATTGTCATGGTCCAACTCGTGGAGTTTTATGAGGGTTGAGACTGTCTATTGGACATCTAACGGAACTCATAGTAGCTTCACAGGGGCTTATCCCTTGATGAGAAAGACATCAGTGATCTCTACTCGAGGCATTCAATGGGGCATTCAGTGTGTGGATTATTTAGAGATCAAGCAAATATATCACAAAACTGATATCTAATTCCTCATAATCTGTTTGTGTGAAAATCAAAGATGCAACCTCAAAAACCATGAGATCACCTTCCAAATTTATAGATCAATTCTAAGTAACTGAAATTAATCCAAGTTTTATGAACACTATCCCCCGTGTTAATTCATTATGAATACGCTTCATCTCAATCTAATAATCCATCAATAACATTCGTATTCTCCATCAACAACTTCGGTATTCTTTATTATTTCAATATCAACTCATTCTCCATTAATATTTTTTGATATCGGCCATGCTTATGGCATTGGTCATGGTTACTCGTTCGGCAACAACATCCGAAGAACCATTGATTATTGATGATAATGAAGAAGTTGGTTTTGAAATCTTTAATGAATAGCTAACATCTCTACGAGGTAGTAACCGCTTTCTAGCTCAGAATCTGTGTGCTACAATGACATGCGATAGATACCCGAGAGTATGTAGGATAGTGGGAAGCTAGGCCCCTGCTTGTTGCAAAAGGAAATGTGTAGATGTGATGACAGACATAACTGTGGCAAAATGTGGGAAGAAATGCAATTACTTGGAAATCTGATGCAGCTACTCAATTATCATGGAAATATCATTGGGCCTTCAACATTTCTATTCTTTCTTTACTTATAGTTTATGTTTCTATGTTTTATTTGTTCTTCTACAGGCACATGCCACTTCAGCTATGCTATTATTCAACCATAACTGCCCTTCGAATATCTTAAAACCTTATCTTGAGCAAATAGTGTGCAAAGTGCTTGACTTCCTACAGGCCCAGCATTAGGCTAGACAAATAGATTTCGATAATTTACCTCAATGTAATTTATAGAGAATCTAGAGATGCATATTGCATTTACACGCACACGCACACAGACATGTGTGTATATATATATGTATCCGTCTTCATATCAGAAGTTTGGACATAGACCAATAACATTTCTCTGTATGGAAGTATGAACTCACGTCTCTGCAAGCATAATTACTCAAATTGCACTCTTATGTCTAAGGCCAGATCTTTTGAGGACTCCTAATTTTACCCCTTAAATGATATATAGAAATGTGAAACAAAGTTGGAGGTAAAAAAAGTATACTAGGACATAGGTGTTCTAGATACAGCATGAATAGCAGCAGGATCCTCCTTTTTTAGTTTTAATTGGACTATTACTTTCAAACCCCTCCACTTAAGGAGGGAGTTCGGGTCAGGGTTATTAGGACTCTCCAAATTTTTATTACAGTCACCTACGCATCCCCTGTACTGATCGTGTGGATGGTTTTCAGGGAACAAAGGTGTATTAAAATCAGGCAAGAGAGAGGAAGAGAGAAAATCAGAGAACAAATCCGAAGACTTAGATTGAAAATGTCAGTTTCATACTCTGATTCATCGTGAAGTTACTCAACAAAGAGTTTCTGAGACGGGTTAAAAGTATCCTCCCATTCTGAATCCAAAGCTTCATCCACTGAAAATTCATCTGAGTAAATCGAGCTAGTATTATTGTCGACATCTGGTCTTTCCACAGCATCCTAGAGTGTCGTAATACCTGAGATCATTACATATTTAATCTTTGTTGTAGGATGAGAAAAAGGCGTGTTTGCGCTTGCATCTGTTGTTTCTTCATTCTTGTTCACTGAAAGAGTCTTAGGTGGGCTATAAGGTCAGCCATCATCGACTCTTTACCTTCTCTGTGTGCGCTCTTCACTGCCATCGTCCCTGCTCCCTTCCATCCTATAGTATCATTGCAGATGATGTGTGCGACGTCCATAGTCGCATTGTCCTCTTCATTCTCCTTGTCGATGTTAGCTTTTCCATGGGTGATATCTTAAAGTGTATTTATTTTATATTGTTATATTTTTTTGTCTTGTATTTGGTCTTTGTCTCTTTTGAAGAGTATTTATTAGGTAGTGGATGATATCAATGTTTGTTGGTTCAAGAGTTAATAATTATTTATTCTATATTGAAGTTTCTACTTTATACACCTACTTATTGGTTTGGTTGGAAATTGAATTTCTAGATTTTAAAAAATGGTGAAGAAAAAGAGTGGGATATGAACCCAAATTTTTTTGACACAATACAAACGTCTTAGCGTTAGACGATGGAAACCATGTCCTAATATTGGTTCTATATCAGAATTTACGTTTTGCACCGTATCGTATGATAAGATACGCGATACATAGGTTTTCGATTCACGACATGATACATAATTTAACCCCTATGTCGTATACATCAGAAAGTATATATCTTTAGTATACTTGTTTATTTCTACCTGGTTACTCAAGATGTGCTTCAACAACGTACACTTGCACACACATGTACATTTTTTACAGTTGAGAGTCGATCTTTTTGTGATTCTTATCATATATAAATTATAATACGGATACGTATGCCTATTAGATCTTATTCCCTTCCTTGATTACCCCTTCTCTAGGAGCATCGCATTCGATTCCGTTACAAGGGAGATCATAATGGGCATGTCTTCGTATTCCACGCATTGTTCATTTATGTCATGTTGCAGACTTCACAACTTGACACCAATTCACAGACTTTGATTCATAGACTTGATTCATAGACTTGATTCACAGACTTCACAAATGTTGTATAACTGATATGATATGCTTGATATGGTATGGTATGCTTCACATATGTTATATGGTATGCTTTACAGATGTATGCCTTACAAATGATGTATAACTTCAAAGACTTGATTCACAGACTTTAATTTTCATGTTATGCTTGGATTCATTGATTCACATACTTGATTCATTGATTCACAGATATGATAATCGATTCATTGATTCATTGATTCACATACTTGGATAACTGATATGATAATTCCCATGGAAATAATTCAAATTTTAGACAGTATCAGTATCAGATATTAGATTGATTCACATGTTTCACAGATGTTGGACAGTATCGGATATCTTGTATTTAATTGGAAGATGTTGGACAGTATCAGATTACTTCACATGCTTGATAACTGATTGCTAACTGATAACTGATTGTATTTGTATTTGTATTTGTATCACATGCTTGATAACTAATTGATTGGTAACTGATAACTTCTTGATAACTGATTCACAAGTAAATTGTATTTATATCACAAGTATCAATTTGATTCACATATGAATTCACAGATTGTCTTTATATCATATATCAATTTTGGACAGTATCAGATAACTGATTGTATTTGATAACTGATTGTTGTATTCACAGATGTTGAATACAATATTGATTCACAGATGTGTCATATCAATTTACTTGAATAATTCACGTGATTGTGTCATATTTGTTGTATTTAGTTGAACAATTCACTTTATTCACTTATGATTCACTTGTTTATTGATTCACTTGTATTCAGATATCAGAGTTGTATAACTGATTTATTGATTCACTTTATTCAATCTTGATTTATTGATTCATTTGATTCACAAAACAGAGTTGAATAACTGATCAATTTTGATGTTTCTTAGGGATGGCCCAAAACAGAGTTAACATTACATTCCGCGCTCCAAAACATACTTCTTCGATTAACATCGGGACACCTGTTGCTCACGTTGTCCATAATCATCATCTTTTTCATCCAAACCACTATCCTCATTCTCTAATTCTTAAACTTGACTGTCATTGTCTTCGCAGTTTTGGTACGTATGATTAGGAGGGTAAGAACCAACACTTGAGGTGATTGAATCACCATGATAATTAGATTGATTTGATTTATGATATTCATTTTTTTCTTTCTCGCTGACTTTGTTATTTTTCAGTAATGAATCAATACTTTCATCCACTAGAACATGCCCATAGGTTTGGACATTTGAATCAAAGGTAACTTTATTTCTCTTGCTCAAGATCAACTGCTCATCATTTTTATCTCAACTCTGACCCTGAATTTATTTTTCCTTATTAAGAATCATCTACATATATACTCAAGCCATATATGGTTCCTTTCTAACATGGATGATCTAGAAAAATTATTTACGAGCATGCTTGAAATATTCACGGGGACATTACTAGGCTATGATCTCTCAGGGGCGTACGCAAGTGGATATGTTTTTATAATGCCTTCAGAATTAGAGACACTCGGTCTCGTGGTTTTGGAGTACATGTCATCAAGTCTTCCTGTGGTGTATGCTCGCCACTAAAAGTGGAGCTTTGTTTATTCAAAATGAGAATTGCAACTGACTGTTGATATCACACCGGTGTGTATTGTAGACATAAATGAATGTGTCGATCCATAACAACAGTTCAGTGCTCACTGCCATGCCCCCCTTGCCTCAGCCCCTAACAGGGTGCATATTAGAGCTGATGTTGATACATTTAGACCACAAGGTATCTACCTTTTTTTTAGATTTACGTTGTCTCTTTATTTTTAATATTGGAGAATTTTATTTTAGTTTGAATTACACGTTTGATTTAGAAGTTAATTACATGTTTCATTTGTTATGATTCATGTATTAATAATTTGTATTCACGTTACGGGGTGCATGTAGTATGACTAATGTTTTTATTAGTATGGGTTGAAGGGACTGATTTAAGTCATTGAAGTTGATCTTTTTTTAGAATGTTGTTATGAAACTTATATGTTCTTACCAATAAGGGTCAAGCATTCTAGGTACTTTTATAAACCATATTACGTACTTTTATAAATCATATCAGGGTCTTGGTGAAAAAACTCGTGTTGATATTGAAGAAAAACAAACAGATACAGTTGCACCAGTTAATGAAATCATTGGTGGTGATATTGTTGTTGTCTTTGTTTTAGAGGATGTCAAGTTGGACTTTAGTACAAGTAACTGAGCTTTTTAATAGGTACGGTTAAGAGTTATTGTACTTTAGTACTCGACTATACTCTCTTTTATACTGTTTTTTATGATCTGAGTTGAGAGTTGTTGCTTGGGTTTTTTACTTTTTAACAGGTATGGTTAAGAAGTATGCGCCAAAATTCTGTTAACAGGTATGGTTAGTACTCTATCCAATTTTTTTCCTGTGTTTCCCTATATTTGTCTATTAGTTATTGACGTCAACATAATTTTTTGAATGTAAATTATTCATAGTTTAACCATAATTCTTTTATTTTCTGATTTCATGTACTTGAACCTTCCCGTTGTTGGGGAAGGCACATTGACATAGAGATATTAGAGGGTGATTAAGAAAGAACCAGAGCACTTGAAGGTGTCGATTAGTTATGTAAAGTTTGAAGCATCTTATATGGAAGAAGAATCTCTTCATGAACAGAAGCTGCAATTCCTTGAGTGTGCCGGAAGGATTTTTGATAGTGCAATTAACTACTTCAGAATAACTGCTCCTGATCTGAACGAGGGAAGAGCTATGCTACATGAGGAGTGGCTGCATTCGAGAGAAGTTTTGGAGAACTCGGAGATGTGAATGTAGTTTGAGTGAAGCAGCCGATGTTACATGATCATGACATTTCATATCATCGAAGTGTTGTGTCATTATTTTTTTTAGTTTATTTTTTATTCTATGTTCATTTTGTACTTGGCACCCAAGAAGGGTTTGGTTGATGTTAAATTAAGTTTAAACAAGTTTATGTGTACCGAATATTTGGAATCTCATAAATATAAATGAAATGTTGTCGAATTTTTTAGACTTGTTATCATGATATTTATTTTACTTCCATTATTTCATCATTTTGTAAAAATATAAAGTTATTTTTAATAGTTCTTATCACATTTAACAAATTCAATTTCGTAACTGCTAATAGCAGTCACAAATTTGCCATTCCTATTAATTTTATAACTGCTAACAGCAGTCACGAATATAATATTCGTAACTGCTGCTAGCAGTCATTAATATAAGATTCGTAACTACTATCAGCAGTTACGAATCTAATATTTGTGACTGCTGGCAGCAGTTACAAATTGGGGTCACCAGTCATAACCCCATAGGGGTTATAAAAATTTGTGACTGCTGTTAGGAGTTACAATTTTTCTTTTGTCACCCCCTAAATTATGACTGTAAAAAGCAGTTATAAAGACCATTTGTGACTGCTGGCAGCACTCACAAATCTCTCATTTTGGTGTAGTGCCTCTTTATCACATTCTTCCACATAAACTAAGAGCCTTTTGTATAAGTTATCTCTATGAGTGGTTCAGCCTCCACCTATTTTTTAGAGTAATCCACTGCTACCACCAAATATCTGAACCTTCCCTTGGTCTTTGGCAGTGGGTCAACCAGATCCATACCCCAGATGGCAAAAGGCTAAGATAATATGATCGGCACCATCTCGACTCCTAGTCTGTTGTGTATCACTCCGAACCTCTGGCATTTTTCGCCCTTCTATGTGTATTCTTTACATTATTTCCTCATTATTGGTCAATAATATCCTTAAATGGATATTCTCTTCAATAATGTTCGACATGTTGTATGAGCACCACCTGACCCTTTATGTATCTCTTTGACCAAATTTTGTGCTTCTAAAGGGTAAACACATCCCATCACGGAGACTGTAAAACCTATTTTGTACAACATTGCCTTATCCATGACTTACTTAGTAGTTTTGTAACAAAGTCTCTCCGCATCCTTCTGATCAGCTGGAAGAATGCCTTCTCCCAAGTAGGTGATAATTGTGTCCATCTAATATGGTCCCATTGTCAGCTTTAGGAAATTAATTTCTACAATGTCAATGCTCCTCTGGAATAAGATTTTTACACATACACTTCTCCTCAGGTCGACCCTAATAGCTAGTGTTAGATGAGCTAATGTGTTTACTCTGGTATTTTCAATTCTGGGGATCCTGATCATCCGGATTTCTTTTAGCTTTGGAATTAAAAATTTCACCCTTGCAAGTTATTTTAACAGGTTTACTTCTCTTAATTCATATTCTCCTTGCACCTGGTTCACCTCTAACTATAAATCACTGTGAGCTATTATTTACTCGGCTGGTTGGGGTATCTTGCTAATGGAGCACTCACGAATACTTTAATGTTTTACCCATTAAGGTAAGCTCCTTCACACGATGGTTGTCTGACATGCCACGCACATAATGGAGTAATATAACGAGGGCTAAGTCATAACAAATTTATAAGATCTTGAAAGTCTATCACGAGTAAAAGAGTATTATTACAAATATCTCCCACGAGCTGATGGATCACTAGTTGGAATAGTAATGTATAGACCGTCAGATTAAAAAGTACCATTAATGAAGAGACACGAGGAACAACGCAATGTTTCAAAAATATTAAAGAGGTGTAAGTACCAAGGTGAATTGTTAGATTAAATGATAGAATATATTCATAGGTGGTGACAAGAGTGAATTAGTCACTAGAATGGAGCGGTAAGGAAAGACCGTTCAACTGCAAGATGTCGTTAGTAGCGATAAAGTAAGAATAACAAAATACACTGAGATAGTGAAATTTCATGGGGTACCACTTGATATTGTGTCTGACCGGGATAAGATTTCATGCCTAGGGATGATTAGGAGTCGCATATGGGTTTCTCAGGATAGACAGAAGAGCTACGCCGATGCCAAATGGTTCTTTCGTGAGTTTGTTGTCGGGGAATCATATTTTACTACGAGTATCTCCTACGAAGGGATAATGTGATTTGGAAAAAGGGGATTTTGGTACCAAGGTACGTGGGGCCATTTCTCACCATCGAGAGGATTAGAACCGTAACATATAAACTGGAATTACCGAAACACTTGCATCGTATACATGATTTGTTCCATATTTCTTCGCTTAGACGGTATCTCCGGAATGAGTTGACTCATACTCACATTGCGCTGGAGCAGATGGATTTATAGCCTGATAGTTTATATGATGAGAGACCGGTGGCAATCCTAGACTATAGCGAGAGGAGATTGAGGTCGAAGGTAGTTCCACTTGTGCGTGTTCAGTGGGAGCACCATAACATCAACGAGTCTACTTGGGAACGCGAGGATGAGATGCGCGAGAAATATCCAGGGTTAATTTTACCAAGGATACTTTTATTTTTTTAATTTTGAGACGAAATTCTATTGTAAGGGGGTAAGTATGTAACACCCTACATTTTTAATGGTTTTTATATATTGGATTAATTAAATTAAAAATGGGAAATTAATTTAGAATTAATTCGGATTAAAGTAAATATTAAGTAGCGAGATAAGGGTTGGTATTTATTGATGAGAATTATATTGAATATTACTGAGCAAATAAAGTTATATATGATTGTGAATATGATTGAGAATTTATGAAAATTGCCACGAGTGAAAAATACGACAATTACAGTAATTAAGTTGGGACGCGCATGTCAGTCGTGTCAGGACTAAATTAATGGAATAAAAAGAAAAATATTTATAAGTCACCCATATGGTCCTTTGGAGTTCTCCAATGTGTCCGGAAGGGTCGAGATAGTCAGAAAAGTCTACCCAGGGATTTAGTTTGGGTCCTGGGATAGTTTTAGGCCAAACCGACATCCGGGGAGGGTGTTTTGGTAATTTGTATTTTTGGAGTATAATTAATGAAGAAAATTAAAGGGTAAATATATCATGTACATGGGTGAGATTCGGGCTATAAATGTTAGACACAGAGAGGCCAAAAGGAGGAGGAGTGGTTTCTAGGGCCAAAACCACCACCAGTGCACCTTTTACACCACCAAGACCACGATCGCGTATATTGGAGAAGGATCGCAACCATACCAACAACATCAACGGATCATAACTTCTTTCATGAGGCAAGTGTTTAATTCTTGCTATCTTTTGGCGATAATCATGTTAATGTTAGTATAAGTAATAAACACCCTTGATTTATATGTGAAATTAATGAGTAGTTAAGGATTTCATGCATAACTTTGGACTGAATTTATATGGGATTGATTCGTTTATGTAGTTAGAGGAATAACCATGAATTTATGATGAACATTGATGCTTAAATCTTGGTTTAGAATGCTTGAATTGAATATGGATGAACTAGGGTTCCAATTTATATGAATTTAGGGATTTCAGATTTTAGGGTTGTTTTTCAAGGATTTACTGATTCTAGGTTGTTAGAAATCATATATGCAAGTTAGAATATTGATTAGAACTGATGAATTGGTGTTGGGACTGATCTGTAGAGGTTTTTAGGTTGAAAACTTGGTGAAAAATGCAACAGGTAGAGATTGGGTTCGATATAGCGTAATCTCGTTCGAAAGTGATTCGATCTCGTTCTAATGAGATGGTCTGTCATGCTATAACGTCATTCTAACAACGTAATATCTCGTTCAAACAAGATAGTTTCTGGTTCGAACGACATTCTCAGTTTCTGGAAATTTGCTTCTGCTTCAAATCTGGGTAACATGTTTATCTAGAGTGATGATTAGCAGTATGAACTGAATTTCAGGTTAGTGCGGGATTATTGGGAAATAAAATGGGTACAATACTTTATATTAATTAGAGTGACGAGCTATCCATGGAAATTATAAACTAGAGAGTATTCTTAATTTAGTAAGTATAATGCAAGTAGTAACGAGGGTAATACTATGTATAAATTAAATATTTGGGTTGGTGTATACCTAATCAACTTGATAGGTTGCGTTAATGCCTATAGTGATATTTATTATGTGTATGGCATACCTACCATACTTTCTATCACGGGAGGTTTTAGAAAGGGGACATTCCTTTCTTGAGGAGCCTTCAGGGGGATATTTGACTTGTGCCTCGGAGCATGGAACCTAGGTACGAGCTATCTATGAGAATGATAGCGATGACGGTCATATGGGTGCATAGGTATGTGCGTAGCCCATAGGCTTGGAACTATGTTCACCTCCAATATGTGTGATTTATAATTTATGGTTCTTGGGAGATTCTGAACCCATTATCCTTATTTAGTATGAGATGTACCGAGACTTGATAACAGAGTATGCGTGCACCGCAGCTGAGTCCAGGGGTGTTGTATTAGTATTTATTCATAATAGTGTAATGAACAAATAAATACTTGTGATATAATCTACCGTGTGAATATGTAGATGAGATTGTTACTAGAATTGAATCTATTATTGTAAACACATCACCTTAATGGGAAATTTTACATGGGATAGTAAATGCAGAAATGTTTAATAATAATTGTATTTGGGGAACATGGGTTATTGCTACGGGTGAGGGTTAGAAGGTTTATGGTTACGACCTAGTTAGGTGTGATAAAATAATTAGAATGGGTTTAGAGGTGCGTTAGGCGTGCACATTAGTTGAGAGGTAAGAATCTCAAGTGAGTGCTCGAAAAGCTAACATGCACGTAATATTTGCTTTATTGCAATTTTTAAATACTTGTTAAATTGTTTTAAAATGTTTTACACTCAGGCTCTGACCCATATTTTGCAAAATATCTTTTCTCTTGTTGAATTGTATTTAAGGTGTCCAGCCACAGGGATGCCAAGTTTACACTTTCGGACCATTTGATGTGCTACAGCTATTGTGGGAGTTGTAGGTCCTCATATTTAGACGCTTCCACTTCTATCATCACGGTTTTATCATTTAGACCTTCCAATCAGGGCATGTGTTGTCCATTCTCATTATTGTTTGTCGGAGAGACATTGTACACATTTCATTTACATATTCAGTATTCATTCGGATTTAGTATTGTTACATTTTAATGGTTTGGATTTTTATGTAACTAGGATGATTATTCCAGTTTCTTTATTTTTAGTCAGATAGTGTTTTGTTAATTGTTTAATTGTTTGTGAAAATTGTTGGATGTGTTTAATTAATTAAATTAAATTAAAAAAATTTACTAATGGGAAAATGTTTTGACATTAGCTTAATTAATTATTAGGTGGTTAATAAGATAGTTGGTTTTCGACAGTGATGCTAAGAATAAACCAACCGGATACTCTATTTTAAATTTTATAAAGGACTGGCCACCCGGTATTTAATTGGGTGGGGTGTCTCAGTTGATAAATCGACTGATGTACTGGAGTCTGCCTAGTAAGTCCTGGATTTCTTTCTCTATTCGAGGTGGAGGCATTTTGAGAACTTCTCTAAGTTTGGAAAGGTCGACTTTGATCCCTCACTCACTGACCATGAAACCAAGGAGTTTGCCTTTTGTGATGCCGAAGATGCATTTTTGTGGATTGAGACGCATCTGATATTCCCATAGTTGTTCCATGAATTTTCTCAAGGCAGGGATGTGACCTTCTCGAGTTTCGGACTTGATGACCATATCGTCAGCATAGATTTTGACCTCGTTATGGATAATATTGTGAAAAATTGATGTAGATGCCCTTTGGTAGGTGACTCTAGTATTTTTAAGATAGAAATGCATGATAATGTGTCAAAAGGTTCCCCATGGGGTGATAAAGGCAGTCTTCTCTTGGTGGTCGGGATGCATCTTGATCTGGTTATACCCAGTAAAACTGTTGACAAATGGCTTGAGACATGATTGGTAGTGTTATTAATAATCATGTCGATATTGGGTAAAAGGCGGTCGTCATTTGGATATTCTTTATTTAGATCCCAATAGTCGATGCACATGCAGACTTATCCTCCTAACTTTTGCAGTGGGACGGAGTTTGCGAGCCATGTAGATATTCGAACACACGAAAGATGCCTACATTCAACTGTTTTACTACTTCATCTTTAACTTTATGGGACCATTCAGTCTGGATCTATCTTAATTTCTTGTTGACGGGTTGGCTTTCTGTATGAGTAGGAATTTCATGTTGCACGATCTCTATGTCGATGCCAGGCATTTCATTGTATGACCATGCAAATACGTCCACGAATTTTTTTAAGAATTGTTCGAATTACAACCGCCCATGCTCCTTAAAGGTGGACCCTATCCTAATCTCGCGCATATTCTACTAGAACCAATATTAATAACAATAGTCTCATCATCATTAGTTTGAACGCAGTTATGCTGTTTGATTTTTTCCTTATTGATATGAGTCAAGAATTGTTAATTTATTAGATCATCTTCATCAATTGTTTGCTTAGAAATAATGCAATTAATATAAGGCATAATAAGATACTCAAAATCTTCATTTATTTCCTTAGAAACATTTTTTTATAAATGCAGCATTAAGAACCTCATCAAAAGACACCCCGCTTACATTGATATCAATAATAGAAAAAGGAGGGGTAGATTTAGTTTCATTTTACAGAGGGTAAACATCAGGGTTCACTCTGTCTAGAGTTGGGTTGACAGGAGCACTATGCTAGTTAAGGAGCGACTTTTTAACAGGAACGATCTTTACATATGGGTCAGACGACTCAGCTTTGGTATGCATCATGAAGAGATCCAATCTCGATGTTTGAAAAACAAATGACTCATCATTGTCACTGCTCTCAAAACTTTCATTGCTTTCAGTGCTTTAAGAGTTTGAATCCACATATTTGATGCTCAGAGGTTCCACCTCATGCTTTGGGTCTTCAGTCCACGTGATCTTGTCTTCAAAGAAGAGTTCTAATTCAGGTTTCAATTTCTTCTCAATAGGGTCGTACCACGATTCGGGGAAAGCACAGAAAGGGAAATTCTCGCATTCCTTAGGAAAATTCCCATTTAAGGAGTCTCATGATATGGCCTCTTTTCTTTTCAACGCCCTCTTTCGATAAGGCTGGTAGAGGGCCATGAGTTCTGTTGGTGATGGTTATAACCTAGACCGCATGGGAAAAAGCTTTTTTCAGGACTACTAGTTCAAGAATCCCCTATCAAAAACTTTATTAATAGCACTAACCACCTAGTAATTAAAAAGGTTGATGTCAAAATTTTATCTTTTAATTAACATAAATTCAAATTAACCAATTACTAAGCATAAACCATTCAAACGAATCTCATATGAAATAAAATGACTAAGGTAATAAAAGTGACTGGAGAAAACACATCCAGCCTAAATCCCAAATACAATAATCCGACAAAATAAACCAACAAATGAAAGAAGTAAATAAATAGATCCACAATCTTTGACTGTCTGAATAAGTAAAAAGGGGAAAAATGCCCTAACTGAAATATATAACTCAAGATGCAGGAATGAGAATCGTGGAGGTGTCTACTACCAAGTCCTATAACTTCCACAGCAGCTACAGCTAGTCAAATGAATGGAACTCCTATCCTTGGTGTCCCTATGGCTGGGCACCTAAAATAATCTAACAAAAGAAAAGAGGTTTGCAATAAATGGGTCAGAGCCCGAGTTGAATAAGGCTAAAAATCAGAAAGTGCTTAAATGAAAACAATAGCACATATAGTGTACATGTTAGATTCTCCAACTCTCACTTGAGATACTCACCTCTCATCTAATGTGCACACCTCACATATATATTTAACCCATCCTAGTTATGCTACCCTACCTAACTAGTCTGAAGATGACTATTATCACACCAATAACCTCAAGGCGTTTACTTATATCACCCATATCACGTATTACCATATGTTTAAAGATAGTTACTCAACTACACAACTGTTATTATTATCGGTATTCTCTTTCTCAGTAAGAATATTTTTAAATATCAATTATTTTTATATCTACGAGACACGCACAGTAGAATAAGTAACAAGTATACATATATTTATCTCTCTCTATATATATATATATACTAATTCAGCACCCCTGGGTTAAGGCCCCCTTGGTGCACTGCTTACTCTGCTATCATGTCCCGGTGCATCGCTCATTGCATGAAGGACTATAGGTTCAATCTCTCACAAACCATCAAAACAAACACACATATTAGAGGCAAACATAGTTCCAAGCCTATGGGATACGCACATACCTATGCACCCATATGACCGTCAACACTATTGTTCTCACTGATAGCCCGTACCAAGGTTCTATGTTCTAGTGATATGAATCAAAATCCCCCCGTAGGCTCCTCAAGACATGATCTTCCATATTGCGTAACCTCCACCCGATAGTAAGCAGCGTAGGTATGTAATACAGAAAATATTTCAACCCATAGGTACATACACACAACTTATAATATTCATTAGGTATTTATGTAATCCAAATCCCTGAATTTATAGGTAGTATTATTATCTCTAATACTCACGTTACTCAATATGTACGATTAACCTCTCTATCGTATACATTTCGTAAGGTCCCATTATTCCAACATATTCCCTTTTGTAGTTACACAATCATCTCACCACTAGTGTGTGTAATGTAATCACTCACGAATAGCGTAGGTCATTTTCTCTCACTTGAATTAACCTCATAAGATTCTGACTTGTTTGGGCAAAAATTAGAATTTCTAAAATCTCGTAAGAAATTGGAAAAATCTCATTCGAACGAAACTTCGAACGAATTAAGGACTGAATTTTCATTGGAAATCTCATTCGAATGAAGTCATTCGAATGAAACTTCGAACGAATTACTCTCTAAATTCTTGTTAGATGGGTCGTTGGAATTCTTGTTCGAACGACTCAGGTCGTTCGAACGAGAAAACCGCAATTCGTCCCTGTCCTCCAAAATCTACGTTTTTTCAACTTTTTCATCACTCAAATCATCCAAAACTCATGCTAACTCAAATCCAACGATTCTAAACTATACTCCCTAGTAATAGAATGTTTTCCAACATATTTAAAAATCAAATCCTTTAAAATTATAATATGTGTTAGCGCGAGCTTTTCTAAATCAAAGCTCTGATACAAATTTGAAAAAACCCGGATTTTAATTTTCGCAATTAAAATCAAACTAATAATTTCCTTGTATCTATCAAAACTCGAAGATGCGAAAGCGTTAAGAAGATGGTTCAATAAAATTGAGCAATTAATGTAATTCACTTAAACCGATTAATTAGTCCAAGCCCTCGAATTTGCCTAAGTCATATTTATCAATATTCCAAAGTTAGGCGAAACCAAATTTTAGCAAATGACTTGAATTAAATAAATTTTACCCAATATTTAATTTAGTCCCAAATTAAAATGAGTGTGATGATTTAAACCGAATTTTATCTTGAATTATTCTAAACATGCGTTCTATGTTATTTATGCAAGATAAAATAAACCAATCACACTACGTCGCGATGTACGAGGAAAAACCCAAGACGGGAAACAACCTCGGACGGCCCTAGCCACAAATCCACTAGATACGGAATTACAAGTACAAGACAGATAGACTTACAACACTCGAATCGATCCCTCTCAAGCCCCGATGCTTCTTCTTGTAGACACCTCTTCCTAGTGGATAACCTTGGAATACCACCGCGGTCTCGGAATCCACCGATAGGACTTTATATGGTCACCGTCACCCGTACATGGAGCCTTTCTCCAAGTGGGTAGAATCCCAACAAAAACACTTCTTCTTTCTTTGTGGGAGGTAGAAGAAAAACCCGAAACTTCTCTTTGAAACGGAAGAGATAAACCGGTGCCAAACTCCAAGCAATTGATATGTATATATGTGAACTTCGATAAACAATATGGGTGTAAAACTAGAGTGATAAAATATTTTCTCTTGAAAAATAGCACTCAAAACTTGAACATTTTCCTTAAACAAATTTGCTCTCAAACTCTCTCTAATAGATGAAAATAGATTGGAAAAGTTAGGAAAAGTTAGATTGGAAAATGTCCTTCCCGCACATATTAAAGTCTGAAAAAGTTAGTTAAAAATCAAGTGGGGAAGTGGGTGCAAAACTGCCAAAAAACTGTTCCCGCCTGGCATCTCGTTCGAACGACATTTCGTTCGAACGAAATCTCATTCGAACGAGACTTCTAACGACGTTCCAGATTGAACTCGTTAGAATCTCGTTTGATATCTCGTTCGAACAGAAGGTTCGTTCGAACGACATATCGAACGACATGTCAGTGGCCTAATATGGGAACTCGTTGGCAAGTTCGTTCGAACGACATTTTCGTTCGAACGACAATCTCGTTCGAATGACTCTATCGAACGAAAAAATAGAAAGTTTGGAAAATTCGATTTTAGCCCAGAAAACTTTATAAACATTTATTTAAAGTTTTAATTAATTCTTTCTTAAAACAAAACGCAGTTTTTATAAAACCTAACACCCAATAAACTTGTTCCAAGATCCTATATATATAATATTGCATTCATACCTTGGGAGCATGGAACTATGGTTGATGACGTAGAAACGAGGCACACAAACCGGCATATTGATGAAGCTTTATACTCTTTGCCGCTACGTCTTCAACAAACACTTCATAGGCTTGAGAATATTACAATTAAATACTATCCTATGAATAAATGTTTTTGTCCGGAATTGAGCCAAAACTATATATGGATTGGAAATTTGTGTCCTTACAAATCTCCCCCTTTGGCTATTCCGGGACAAAAACCAAACAAAAATCCTAAAGGGCCGTCAAGCTCACTAGACTCAAAACATAACCCACCCAAACTTGACTCAACCCAAGGATCAAACGCTTTGTCGTTTACACAATGCCGCTTTAGAAGAAATCCTACACACTTAAGCAAACTCATCAAATGCATAGGGAATATCAAAGTATTAAATGCAATTAATTAATTACTCCCCCTAAATTAATTCTCCCCTTTGTCAAACACATGACCTACTTAGAAAGACGTCTCCCCCTAAGATAAATCTCCCCCAAACTAAGATACGATAATAATAGGATTAGATACCATTTCTCCCCCTATCATCATTCTCCCCCTTTTTGTTCAGGAATAGGCAAAGGATAAAGAACTAATAAACATAAAAGCATGTTGAAGCTTAAAGTGATAAGACATGAAGGCATATGGGCAACAAAAGCAAGGCAAAGGCAAAATAAATATCATATATATATATATATATTAGAAATATACCAATAGAGTACTTGAATATTTAAATAGATATAAACTCACACATGACACAAAATACAATAAGTTTGCACACTCGTATGGTAAAAATGTGTCATATGGAAACGGAAGTGTTGGGATGTGAACTAGCAACAATTAAATTTAGACCCAAACACTTAATAAACATTCACGGAGTTCTCATTTGATTGCAAACTTTATCACATTTAAATATAACCTCATGTGACAATATGAAGATTCAACTCAATGAACAAACATACACAATGCATACAAGCCTAGCATGATGATGATTCTACAAACCAAATAGAGTCATGACATTAAAGACAACTAGGATAAACGGACATTGTGCAAACCGTTGATATACTATCCAATTCTCCCTCAATAAGCATATATATATTCTTTTGCTTTTGAATGAATATATCAAACAAACATAGGCCTTGGCAATTGTTTTCTTTTTAATGCCAAATATTCTGTTTTTAGGCCTTTGGATCACGTATTTCTTTTAGATCCAATAAACAGTGGCTTACTATCGCAAAGGATTTAATTCATCCTTTCGGAGCCCTTCCCCGTGCACATTTTGATATATAATTTTTTATCTCACAAGGCTCACGTGCAACGGATTTTGACATGCACTAGTCCTCCTAGGTCATAGATATGTAGATGACTAGATTGGTAGGAGAACACCTCAAAAAGCTCAAATATAACATGTGACATTAAGATTTCAAAAGAGCTCGTGCATGTGTGAAAACAGGCATATAAAAATAGAATTCATTTAAACAATACAAAATCCAACTACTCCATATAAAACATGGTAAAGAACATTTTAAGGATTGAAAATCTAAACCAAAAGTTCTAGCCACGTGGGAGCGTAAAAGATGGGATTCAAACACAAATATATGCCACATAAAGTGTGTCAAACAAAAATACACACAAAAAAAATCTTTTTGAGTTTTTGACATTTTTAACCAAAAATAAAGATATATACTCAAAAGAATAAACAAAAATCATTTGTATTTTTCATTAAGCTTAAATGAAATAAATAGAACACAAATGATAAACAAAATCTTTTTATATTTTTCAATTAATTCAAACACAAAATATAATACAAAAAGATAAACAAGTCAAAATTTCTAGCATGTGATATGAAATAAGGCAATGACTAGAAAATGACTAAACAAGCATACATTTAGCATGTGAATATAGCATGAAATACAAAGAAGCTAGAGTATGCATAAAACACTAACACATTCAACCTTTAAATTTAGTAAGGGAGGTTTCATGTGATAGTAAATGAGAATCAACAAATCTTGTATGTAGCGCATTTAATAATGATTTCCTAACCCATATAGATTTATAGTTAACATGATGGGGATTAGGAAATAATAAAATGCTAGATAAAGATTTCCTTGGACTTCTTTTAAGATCAAAACAAAATGACCTAAGGTGACCTTTCCTACCACAATGCAAGCATGTGTAAACACGAGGAATGTTACCTAAGGTGTGACCCTTTTTAAAGTCCTTGGACAAGGTTGACCCTCTAAAACAAACAATGGTTTTAGCTTTAGCAATGGAAGAATCTGAAGATGATGTGCTAGAACCATTAAAACAACTACTAGAGACTTGAAAGTCATTTTTCAATTTTAAAATTTCGGACTCAAGTAATAAATTAGACTCCTCAAAATTATGGGACTCCTTCTTTAAATTTTCAATAATTCCTAGAAGATTAACACACTCTCCCTTAATATGAGCAAACTTGTCCCTAAGAGCCTTTTCACGATTTTCACTCTCTTTCTTGGACTTTTCTAAAATATCAAAATTTGAATGTAAGTCCATGAGCATTTCTCGAAAAATATCTTTTTGAGATAAGGAGATTTGCAAAGACTCAATGCGAGCTTTAAAACAAGAATTTTCATTTTCAAGAAATTTAATTCTTTTTACAAATCTCAAATTTAATTCCATTAAATTTTCGTTACATTTATTAAGCCCATTTAATTCCTCTCGAAAATCAAAAATTTCATTTTATTTAAATTGGACAAATTTTCATTAAGACATCCCATCGAGAAAAAAATGTGAGAGTGATAAAAATCGAACCACCTAAAAAGGTAAGGAAATACAAAAAGCCGAAAAACGGATCTTTAACGCGATAACTTAGCGCTCCGGCTCTGATACCAATTCGTTACCGCGAGATTTTCTAAATCAAAGCTCTGATACAAATTTGAAAAAACCCGGATTTTAATTTTCGCAATTAAAATCAAACTAATAATTTCCTTGTATCTATCAAAACTCGAAGATGCGAAAGCGTTAGGAAGATGGTTCAATAAAATTGAGCAATTAATGTAATTCACTTAAACCGATTAATTAGTCCAAGCCCTCGAATTTGCCTAAGTCATATTTATCAATATTCCAAAGTTAGGCGAAACCAAATTTTAGCAAATGACTTGAATTAAATAAATTTTACCCAATATTTAATTTAGTCCCAAATTAAAATGAGTGTGATGATTTAAACCGAATTTTATCTTGAATTATTCTAAACACGCGTTCTATGTTATTTATGCAAGATAAAATAAATCAATCACACTACGCCGCGATGTACGAGGAAAAACCCAAGACGGGAAACAACCTCGGACGGCCCTAGCCACAAATCCACTAGATACGGAATTACAAGTACAAGACAGATAGACTTACAACACTCGACTCGATCCCTCTCAAGCCCCGATGCTTCTTCTTGTAGACACCTCTTCCTAGCGGATAACCTTGGAATACCACCGCGGTCTCTGAATCCACCGATAGGACTTTATATGGTCACCGTCACCCGTACATGGAGCCTTTCTCCAAGTGGGTAGAATCGCAACAAAAACACTTCTTCTTTCTTTGTGGGAGGTAGAAGAAAAACCCAAAATTTCTCTTTGAAACGGAAGAGATAAACCGGTGCCAAACTCCAAGCAATTGATATGTATATATGTGAACTTCGATAAACAATATGAGTGTAAAACTAGAGTGATAAAATATTTTCTCTTGAAAAATAGCACTCAAAACTTGAACATTTTCCTTAAACAAATTTGCTCTCAAACTCTCTCTAAGAGATGAAAATAGATTGGAAAAGTTAGATTGGAAAATGTCCTTCCCGCACATATTAAAGTCTGAAAAAGTTGGTTAAAAACCAAGTGGGGAAGTGGGTGCAAAACTGCCAAAAAACTGACAAAAACTGTTCCCGCCTGGCATCTCGTTCGAACGACATTTTGTTCGAACGAAATCTCGTTCGAAGGAGACATCTAACGACGTTCCAGATTGAACTCGTTAGAATCTCGTTGGATATCTCGTTCGAACAGAAGGTTCGTTCGAACGACATATCGAACGACATGTCAGTGGCCTAATATGGGAACTCGTTGGCAAGTTCGTTCGAACGACATTTTCGTTCGAACGACAATCTCGTTCGAACGACTCTATCGAACGAAAAACCAGAAAGTTTGGAAAATTCGATTTTAGCCCAGAAAACTTTATAAACATTTATTTAAAGTTTTAATTAATTATTTCTTAAAACAAAACGCATTTTTTATAAAACCTAACACCCAATAAACTTGTTCCAAGCTCCTATATATATATATTGCATTAATACCTTGGGAGCATGGAACTATGGTTGATGACGTAGAAACGAGGCACGCAAACCGGCATATTGATGAAGCTTTATACTCTTTGCCGCTACGTCTTCAACAAACACTTCATAGGCTTGAGAATATTACAATTAAATACTATCCTATGAATAGATGTTTTTGTCCGGAATTGAGCCAAAACTATATATGAACTCAATTTGGAAATTTGTGTCCTTACAATATGAATTCAGATTAATCCCTCAAATCATCCAAAAAGCCCTAAATTTACTAAATCACATAAATCACAACTAAACCCAGATTTAAATTTCTGATTTCAACATATAAAATTCAGATTTTTAATCTCCAATATATTATTATTCGTCTACATGCAAAACCTATACCATAATAATAGGTTTAAAGCTCAATTTCAGTCCCAATTCCATAATATCATGAATAAACCATCAACTAAATTAACATGGACATTATATCCACTAAAATTAAGCAAGATAAACACTTGCCTTTTCACGAAGGTCTGATACGTCTCTTGAAATTGGCATAGATACGCTCCTCTCTTCCCGATCTACACGTTGTTGATGTTTTTGGTGAAAGGTGACCGGGTTTGGCCTTGGAACTCCTAGTAACCTCTTCTCCTTCTTCCTCTTGGACTCTCTCTTGGGTTTACTAGTTATTTACCCTAACTCTCCCACGTACATGCATATATATTTCTCCAATTTTCGTCCATTAATTCATCCCAATTTCTCAAAAGACAAAAATACCCCTCTGGGGTGTCGGGTTGGCCTAATGTTACCCCGAACTCCAAACTAAACCCGCGAGTAGACTTTTCTGACTATCTCAACCCTTACGAATACACTGGCGTACTCAAAATAACCATTTGAATAACCAAAAATAAAATTTCACTTTAATTCCTCATTTAAGCCCCGACATTTCTCACATGCGCGTCCCAACTAAGTGTACTGTAATTGTGGTATTTTTTACTCACGACAACTTTAATATATTCATATTTATATGTTACTTTTCTCACTAAGTAATATTCAACATAATTATCACCAATAAATACTAACTCTCATCACGTCATCATGCTAGTAATTATTTACTTAAATTCGGATTAATTATAAATAATTTCCCAGTTAAATTAATTAATCCCATAATTAAAATAAAATCTTTTGAAAATACGGGGTATTCGGTAACCATAATGATATCCTTACTACTTGGTTCACCGTTTAAATTATATGAATGGTCTTAGTCATCACCTTGCCCAATGGCAATAATATTGTCTCTCTATGAGAAACCTATGCATGCTATGACTTTAATTACTTTATCGTACAAATCATTCCACTTAGCGTTGAAATGTTGGAAAGATGGAACTAGGTATCCCTTGAGCCTTAGGATGGTGATTAGTCTAGAAGATATACATAGTTTTCCCCATAGAAAATTCATCTAACATGACTTACACAATACTATCTAAGATGAATTCTTCTATTGATACAAACTAATCGTTTTAAGTGTCTAGCCTGCTCCCAAGCTTCCATGTATACATCACTGATTCTTTCACTGTTGTTCTTTTTTAGATTCATCATTAGTGGTAATTCTAGCCTAACGTCTCTTAGTTGATTCAAAACAATCGATAACTTCATGCTTCCTTTTTCTGATAAGGTTTAGACGATGATGCGGGCCACTATTACGAGAGCTAAGGAAAAGTATGATGCATTTTTTACGTGCAGAAAGAAAGGGGGAGGAGGGATATACGAAATTGGCAGATGGAGCAGGTGTATTAATGGGGCAAATTTTGGTAGAAGGATTAAAATTTGTATTCTCATCTAGAAAATGGCGTTCACACTCGTCTGGTGCGCTGACAGAGAGTTTTGAGTAGTAATTGTTTTATTATTGACAAAATGAGCAATAACCCCCTATCAATGATGCCTTTAATGACATTCTTCAGGTTGAAACATTGGCCAGTGGTGTGCCTGGAAATTTGATGGAAATCGCAACGAGCGTCATGCTTGAAGTTCCTTGGAAGTGGGTCCGATAATGGGCGAGAATCCAAAGGCTTGATGAGGTTTCAAGATATGAGGGATTAGTAAACCTTTTATATGGTATCATGGATCTCGGTGTACTCCCTTTTGATTATTGCGGGATGATATTTGGGTGCCCATTGCATAGCAGGCTGAAAAATATTATTGATAGTTGAGACAATAGTGTTAGCTGGTTTGTCATACTTGCAAAGAATAAACTATCCCGTTGTACTCTTCGACTTAAAATCATATTTCTAATTGAGAACACCTTTTTTAATCTCAACCCCTGCCTCTCAGAGGGCTCTGAAATGAGGGTAGTATTAGCTTCCCTTAGAATTTCAAATATACGATAACAAATTCTTCTTCACAATGCTCACTTGTTCTTCCTTGGAAGGTCGATCTGTCATAGTAGCGACTTTTTTTCTCCAGCTATTGATAAAGTTGTTGACTGATTCCATGTTTTTTTTAGTATCTCAAGGTATCAGAGAGTAACTTTCAACTCCTCATTGTATTTGTATTGGGTTATGAATTCTCAGGCTACATCCTCCTGACTATGGATTCAGGATTCTTCTAGTGATAAGAGTCGTCGAAGAACACTCTCTTTAAGGGTTTGCTAGAATATCTGCGGCATTATTTCTTTGGACGCTCCAAGTAGAGTAATAGCACGATGATAACTACAAATGTTTAAAATGGGAGATCCACTACCTCCAAAATTTTTAATGTTTGGCATCTTAAAATTTTTTGGGAACCAGGTTTTCGATTAGGGAGACATGTTGGTGCAATCCACGTAGTTCCCTGAGATCTTGACTTGGATAAAATTCTTAGATAACAATTTGAGGCTTTCTCGATCTTGTTTAATTCTTCCTATTTAGGATCAACATGAATAGGGATTGGCAAATTAGCCCCTAGTTGGGTAAGGTTCGACATTGGCAACTGAGCTGGCGGTAGTCTATTATTAGGAGGGACATACGGGATATGAGGGGCTTATTGATACTCTTCTGGAACCCATATATGTCCTGGTGTTTATTGACCCATGAAACGGGGGGAGATGATGTTAAGCTCAATAATGTGGTGGTCTAAATCCTATTTCACTGCATCTCTTATACATCTGCGTGGAGATTATTAACCTTGGCGCTAAGTCGAGCGAGGACTATCATCAAGTTTAGTTAAACATTGGCATTCTAGTCAAGGTTCTCCATGAAGAGACTTCGAAGGGACAATTCAACTTCTGTAGAGGAGGTGATGGAGCTCTAAGGTGGCTTGATTGAGGAACTGGGCCAATAGGGAGAAGGGCCAAAAATAAGGTATGCAATCATATCTAAGAGGGGAAGATTTTTTTTATTGATAAAGGATATTTTTGGCATTTTAGAAAAAAAGGAGAAAATATTTTTGGGGGTATTTTTGTTAAAGGGAGAAATGGAAATTTCCTATTGCAGTTGTTATTATTAGGTTTCACTTATATTATGTTCCCCTTGGGGCACAACTGAAATATCGAATAGGACCCAAGTCTGAAAAATGATAGGGTACGCGGTGTACACAATTTGACATGTTTTCAGACTCATGGACAGGGTATTATTTTAAAAGTGGGTAGTGGGAAGGTTCCCCCTTATCATGACTTTCATGATAAACCTCTTCCCTATAAGGGAAATCATTCATCGGTATGTGTGGATAAGCCATTTGATATACATGGATGTACGTGAATTACCTCATGCTATATCTCGTGGTCACAGTAGCTGTGAGAGAAAATTTGGTATACTCAACGTACGTGAACGAGTTCCCATTTATATACCTCATGTCGTGAATTAAGTTAAACGGTATGATGCATGGGAACCATTCAATATACATCAAAGGTATTAGGCCAATGGAAGGTGGGATTATATTGCTTAGAATAATTGTGACCCATAGGACCGACACCCATCACGAAGTGACCCCTAGTACGGGATAAATTTTAGTCAAAATGTATTGCTCATGTGACGAACTAATCAAAATGCATGAATCTTAATTAGTATTTTATGTATGCTAAGCAGGAGAGATACTATTACTAAGAATGAGGTAAAGTACGGGATTATACATGAGCGACACATGATAAGGGAGCTAAGCAAGGAGAGTAAAGCAAGCAAGTATGTACATGAAGCATGGAGTGTATACAAACCATGATGTTATATACAAATTGTGAGATATGTGAATAGACATAAGTTGTAGAAAGGTATGTGAAAAGTGAGAATGACATGGGAATATGTGTAAGTGAGGAAAACATGTATATATATATATATATATATATATATATATATAAGTGAAAGTAACGTGGAAGTGTGTGTAAGTGGGAGTAATGTGGAAGTGTGTGTAAGTGAGAGTAATATAGAACTGTGTGATAGTGATACTAAGCATGGCTATGTATAAGTGGTGCATGAAGCATTTGAGTAAGCATGTGACTATATACAAGGGATAATCAAATTCGACTCTAAAAGTGATATTGAGCATGAAAACATGATTAAGTGGAGTGTAACATAATAAGCACATACAAGTGAGTAAATCATGAAGCATAGGATGTAAAAGATGATATATACATGTGATAAGAGAATGACATGATAGAGAAGAACCCTTAGCACATAAAGTGAGTAAATCATGAAAGCATGATTAAAACTCTTTTATTTTACAAATCCAAACCCTTAGATAATTTTTTGAGCATTTATCAAACTCTAGAAGAACACCATACATGTTCATACCCTTGTAGAGTTGATTCTTTACTACTGAAGATAGGAATGCTGTTTCTTAGGGTTGATCACTGGTTACCGAGGTAAGTGGAACTTATTGTGGGACAGTGATGAATCTTCATTATTTGTTATGGACAATAAGGAATGAAGACATTGTTGCATCACTTAGTAGAGATCTAAGTTTTGTTAGTTTGTCGATGTCATTCTGTAATACTCGGTTGTAAACAATGTTGAAACATAGGTTTTGCCCAAAAGGAATTTTTCACATCTCCCATATTTTGTTTGTGGTTTATAGCTTGTTTTCATTTAGTTTCAACATCTTGCATGTTTAGTTTTTGCCTAATTTAATAAGATAAAATTCAAAACCAAATGGAATTTGGTTTATATGTATAACCTTGTTTACGATTTATACGTATAACTGGACCACTCAACATTTTTCAAATTAGTATTGGAGCTTGTTTCTAAAAGTTACTTAGATGAATCCTAGTGGTTATATGCATAACTCGTACAATAAGAAACCTACATTTGATGGATCAATTCTGAAATCGATCAATGAGCGCATCTGGAATACTATTGAAGGGGGTGGACTCCCCCTACTCTGACTAATGAAAATGACATTAGTCTCAAGTCAGTCACTACTTGGACTGAGGATGATTTTATATGGAATAACTTTACTCTCAGGGCTTGAGTGCAATTTTTGGTGCTGTCACACCCGACGAATTTCATCATATCAAGATGTGAAACACATCTAAAGAAGCATGGGATATCCTCCAACTCATGCAAGAGGGTACCAATGTTGTGAAAGCTTCCAAGACTCAAAATCTCACCACACAATTTGAGAGCATTAGCATGCTTGAATTTGAAATGTTTGATGAACTTTATGCACACCTGTTTGATATTTTGAACTCTAGTTTTAATTTAGGTGAGAAAATTCTTGAAACAAGGGTAGTTGAGAAAATTCTAAGATCTATCTCATCGTGTATTAGTGCAAAAGTCATGATCCTTAGTTCTTTGGGAATTTTAGATACTCTTAGGTTAGAAGAACTCATAGGTGATATTCAAACTTACAAAATAGATATGTTTCCCAAAACCCAAAAGAAAAAAGAAAAACGTATAGCTTTAAAAGCTCTATCAAAGAAAAAGGAGGAGGTTTCTCACTATGATTTTGAATTCGATCTATATGGATTTGCCTTATTTGCTGAAAAAATCAAAAATAAAATCTCAAATTAAAAAATTAAAATTCTTCCAAGATGGAAAATAAAAGCGTTGAGAAAGACAAAAATTTCAAATCGAGAAAGAATGTTTTTTAGTATGATAAAAGAAAAGCTCGAAGAGAGTACCCTAAGAAATTTGAATCGGATATAGGTTATGAGTGTGAGGGGAAAGGACATAAATCCCATGAGTGTCCCACTAGGATTAAGAAACAGGGCAAAGGCAAAGATATATATAATGCCACTCTAAGCGATAGTGATGTCGAGTCGGTGGATTCTGGGGATGAATCACTACATGAACCTAATTTATGTGCGTTCATGTCCAGTCGCGTTAGTACTTCTAGTACGTCCCATGCCAGTGAGGATATTTCTAAACACGATAGCCTCGATTATATGTCGAAACATTCTGGAAAGAGTGAGGGTGATGAAGATAATTTGAGTGAGGGAGAACATGGCCTCCAACATGCCTACACCGAGATTTACAACAAGTCTTTAAAAACCAAAAAGCAAAATAAAAATTTGAATCTTAGTGTGTTGTCTTTAGAACAGTATGTGAACGTTTTGAGAGAGTGCGAGGCCTCAGTGAGTCAACTCAAAAATTTGAAAGTTTCTTTGTGTGAGCAAATTAATGTGGTTGGTAAGGAAAAGATCGGTTTGATGAACAAAGTGGATAGTCTATTAAAAGATCTTCAAGCATTATTGAAGACTCTTGAGAAGCTTGAAACTTATACTTCCCAACTGGAGAAAGATCTTGAGCGTGCTTAGGAGGTTAAGGTAAATTTAGAGGACATATCTAAGAAGGTTAGAAAGATGTTCCTCGGTCTCGTTAGGTGTTAAAGACATGCAAGGCATAGATTACAATGGTGCATCAGCTTCCAATACCGCACCCAAACCGGTTGCCAAGTTTGTAATGGTTTTGTATGGGCTTCAACCTAACCCACCAAGGAGAACTCATCCTAGGCATTTTAATCATGGTTGAACCAAACCAATCTATATTTTTACCTATTACAAACAAATAGGTCACCTTAGGGAGTTTTGTTTTAAGCTAGGAAGAGTTTCTCATACACATGCTCCGACACATCACCATAGAGACTTTGCTACTCTTCAAGGGCATGTGGAGTTTTTCATCAAGACTTTTCAATGTTTGATGGAGGAATTTCAAAGGATGTCTACCCCTTTTGATAACACCTCCGGGACTAATGATTTAGGTTAAGACTTGTCTCAAGTATAGGGTGATTATCATATTGTTATCTTTGGTCCCTATTAGTGGATTTTATTTTATGTTTATATTTTTCAAAATTTCAAAGAAGATTTTTTGTTCGTTTAGAAAAAGTTTCAAAAATTTTGATAAAAAAATATAAAAATATATTTGTATTTTGTTTTACACTATATATGGATGCACATTTATGATGTTCGAATCACAATAACATTCCATCCATTCATGTGACTTACTCATGGTTTTATGTGACTTGGTTGTGTTTATTTTGTGTCCTTATAATGCATGTTTAGCATTTCATTGTTCTTTAATAATTACTTCCTTCAAGCTAGACTCTTTATATCACCTTTATTGCACACGTGCATGAACCTTTTGAACATTATACTTGCTTGTTATATTTCGAATACATTGTTCTCATCTCAATCGTTCTTAATAACTAACCAAATGTACTACGAACCTATTGTTCTTATAAGAACCATTGCCCATATTTATTTTTCTTGAAAATTTTGATTATTGTTTAAGCAATGGAAAGGAACTACGAAAGTAGCAATCTTCTTTGCGTTAAAAGCCACCATTGGCAAGAGCCTAAAAGATGATTTTGTCACATAAAAACAAAAGTTCCATGACCATTTTTTTATTGATGCTTCATTAACACGAGCAGTATGATTCCTTCAAAAAATATGAGAGTTTATGCTTAAAATGTGAGATTTTGAGGGTATTATAAGTTGAAGATCAATGGATTTGCAAAATAAACTTCCTTAAAAAACGTTAAATTGTTTGGCGTTATTGATTTGAGATCATTAAAATTCATGGCATTTTGCATAAGTCGTGTCAATTTCACTTCGTTCAATAATTTTACACCAAAGGTTGAATTGAGTTCTTTCTTTAAAAGTATCCCTTTGACTTCATGCACCTGTCTTTGTATGCTTATGTTGAATTTTCTGTGCATTAAGTTCACAAATTTTTATTTCATTTCCATGATTCAGATATTTTTATGCTACTCCATGGTGTGACTATTTGTATTTGTACTTGTATATATATATATATATATACTCAAAATTTTGAAAAAGTTTCAAAAATAGTTTCTTGCTTCATTGGAGTTTCATCACATATGCTTAATTGTTTATTCTTTCTGGTGATATGGATTGACATGATGATAACATTTTAGTATTAATTTATAACCCTTTGTTTATTATTGATAAGAGGGGAAGAAAATATTGAGGGGGAGTTTGTATTTTCTTTAAACTCCATGCATTACAATATTTCTTTTGTTTTATGTGTAGGTCTTTTTCACCTTGATGATTTCATGGACTACATGATAAAGACTTTCAGTTGAAGATAATATCGCAAGTTTCATTTCTTTTTCAGGTTTGTGAGGGCATTAGTTCAACTTATCTTAGGGGTTATTTGTTTTCGATCTTTTGTGTTTTGGATCGGAATAGCCAAACAGGGGGATTTGTATGAGAAAATTTTATAATTGCCTATCATCTATATTAGTTTGGCATATCCGTTATAACTTCATCATCATGTACATTATCAAGATCTTCAAATGAAGACATTTAATGACCAAATGCAGAAATCGAAGATAGAAAGGGTGGAGATCATCTCTACAATCATTGAAAAGGTATATGATTTTGATTATGCATAAACACTTTATCCAGGGTTGCTTTTATAAATTTCCGTGGCTTGTGTTTAAAATGATTTTTCAAAAGGAAAATATTTTATTTCTTAAGTCATTCAAATGACTTTATGTCATTGTTCGAATGAGATTAAGAGTTCGTTCAAGTGAACATCAAACGGTATTTTATATTTACAGAACTAATAGCGTTCGATGCTTGTTCAAATGAGTTTTACCTTATTTCGAACGAGTTAGAATTTTCGTTCGAATGAGGTCCTATTTTTGTTCGAATGAGTTTTCTCAAAATTTGCGCCGCCTCGAAATATGTGTTTTTTTTATGAAAAAGGGGTCATGGGATCAGTTTTCTCAGAATTTTTAGTGAAATTTGTTTTTCCATACATATCTAAAAGATCTCCAAACCCTAGTTTGTTTAAAAATCTTTGTTTTACAAATCCTAACCCTTAGATGGTTTGTTGAGCATTTATTAGACCTTATATGAACACTATACATGTCCATCCCTTGTAGAGTTGATTCTCTACAAGGTTAATACTGATTTCTAAGGTTAATCAATGGATATCAAGGCAAGTGGATCTTGCTGTGGGACGGTGTTGGATCTGCATCGTTTGTTGTTGACAACAAGGAGAGATGACATTGTTGAGTCACTTAGTGGAGCTTTAAGTTTTTTAATTTTGTAGATGTCATTCCGTAATACCCGGTTGTAAACAGTGCTAAAATATATACTTTGCCCGAAAGGGATTTTTCTTCATCTCCTATCTTCTATTTGTGGGTTGTTTTCATTTAGTTTTAACATCTTATATGTTTAGGTTCACCTAATTTACCATTAAATTTTTTTGACAAAATTGAAATTGGTTTGTGTATTTGTGACCTAGTTTATAATTTATACATATAAACGGACCATCCAATGTTTTTCAGAAAGTGATGTAAGGAAATGTGGAAAGAATGTTTAGAAAATGATGTTTTTGGAAGATGGCGCACTATTTTAGAGACAGGAGCTCTCTAGATTTTAAAAAGAGGTCTTTGAAAATGAGGTCATGGTATCCTTAAATTGGAACGTTTTATGTTTAGGGGGTCTATCGATCAGCATATGCCTAGGCCTTCCTATTGGTTTATCTCTTGGTTCGCGAGATAAGAAACGTACCATTATACCGATAGGCAGAGGACCAGGGGTACCTATAGTCAGTCCAAAATAGACTTTTTTGAAAAAAAAAGGCATAAAATGCAAACCGTAAGTTCGAGTCAAGCACGAGCGAGAACATTGGAAAGGGTATATAGTGCCCTTTGAAAATTTATTGAGATACTCTCGATTCCAAGAGTTGACTAAAGTCAATTGTAGCTCTAAAGTGCTATGTGGCATATGGGTCAGGGTCTAAAGTAAGAAATCAAGCACGCATGAACTAAAAGGTTGATTCATCCACTGTATGAACTGTTGGAAAAGGCATTCAGAGCCCTATGAAAGTGCATTGATATACTCTCAATTATGAGAGTTTTGAGAAATTCTGAAGGTATATTTATCAAAGCTTTTGCTTATTGTTTTGGTACTGGTACTAATATCCAAGCAGAAGCTTTGGCTATTCTTAGAGGATTAGAGATGTGTGATTCAAGGAGCTTACAAGGGATGCAAGTGGAATTTGATTCATTGATGATTATCCAAGCTCTTTCTCATTAATTATAATGCCAATGGAGTATTATGCCTATTGTTACAAAGATTCAAGATTTAAATATCAAGTTTTGCCATATTCTCAAAGAAGGAAATAAATGTGCAGACCTGCTTGAAAATGATGGTGTTGTAGCTCAAACTCAAATTTATTCTGATTATTTAAACTCCTTTCCTACAGAGTTAAAAGGTCTCATTAACTTAGATGCTTGGGGTTTCCTAAACTTTAGATTTGATAAGTAATTTGAGTATATGTCATGGTATAAGTGACTATGTTACAAAGTCATCCTTCATTCATATAAGTTTGAGTTGATTTATTGTTATTAATAAAATCAGGGGGCTAAGTCCCTTCCCCCCCTCCAAAAAAAAAATACCAAAGTCAAAAAGATCTTGAAAGCTCCCGGTGGCCCTAGGTCGGGGTTTGGAGTAAAAAGGTAAGTACGGACGAACTGTAAGGATTATTCACCCACGGTATTGACCGCTGGAAAGGGTATTTAGATCCCTGTGAAAGTGAATTGAGCCACTTTAAATTGTGAGAGTTGACCAAAGTCAAACAAAGCTTGAAAACACCCAGTGGCTTCTAGGTCAGAGTTTGGAGTAGGACTTAGGATTCAAGGGTCAAAGAGTGTACAGGAAAAATAATACAAGGGTGGAAATGAACAAAAATTGCAAGACCAATTTATAAATGCGGAAGCCAATTTTCAATTGTTTTTATCTTTTTATCCTAATCATGCATCTATGGTGTTAAAACAAATAAATCAAATAAGAAAATACAACAAGGCCAAGTTTCAGGAAAAATCCTCGCATGGCAAAAACCTTTTATATCACTAGTAACTTGCGAATCGCAACTTACAAACTTACAAATGAAATACATTAATGAATTTCCGCAGAAACCCACAAAGATCGCAACCTTCAAATCATCAATAATTCCCTCGAGAGCCATAATGGACTACAACCCTCCGTTAGCCTCGTCCTTCGTCTTCGACAGTTAATCCCGACAAGTATCACAAGTAAGCAATGGATATCCTCTCCAAAAAAGGTGTATGCAAAGATATAAACTTTCTAGGATTCTAAACTAATTCACAAGAACAATATTACAGGTTGTTTTGTTGTGAATTAAAATAGTGTTTTTCAACACAAAAGGTGAAGAACTTTTGTATTAGATATGAAGTTTTGTTTTCGCAAAATACTAAACAACTGAATCACAAAACATGTATTTATTAAAAACTTAAGGTGGAGCGTCGTTCGAACGAGTTAAGCAGTTCATTTGAACGATGAAGAAATGTCATTTGAACGACATAAGATGTCGTTTGAACGACCATAAAAATGACCAATTAAAAAATAAACCAGTAGCATGTCGTTTGATCCAAAATCGATCCAAACTAAAAACAACGATCTAATGACCTTGACATGTCGTTTGAATGACATAAATGAAAAAAAATATTTTTCAAAATTCCGCCTACAGTATCTCAGGAAACATATTTTTCGAAATAAAAATTCATGTTCATTGTTGATAAAAATAAACATCTCAAATATAGTTTCATAAATTAACTCAAAACTATAAATCATTTCATACCTTTTGGGATGTCGAGAAGTCTTCAAACTTTGAGATGCTTGAGTTTGGTTCGTCTTCTCGGTGCGTGATGATTTGTAACGGGATACGTCAAACTAGCCTAACGCTATGCTAGGAACAATCCTAGAAAAATTATTCTTACAAATCTCCCCCTTTGGCTATTCTGGTACAAAACAACAAAATGAACGAACACCAAATTAAAATCAAAATCTCATATTACAAAGATATTATTACCCTTCCCAACCCTAGAACGGACTGGCATAAGTCTCTTGGTCTTCAAACTTCTTCTTCTTCACAAATTTTGTCTTCATCCGTGTGTATTGAAATGTTTAAAAGGGAACCTACACACATGAGATAACAAACTTATACCCTCTTGACGCATCGAGTTTGAAATAAAATATAATTCATAAATAAATAAACTCTCCCCCATAATTCAAACTCATCAAAACACCATTTTAATTTGCTCTCCCCCTTTGTTTTTATTCGAAATAGACAAACAGACAAAGAAGTAGAAAAAATAAACATTAAGTTCTAAGCATCACGATGAAGAAAATATATCATCACAAAATATTTAAATCAAGAACATATAATGATAATATCAAAGGCAAACAAACACCAACTATTTTTTAAATTTATTCGATTTAAAAAAAACAAGTACAACAAATAAAACAAACATACCATATATAATATATGCAAAATATATCAACAAAAATTTGACACACATATATAGGTATAAATAATCACAAGACATGACACAAAACACATAAGCTTTACACCCTAGCATAATATCGATGTGTCTAAACATGTGAAATGGAATGAATGGGTGTGAACTAGTAACAAAAGAATTATAACCCAAACACTCAAATATTCTCAAGAAGTTTTAATTGACACAAGATTTTATCAAACTCAGATTTAGCCTCAAGTGACAAATAAAAATGAGCTTAATGAACAAAACAAGCACAATGTACACAATCCTAGAATATTAATGATTCTACAAATCAATAGCGTCATGACAAAACAAGCTTAACTAAGATTCATTGACATTGTGCAAACCCGTTGATATTTCCATCCAAACTCCCTCGAAATATAATTCTTTTCTTTTCTTTTGAATGAACATATCAAACTGAACTATTTGGCCCCTTTTGGCATATTATTCTTTTTATTGCCTTTATTTTTTCATGGGCTCTTTTCAAACGGTGTCTTTCACGACGAGTTTATTATACTCTCGTAGCCCTTTTTCGTGCACACTCATCATTTATTCAAAATAAATAAATCCTCACGGGCAACGGTTCTTACATGAACAAATCCTCCATGGTCAAATAAACATATACATGACAAAATTGATATGAGAACGTCTCGCCAAGATGAAATATACATCATGTTAAAGTAAAAATTTTCCGTCTACGTGAACCAGTCAGAAAAGGACACCTTTCATCCTACGTGGCAATAATTATACTTGATCGTCACCCGAGGAGACTTGCTCGGCGCTCGAGGAGAGTTGGTCGGCACCCGAGGAGAGTTAGTCGGCATACCAACCAACGCACGACATACCAACCAACTCAAGGAAGACCAACCACCCAAGAAGACCAACAGTTATATTCATTGTATATAGATGTAAATGTCTGAATGTATAAAGACATCCCATCTCTTGGACTCCCATCACTATAAATACATGCATCCCCTTAGCCAAAGGGGGAGGAGACACGATACACAAGATACACACAATCTGAACTAAGAAATTCTCTACACACCTCTCTCTCTTTACCCCCATATTGTGCTATTGTAAACCCCTAAGAATAAAAGAACAGTAGACGTACGCTTTATTCATAGCCGAACCACTTTAAAAACCTTTGTCTCTTATATATTTTATATGCTTATTTATCTTCATCTTCAATCTCATCCTCATCATTTATCTGTTATTGACGCCACTAAAATGGCATAGACCATTTTCTGTCTTCAACGGATTAGCGTCGTCTGTGGGAAACGACTATACGTAGAGTTTTTAAATAAAACATTCATTATACATGGCTGAGATCCCAAAATCCAGTAACAGGAACAATGACTGTGTCCCTCCCAATCCGTCTGCTCCCCCAACTATCCAAGAGCTTACTGGCATAATGGATAATTTAGCCCAAGGGCAAACAGCTATGCAAGATACCATGCGTCAACTCATTCAAACTGCTCGAAACAGGACGCCTGCCCAGTCAGGTCAACGAAGCGTTCAGAAAAACACTCACTTGTCGTCTTCAAGAACCAAGCGTACTCTATTCCTAAATGTTTCTCAATCCAATCACGTGGAATCGTAGCATACTGAGAGGTCCAATGATCCCTCATATCAGCCTGGTCGAATATCTCCCATAAGGGTTGTGAAATTTCAAGCCAATGTTACTTTAACTCCGGAATGAACCAGCGCTCTGAAGAGATTAAGTAAAGTCTCCACCTTTGACCGTTTGGGCCCTAGGAGGAATATAAATCCCCCTAGGATTGTATGGAGAAATTCTCAACGACCAAATGATCTAAGGAAGGGTTCTGCCCAATCACGCGCGACGGCTCTCACTGAAAGATCCCAAGAAGAGAATTCAGAACGATCTGTTAATCGAGAAAATAGATCTGAGGCTACAAATGACACCTGGAAGGGATCCATTTAAAGGTTAGAAGATAGGTTAGGGGAAATGGCTAATGTTAGGAACCCTCTCCAAAGAACTTTTGTCAAGGGATCACCCTTCTTACAGGCAATTATGGATTTTCCCACACCATCGAAGTTTAAAGCTCCTGTAGTTACGCCAAAGTGCAATAGAAAAACTGATTTTGTCCTCCACATAGAGCAGTACCAGGCTACCATCGATATCTATGCAGTCCCTAATGCGATGAGATGCAGGGCATTCTCAGGAACCATTACTGGATCAGCTCAAATATGGTACAATAATCTTCCTCGGGGGAAAATAGCTACTTTTCATCAATTGGCAGAGCTCTTTATAGGAAAAAAAATTGGTGCGAAATCAGTCAAGAGAGTAGCACATTTTTCAAGTGTGAGGCAAAAAGTAGCAGAGAGAACCATGGATTACATTACTCATTTTAATAACGAGAAACTTGAGGTCATCGACCATAAAGAGAAGACAGCAATCACAGCTCTGATGAATGGTCTTTTAACAAATAAGTTGTATTATACTTTGGCTAAAGATCCCCCCAAATCCATGGCAGAATTGATGGCTAAGGCAGCCAAAATTATGAACGCCGTAGAAGCTATGGTTGCAAAGAAGAATGGTAAGACCAAAGCGGACACTAAAGCTGAGGGCAGGTTGAAGAAGAAAGATCAAAATCATAAGGGGAGTAATAATAACTCGAAAGGAAAAGAGACGATAGATCACTTGAGGAAGTATGGGAATTATACTCCCTTAAAGGTGGATATAAACCATATTCTGGAAGAGATAAAGAACAGCGAAGAACTAAATTGGTCGGATAAGTTGAGAACAACCCTTGAAAGAGGGATAAGTCCAAGTATTGTGAGTTCCACAAAGACCATGGCCACACGACCAAGCGGTGCATAGCTCTCCAGAATGAAATTGAGGCACTCATTCGACGAGGGAAATTAAGCAGGTTTGTTGATCGCCAGAATGATGGGAAGACTAATGACAGAGGAAGGAAAAGGTCTAAATCTCCTCTCCGAACAAGAGATGAAAAGAAGAGGAACCATGAAGATGATTTGGAGGATGACCCCGACCTCCCCAAAAAGCCAAGGCAACCAGAACGCGAGGTATTTTTAATCCATTTTGGCTTATTCGAATGTAATGTGATTACAAGTGGAGATGCAGGAGGTTGGGATCATACTGCTAAAAGGAAAGCTTACATCAATGAGGCCCAAGCTTGCTCCTATATACAATGAATAATTTTGTCAGAAGAGGATCGCCCGAGGAAGGTGAACAAGGATAAACTGGTCATCGATTTTTCCAAAAATGATCTGGAAGGTGTCTTGTATCCTCACTACGACCCTTTGGTGATCAAGATGAGGATGAAGGATGTGGGGATCTCAAGAGTGTTGGTAGACAATGGTAGCTCCTCAAACATTATGTTTTATCCATGCTTTGACAGCTTAAATTTGAAGCTAGCCCAGTTGGAGCCATATCACAGGCCCCTCCTCGGTTTCACTGGCAAGAAAGTCTTTCCACTTGGGATGATCAAGTTGGATATGCTTATTGGTACCTGGCCTACTTACAGAATAGAAAAAGTATGCTTTTTTGTAATAGATAAAAACATCCAATCAGCCTACAACATAATTATGGTAAGGGTAGGCCTGAAAAAGTTTGAAGCAGTGCCATTAACCGTATATCAATGCCTGAAGTTTTTGACCAATTTTGGAGTTGGAATTGTGAAAGGCGATCAGAAAGTGGCTCGGGAATGCTATTATTCATCTACCGAACAAGAAGAGGGGGAAGAAGATAGGAAGAAGACCTCCACCTACCAAGTGGACGAGTATGAAGATGCGGAGATTGAGAC
The DNA here is from genome assembly GCA_949130495.1 of Sambucus nigra. Taxonomy (NCBI): domain Eukaryota; kingdom Viridiplantae; phylum Streptophyta; class Magnoliopsida; order Dipsacales; family Adoxaceae; genus Sambucus; species Sambucus nigra. The sequence goes on from OX422220.1 coordinate 81,765,482, forward strand.
ATTAGACTCTAGAGATGAATTGGAGCTCGTGAAGGGTCAGGTCATGGAAGCAATGGAGAACATTATTCTGGACGATGAACGACCAGAATGAATAACACAAATTGGCGCCTCATTGGATCCGGGGATAAAGTAGGAGTTAGTGAACTTTTTTAGGCATAGAAAGCAAGTTTTCGCCTGGAGTCACAAAGACATGCCGGGGATAGACCCAGCCTTCCTCTGCCATGAGCTTAATGCCAATAAGGAGATCAAATCGATGAAACAACGAAGGAGGGTTTTCAGTCCAGAGAAGAACCAAGCCATTCAGGAGGTGGTCGAGAAGCTGTAAAAAGCCTCTTTCATTGAGGATGTCAAATATCCTGATTGGTTAGCTAATGTGGTGATGGTAAAAAAGAAGAAGAATAAATGGAGGATGTACGTAGATTTCACAGATCTCAACAAAGCCTTCCCAAAAGATCATTTCCCTTTGCCTCGAATAGACCAGCTGGTAGATGCGATCTCGAGGCATGAGTTACTAAACTTCATGGATGCTTATTCCGGCTACAACCAGATTAAGATGAAACAAGAAGACCGAGAGAGTACATCTTTTATTACCCCAAGGGGTACATACTGCTACAATGTTATGCCATTTGGTCTAAAAAAAGCAAGTGCAACGTATTAGAGATTGATGAATAATGTGTTCCCAGAACAAATCGGCAACAACATGGAGGTTTATGTCGATGATATGCTGACGAAGAGTAAGAAAGCTGCAGACCACATAACTGACTCGAGCTAAACTTCTGATCAGCTGGAGAAATATCAGATGAAGCTGAACCCGACTAAGTGTGTTTTTAGCGTATGGGAAGGCATGTTCCTCAGGTATATTATGAATCAGCGAGGCATTGAGGAAAATCCAGAAAAGATTAAAGCTCTGTTGGAACTACGATCTCCATCTATGAAGAAGGAGGTGCAGAGCCTCACGGGGCGTGTCATAGCTCTCAACATGTTTATCTCACGAGCAATGGATAAATGTCTTCCGTTCTTCAAAACACTCAGAAAAATTTTCGAATGGAATGATGAATGTGACAATGCATTCCAAGAGTTGAAAAGATATTTAGGGACACTCCCTTTGTTGTCCAGTCCGGTGACGGGAGAAAAGTTATATTTATACTTGGCTATTTCAGAAAGTGCAGTCAGTTCAGCATTGATAAGAGTAGAGGATGGAGTGCAAAAATCGATATATTATACAAGCAAGGCATTCTAAGAAGCAGAGATTAGATATACAAGTTTGGATAAGCTAGCACTAGCATTGATAGAGGCAAGTAGGAGGATGAAACCATACTTCCAGGCCCATACTATAGTGGTATACACCGATATGCCACTCAGACAGACTTTGTACAACCGAAGAAATCCGAAAGACTGATGTATTGGGTAGTGGAACTAGGTGAGTATGATATTGTTAACGAGCTAAGGTCTTCGCTCAAGGAGCATGCAGTGGCAGATTTCATTACGGAGTTCACTTACCCAGATACCTCCGACCAACAGGGGTCTAATAAAGAGCAACCCATGGATATTGGAGGAACATTAAAGACTATCCCCGATCAAAGCCTACCAGCAGATCTGTCGGAGGGGACAAGCACCTTGCAATAACAATCATTAGAGAAGTACCAAATATTCCATCAGGGAACTTTGTCAGACCAAGAGTTTGCTAATTGTATTCCCATGTGGAATTTATATGTTGATGGCTCCTCGTGTGCCAAAGGTAGCGGAGTCAGTATAATCCTTAACAACCCAGATGGATTGGATGTAGAATATGCGCTGCATTTTCGGTTCAAAGCTTCCAATAATGAATCTACATATGAAGCTATGATTATGGACCTCAATTCAGCCAAAACACTGAATGCAGAGTAAGTTATCGTGTTTAGTGACTCACAGTTAATTATAAATCAGATTCTCGGGTTGTATGCAGCGAAGGGAGACTTGATGCCAAGGTACCACGACAAAGCTATAGAGATTGTGTCCACTTTTGCAGCGGTCCAGTTGATCAGAATACCAAGATTAGAGAATGTGAGAGCTGATGCATTAGCTCGATTAGCCTCAGCCACTCGCACCGAGCTACGAAGAATGATTCCTATTGAGATTCTGGAAGACCGAAGCATAGATGAAGATTTGATGGTGGGATTCATCACCTTGAATATGGGACCATCCTGGATGGACCCCATCAGGGCGTATATCGAAGAAGGGGTGGTACTAACTGACCAACTTCCAGCCAAGAGATTGACATTTAAAGTTGCTCGGTATGTACTGAACAATGGAGTTTTGTATAGAAGGGGTATCATAGTAGGTCTACAGAGATGTGTGCACCCTTCAGAAGTTAAAGAAATGATAGAAGAAATTCACAAAGGCTCTTGTAGAGCTCACGTAGCAGGTCGAACTCTTCTACAGAGGATAATGATGCAGGGATACTATTGGCCAATGATGAGAGCTGACTGTACAGCTTATGCAAAGAAATGTGATAAGTGACAACATTACTCTTCCATTCGAAGAACTCCCCGGGCATTGTTAACACCTATCACTTCCCCTTGGCCATTTACCATGTGGAGTATACACTTAGTCGGGCCTCTGCTGACTACCAAAGGGAGGATTAAATATTTAGTAGTCGCTATTGATTATTTCACTAAATGGGTCGAAGCTGAACCTCTCATTGGCATGTCGTATGAAAGAGTTTATCAGTTTATTTGGAAGAATATTATTTGCAGATATGGTCTGTCGCATGCTTTCATTACTGACCATGGTATCCAATTTGATAATGAGGAGTTCGTCGTATATTGTCATCAATCCAACGTCCAGAAGATCCATTCCACACCAGGCCATACTCAGAGCAATGGGCAAACTGAAGTAACAAATATGACTCTGCTGAATGGGTTGAAGAAACGGTTAGATGATGCAAAGGGAAATTAGATTAAAGAGCTACATTTTGTATTATGGGCTTATCGCACAACACCCTGAACAGCAATGGGGGAGTCTCCTTACATGCTAGCCTTTGGAAGTGAAGTAGTCATACCAACTGAACTGGGCCTTCCCACTCACAGGGTGCTCAATTTCAACTTTCCCGTCAGCGATTTGATGAGATGTTTTAACTTCGACATGCTCGAGGAAGTGAGAGAAGATGCGGTAATCAGGAACACAGCTTACCAGCAAAGAACTGCCATGTTCTATAATAAAATAGTCAAGAAATGTGATCTTAAGGAGGGAGACTATGTGCTCTTGAAAGTGATTCAGAAGCACAATAAGCTGGAGGCTAATTAGCATGGACCTTATCGTGTTACAACGGTTGTTCGACCTCGGACCTATAGAATAGAAACCTTAGAGGGAGAAGAATTCAAAAATGCATGGAATGCAGAGCACCTGTGGAAATATTACCAGTAATACAGATTCACATGTACCCTATTTCTTTCATTATGAATAAAAATGATATTTTCTCCATATTCCTTTTTGTTCAATTTTTTTCGGAGTACTCATGCTACACACTACAGCCACTAACTACGGTTGGTCGGCATATCAGCAACCACCAACTAAGGTTGGTCGACATCAACAAACTGAACCAACAATATTGGCATAAAAATCATACAAGGCAAGGCATGTTTGATTATGGGTGACCTAAAGGGGCATCCAAAACTAGGCAAGAAGATGGATGACCTCACGGGGCATCCACTGTCTAGGCACCAAGGTAATCTAGATAAGATTGCAACAACTAAGCAGGACCATGGGATGAAAATCATTCCATTACTTAGGCACTCATGGGTGACAAGTCACTAAAACTAGGTAGCAAATGGGGCAAAGTTCCATTAGTTAGGCAATTAAAACATAACAGGACAATTTATCCCTTGATACACACTCATCAAAAACTCATATGATAAGCCAAACATCTTATAAATTATTTCTAAGGGAAGAACACTGCATAAAGATGAATTTTTCTTCAATACAATTATTTCCAAGAAAAGAAAATTACAAAAGATGAAGTTTTCTTCATTCAATAAAAATTTCCTATTCTATTAGACTTTTTCCCTCAGATTTTGGTACAGGTTCCATTCCATATGGAGGATCATCAAAAGCATAAGGAGAATTGATGAAATTCATATCTCGTAACTTTATAATATAGCTGGAACTCGGTTGATCAAGTAGATGTTGAGGTCGGAATATCTCAAATTTTTCATAAAGCTGGTAATCACCAAGGTACCTGGAAATCAAGCACCTAGGAATGGCACGAGCTGGAATCCAGCTAACATACAACTTAAATGGAGGATTAGGCATATCAATTCCTCCAGGTTCATACCAATCCCATAAGGAATTTCCCTCTTCAAGCTTCATTACAGTCAAGGCATTCATCCATCCCTATTTGTATCCTTCATTGTTAGCTTGTTTCAATCGAGCATCGAGATGGCATAGAGCTTCATTGTATCCACCCATCCAAAACGCTCTAGGCTACTTGTGAAATCGATAAGTCAATCTCTCAAGCTGATCATGAAGTTTCTTCACCAAGTTTGCATTACTTTCCAGTATAGAATTCTGGTTGGATAGTTGGTCGATAAGAGTTTGAATTTTTTGGGACATTTCAGCCAAGCCTTGATTTTTTGCTTTCATCTGAGCAACCTCATTTTCTGAGGCTTGCTGAGTCCTAATTTCTTTAACACTTCTTCAACCAACTCTAGCTCTACCCCGCGAGGAGGACGTAGGTCTGGTTTATTTTAAAGTTTCCAGTTCCTCTCTCAAAATAACATTTTTAGTTTCCAAAAATGAAAAGCCCTCGTCATTGACTGGGACCAAACCTCCCATAGAGGAAAAGGTAGCATCATTAAGTTGTTTCACTTTTTCTCGCATGGCAATATTCTCTTCCTCTACAAACTTGGCAATACTCCTATATTCCTCAATTTCAAGTTTGAGAAAACTCTCTCTCTTTTTATGGGCTGAAAGAAACTTGTCATAACCCTTATTAGCACTAAACTGTTGATACTTCTTCGCATAGCCTTCATGCATAAGTGCAGCAGTTTTTTATATTGAAGCTAAATCTCCTTGATTGTTCCTTGAAGATCTTCAATCATCTCATAAAAAGCCACATTATTAGCCACAGCCCGATCAAGTAATCACTTCAAATATTGGTAAGCCTCAACTGCTCGTTCAGAGGATCAGGTCCAAGGATATTAATGATTTCAGCTTCACTAAAATCTGATGACTAACTTTGAAATAATCGATGCATTTCTTCATCAACTCCGTATCATGAGCTGAGAACAGTTCCATCCTGACAACAAACTAATAAGGCAAATAGGAATTAATCAACAACAGTGCAACTACATGTTGAGTAAGTAAAGGAGAAAACTCAGAATAAACAACAAAATTCATTTTATTAATCATAGGAGGAGAAAGTACAATCGGAGTTACAATAAAAGGGAAAAAAATAGAAGAACAACATAAGTAAAGAACCTAACAACTCTACACCTTCTCCTTATTTCCTACAACATCTTCAGTCAATTTGGATAAAGGAGTTGGTTGCTCAGATGGCAATTGAGGTTGCCCGGTAGAGATTGTCGCCAGTTCAACTTGCTCGAAAGATTGAGGAAGGGTAGTAGCAGCTGCTGGTGCTATTGATACCATAGAAGATTCATCAGATGCAATTTAATCTTCTTTTTCTTCTTCAATAGCAGGAGGGGGCCATGGGTATATTCCTGAAACAGTTCAGAATCTTCAGCAACGTTCAACTTCTTCAAGGCTACTACCCATCCATCTCTGAAGTATTTCACACTTGCATACTCCATCTGATAATTGATAGAATTTAAGGCGTTGTTCCATCCTTTGTCCCATAACTAAAGGAATTGTTCACAGCTTCTTTCCTCTTCGCTCTCTCAGAGGAGGTTTTCTCCCTGAGAGGCTCTTCGGCAGACTTCACCTTCTCTTCAAGGTCCTTCTTACGCCATTCAACCTCTTTAATCTTGGCATTATCTTCCTTAGAGTCATTCATAGCCTTCTTCTGAGCTATATCAGCAAATTGAAGAGATGACTCGGCTGATGTAATCGTCTTTTCCCAAGCAGCCTTGTCCTCTTTATACTTCTACCGAGATTCTCCTAAATACTTTGACAACCCAGCAAGGGCTTCCTCAACACCATTGGATGAGATTTAAGCTTTAATGGCTTCATCCTTCTCCAAGATATTGTCGAAGCACACCAACAACTGTAAGAATAAGAAAGCCACAAATCAGAGCATGAACACAAAAATGAAAAATTAAAAGGATAAGTATAATGACCACTTACTAATGCAAGAAGTTGGGCTGCCACATCAACCACCTTATCCTGAGGAGTTGAAGTTTCAGCAGCTCGGAGGTCGGGCAAAGTCCCTGACTTGATCAATTTTTTGGCCAAGTCAGGGGTAAGGACAGCTAGAAAACTAGACCTCAAAGAAGAAATCCCAATTCCAGAAGGTTGGGCAACAGTATCTACAGGCCTATCAGCACGACCCCTCTTCAACCTCCTCAAAGGAGCACCTTCAATCAAAGGTGTTGTCTCTTTTGGGACAACAACTTCAATCAAAGGTACTGCCTCTTTAGGGGCAACAGGGGGCTCCTTGCTGATATTTTTGGTAGGAGGAATATCATCCTTCTTTTTAGTTCCATCAGCTGGAACGTTACTTTTTCTCTTCTTCGCTCCTTCAGCATCAGGATCGGTCTTGGTAAAGAACTCGGGTAACCTCCTCTTCTTCGTCATCAAATCAATAATAGATGTACTAAAATCAGAAGAAGATTCTCCTATAATTGCTGGAGAAGCCGGTGCTTGATCAAGATCAACCACTACTGGAGGAACGAGAGGTTGCGCAATGAAAGATGAAGTGGTATTCTTATAACTCAACAAATAAGAAACAAACCTGACATGCTCCCCGTTAATGGACTGGTGCAAACCCCAGATAAGTGTCAAATTTTTTAAGTTTATGTCACTCTCTTTTGGAGGTTTCCTTTTGTTATCAACTGCAACAAAAAAATGAGTTTCATTGACGCATTTCATCAAATATAAACAGAGCTAAATTGAAAAATTAAAAACAACCTATCCCATTGCCATCAAAGTGGACATCAGGGACTTTGGTAAACATCATTTCCTTTTATTGGGGGGTGTTGCCAATTTTTCATCACAACCCCATGATTAAAATAGTCCGTATTCGCATCGAGAAGATTAACCACTAAAGCTCTATTGGAAAACCTAGTTCTTAAATAAAATGTGGTGTTACTGGTAACCCATTTATAATAATACATAATTTTAGGAATTCCTAAGTGAGTTCCATGTACTTGATTCAACCTATATACGCCATTAATTACCCTCCATGTATTTGGAAATAATCTTGCAGGAATAATATCAAAATATTGGCAAAACTCCAAACACAGGGGATTCGGCGGAAAAGAGAAACCACACTCTGCTACAAAAATGGAGGGAAACCAGTGTCCCTTAGCTAAAGAAAATAAATCAGAGGGGAAAGAAGGATCCTCTAGAATAACCCAAGAGGGAATCGCAAAATCATCCCGAAACTTATCCAATGACTCGACAAGATAAACCATGGTGGATAAAGCAAAGAAAGAAGAAGGAAGAAAATTCTTACAGAAAGACTGAGAAATCTGCTAAGGCGGGTGACAGAAAGAACGACACTACAATGATAGAATGAGAAGACAAAAAGTTTAGAAATCTGGAAGTAAAAAGTAGATGACGATCTGTTTCTATCGCTTTTAAATGTCCTGCATCGGGAAGTAGGAAAAGAAATGATTACTAGAAAAGACGATTGCGTTTTTTACAGCTATATGATGAAAAAAATGCAAATACCCAAGCGTCTATCACAGATTTAAAATATTTACGCGTTTAACATTTCGCGCTCAAAGTCATTAAATGTCACAAGTGTTGGAAATCTATAATCTAACAAGACTGGGTAAATATACCCGAGCAACTTCTTGGCATAATGTTCCACACTCTCATATTCAACCTCAAATATGAAACATTCGGGGCTTCTGTTGATACAAAAATTAGTCAGAAGACGTGGAGCAATTAGATGAAGACACGTGTCATATTACGCGGAAAAATGTATGTTCACCGAGCTACTCAACGTACCGAGCTACTCACCTTGACGAGCTACTCAATATACAGAGCATCCAGTCAAGAAGATCAAGCAACAATTACATATTCAATGAACATTAGACTCAAGGAACATTCTTATTATGTACAGATGTATATGTCTATTAAATAACGGTGAGTTGTCTATTCACATGAACAACCCTCGGGATATAAATACATTGTAACCCCCTCCATAACTGGGGGATTGGGATATTGAGAATTGATCATTTACGATCATCATCAAGATCAAAGCGAAACATCCATCAATACAAAATAGTGGACGTAGGCCATTCTTTTAAGGCTGAACCACTTTAAAAACCTGTTGTCTTATTTCTTATTTTATATTTATCTGTGATTAATTGATTAGATAAAATCTAGTTTTTTACATCAACACATCATGAAGTAAAAATTCAATAAGCTCGTGCATATATGTATGGAGGCATAAACAAAGTAAAATTTATAAAGCAAGTTAAGTTCAAAACAACTCCATAAAAATGATTAAGATCAATATAAGCATATAAAGTCATAACCAAGTGTCCTAGTTACATGGAAATTGCGTAATGAATTGGAGTCAAACACACCAATATGCCATACTAAATGTTTAAAACTAAAATACACAAGAACCAAAAATCTTTTTGTATTTTTCAAAATAGTTTTCAAAAAATAAAATCTTTTCTATTTTTTAAATAATACTTAATAAAAGAAAATTATAATACAAAAAGTACACACGTCATAACACTAGCAAGGATATATCATGAAGAAAACTAGTGTATGACAGACAAATCATGCAAGCAATCAACAATATGAACTAACGTGTGACACATCATGTGCAAGTATGTGAGAATCAACCACTTTAACATTTAATGTCTCCAAAATAGATTTCCTAACCCAAAAAAGTGTGTACCTAACTCAAGGAGTCATGGGAACCGACAGGACACTACACTTAAACTTCCTAAGGCCTCTTCCAAGATCAAAACAAAAATGCCTAAGGCGACCTTTCCTATCATAATGTGAACATGTGTAAACATAAGGAATATTACCTAAGGTGTGACCTTTTCTTACGTCCTTGGTTTTGGTTGACCCTTTAAAACAAATAATGGTTTTGGCTTTAACATTCTAAGTATAAGAAACATGTGAGCCATTACCATTTCTACTAAAACTACTCGAGTCTTTTAAATCATTTTTCAAACTTCAAAATTTTAGACTCAAGCAAAGAATTAGACTCTTCCAATTTTAGGGACTCCTTTATCATATTTTCAATCATTCCTATAAGGTTATCTTGCTCTCCCTCAATAAAAGCAAACTTATCCTTAAGATTCTTCTTACGTGCCTTAAAATCATTAATCAAAATATTTTATCCTCTTTGGCACAAACACAAACCCTAGAATTTTTCAAGTCCTCTAATTCTTTTTCTAAAATAAGGAATTTATCATCACTCTACTTTTTGGACACTTTTGAAGATTTAAAGTCATCATACAAAGCACCAAACTTGTCACAACCGATGTCTCTTTGATTTTGAACTGTTTGCAAAAGTTCCAAAACATTTTTAAAACGATTTTCAAGAAATTCAATTATTTTGGTAAACTTCAAATTCAAATGAGAATCCACCGTAAGAAAAAAAAATAAAAGACAAGAGAGATGAATACACAACCACCCAAACAGTAGGTAATCAAGATCAAACACAATAACTTACTGTAACCTACTCTGATATCAATTTGTAAAGGCGAAATAATTCAAGGGCGGAAACGAACAAAAATTACAATACCAATTTATAAGTTCGGAAGCCAATTTTAAATTGATTTTATATTTTTGTCCTAATTATGCATCGATGGTGATAAAGCAGATAAATCAAATAAATAAATACTATAAGGCCAAGTGTCAGGAAAAAATCGCCGCCAGGCAAAAACCTTTTATATCACTAATAATATGCAAATCTCAACTTACAAACTTACAGTTGAAATACAACAACAAATTTTCGTATAAACCCACAAAGATCGCAACCTTCGAATCAACAATGATTCCCTCGACAACCACAATGGATCGCAGCCTTCCGTCAGTCTCAGCCTTCGTCTTCGGTATTGAATCCCCGCAAGTATCACAAGTTAGCAATGGATATCCTCTCCACAAAAGGTGTATGCAAAGATACAAACTTTCTAGGGTTCCAAAGTAATTCATAAGTACAATATTGTAGGATATTTTATTGTGAATTAAAACAGTGTTTTTCAACACAAAAGGTAAAGAACTTTTGTACTAGATATGAAGTTTCGTTTCCACAAAAAGTCTTAAATAACTGAATCACGAAATAGGTATGTATAAAAAACTTAAGGCAGTGCGCCATTCGAAAGAGATAAGCAGGTCGTTTGAACGATATAAGATGTCATTTGAACGACCATAAAAATGACCTATTAAAAAATAAACCAGTAGCATGCCGTTTGATCCAAAATCGATCCAAACTAAAAACGACGATCTAACGACCTTGACATGTCATTTGGACAACATAAACGGAAAAAAATTATTTTTCAAAACTCCGCCTACAGTATCTTAGAAAACATATTTTTTGAAAATAAAAGTCCTGTTCGTTTTTTATAAAATCAAAATCCCAAATATAGTTTCATGACTTAACTCAAAACTCTAAGTCATTTTATACCTTTTGGGATGTTGAGAAGTCTTCAAACTTGGAGATGCTTGAGTTCCGTTCATCTTCTCTATGCGTAACGATTTGTAATGGGATACGCGAAGATAGCCTAACTCTATGCTATGAAAAATCCTAGAAAAAGGGACCTAAGGAGGTGTATAAAGGGTACAAAAAGGGGTGTCTACAAGGACTGAGCGGATTTCATCACTGATTGTAGTAGTACTGCAAATGATCAGGGCTCCGACGAATGAAACTTGTTTTTATACTCGAACATGAAAGAAATACTAGAGAGGGAGAGAATCATGCCTAAAAATTTTCAGTGGAAAAAATATAAAATGGAAAGCTACTTTTATAATTGTGTTTTGTGGCCACTTGAACAGTCATAATGGCTTTCTAAACTAACAGATACAATTGTTCGGTATTTTTCCCATGCAAAACATAAAGCCAAAAAGGGCCCAAATAAATTGGTTAATTGAAACTTGGAGCAGAAAATTTATTAAATAAATTTTTGATTAAAAGATAATACTCCATTAAGACTAAGCCCAAGATCATGGCTCATACCCGTGCCAAGCCTGTTGAATGAGAGATAGCGGTGTGCATGAGCGTATGGTTTAAACCCATAATTTCCTGGGACATCTCCCCTTTACAAAATTAGGGTGCTCCCTAGAGCCCAATCCAAGGTGCAATATAGGAGTGTATTAACTGTTCCACTTTTCCATAATCTTCTTACGTGGGACAAAAGTTCTAAACAAAGTTTACAATATATTTTAACATCTCAAGTGGTTAACTTTAGAGATAATTTTCTCATTTAATACTTAATGGGTTTTGACATATAAATATACCACATTACTCTCCTAAAAAAGCAAAATGTTATTATTCGTAGTCCCGTTAAAATCAGAGTGCGGGTCCCACTTAAAATTGGTCCTAAAGTTTCCCAACATCTGATAAAAAATAACCTATTTCTAATAATCCCCCAAATGAATGAAAACTGGCTTTATACACAATGAAAGGAAGATGCAGATGAAGTTCAAGTACGGTTTAAGAAAACTGCATTGGGATAGGTAACCAGAGACATTAAACTTTTTGTAGTGAGTATCTATCAAATTTATTTGGCCAATCAGTGGGTAAGATGCCTTGAATAGTCAGCCATTTTGTAAACCACGATAATCAAAGTCACACAGTTCCCTTCATATATAGTTGATTCTCACATTTGTGTTCATTTTAGCCTTGAACACCACCTGGTCTATGTGTGTTTTAGATAATTCAGCCTTTAAAATTCTCATAGAAGGGGCCCTTTCACACTCACATAAGCGAATTCCATGAGCAGTATCCTACAGTACCCCACTTGAACACATCAAGCTATATAAGTCATCAAAAGTATAACTTATCCTGAATCTCGCGACACATATGCACCATCTCATTATATCAATAGGTTAAAGTAGATATCTCATCAGTGTTTATTGAGTCACACACAGTTGAGTTGTCCCTTTGAACCTAGATCTTGGAATTTCCAGTCAACTAGCTTAGGTTGCCACTGTGGTGGCTCTTAGTTAGCTCACATGCTTTAAGAACATTCCCTTCGATGACCTTTACAGTTTTATCTAATTAAACCTTTAGTAAGTGGATACACAATATTCTCTTTTGACTTTATGTAGTCAATGGAAACAATTCCACTTGAGAGAAATTGCATAATGGTATTATGACTATGACAAATATGCTTAGATTTACCGTTATACATAATATTTTATGCCCTTCCAATCGTTGATTGACTGTCACAGTGTATACATATAGAAGGCACATGCTTTACCAAATTTAGAATATCCTCTAAGAAGTTTAGCAATCATTCGTCTTCTTCTCCATATTCATCTAAAGAAATAAATTTAGATTCCACAGTGTATCTAGTAATATAAGTTTGTTTTGAGGATTTCCAAGACACTGTTGCACGATAAAAAACAAAGACATATCCACTTATGGATTTAGATTCTTTAGAATCGGATATCCAATTAGCATCAATTTATCCTTCAAGTACTGTTGGATATTTTGTGTAGTGTAGCCCAAAGTTTTTTGTATGTTTCAAATACCCCAAAACCCTAATAATGGCTTTTCGGTGTTCAGTTCTAGGATGGATCGTATAACAGCTTAAACTACTTATGGAGTAAGCTATATTAGGTCGTGTGCAGTTCATGACATACATTAATCTTCCTATTATACGAGAATATTATAGCTGTGACATGCTTTCACCAGTATTGGTGGTAAGTTGAATATTAGCATCAATGGGTGTCTTTTTTGGTATAATATTATAATCCTTAAACTTATCAAGTAATTTCTATATATAGTGCCATTGGAATAATATTAAACCATCAGATGTCTTAAAAAATTTAATTCCTAAAATAACATCAATGACACTCATGTCCTTCATGTAAAACTTACAAGTTAACATTCTTTTGGTACATTGATTATATTCACATTACTACCAATTATAAGCATATCATTGACATATAGACATACTAGAATATAATCATTTTGAATCTGTTTGACATCCTAACACTGTCAAACTTTGCATGCCATTGTTTAGGAGCTTGCTTTAACCCATACAGCGATTTGAGCAATCGATAAACCTTATTCTATTGTCCAGAAGCAATAAACCCTTCGGGTTGTTCCATATATATATATATATATATATATATATATATATATATATATATATATATATATATATTTCTTCATCCAATTCACTATTTAAGAATTTCATTTTTTACATTCATTTGTTGTATTTTGAGTCCATTTAATGATTTTATTGCAATCAACTTGCTTATGGATGTAATTCTTGTAGCAGGTGAATAGTAATCTAGTCCTTCCATTTGTTTATAGCCTTTAGCAACAAGTCTTGCTTTATAATTGTCAATTAATCCATTTTCTTTCATCTTCCTTTTGAAGATCTACTTGCAACCTAACGACTTATTACCAGGCAGAAGTACCACCAATTCCCTTGTGTGGTTTTACAATATAGATTCAATTTCACTATGAACAGCTTCTTTATAATAAGAAGCCTCGGGAGATAACATTGCTTCCTTATAGCTTTGAGGTTCATTTTCTATCTAATATGTTAGAAAATCTGGTCCAAAAGTCGTTGAAGTTCTTGAACTTTTACTATACATGGGCTCATTCTCATTTATAGTACTATTATCTATAATATTTTGATTGTTACTAGTTGTAGTATCATGAGGCCTTTTGAGTGAACTTGATTCACTTTGCATGTTATAGGGAAAATATTTTCAAAGAATGTAGAATCCCTTGATTCAATAATCGTATTAGCGGGTACATCGGGAATCTCAAATTTATGGACAAGAAAATGAAATGCTCAACTATCATTGGCATAACTAATGAATATACAGTCAATGATCTTTTGTCCTATCTTAACCTTTTTAGGTTTAGGAACCACTACATTTGCCAATTACCCCCACACTTTTAAGTATTTATAGTTAGGTTTAAGACATTTCCATAGCTCATAGGGTATGTTGTGGGTTTTCTTAGGAGGCATTTTGTTGAGAATATAATTAGCGGAAAAAAAATGCTTCCCCCACATGTTCTGTGGTAGCCCAGAACTTATCAACATAGCATTTATCATTTTTTTTAATGTTCGATTTTTACGTTAAACAATACTGTGGTGACAATTAAGTTCAGCACAAATTATCAAGAAAAGATAATCACGAGAGCGAATAAAGAAAGTAAGGAATGGAAATCACACAACACAATATTTTACGTGGTTCAGCAAGAATGTCTATGTCCACGGTGGTGCTCTCAATATTATTTCTCTATACTCCGGGGAGTGTTTTACAAGAAAAATAATACATACCCTTTGCCCCGGGCTAAGGGTTTGTTATATACATGTTCATTTTCAGGGAGTGGGGGTGTTGGACTCCCCCACATCAATCCACAACTCCTAGAATATCTCCTTATGCGATTTTAGGAATAAACTAGGTCATAACTGAATAAGTTGGGGCGTGAGGCCTCCAAACTTTGGGCCGTAATTTATTGGGCTACTCGTCTGGGCCCAAGGTGATAAATCAAGGTACCTACAATTTCCCCTAAAGTTGTTGGGCCATAATTTGGGCTCAATAATTTTAAATGATTTGTCACAATGGTTATTTTGTAAATTATGCAACACTTTTCAAGATCGAGGCGCCTCTTCTGAACTGATTTAAGCGGCAGCCTGCCTTGTTGCTTGTGCGCTATGATTAGAAACGTATAAAAATCCTCCGGATAAGTCTTTTCTTGTTGTCACTTCAAGTTTATACATATTTCTAAACTTCTCCAAGCTTCCGTTGTTGCTCTTTCATTCCCAGGTTTTCGTCTTCCAATTTCAATCTTCTTCATCGTCTTCTCTTGTGACTTTGCATCGTCCCAAGCTAAGTTTTTACTTCGTAAGTTACTCTTGCTCTTTATCTTTGCTTTTTCTGTTGAAATTTCTTTGAATTTGTAATTAGGGTTTGTATCTTTCAATGACGAAAATAGGCAATAGATCAATATACGAATTTAGGAAGTTCTATAATATTCCAAACTGGCTAGACATCGAGTGTGCCCCCATCTCCCGTAATGTTAGGAGGTTGAGGACGCTTAGTGGATTCACGTTCTTTTGTTGTCCCAAGGGGGTCTTACTTTTCCTCCAAGTAATTTGTTTTTGCACTTTTTTGGTTATTTTAATATTGTCCCTGGACAGTGTTCACCCAAAGTCTGGAAGATTGTTAATGGTGTACATAGAATAAATCAGCTCTATGGCACCAATTTAGGGCTTACTGAGATATGCTTTGGTTATTATTTCTCGTAAATAAGTTCTGGTCTTATTTTCCTCAAGGCCAGGAGACTTCATAGGGTATTGGTAGTAAATCTACCTGATTCCCATAAGGATTACTGGCAATAGGGTTTTTTTGCTAGAAATTGGTAGTTTCCTCCCCATACTGAGGGGTCGAGGTCTGGCAGGTTTGAGGTCCCCTTCTATGGGGAGGAGTGTATAGGTAGGCTTAGTTTTTGCTCTGCTTATCGATCCTCTATTCATGTACGATTTCTCT